>JBBDHG010000043.1:2252500-2852500 GCA_037951165.1 Lophius americanus
AAAAGAACAAGAAAAAGGACACGCCCACTCACCGGGAAGTCAAAGTCACATCCTGAGCAGCATTAAGAAGCAAGCCTCAACCTATTTGAATGTCTCTGATGCGCCGATCAATACCATCACTTCACCAATCCAAACGTGGATGATGGTCCATAAAATGTTGAAAAAGACATCTTTAAATGAATTAAAAACCAATAGCCTCATAACTTTATTAAGTAGAGAAGATAAAGCAGAAATAAGGGCAAATGAGAAATGGCAGACTCAGTATGATACAAACAAGATTTCATATTATTATAATTACCTCTAACCCTCCTTCAGGGAATTAGATGTAATGTTTGGGCTACTTCCTTATGACAATATAACAGGAGCAAAACCTTGTGCTGTTTTGTTGAGAGTGCAGTAATCGGTGTAGTTACATGGTACTGGAGTGTCAACGACTGGACTGTCTGGTAAACTGCCCTCTGGGCTTTGGGTCAGGTCGTCGCTGCAGAACGAGGAGTCGGCACGAATGAATGTGGGGAAATCTTCAGGTGGAGAGGGAAAGAGAACTTCTGCTTCTACCAGGTCAGCCCCCCAAACAGGGCAAGGCGGCCACTGGGTGTATGTCATGTCCATTTGACATTCCATGGTTAAAGGAGGAGACGCCACAAGAAGGCTGGGTAAACCAACATAGGTTGTCTGGCACTGAGGGAATTCTAATGGTGTCACTGAAGGGTTGTGGAAGTCCTGGTTCTCCTCTGGCTCCTTTGTGACCGGTTTCAGCTCAACGACCACAGGGCTGGTGGTGAAGAACTCATCAATTTTGTACACTGGCAGACATTTTCCTTGAAACGATAGCCACTCCTGCAAATTGAGTAGCATCAACATCAGGTTTGACAGACTTACATGACTGATTTTCACTATGTGCAGACTTCACACGTTCACAGTTTAGGAGACTGACTGTGCAGATTTAGACATGGCTCTTTTTTCTCTTTTGTGATTCTAGTGGGCCTCCATTGGATTTGAATCCAGTCCAAAATGTAATCACTTCTTCCGTATTAGATGCCCTACCCTCCAAGGAAGTTCTGTGAATATCCCTCCGGTATATTTCATGTAATCCTGCTGACAAATGGGCAGACACAGGCTAACTTGGTGTCAAACGGGAGTGATCACATAACCTCCTCCTCGCCCCATGATATACTTTGTGTAATTTGTTTAGAACAAAATTATGTAAGAATGATCAATAGAAATCAAAATTATTAAACCATTAAGGGCTGGATCCTAATTTGCACCAAAAATCAAAGTGAAAAACTGAAATCGCAGACAGATCCAACTCCAGTGAATTTCATCACAACCAGTGTGTTTGAGCCCCAAATGCCAAAGGGACCTCCTGACAACAGTGGGCATGCCCCCGATGAGATGGAGGATGGTGTCCTGGGGTCCTACCGGACCTGGATCAGGGCTCCTGGACAGTCTGTGGTCAGTGGTGGTGGCTTCTGATGCAGCAATACTTAACGTCTCAGAGGTTCTCAGGTGAATTCAGGTTTGGGGAACATGAGGACCAGTCAATGGCATCAACTCCTTCATCCTCCCATAACTGCCTTCACACTCTGACCACATGAAGCCAAGCATTGTCCTGGACCAGGAGGAACCCAGTGTCCACCGGACCACTGTAAAGTCTGATAGTGGGTCTGAGATTCATCCTGGTACCCAACAACAGTCATGGTAACGTTGGCCCGTGGAGGTCTGTGAGACTGTCTCCCCAGTCCATCACTGACCCAGAACCTAAACGGTCCTTCTGGATGATGATGCAGCAGCTTTACGTTCTCCACAGTGTCTCCAGACTCAATTTCAATACAATTTCACCTGATATTGTGCAAATGGGACAGAGAACAGGTGGAAAGTAGAGAAGTAGAGGCAATTAGCGAGACAATCCTGTCAAGGAAAGGTTTTGCAGGTGGTGGCCATAGACATTTTCCCTTTCTTCATCCTTTCTGGCTGATTCCTGGCGAGTTTTGCATTTTTCCAGTTTCCCCTTCCACTAGTGGTAGCATGAGGCGGTATCTGCAGGTAGTGCAGCTCCTCAAGGATGGCAGGTCCATACGAGCCATGGCCATAAGGTTAGATGTGTCTCCCAGCACGCTGTCAAGAGCATGGAGGAGATACCAGGGGACTGGCCATAACACCAGAGGAGGGCAACAACCCAGCAGCAGCACCGCTATATCCTCCTTTGTGCAAGGGGCACTGCCAGAGCCCTACAAAAGTGTCAGATACAGACTCTATGAGGTTGACATGTGCTCACAGCCCGGCACCGTGCAGCCTGATTGGAATTTGACAGAGAACACCGGAATTGGCATTTTCGCGTTTGGTGCCCTGTTCTCTTCACAGATGACAGCAGGTTCACACTGATCACTATGACAGATGTGAAAAAGTCTGGAGGCGCTGTGGAGAACACTCTGCTGGCTGCAAAATCCTCCATCATATTCGGTTTGGTGGTGGGTCACTGATGATCGGGGGAGGCATATCCTTGGAGGGCCGCACAGACCTCCATTTGCGAGCCTGGGATACCCTGACTACTGTTAGGTACCGGGAAGAGATCCTCAGAACCAATTTTTCAGACCGTATGGGGATCTAGTGGGCCCTGGGTTCCTTCTGGTGCTTGACAATACCCGGGCCCGTGCTGCTGGAGGTTTTCAGCTGTTCCTGGATGATGAAGGCATTGATGCTAATGTCTGCAACGCCCGTTCCACAGACCTGAATCCAATCGTTCACCTCCGGGACATCATGTATTGTTGCATCCAGCTCCCCCCACATCGCACCACAGACTTTCCTGAAGCTGACTGAAGCCCTCATCCAGGTCTGGGGTGAGATCCCCCAGGAGACCATCTGTCATCTCATCAGGAGCATAACTAGACGTTGTATGGAGTGCATACAGACACGTGGAGGCCAAACACTACTGAGACACATTATGAGTTGTCTTTCTGAAAGTCACAAAGTTGGATCAGCCTGGGATCTCATTTCTTCCACTTTGATTATGAGTTTCATTCCGAATCCAGTCCTCAATGGGTTTCCATTGATCGTTCTTACGTTATTTTGTTCCTCAACAAATTACAAAATGTTACAATAAAGATTTCCAACTGTAATATTTCCTTCATACAGATCTGGGATGTGTGATTTAAGTGTTCCCTTCAATTTTGACCAGTGTTTGGATCTATAAATATATATTAACACACACGATAGATCTCCTTGAGTCGATTCATAGTCACTGAATTTGGACTACATCGGTTGAACGGTTGAGAAAATATTTCCCAAAAACTCTGTAGATAAAGCTCCCTCTAGTGTCAGCAACATACAATTGAACAATCCTTAAAACAACCCAATTCTTCCTTGCACCCACATCTATGTGGGTATAAAATTTGAAAACGATTCAGTGAATAGTTTTTTCTTTGTTATCGCGTTAACACCAAGGACCTGCGGCCTCATTTGAGGCCGAATGTTGACGATGACATCACAACCTCCTCACCTGAAGATTTCCATCATGTTGTTGAAAAAGAGGTTTGAAGAACGGTGCAGGCGATGGTGTGTGGGAGAGAGATTTAATCTTCATTCTGCAGAAACAAATCATGAAACACCAACAGTCAAATCACATCCGACTTCTGAAGAGCACGTATGAAATATTCTGACAATCCTAAATGTGAAAACGCTGCTGGATTACCTCGCCTTGGGACTGCAGGAAATTAACAGCAGGACTCCAACAGAAACAAACAGCGGGGGCAGAGATTTGATCAAAATGATCAAACGTTTATTATCTTCTGAGGAAATGTGAAATAACACAGAATTAGTGCAAGAGTGCAAAGTGCACATACGCCTGTGTCCTTCATCAACAGGAAGCAGCTGAGCGCTGAAGAAAAAAATCTCTTTACCTTCTCCTCCTTCATTTTTCCAGCATGTTGACGGACTCCATTCACTCCAGATCGCCGTATAATCCAATAATAATGGTTTGGATCGCACCTTGATACAATACGTAGCATCTGCTGTGAGCTCCGATCTCGAAAAGGACACAAACTGCTGCTTCTCATTAGGACTGAGGGTCTACAGAAAAGTAACAGCGATCAAATGAGGGATTTTTGTGGCTTCATGTTGTAGGGAAAAAAAGCATGTTTAAGTTATAAAGGCTGGTCTTACTCTTCGATCTTTGCCGTGGGATGTTTGAAGCAGTAGTTCATATTTGAGGTATTCGGCGAGGTAGATATGGCTTTCGTACCCACTCAGCCAGGTGATGTTGGAAATCTCTGGTGTGTGTTGGACCATAGCTCTATGCGGGGGGGTCAACTGAACTGGTGACAAGCATCTCTAGGTTAAATCACGAAGGGACCACTTCACAGTTTAACACAGATTCTGTTCAACTTCCTGGATATGGATTTTGATCCCAACTCTCCTCACAGATGAGAGCAGGTTCCCACTGGTGTCTGGAGACGTTATGTCGCCTGCAACATCATCCAGCAGAACCGGTTTAGCGGTGGGTCAGTGAGACAGATCCTTGGAGGGTCTCATAGACCTCCAGCCAAGGGTGCCCTGACTGCTGTTAGGTACAGCAGACCTCAGAGCCATTTTCAGATCTTACGATGATACTGTGGGCTCTGGGGTCCCTTCATTTCATTGAGCAGTGTATTTAATATTGCATCCTGTTAATATTTCCTGACATTTTGTCAGGAAAAATGACATAAACCTTGTCGTTTAGTGTTTTTTTTAGTGAAAAATAATTACATTTTGCATCATTTGATTTATGCAATATCAGGTAAACATACGTGAATACAAAAACATCCGTAGTATGTACGACAAATAAATGTATGCTTACTGTTCTTTGACGGCTTAAATGTCTCGGCGAGTAGAAGGCAGCCGGATTCATGGCAAAGTTTTATGGTATAAGCATCAGTACTTCGAAAAGTCTTTTTCCCCTTGCGGATTTGACAGACACAGCCGTAGGAATGGTTCATCACAGTCAGCGGACAGGAAGTCAAGGCATTACTCAGGGGGAAAAATAAAATAACAGGACATTCAATGCGTGACGTAAATGAGGTAAAAGTCACATTTTCTTTGATTGACAGAATTTCCAAGATTCAAAATTGCATTTACCTGATTTCATTGATGAAACTGAGGTTGTAGGCTGAGTCTCCCACAGGTTGGTCAGTGATGTTCAGCAGACAGGTCACTGTGTACCAGTAGGAGCTCACGCACGAATGTCCATCCACTGTCAGAGAAGAGACCTTAAAGTCAGGCTCACCACTCAATCTCAGATGTGGTCAAAAACAACATTCCATGTCACCAAAATTAAGCGGTTTTATCCAAATACAAATAGCAATCCAGTATTGCAAAAGTTAGCATATTAATATTATCATAATTATTATTATTATAATTATAGGGTTACATACAAGGGTTAGGGTTACACCTATTAAATAATAATAATAATAATAATAATAATTTTATTAATATTAATAATTTATTAATCTTATTTAATAATAATAATAATAATAATAATAATAATAATGTTAGTAATATTAAAAATGTATTAATCTTATATAATAATAATAATAATAATAATAATAATAGTAATTATTATTATTATCATTATTACAAGGTTACGGTTAAGGGTTAGGGTTACGTCTATTATATTATAATAATAATAATAGTAATAATATTAATAATTTATAAATCTTAGTAATAATAATAATAATTGATTTGATAATTGATTATTATAATCTTGGTCATTTTAATTTTAAAAATTTCAAAATTTCTTGTTGGAATGTATCAAATAAACTGTCATCGATAGATCTGAATGTGAGATGTTGAACATAAATGCTAAAGCTACATCAAAGTTTTAGATCTCAACATTAAATCTAAAGGTTAAATGTGAGTCTGAATATTGAATCTAGGTTTAAATGTTAAATCCAAACTTTAGATCCAAACATTGGATTTAAATGTTAAACACAATTCTAAATGTTGGATTTAGATTTGAATATAAAATGTAAATGGTCTAAACATGAATGCTGCGTCCAAATGTTAAATCTGAGTGTATCGCAAAACAAACTAAGTAACGAAGCTGAGAAGCAAATTAGCACCACAGGAAAGGAAGTAGCAGAATAAAAGCTTGATGACGAGACCAGCTGATGAAGGCCAGCACGGTGTGGTTTAGTAGTCCACAGAGATAAGGCTGATGAAATGATTAAAAGATTATGAAAGAGGAAATGTTTACCTATATGTCTGTTCACCTTCCTACCAGTTATTGTAAATGACTTTATTTGAGAGAACTGACTGGGAAACTTCTCGTTGATAGAAATGATCATATTTGTCATGGGACTCATAAGGAGTCACATTTTTACAGTGTTTGCTTAAGTTTGCAACATATACTCATCATATCCTTTAATTTATTCAATCAATAACTTAAGTTTGTTAGGCAGCCCTTAACTGCAGGTCTCAGGTAGACGTAGTGGAATAGCAATTATATTAAACCTGATCCTAAAGTTACATTAAATGGATTCGCTGAAATTTCTGACTGAATCAGTGAATTTACTTAAAAGAACAACAACAACAACAACAACCAATTAATCAATTAAAACATCCCAGATAAATAAAGATGAAAGATGAAAGATAAGACAACGATGAATTACTACTTTGCATTTCTATATTCATTCTTTTTCTTGATGTTCATCACATGTTTGAGGATTACAGGAATGCGTGACAGTCCATTCATCAGACAAAGAAGAGACCGCGACCACATGACTTCAGGGCCAAATTGAAGAGATGTGCCACAAATTGTCGAAGGTTCAAAGGCAGTGAGTGGCGTTGTGTCCCGAGGAGGACGCGGTACCTCTGAGGCAGCTGCTCCTCGCCGGGATGCTGGAGCACAGGAACAGGAGGAGCAGACATCTTCTCACGGATCTGAGCATCACACTCTGGATTTAAAAAGAAAATCATTCTCCTTACTACTGCGGTCCAAGCCGTTTATCACTCCAAGCACACATTCGTACCAGCATAAACATCTGATATAAGCTTAACACGTCTACTTAGGGGCTTTCAAAAAGTCAAGATCAACAGTTTTCTGGAATTCAGTGCATTTAAATGTGTAATTACCTTGGGGGATGTTGCAGCGCTGCTGATGTGTGAGACAGTGAGTAAAAGGTTGAGCAGAGGTTGGATTTATCACTTGCTTCATCACAGGAAGTTAACCTTTTTTCTTCTTTTTTTTTTTTTTCCATACATCAAAGCATATTTATTTAGAATTTTGGTTCAGTTTAAGTCATTTTCTCTTGCTTTGGATTTTCGTTTAAACATTTTAGAGTTACTTTTGCAACATTATATAGTGTAATGGGGCTATTGTGATAAACGCACTTATTTAAAGTGGTGTCCTGTCAGGTTTTTTATCTGTTGCACTCTACAGTAACAGGTTTTTTGTAGGAAGGGGGGGGACGGTTGGCTTGGGTGGGGTTGGGTTGTCAAATTGAACAAATCAATTCCAGTTAAGGGCATCTTAATTCCTCTTTTTTAGATGGGAGGACACTTCTTTGGAAAAAAGTGTTTCCACATCTTTTCTAAGCAGACTGTGACTGTGATGTGATGACTAGATGATTCGATTCATTCTAAAAAACCATAAAGTTTCCCAGCGAGTCATCGGGGTTCCAACAGAACCTACGTAGGCAGCAGCTATGAAAAACCAAAAAGTTCACTTTAAAATAGACATTATGATCAAACAGCATGCTGTAGGGCACATAAGCCAGTCAGCCATAACATTAGAACCACCAACAGGTGAAGGTGGAATGCAAGAATACCATCAATTATATTTGTACAATGGCACCTGTGAGTGGGGGGGATATATTGGCGAGTAAACATTACGCCCTCAAAGTTGATGCGTCGGTATCGGAAAAGTGTAAAGAGTGAATGACTTTGCCAAGGCCTAAATTGTGATGTATGGGTCTGAGCATCTCCAGAACTGCAGGTCTTGTTTAATGGTTCCCCTCTTCAGTGATTAGAACCTACTAAAGTATTCTAAGGGGGGAGTACTGGTAAACTGGTGACTTATTGAGTGAAGGCTGACCGACTTTGTCCAATGGCTCCTTTGTGCAGATTGCTGATTATGTTAATGTCATTCTGATAGAAAGATGTCGGATGACACTGCTGTTTGGTCCGCCAGAACCGGGAACGAAACAACAGGCAAGTGATTTTAATCTCATGGCTGATTGCTGAATATAGAAGTGACGGTGCTTTCATCATACTGTACCTAAATTCTTTGGGTCAAGACTAAGACAAGAGGATCTTTGTTTACCTTAAATGGATATGTGGCATCTGACTAATTTCTGGTCACAGCAAGACGTCACGCAATGGTCGACTCAGAAGACAGTTACACAATATCTATGACACCCAAATAATCCATAATACCACACACTGCGGTTTATGTGGAAAACTCAGATGATGAATCAAATCAGATAGTTTTATGTGTCAAGATTAGTGATGTTTTCTTTATATGACATTCGTTCTTGAACCTACCAATTCAAGTAGCACTCCATTATAAGAAGTGTTTTAGTTAAAGTGAATTAACTTACAAGCGTATTTGTGATATAAATAAGTTTTTGTATAGTTATTTTTTTATTTAATTTTTTTATTGATGCTTTTATCTGCTTTTGCCTTGTAGCACTTTGAGATTTGATCCAAATGTAAAGTGCATTATAAATTAAATGTATTATTATTATTATTATTATTATAAGGATGGTGCAGATTCTGACATCACAGCACTTCCTGCAGTTAAATTTGCTTCTCAAGTCCGACCAAATTAACTAAGAATTCTTTTTACGGAAGTCAGTAGTCAGTTATAGCATTGATGTAAGGTGTGCATGGATGGAGAAAGTGAGTGAAGGTGTTGTAAGAGCATGATATGACTGAAAGTGAGATTACTAAACCAGTATGTGTGGAGCCTGTTACCAGAGCAGATAGACAATAATTGGACTTTAGCTAGGCCTTAAGTAAAGCAGGAGCTCCTGGGTGCCACAGATGGTCTAGATCACCCAATCAACTACCTGCAGAAAGAAACATGAAGTGACTCTTATGTCACCTCCAGAAGAACCCAGGGAGACTTAATAACAGACGGAGAAATAGATGCTGATGGAGCACAAAATCTAAATTTATGACATTAAACCTGCGACTGCATCAATCGGAATCTGAAGCGAAGTACTGCTCCTTCAATCGTTTTTTCATTTAAGTGAAAATGAGATCCACTAGAGGAAACAACAGTACTTTATGTGAGCACGTCAGGTTTTATTAGATTGACAAAGTTGTGGAAAGTGTGTCAGAAAGTTGTGGAAAGTGTGTCAGAAAGTTGTGGAAAGTGAAGTAAGATGTGGAAAGTGAAGTAAGATGTAGACCAATGCGAGGTGAAGACACCTTCAAGATCCGTCGCTCCTCGGGAATCTCTGCACCTAGAAAAGAGAATGAGACCCACCTTCACCTCTGGCTACAGTCTCCATAAAACATTAAGAACACAGCTTTATTTTGAGTTTATAATAATAATAATAATATTACATTTTATTTGTAACGCACTTTACATTTGGATCCAATTTCAAAGTGCTACAAGGTAAAATGCAGATAAAAGCATCAATCAAAAAAAATAATACATATATATTATAATAATGACATAAAAATGTGACCAAAAAGCAGGAATGATAATTAAGAGTTATATGTTCTGCTAAAAAAGGAAGTTTTATGTCCTTTTTTAAAAGTCTCAGTTGTCTGTGGAGCCCTCAGATGGTCGGGGAGGGCATTCCACAGGAGAGGGGTAGCAGTCAAGAATGTCATGACCAGAGAAGGTAATGCTGGTTGTGGAGGATGATTGGGTCTGATTTGGGGTGCAGATTTAAAATTTGTTCGTTTTCGGAGCTGTTCAACTGGAGAAATTTGTGTTTCATCCACACCTTTACCTCCTCCAGACAGACGCTGAGTGTTGACAGGGGAGATGATGATGACGATGTGAATGGAGAGAGATGGACAGGGAGTTGTCTTTTTAATGATTTTAAAACAAGACTCCATCTTCCCACGTTTTTTTAGAATTCTTCTAAACTTTGGCTACAAAGCTCCAGAAATGTCTGTGGACAAATAAAACCTCTCAGCGCCTCGTCTCGGAGCCGCGCATTCTTCATGACTGAATTCTTCCTTTTAAACAAAATGCATATATATTTTTTAAATGTCACACAGAAAGAAATTAAGGCTATTATTCCATTTTACAGCTATGATCCCAGATGACCTGATTCTGTAAATAAATGAAATCAAGACCAGCCACATTTTTAAACTGACGGTCCTCCTTCCTCTAAATAGAAAAAAAAAAAAAAAACATCCTCAGACTCTGTACTGTTGGATATTATCAATCAAATGTGTGACTTCAAACTGTATTGTAGATGTTCTGATGTTCCTCACAGAGAACATGACAATCCACAGTAGCCTGTTTGAACACCGTCTGCGTAAGAATATCAGCACACCGTTCAAACTTTCTCTGCAGAAGTGAAGGTGATTTCAAAACTCTTCCTCTGATGAATCAAGCTGCGGTCACACAATGACATTTCCTCAACCTTGACATCGTTTTTCCTTACTCTGCGTCGAAAAATGGACAGATGCTTTAAGTGGTTACTGATTAAGCGAATGTGCGAGGCAGACAGGCGTTATCTGACATCCTGGAGATCCGGGCTGTGTGCTTGCAGCAGAAGAACTCACCGCAGAAGTGGAAAGATTTAGATTTCCCCCATGATCACAGAAGAACATCCTCCGGCATAATAAATCAAATGTGTTTGAAACGCTGAGATGCTGCAGGCCAACGGAAGCTTGAGACTTTATTTACTCATAAAATGATGCATTAAAAGAAAAAAAAAACAACAACACATAAACTAAGCATTTTAATGAACAATATGATTGAGTAAAATATCTTTCTTTTACAACTTCCTGTTTAGTCTTTGGTTCACCAACTAATAACTGATAGAGAGAGAGAGAGCATAATATTAGTTTCATGTCTTCCCATTCTCTCTCCAACCAAACCCTTCATGTCCCTTCATGAAATATCTTTTAAACACAACAATAAAAATAAAATAAAAAAACTGACTATACACAAACTGCAATCTTTGGAGCAAAAGCATTTGAACGTGAACCGAATGTAGAAGTTCGGAATTGTCATTTTCTACTGTGCAGTACTTTCCTAAATTCAAAATTCATTCTGTTCTGCTCCATTTAATTGTGTTTTTTTCAAAAATAAATAAATATTGTGTGCAAGTATTTTAGATTTTGTGTAAACGTATAATATGTACTGAGCCCCATTTTAGGCAATGCACCTGAATTTCTCACTAATACTAAACAATGACAATAACGTAATCTTGGATCACTCCCGCCCCACTGAGGAAGCGCTAGCGCTAGTTCCGTCAGGAAGACTATCCCTTTGCACACTTCTCGTACCGTCATTCCCCTCTCACACGACTCAGGTTTCATTTCCTGCCGTCACTGTCTGCTGCTGTCAATCGAGATATCCGCTGGTCTTATCCGCTGGTCACATCTATCCACTTGTGCTAGCACACACCTTCATCTTCCTCATTCTTCGCCCTCATCTTACTGCTTGTACTTTTACTCATACGTCCCTCTGTAGCTGTAGTTCTGCCGTGCTCCTGGTGAATTAAACCTACGTCTCCCTTTAACTGCACAATTTTTCACAGATTCACCAATTTCCTTAGTCCCAGCAGAGTCATCAGCCACCACCTCCAGTGTTTGAATTTCACTGCTAACTAACCATTGAATCTGGTGAAAGTGTTTTTTTTAAACTTTATTCACTTCTCTCTCCTGATTGGACGGTAATTGCGGCAATCAATCCGTTTCATTGAGTTCGCTCTCTGAGGTGCCGACAAATTCTTCTCCACTCCACTGTTTGACGTAATTGGAACTTGAGTCGCTTTGTTCATGAAATGAATGTCTCTGCTTTGAGTCTGAGACCCCGGGGCAGCCACACTCTCCAAACCCACTGTCAATGGTGTCCAGGTCCATGTGAGGGTAGCCATCTTCTGACGGCCCGATTGAGCCAAAAGAGTCAAGTGAAACCCTCTCCGGCTCTATAAGCGGGACGTGTGGCTGAAAAGGAACATTTTCCTCGGATAAGTCATGAGGGATTTGGTTTTCTTGGTGTGGTAATTCCCCGTTCCGCCAAGCCAACATCCCTTGTTGCTCTAAGTCATTGCTTGCTTGTTCTCTGTTGTTTTCTCGGAAAGAACGGAAGCGTTGTCCATCTTGGAAACTTCTGAAGGGGTTCCGTGGCACAACGTTCTCCTCTAACTCCTCTTGCCCAGACAGAGTTACAGAATGGATGGAGAGGGGTCCGCTGGAGCGACCGGCGCCCGATGAGCCACTGCCGTCTTGAAAGAGCAGCAGGGAGTTGCTGGGAAGCAAATGACCAATGGGTTTGAACTGGTCCTCCTTGTAGCTTTGTTGGTCATTGTTGCACTGGGGGACATTGCACAGCTTCTCACTTTTCATCAGATCTGGCGAGCCGATCCGTAGGTAATCAAACTCACTGAATACGGGCTTCACCCACTCCTGCAACAGAGCAAATGGAAGACATTCATTTAGAGCATTGATCTGTGTAAATGGTAAAAGTAGGGTATGGAAATTTAAATAAAGGTTGCTTGTTTGACTTATTGTCCAGACAGAGATAAATGACAGCATTGAAATCAGAAGGGAAACATTGCCTTCCATTTATACACTAGTATGGAATAACAACCAAAATACAATGTGAACATTTGCTGGTTTCCAGTGTTTAAGCTAAGCAGCCGCAAGTTACAACATTCATTTTCAGCACAAAGAGACACATGAGGGCATTTTCCTTTTCGCACATTCATTTTACCTAACAAACTAAAAGGCCTACTCTGCGTTTTATATCTGTCTCAGTATGAGACTAACCAGCGGTGCTGCTTGACTGACGTGCGGTTGAGACATCCTGAAAAGCAAAATGTTCTGCAGCACATTTATGAGCACTGCAATCCTACTGGGAAGATGAAGATTAGGCACTTCTAATATATCAGTGTACGCCTGACATGACACCAAAGAACAGTGAATTATGTTACAGTGTGCCTGAACCTTTGTCTGCTGTATATTTAAGAAAGATTCTTCAAATTGGAAGTACCGCTGTTTCATATGGAATGAAGGGAAAAACATGTAAGGACTGCAAGGACAAAATTATAAGACATACTAAAAGTGGTCTTTTTGAAACAAAATTGTTTAAAATAAGATGTAAGAATGTTCTGCAATTGTATCTGAATTCTTCTTAAATTGGTGGAATTTTTATTTATTATATTTTCTCTTTTTTACTCCACATATTCATCAGCCGGCAAAAAGGCCGAAACTTAAACTGGGTTTCTATTTCAGGATTAAATCCTGACTTTCTTCACTACCTTCTGACCTTCATCAGTCAGAGGAGCTCTGGAACCTATCGTCTTCGTTCTCAGGATGTCTTCTCTCTGTCTGTCCCAAGGGTCGGAACTGAACCCGACCGGTCATGGCAGTAGGCCGTCCACCCTGAGTCTTGGATCTGCTCCAGGTTTCTGCCCGTTAAAGGGCAGTTTTTTCTCGCCATTGTCGCCAAGTGCTGCTCAAGGAGGAATTTGTTAGGTCCTGTAGATAATTATATAAAGAGTCTGGTCTAGACCTGCTCTTTCTGGAAAACACCTTGAGACAACTGTTGTTGTGAATTGGCGCTGTATAAATAAAGATTGATTGATTGATTGATGAACTGGGAAAAAAGGCATTTATGTTTTAGCTTTGCCTGGAACGAATTACAAAAATACTTGAAACTTCAAGACATGATCTCTTCGGATGCTTTTAAGTGAATGTTGGATGACTTGGAGACAGAACATCTGTTTGTAGATGTTCTGTCTGATCTATGGCTTTTTTTTATGATTATGATCAAATTCTGACTGATTATTTCATGTTTTCTATGTGTGGCTGCTGATTGTCTGTCTGTAACTTTGACTCTATTGCTGCCTGTCTTGGCCAGGACACTCTTGGAAAAGATATTTTTAATCTCAACGAAGTTTTCCTGGTTAAATAAGGGGGTTAAATAAATTTTAAAAATAATAAAAAATAACGTATTATTGTCCCCACAGCTCCGTACGGCTTTGCACCGCCACATAAAAGCCACGTAGAAACGTTCAGCTTCTGCAGCCGCCTTTAGCTTCTGTTCAGCAGCGATGCCAAGATAAGCATGAATCAGTTACTGCATGGAGGGGGAAACCACATCCTGAGGAACAGGGTACGATTGTGCAGTCAAATGACGAAAAGTATTTCTAAAGGAACAGGTTCAGTTTGTGATCTTCAATGATCCAGAGGATGTGGTGCAGTCAAAATGTAAAGCTCTCTCTGAAGTTTGAGGAGGATTCGCTGTCACACAAGGCCACATTCAGCCCAGCTTAGATGAACCACAGGAAACGGAGAGAAACGGCTAGCCGGCAAAGCGTCCAATGAAGTTACCGAATGTGAGATATTTATGTTAGATAACTACAAAAAGAAAAACTTTTATGTCAGTGTTTGAGTGTTTATATAACTGATGCCCCATCATGGTATGTTCAGCACAGCTTCAAAGAAACTGAGGAAACAGAGAAAAACCGCTAGGCGGCGCAGCAGCCGACAAAGTTAGCATGGACTAAAAAAGTGAGATATTTATCTTAGAAAGCTAAAAAAAAAAATGGACTTGAGCACAAGTACTTTAAAATAAACTATTTGGTAGTTGAGCAATCAACAGTAAACACGGACAACTAAATGTGAAATTTGAGTAGGCAGCAAATCCTAGATAGTGAAAAAGGGTTAGAAATATATGTCAGGTTTAGTAAATAACTAGTTTCGGCACAGAGAATGTTTAGACTGGCTTAGTACAGAAACTGGAGGTAGAAGGAAAAATACCAGCCAAAATAGTAACAAACTGTAAGTGTAGATAATAAAGATGATAGAAATTCACTTTAACTAGCTCACAAAAAGTTATATATATATATATATATTAATATATTTATAGGTATATCAGAAGCTTAGCTCAGCACAGACTGGAAAAAGAAACTGCTAGCCATTGAAACAACAAACAACTAGCATAGTAAACAAAATAATAATAATCATAATTTAATTTATAAAATGTCAAATTTATGTTGGTAATAAACTCAAGAGAGCTATAAAAAGTTAGAATAACAGGTTATGTTAAGCCTAGCTAAGCACAAATACTGGAAACAGAGGGAAACTTTATAAACTGTAAGCACAGACAATAAATTGTCTTTGAATTGAATTTTCCTGGTAGATTTTCTAAATAAAAGGTCTGTTTAAACTACCTTAGATAAAGGAAACAAGGGAAAACTGTACAACAGATAGTATAGATTATAAAACGAGAATGAAGAAAAATGAAATTCTTCCCACATGTATCAGACACCGGAGGATTAAATTTGTCATAAACACATGGAATGTAGTGGAAATACAGATATCGATTACCATCTGTGTCCACCTAAACTTATTTGAGAAAATAGTAAGTCATCAAAATCCAACTAATTCATCCTTAACAAAAAAAAAAGTAGTGACCAATTTTTGTTTATTTTTAAGTATATAAAAAATACATAAATATATAAAAAGTATTTGTCATTCAATCTAATTTGGAGTGCAGAATGTTCCCAACTCATTAGGCGTGTTAAGTGTAGTATTAAGATAGAGAGGAAAAGTAAAATAAAATAGTCATGTATATGGAAATATCTCTCCAGTACAGAAAATCTGATCCTTTCATTATTTGCTGCAGCAGCAGCAAGATCTGCTGGTCAAAGTCCGTAACTCCACGCCGCTGATGGATTGATAGAGGGGAAGCAGCTCGCTCAACGGTAGGCTAACTGTCTGGAAGGGAGTCATTGTGAGAAAACCAAACACCGAAAGATTGTAACAGAATACCCCAATCATGATTCATGATGAAAGCAAATATTAAAGCAAGACAAAATTATACAAGCAATGCTGAGTGGAGAGGAGGGGATCGGAAGAGGTGGCCCTTGAGTTTTGTCTCACTCTGTTCACTCTGCAAAAAGTATGAGCAGAAAAAAATCAATCAATCATGCAGCCCAGTTCTGAGAATAAAGTCAATATTCTGAGAATAAAGTGGAATTCTGAGTTTAGTCTGTATTCTGTGAACAGTGAACAAAGTCGAAATTCTGAGAATAGAGTCGGAATTCTGAGAATAAACTGGAATTCTAAGTTTAGTCAGAATTCTGTGAACAGTGAACAAAGTCCAAATTATGAGAATAAAGTCAGAATTATGAGAATAAACCGGAATTCTGAGTTTAGTCAGAATTCTGTGAATAAAGTCAGAATTTTGAGAGTAAAGTCCGTTTTCTCAAATAAAAAAGAAAAAGTTTTCACATAGCCATATTTCGCCCTAATCCTCTTTTTCTTTAGGAACCATATCATTTGTGTTGAACTTTTACCTTATTGATGATCAAGCCAAAAACAGGAAGTGAATGGTTTGTTTGTTATTGATAAAAAGAGCAAGACTCACTTAAGGATAATAGGGAGATCCATCAAAAGTTCAATCAGAAAGACTATCCTCTTGCACACGCGGGCCGAAGTTCATGCTAATACCATTCTATTATCTTCACCATTCTCCCATACTCAGTCTCAGTTACCTGCTTCATGATCTGGGGCATCGACTGATAACAGCTGCCTTCAATCCAACCAGACCTGTGGCTCATCATCATCAGCTGCTTTTCTTTAAATATGATTGTGTCTCCATCCATCTAGTCTTTGCATGCTGCTGGTTCATGCGCCCTCCACGCCCCCGTCTCCACCTGCTTCTCTCAGGTTCATCAGCCTCAGCAGAGTCAGAGTCAGAGTCAGAGTAATAAGCCGCCACCACCAGTATCCAGATGCATCGATCACAATCTCCCCGAGGAGCATTAGCACAAGACTTACCAATAGACCAATTATCAAATATAAAAGTGTGCACATGTTCTTTGTGACATGCTATCGGTTCAAGTCGACAAAAACTGTCGAGAGTAACTTAAACTTCATGTTTCCATGGAACGATTACTTTTGATTTTGTGTATATAATAATAATAATAATAATAATAATAATAATAATAATAATAATAATAATAATAATAATACATTTAATTTATAACCAATTTACATTTGGATCAAATCTCAAAGTGCTACAAAGTAAAAGCAGAAAAAAGCATCAATAAAAAATAAAATAATAACTATATAAAAACATGACCAAAAAGCATCAATGTTAATTAAAGTTATAGGTTCTGCTAAAAAGGAAAGTTTTAAGTCCTTTTTTAAATGTGTCAGTCGTCTGTGGGGCCCTCAGATGGTCAGGGAGGGCATTCCACAGACGAGGGGCAGCAGAACAGAAAGCCAGATCACCCATGGTGCTGAGCTTAGTCCGGGGAAGGAGGAGGCGGTATGAGTGGGTAGAACGGAGGGATCGTGTCGAGGTCAGTGGGGTGAGTAGTTCTTTCAGGTAGGGGGGTGCGTTACCATGGATGCACTGGTGAGTGAGGAGAGAGATCTTATAATCAATCCTGGTGGAGATGGGAAGCCAATGAAGGGAATGAAGAACAGTGGTGATGTGTTCGTGTTTACCAACTCTCATCAGCATCCTTGCAGCACTGTTTTGAACATACTGAAGTCTTTGAAGACTTTTATCAGGGACCCCGATGAGAAGTGCGTTACAGTAATCCAGTCTGGAGGAGACAAACGCTGGAAGCAGCTTTTCAGCATCACTCAAGGTTGGTGAAGAACGGAGTTTTGGAAATAACAAAATATATATTAGTACCAAGCTTTACACAAACAATATATATATAGTTTGCGTGAAGCTTGGTGAGGCTAGAATGTACATCTGATGCGATATCCTCTTGACAAAAGATGATTATGGACAGAAGATGTCGCCACATTATTTTGATTACCAGCAGCGCTGTTCAAACAAGCCATTACTTTACTTTGACCATATTGTCCTGTAAGTCTCACAAGTATGCTACACATAACTATGCCAAAATCATCATGAGATAGGGTGGAGATAGGGTGGAGATAGGGATACAAATCTGTTTCTAAGGCTCTGGGACGCCAAGGATCCAAGATGAGACAAATTATCTAGCAGTGGGTACGACTTGGAACAATTTGCCAACCTTTCCAAAAGTGTCCAGCCTTCAAAAATTCCAACAGGACGACAGAGGCTCATGAAGACATTCAGAAAAAAAGGCCAAGACACCGTTTAAGAAAAGGCAGTCTCGGCGTTTGTTCGAAAATCACAGGGCAAAAAGGCACCGGTGAGCAAGTGGTGAGGTGAGAGCCTCTGCTCACCGCAGGAGAACATTAAGGCTCATCCAAGCTCACCTCCATGAGAGCGTTGGAAGAACATTCTATGGACTGTTAAAAGTTTAACTGTTTCTTCTGTTACGTCTGGCATGAACCAACAGAAGCATTCCACAAAAACAACCATACGCTTGAGGTTGTGACGGTGATTTTCTGCTTCAGGTCAAGGACAAGTCGCCAAAATTGAGAGAAACATGAAGTCAAGGATCAGTATCATCAATTTGGGTCCAAAGGTGCCAAGTCTGCAGTCGGGTAACACCTGCTGCAGCAAAAAGAATCCAGCAGGTGGCGCCAACCACCCGTGTGTGTGTGTGAGTGTGTGTGCGTTTTCTCTCTTACCTTGAAGTTCCCTCCATAGCTGTGGTAGAGTGGATGGAAGAACACATCCGGCTTGGGGATGAATGTCATCAACTCTATCTTTCTTTTCAAACTCCTGAAACTGATATGAAGGAAATTCAGACACTGATTATAAATAGAGACAAAAGATTGAACGTCTGATGACCTAAGGGTAAAATCTTGTTACAGCGACGCTCGTAGCTCAAAAAACACTTTTTTAACTTGGATCTTAAGCTAACATCTTAGCCACAACAGATACAGCCAACTGAGTCGGACTTAAATCCTCTTTTAAAGCGCGCTTAAACGGATTTGTTTTAATGCGATGTCATCATCTCTCGTCTTTATACCCTCTAATCTTATTGTTTTGGAGCGTTTAGTTGCCTTGAGTGATGCCATCATTCATTTTATTCACGTTTTTCTTTTATTTCCATGTATTTTTTTATTTATTTATACTGAACTATCTTGTTTTTGCTTTTATTTTCCGGTGTCTTTTTTGTTCTTACGCTCCACATTTTGTCTTTGCGTTTATTGACTTTTCTTTTGACTTTCTTGCATCTCTGGCTTCTTGTTTTCTCTCATCCACTCTGCATTCTGTGTGTTTTCATCACCTCGCTTTTAAAGTTAGCATCACCGTCGTGCATTTGCTCTTTTGTTTGTGGCCCCGTGACACTGGGCTTCCTGTTGATACATCACCTCCTGTGTTTTCAGTCAAAGCACTTTGTAACAAATGTGTTATTCTTTTTAAAAGTGCTCAATCAATCAAGTCAATCAATCGCGAAAAAAGAGGAGAAGTAATCTATGTCAGAATTGTCCGCATATGTGATGACTTTATCAAAATGATGAACTTATTTGAGTTATTATTATTATTATTATTATTATTATTATTATTATTATTATTATTATTATGAGTTATATCTTGCAGTCTTGTGATTGAAAGGAGCAGCCAGAGATCATTCATGAATAGAGAACTGATGGATTCCAATGAGACTTAGATGATAGATAAATAATGCGTTGCACCAAATCAATACAGCTCCACAATCTACAATCTCACACTCTTATTTCTTTTTTGCAAGAAAATTGTGCACGTGCTAATTTCATGTTCTGTTTTCAGCAGGCAACGTTTCTCATAACCATCTGCATTTTAATAAGTGAGCGGTGTCACACCGCAGAACTTCCCACGTCTGCCAACCATCATTGCAAGGTGTCAGAACACGTACGGCCCAGCGGCGGCGTCTCTACATGTGGGAGGGGAAGCCTGGAAAGTGAAGTCAGAAGCTGTGAAAACTTTAATCACTTACTTGAAGACTGCGCTGTTGATTTTAAGTTTTCATTTTCTCCCTTTTTTTTATTTTTTTTATTTTTTTATGAAAGTAAATGTAAACCGTTTATGTATTTTTATAATTTCAAATTGTTGGTCCTATCCAAATATTTCAATTTCTGTCAGTATCCAGCAGTTTGGATACGAAGAGACGTTTAAAGTGACGTGGTGAAAGTTATGAAAAAGGAAACCTCGCCGTTTTTTCGGAAATATTGCAATATTGACAGGAGGGAATCATTTTTCAGTTATTAATTGCAGAAGTTTCATCTGCGTCATAGCCACACGTGTTTTCAAAATGGTAATGTGGTTAAATCCTCAATACAGAACTCACTGTTTTTGTAAACAATGCAGGAGAACCAGGAAGCCGAGGACGGAGGTGATTGGCAGGGAGACGTACAGCAGACACCACCTGGTTCCTATGGAGGAAAAGCAAACAGAAATCATACGATGAGCGGCTTCACACTTTATGTTCTCTGAAAAAGTACGACTGAAGGGTCGGAAACAGTGTGAAGCGTAAACACAGAGACATATAAAATATGATATTGATGACATCCTCCTCTACCTTCGGTCGCGGCTGTGCCTTTATGTCATCCATCCTGCTGTGGAATATAAAGGAAGCAGGACCGTCGGAGAGAAACATGTGATCAGGCCAATAATGTCCTAGACAACATTGTTGAAGATACAGTACAATGGGATAGAATTACTGTGGAAATTACAATATTATACTAAAAATCATTGGCAGGGAAGTTAATGCGATTCTGCAGGACTTCATTTGTTTCTACCTAAAGTGGTCCCTTATAATTCTCTGGGGTAAATCACTGGTTACTTTGATTTTGTTTTACAGTATGTGATCATTAACTGTAATTTTAAAAAAGGTATATAATTGGTTAGCGTGGATTTATACAGTTTATGATCATTTATTGTAATTCTTTTGTAATTGACAGTGTTTTTCTTTATTATGAAATCATTTACGGTAACTTTCTACCGTAGATAATCGGTTACCAGGATTTTCTACAGTATGTGAAAATGTACTGTCATTTTCAAAGGTGTTATTGGTTATTTTGATTTTCTACAGTATGTGACAATTAATTGTAATTGCTTTATCATTTACATTTTTTTTTATATGTGGAAATTTACTGTAATTCTCTACTGTAGATTATCGATTTCTGTTATTTCCCACTGTAATTGATAGGTTACTGTGATTTTTCACAGTATGTCATAGATTATTGGTTACTGGGATTTCCGACAGTATGAGATAATTAACTGTAATTCTCAAAGTATATTATTGGTTACAGTATGGAATAATATACTGTAATTTAATTATCGTTCACAATGTTTTTTCTATATTACGTGGATGTTTACTGTAATTCTTGACGGCCGATTATCGATTACATGTACTTTCCTATAGAATGTGAAGATTTCCTGTTCTTCTCTAAGCGATACTATTGGTTACCATCGTTTTCTACAGTATATGATCATTTATTGTGATTATTATTATTATTTTTCAGAGTGTTTTTCTAAACTTTGTGATAACTTTGTTTTAACTCTCTTAGGTATGTTTTTGATGACTGTGATTTTTTACAGTCTGATCATTTACAGTAATTCTCAAAGGTAAATTAATTGTGACCGTGGTTGTCAACAGTTTCCTGGAAGCCTCCAAAGTTTTGTACATTATTGTTTACCGTCACTTTCCCATCCTCTGCTGCCCTCAACCTCAGCGGGTCCCGCGGTCCTCCACTGCGCCGTGGAACTCCACTCGCTCCACGGACCCTCGTACAGAAACCCAGGACACATCTTCGCCTGGACATCCACGGTGAAGTTGGCGTGCGGCTGCAGCTGGTCTAACCGGATGTGCTTTTGTTCCAAAGAAAGGGAATGAACCGGATCCTGCCAGAACGGAATAAGAAACAGTAAAACTTTATTTGCGAGCCATCGACAGAGAATATGTTTGATGTATTTGTTCACGTCTTACCTCAGATAAGTGTTCGCTCTCTCTTATGCGAACTCTGTAAGTGAGGCAGTCTAGATGGTTTTCATGGTCCCAGGAGATGTTGTAGAATCCTTCACCGTCGCGGACTTGAACGTCAAAAGGAGGCAGAGGTTTCACTGAAAAAGAAATATCCCACAAGGCCCGACTAATATTATCAAACCGGGGGGAAAAAAACACGCAGCAAAACAAACAGTGTAAAAAAATAACTGTAAAAATCACAGTAATACAAATGCAGCCGTCGACGAGTAAGTGACTGTGATAATACAGAATAGTATTGTGATTTAAAAAAAAATATGTGATCACATACTGTAACTCCCTCACATATGCTATTAATTACTGTGTTTTTAATAAGTGTGTGTTATTTTACTGGAATTCTCTACGGTATATTATTAGCCACTGACGTTTTCTACAGTATGTGATACCTTACTGTATATATTATGCGTTACTTGGATCATTTTTTTTTTTACGGTATGTGATCATTTACTGTGATTGTCCAAGGTTAATTATCGATTACTGTGAGTATATGATGATTTATGCTAATTGCTTTATGGTTCAGTGTGTTTTTCTATAGAATGTGATCATTTCCTGTAATTATCTAAAGACTATAATTACAGTATGTGATCACTTACTGTAATTGCCTTCAGCAATACAATTGATTACTGTGTTCTTTTACAGTGGGGATTGATGACTTTTTAAATAGAAGTTCTTTGATCAGTGACTGAATACTTAGCTTTTTATTGGGAAATTGTGTACGTAGAATAAATAGCATATAAATACAGTAACTTGCTTATGCGCAGTAAATTACTTTTTATAGTGTAACTCATTGCTTTTTTTTTTCTTAATCACAAAGATAAAACAAAACGGTAATTTTGGTTAAGTTGGAAATGTTACCGTTCTTATTTTCTCTGGTTTTCTGAAATTCTACATGAAGTAGAAAATTGTTGAATTTACAGTAACTTATCAAGACAAATGATGAGAGTGTTTTATAGACATATAAAACAGAGGAATTCTAGAATTTGAAATTCAACTTCCTACAAACCATCGCTTATGAGCAAACGTGGCCTCAGTGATTTAAATGCTGTGACCTTTTTTCTCATTCCCTCATTATCTTCACATCAGCTTAGCAGAAGTGAGAATTACATGAACTTTAAACTTTGCTTACCCACATCGCTCAGAGCCCACGTGGATGACTCACCGGCCCCCGTCATCACCTGATGGCCTGGTTGGCTGACGCTCGCAGTGCACAAGGTTCCAATGGAGGCAACATCTTCAAGCATTTCTGGATACATTACGCACCAAGACTGAGTTGGTGTGACTTCACAGGTACCATTGACCTCAAGCTCTCCATCACTGGAAACACATACAACACATTTATAACAAAACTTTTATACTAATAAATATGTGAATGTCCGGTGAGATCAGCCCACATCCTGTGATTGACTCAGAGCAGAGCAGATCAACACGCCCACCCACGAAAAAGTCCAATTCATAGTGTTGGACTTTTTCTAAATAAAACAGGAAGAGATGAAGAGACAACGGTACGAAGGTTCACCGGCCGGCTTGGTTCAAGAGAAAATAGATGAATTTCCCCACCATAATGCGTAAACATGCAGCTGCTAAGAGTCCATAACACTGAAAAATGACTCTTTGGGTGAACTTCAATGAAACACAGAAAATATCCCGGTATGACTGAAAGGGTTTGGTTCAGATGAAGCTATCATGTTGGACTATCTTCATTGGGTTGGGTCAGTATAACTTATAAAGGTTGATTCAACTAATTTAGCCGGATTAGGGCCAATATAATTAATTAGGCTTGATTCCACTTAATTCCTTGTTTTAGTTCAAACTAAACGTATTAGGCTTGATTCCACTTAGTTCATTATATTTGCTCAATTTAATTCATTTGATTAGCTTAATTCAATAAGGTTGGTCCAATCAGCTGGCAACAAAAGAAATCTCCCAGAATTGTATTTTAGTAAGATAGACTTTATCGATAGAAAGAGAAAACTTGGGTAGTTGTGTAGAAATTCAATTGTTGTCAATATAAAAAAGAGAAAAACACTCTTAGTGTAATTACTGATTACTCTGATAGTTCATGCATAGACTCACGCCGGCAGTGAATGTGAATCATCTGAAAGTGATGATTCACTTTCAGATGATCTGGTTCATCTGAAATTGAATCAGTGTCCATTTCTTACACTGATGCATAAATAATAAAACACAATAAAGTGCCTGCAAGTACACAGAAAAGGAAACAGTCTTACATTTACAAGATCTGCCACGTCTGCCCTAATGGGAAAGCCCATATTCAGAAAATCGGTACGCTGGAAGTGACGTTCAAGATTACGTGTGTTCAGTTTTTTCATAGATAGAATTAGGAAATGAATTTGCGTCAGCGTCATTGTTTTTTTCACTTTTGTTTTGCACGTAAACTGGGCTGGGAGAATAGGCTTTAGTGTTTGAATCAAAACCAAACAGAATCAGTCTGCAGAGGAGATAAAGGGTTTCCTGGGATCCCTTTTACGCAGCAGTAGCAGTCACTGCAGATAGATGTCCTGGTAAAAAGGTGCATCAACCACTTTGGAGAAGGTCGTGAGATTTATTGGATAAAATGCATAGTTCAAGATGATGAAGGGATGGAGAGAGGAAGGACAGGGAGGCGACAGGACGGAGAAGTTTGATCAGTTTTTCATTGAGGTCTAAGGAGGAAAGAAGTAACTGGAGCCTCGCCGGTGTTTGGGAACCATTAAGATGGTCTTAAAGGCTGGAGGTCCACTATGACTCTCTCCGATCGAGGTGCATGTACTCTGTGCCCAAACCTATAATCCATTATTTTCTTTGTGTCTTCACAACCGGCATGAAATTATCAGACCTCTCACTGAAACTCGTCACATAAGAACGTGCAAAACTGTGTTTTCGTGTTGTTGTTTTTATCTTCTCAAAGACAAGTAGAGAATTATGACCTGAAACATGGCGTGAAGAATAAATGCCCACCAACTCAAGCTGGCTCACGTCTTCTTCAGGAAAGAGATAAAGTAGTTGTGAGTTTGTCCTCAAAGTATCTGGATATAGTACTTTTTTTTTTTTTTTTTTTTTAACATTCAAAATGAGGTGATGGCTTTTATTACAGGAAGGTTTAACCTTTAAAATGACCCGAGCTGGTTATCCTCGTCATAACTATGAATAATTCAGAGGGTTCAGCACCGAGAATGACATCCTAACATTTGGACTGGACTGGACTCGTACCTGCAGGTGACTGAGAGGAGGACAGACGCCGCCACAGAACCTGGACAGGAACAGTTCAGAGAGACGCTGTAGTCCGTGGAGCAGGAGACGTTGCACGAAGACGAGGCTGCAGCAGAATATAGAGGTTCCACTTATAACCAGGTGTATTTCTTTGAATGTACATTAATTCATGTTCCATGAAGACAATCGTGAAATGATCTAGCTAGAAAGAATATCTCTAGACTTTCTTCTGTAAAACCCGGCCACTCCCAGAATGTCAACACAAGTACACAACCATGTACGAGAAAAACACTCGGCTCATCTTAACCCAAGACAAATGATGATGTCACAAGTATCAGGCGTGTTTAAATGCTATAAGTTTACTAAGCCTAAGTTGTTACCTGTGATTTAACCATGTGTCTATATGCTATACTACAAGTATGTTTTTTGCAAAACACATTAATAACCTCTAGAACTGCAGTTCTGGTTCCACATTTTGGACATTTTGGACATATATATATATATATATATATATATATATATATATATATATATATATATATATATGAAACAAGCGGTTTCATACTGCTTTATTTTTCGTGTTGTAAAAACCTGAACAGGAAAGTTATGCCGATTTATTTATTGAATGAGGTAAAAATTAGCATAAAAGGCTGATGATGTCACTTATATGCAGCATCGCAGATACTTTATACTACAAAACATTTCAAAAAGACTCCAAAAATGTGTTCAGTGTGGTCTGTTTGATATATGTTACCTTTATATTTTGAGGATAAGGGGGTTAGAGGTCTTGATGGTGAAATAAAGGGGGGGATTACAGTTTGTAGCATTTATAATTTGATTAATATTAACAGAAGAGTAGAAGACCGATAGAATAATCCAACTCACCAGCATGAACAAAGAAAGCCAGATCCCACAGCAGCAAGAAGAAGGCAGTTTTAAGCTCCATGGAGGCGACCCTCTGTTAGCGGCTGCTGGATGAACCGGAGGAAACTCAACAGATGACACCAAACATGGAGATAAACGTTAATAACTTGTCAAAAAGAAACGATCAAATGCAGAGAGAAAAGATCCAGCCTCGTTGTGGTATTTGATAGTAAACTCGTATAAAGGTTAATTACTTATTAGGCAGAAAAATCCATCTATAATCTGACATAAATGTCAAGAAATAACAGTATTACATTACATTACATTTCTAATTTGATGAAGAATTTCACCGTCTTACCTGTTTTCTCAGAGAAAAGATAAAGTCTGCGGGTTAGTCAGAGCGCTGTCGATTCAACAGCCTGTGAGAGCAAACGGAACAATCTTCTGTTATTTTTCTTCTCACAGCGACATCATCATGAGCGCTGGCATGACGAAGGATGTGGTTTCATCCCCTTGAGTCTGTGTGGTGCTGTCCCACCACATCCACACAGCTGCTATATATGGATATGCAGCAGAAGTACAAAAAAAAGAAGCTAAACAGGAAACTAAAATTATCTTCCAAATCATTTAGTCATTACATCAGTGACAAGAAGTGATGTGATGTGGTAGATGAAGAGAAACGTTGTCTTAGACAATGAATTCATTTCCAGCAACACTGATCAACCTGAAGCCTCTTTTTTTTCTTCCTCCCATGTAATAAATGTGTTATTACAAAAGCACTCTCAGCTCAGGTCATTTTTAATATTTAAATGTTTTGGTCTGTACATGTTTCAGTTCTGAAATGATGATGCTTAACAGTAACATCTGACAGCAGCTGTGTCAGATCATCACACACCTACATGCCTGCAATAACAGACCGTGAGGGGTTTCCAGAAAGTTTGTCTTCATGTGAAGCACGAATGAGTCACAATCCGTCCGTGGAGAGCCGATTATGATAGAGCTCACTTTGAATAGTTGCATTAACTTTAAATATTATAATGTCAGGGCATTTTGAGTTTCTCTTACACGTTCTCCACCGGAACAGAAACGATTTCTGTGAGTTTAATGTGCCATTTTAGTGCAATCAGAGTTTTTATTTCTGCTCCATGCTTGGGTGGCCTTTGTGGTATTCAAATCACCCAGTAGGTGCAGACATGGCTCTCATTTAATGTCAGTATACCACTTCTAGTCAAACCCAAATGTCATTCTGTCACAGCAAAAAAACCCACCTGCTCGCCTCCTCAGCCACACCACATCAGGCCTGTCCTCCAGAACCTCCCCTGGATCCCCGTCCTACAACTTGTCCACTTTTTAAACTCTTTCTCTTCACCTACAAACCCTAAATGCTCTCAAGTTGAACCCTCTGTTCTCCAAAACGATTGTGAGCTCTTCAGAAGGTTGAGCTCCAAAATGTGCCTAAATCCATAGATGTAAATGCAGAAGCGAGTACAAACACTTTCCTGCCACTAGAGGTCGCTGGAGTCAAGGGTTAGCTCGCTTTCACTCCTACTTACTTTAACGCACTCTTGCAAACTATAGAACATACTGCAGAGGAACTTCTTTAATATCAAAAAATGGGATATATTTAAGTTGTTTTTTTAATACTTGAAGCACAGATGCAACATAATGCAGCAAAAAAGAACCAGAATAAAGTCATTCAAAAAATTACTTGTTGGATTAATCCACTAATGGGTGTTTCTATGGCTTATAGTTAGAGCTATACCCGTTATATCCAACTGTATTTAAAAATTCTAAGCTGACATATTAATGAAATGATGCGTTTGAGGGTGTAGAGGGCGTAGTGAGTAGCACAGTTGCCTCAAAACAAGATGGTTCTGGGTTCTAATCCATCTCTCACCTTGCATGGGTTCCCTTTGGATATTTCCTTTCCCAGTCCAAAAACACGAAATAGAGGCAAATTGGTGACTATATTGTCTGTAGTTGTGAATCTGAGTGAGTCCGAACGGTTGTTTGTCTCTATGGGATGCTCTGGCAGCATGTCCAGGGTCTAAAACGCCTCTCACCTAATGTCAGCTGGGATAGGCTCAAGCCCTCCCGTGACCCTGTGCAGGATAAGCTTAAGGTCACAGAAAATGGAGTGATTTATTTAATTCAACAACTCACTATGTTCACTTTGATGAGCGTGCTCTAACACGGATGCAGATTTCCCATGATGCTCTTTGCGCTCACAGGACTCTGGGTCCAGGTTCTGCTGTGTCAGCTCGTTCTTTGAGAATTTGCCCAAGGGTTTCGGGGATAATCCGTATAACGTAAGTCACTGAAACTGAAAATATAGAGGAAACCGGCTGTGATGTTGTGGTGTGTGGAGAATGAATTTCAAAAATATATTTAAAAAAAAGTCTCCATGCCAGTATCAGTAGGATTAGTAATAACAAAATAGATCAAATATAGCTCAATATGGTTAAGCCCTTACATTAGGGAACTTTCTTACACAATAAAACCACACTAGTATCCAAACACGTCTCAATTGAGTCACTGAGGAACTCCATTATGTCTCCGTTGTTTCATTTTTACATTTCATTTCTGGTAAGGAGCCACAGCGGACTGTCCGCCCCAGTCAGTTTCAAGCTTCGGTTTGACTCAACTTAGAATCCAAACTTACAGCATCTGTTGATCCTCGTATAATCAAGCCTTCATCACGACACTAACAGTGTTTACAGCATCTTTTTCTGCCGCTTCTATCCGTTCTATCCGTCCGTTCAGGCGACAGTCCAAATATGCAGCGAAGCCTGGCGCCTAAAAAGAGCTTTTTCTATAAGCTTAAGTTAAAAGAAAGAATCTTATTTTCAGAGTAAAATGCACTTGGTTCTAAATATAATGTTTAATTTACTCAAAGCGATACCTGTGAAACTTTCACACACTGCCCCGTTAAGAGAGTTGCCTTAAGGAAAGGTGAGACGTTATAGTAAATGCAGTGAAACCTGACAAACACGACACGCTCATCAAACATTATTTATCCACAGTCTGTGGAAGGTCGGTCCTCTGAAGTCGTTAAATACTCACAGTTTAAGATGGATCACACAGGAAGCAGCGTTCTCCTGACTGTGGCGTATGTGCCTCAGACTGTAAGTCGATGGAGGAACTGATCCTACGTGGAGGATGTACTCAGAAGTCAACCTCTCAAACTGGTTCAAACCTATTAAAGCATTTTACAGCAAAAACACAGAACCGTTAACTGGTTTTTAAAGCAGGCCTACGCTGTTCCAGCAATCCCTCTGATTGAACCCCTTGAATTGAATGTCAAGGCATTTCCACAGCATAGATAGATCGCCTCGAGTTTGTGCATCAAGTTTGGACTAAGTTGACTAAGTGGTTGAGAAATAATGGCTGAGATCATTTGGCGATAAAGGTCCGCCTCCTGTCAGAAATATGCAACAGACCTTTCCCAAAATCAATACAGTTCGTCCTCGCACTGACGTCTTTAGTGGTATAAAATCTTGAGTGGTCTCCTTGATTCGATTTATTTACATTGAATTTGGACAAAATTGGACCGTCGGTAAGGAAGTTACGTCCGTAAAACTGTGTTTTCCATCAAATGTGAACTATTAAAGTAAAACTCACTGAATACAAGATAAAACTCCTCCAGTCGATTCCTATGCAACGACTTTGGACCAAATCGGACCAACGCTTGAGAATTTATTGCACATAAACTTTTGTCGGTAGAGCTCCCCCTACTGTCCGAAATATACGACTGATCCTTCCCAAAATCAAACCAGTTCTTCCTAACCCTTAAGGTCTACGTTGGTCCAAAATTTGAAAATGATCCATGAAAGTTTTGAATTACGTACCGAAAATAATGTTTTTCATCCATCCAGTGAGTAAAATATGAACTACTGGAGTAAAATATGAACTACTGGAGTAAAATATGAACTACTGGAGTAAAATATGAACTACTGGAGTAAAATATGAACTACTGGAGTAAAATATGAACTACTGGAGTAAAATATGACATTTACGAGACAGATCTCCTCAACTCCATTCCCCTAAACCACATTTGCCCTTACGGTTGAGAAATTAGGGCGGAAAACTTTTAAAGACAATGATCCTCCTAGTCTCAACCTTTCCCAACATCACTCCAGTTCTTCCTCACGCTAACGTCTATGTGGGTATAAGATTTTTGAAATGATCCATCTATTAGTTTTGGAGTTATCGCATTCAAACGAAAGATCTGCGGCGGCAGCGGTGACGATGATTTGTTAATATCCTAGACTTTTGGGGGATATATTTAAAAATGTAAAAGTAAGCCTAAGGTAAGTTTAACACAATGTTCATAAACTTGAACATGAACGATTGTACGTATTTTACTAATACCGTATTTTCAGCATCTTGTTACTCGAAAGTAACGGTATGTTCTTGCTAAAGCACGTACCAGCTAATTCTGTCTTTTAGACAGTAATAATTATTTTGCAGTAATGACTTGTGACATAATCGAGTTTTTCCATTAAGTTTACCAAAATGTCATATTTTAACTGTAAAATTGTGTGTTTTTAACATACTTTGACGGGTAAAAAGTAACGATATTCACTGTTTCTTGATTCAGGATAATTCTCCATATCTACTACTGTTTTGAATTTTACGCTCTTTTACTGTTGCAGTCTAACAGTTTTTCAGTGTAATTTCTACAGACAAATTTCCCAGCCGGCGTCTCCAGGGAGAAAAGTCATAAACTCCCAACGATAGCAGAGAAAAAAATTAACAAATGAGAAGGATGAGTTAAAATACTACGGTGATATGACTCTCTCAGCTGACCATTTATAAATGCGGTAGAAATAATCTCAATACGTCTTTCTATTCAAAGCGAAAGGTGACACAAATGCAGAACCTTTACTCTAATAGGAGAAGTAAAGCCTTTATGGGGCCGTTCGCCTGAACCTGATCCAAAGAAAGAGACAAAACATTTAAAAGCATTCCAAACTGAAAATGAATGAATGAATCTCAGGTACAACTTTTAAAGGAAAAGTCCAAGAATATTATGAAAGAGCAGCTTTCAAAAACTCAGAATTCAGAATGTTCTTCTATTTTTGATCTATTTAAAAACCTCTTAGCTTTCACCGATGCATCTAAATCTATTTGAGGGACTCTGAATCTGCATAATCTCAGCTGCATATTTGCGACAGCGCCACGCCTCCACCCCTCTCTGTTACGGCGACTAAGTGCATTTTACCTCCTCCAAACATATGTTCTAATCTCCAGGATCTGGATTATGATCTGGATCTAGATCCAATTACGCCTGCTGGTGAAACATCATGAGTTGTCCAACGTCGAGGTATGTTTACTTCTGCCAAGGAGATAATGTTTATTCCGGCACTGGTTCATCGGTCTGTCTTGCTCTTTGCAGGATTTTTACAGGATGGTTTACCACTGCGTGATAGGGGCAGCAAAAAGTATTTCAATTCTGTTCTGATACAGATGTCAACTTTCACATATGTCCAAAGTTACTGAAATGTTAAGTCCTGCAGAAAACCACCCCTAAGTTGATGCCAAATTATTCTCTGTTATTACTCTGTAATTACTCTGTTATTACTCTGTTATTACTCTGTTATTACTCTGTAATTACTCTGTTATTACGCTGTTATTACTCTGTTATTACGCTGTTATTACTCTGTTATTACTCTGTTATTACTCTGTAATTACTCTGTAATTACTCTGTAATTACTCTGTTATTACTCTGTAATTACTCTGTTATTACTCTGTAATTACTCTGTTATGACTCTGTAATTACTCTGTTATTACTCTGTTATTACGCTGTTATTACTCTGTTATTACTGTTCAAGGAATCAGGTTTTCATGCTCTGAGTCGCCTTATCAGGGTCACATGACACCCATAGGATTTACGTGGACTGACGTTGAAGAAATGAAAAGTAGTCCAGCGTCCGACCCAGTACCCTGCCTCGAGATCCGATCAACTTCTCCAGAACCATGGAGGATATGTTGACAAACAAAGGCGATCACGTGACTTCGTAAATGTCATTACCCAGGAGAACTAACTGAAATATTTTCTCTAAAATGTAGGAGTCGTCATCGCCGCACTTCTTTCTTTTTAGCACGATAACTCAAAAAACGATTTCATGTATATAAAATGTTATACCCATATAGACCTTAGTGCGAGGAAGAACTGGTGTGATTTGGGAAATATGGTGAGTTGTATATTTCCACTGGGTAAGGTTTATCCACAGAAGTTTCCGGGCCATAATTTTGTAACCGTTGAGCCGATTTAGTCCAGATTTGGTCCATAAGAGTCAACTCTGTCTTAAATATATTGATTTGGAAATAATAGTTAGTTAATTTGGAATAATTTGGAATCTAATAGTTCATATTTTACTTAATAGGAGCAGCTTTTTATGAAATACATTGTTTTCAGACAAAACATTTCATTTGAAGGGTCAAATGCTTTTACAACGCTGGGGATTAGGGTCTTTTCGGGGGAGTACCCTTGCTGTCGGGGGGGATACCGTAGGCCGAGTTAAAGAATGACGTCCACTCATAGACGGAAAAGTCCGACCGTGAAATCTACATTCCATTGATTAAAAAAATGATGTCCTCTGCATTATTTTAACTCTATATAAAATAAAAAATATAAGTCAGTTTTAAGGATTTGAAGTATTTTATTTTTCCGATACTAATCAATAATACTTTATACATATTATTTACACTACGACCCCACCGCCTTCATTCATTAAAATAATTATCTCTAGACAAGGCAAGGAAAAGCGAGTTTATTTGTACGGCACATTTTGACAACTGGACAATGTATAAAAAGCATTTAGACACTACAATGATTTAAATAAGAATAAAGAGATTTCAGAAAGGGTTGAATATAAAGTGCAGCCTAATAATTGAGTAATTAAGTGATTTAAAAAAAGGCAGTGGCAAATAGAAAATAAGCAGGTAAAGCTTTATTTATTGAACATCTGTGAGTGAACAGAAAACTTTATAAGGAGTCAGAAGACAAAATGCGTCATTAAAAACAAAGAATGAAGCATAAAGAAAGAAGAAAGTTCTTCAACCTTGATTTAAATGGGGTATAAAAACAGCTGACAAATATTTTAGATGAAAACTGAAGCTTGAATTTCTTAAAGGTGACAGTAGGAACACATTCTTCAGAATTAGGATGTTTAAAGCGTTCTACAATGTTATGCAGAATAAAACATGGATCCAGTCTGTCCTCTGCACCTCCATCTCTGTTTGGGCTGGTTCTGCCACCGGATAGAAAGGAAGAGACTCAAGAGGACTCTCAGGACAGCAGAGAAGATCAATGGAGCCATCAGTCCAGGATCTCTACATGTCCAGAACCAGGAGAACCACAGCTTCCTCCCACTGATGAACAACTAAAAACTGTCAGACAGAGTCAATAAACCTGCAGGATGTCCACAAATACTCGGTCAATAAAGCAGATCCTGGTTCTGACTCATCTGAGGTTGGAGCTGATGGTTTTCTCCACTAGAGGGCAGCATTGGTGGATTTCTTTTATATGAACCAAAACCATCTTCTGCACAGCCTGCTGGGAGCAGATAAGTGTGTTTGTAGATAATGTAGGTGGTTGTGCTCGTAGGCTGTACCGGCCAGTCATAACCTGTTCATGCTGGTGAATGAGTGACACTGAGATCCTGTCGTACCTCTGTGATTGACCCACACATAAAATACAAGACAGTTCCTCCAGGTGTCACCCTAAGATCTTCAATCATTCTGATCAAATACATTTCAATTGTCAAACTACTTCAAAAAGAACTATTTTCTACCAATCAGAAAGCTTCCTGTTTGTTTTTGTGTTACATTTTATAGGCAGTATTTCGTTATAACTTTTATTACTTAGCCTACTTTAGACCAGAAACCTCTCATGGAGTCCTACTGATCCCTCTCGCTGTCATTCCTCCACGACGATGTAAACATATATGTGAAAATAAAAAATATACATATATCATAAGAACAATGAATATAATAATAGAATAAAGAATAGAATAAATGAATGAATATTTTATATATTCTATAAATGTGATCATTTTTATTCCAGATCAATTTTTCCCACTATTCCACAATGTCATGTATCTGACTGTAGAATAAAAGGACATAAGAGACTGCTACATGTGTATGATTGTGACCTTTCCTGTGTCCGCATCTGTCATATCTCAGAGGGTTGGGTTGGAGGGGTTTGGTGGGTTGGTGGTGGTGGTGGTGTTGGTGTTGGTGGGGGGCTTTACGTTACTTGTAGAGGTGGCTGAAACATCTCTCCTCGCATTCATCCCACTCGAGGACTGCAAGCTCTCGTGGAGTTGTTCTGTGAGGTGACCCGCACACTGAGGCAAAGTGGTTGGGGTGTCTTTACCGTGAGGGTGGCGAGGGCGGTGGCGTGGTCACATTCTCTTGGGTGGTGTGGTGCTGATGGTGGGGGTGAAGACGTTGTGTGCTGGAGGGAGGTATTTGCCTTGCAGAGGGCAGATATACAGCCTCGCAGCTGTGTGTGTGCTTGTTCATGTCTGAGTGAATAAAGGGAGGAAGGGGCAGCGAGGGAGAGGGGAGATTCAGGTTTAGAAGTGTTGAAGCATAAAATCTCTCTCTCCCTCTCTTTCTCTGTCTCCGTCTCTCCCCCCTCTGTTGCCGGGCCGGACGCAAAGCAGCAGCAATTTGTGCGATTTCACAGCTCAACGGATCCCTAAAACTCTGACAGCCTTGTGCTGAGATGAGGGGGGGGGGGGGGGGGGGAATAAGGGATGGGAGGGAGAGATGGAGTGGCAGAAGCGATGAATGCAGAAGTGACAGTGGAAATTGAAGATGGACGGATTGGATGATGAGAAAGAGAGAGAGCTGATGGTTGATAAGATTCAGAGAACGTGGGTCTGAAGACGAAGACGAAGCTTCCTCTGCATCTTGGTGCATCTGCTCTTGTCGACTACAAGACACAAAAAGATGCTTTGCGGATTCGACACGGGCGCCTCTGATGCCATCGGCTCACACTTGAAGGGAAAGTCAGACGTGTATGAATTAATCATGGTTTTCACTGAAGAATTACAACATGTATGATACGGGTGGGGGAAATCATTTCATGCTGGGATGGTGATTCTCGCCATCTGCACTTTGAAACTATAGGCCAGCAGTGAGACGATCGGACGGCCAGTCCTCACTCCGACGTTTGTCAGCCTTGTCTTCTCGTTAGGGCTCAAACATGCCTTCAGATTATCTCACACTGGTATTTTGGGGATTGGCTGTAGCTCAGGAGGAAGTTGTTGTTCACCAATCTGAAGAACAACAGTTCGATCCATGGAACTGTCCTCGTGGTCTACATGTGTTCGGCTCATGGAGCCGGACCCAGAAACTCACATATTACTCACATATTACTCACATATTACTCACATATTACTCACATATTACTCACATATTACTCTCTCGCCTATTGATGCTCATGGATGGGGCAAAATTCAGATTCAGGAGATTCTATTTGCTGATGACACCGCCCTGATGTTGAACAAAGGCTAGTTAGCTCCCAGGCTGTCAAGGAGTTTAGCCATAACATCAGTTTGACGAAGGATAGAGATCATAGGTCGAAGAATTGAAATAATATTAAAAGCAGCATAAACAAACGTTCCTGTAACCATACGACCAACTTCATTTTACATACATTAAATGACAGAAAACCTTAAAGAGACTTTACTTTGCCTCCCTGTTTCAGTGCCGCTCGGACTGCATTAGATAAACTGACCAGAAGACAATTATTTCATTTTCAAAGTAGATAACTGTCATTCAGGAATGACTTAGAAGGCATCTCAAATAAAATAGGAACAGCTCCAGGTACAGGTAGTCATAATAAAGCCGCCACAGCTGCTACTTGCTAAGTGTCAGGCTTCCAGTGTGTTAAAGCAGACATAATCTACCGTTAAAATTACGAACAAAGAAAAAACCCATAGTCTGACAAAAGACTTATTGGAATAAAAACTAAACACAATTTATGCTTTTTTTTTTTTACATTTTTGTCATGAATATTTTTACATTTCCTGATTTTCCTTTGATTTCATCTTTGCTTTGCTTTTACCGCACATGAACAATATAAAAACCTTTTTTTTTCCTGAGGATATACAATAACACAATTTGACATCAATAAAACAAATACACAACCGATAATGAACTTAGTGAATAAGAATGAATGTAGTTTGTGCACAATTTAGCATGAGGGAAAAGGTTATTTCAGCCCTTCATCACATTTAGATGAAGACATTGAGGTTCTATTTTATAACATGTGTTATAATGAGTCTCTCAGGTTTTCACCTTGACTAGCTACAGACAAATGAGCTGGTTAATTAGTCAATCAATGGGAAGCGGGCTGGAACATGAAGGCTTTATAATGAGACCAAAGTGGCATTTTGTTTTCACTTACTCTCTATCCGTATCAGTGGGTCTGGGATCAGGCTATGACAGAGATTGTGTTGCTTTTTGTGTCGTCTCTGATAATATACGCTGTAGAAGTCCTGCAAAAGAGCTCATCCTACCTCATACCTGATCTTTTTTAGAACGCATGCAGCTTAAGCCCACCAAAGAAGGCGCTAATAGAAAAAATAATTACCTTAACATCTAATCTCACATTTGGATTATTCTCAGATCAGAGAGGGTCTTTACTGATTGAAAGTAATCTTGGATTTTGCCCCCTAGAGTGATTTAATCCATTCATTGTTCACTGCGCAGCTCTTAGCCGTCCACAAAGCTCCAATTGGGTGGTCATTATTTTGGCCGAGACATTTTTATAGCCTTAAAAAGGGTCACAACCTTAATGGACGAGCCCAAACCTCAGATGACCTCGCACCAATATCCGTATAAAGAATTTATTTCCTCTTTTTTATTGAGATGTGTGGTTGAAAACTCTCAGGATCAGCGTCTTTTTCGGCACCACTTGACCTTGGTTTCCTATTTGAAAGCATATAAGAGCCAAGGGGAAGCGCAGTATTGAGGGTGACAGGCTCGTTTCAACGCAGAGGTCACCCGGAATTCGGACCATTGCCATGCTGCCATGTGTGAGCCCCCACAGGACCAGAGGCAAGACAGAGGGATGATGAAGAGAGAGGAAGAAAGACGTGCTGCCGCGGAGATGAGATACCACAGATACCAATTCAAAGAGCAGATGAGTGGTCTTGTGATAAGAAATGTCACCTGAGTGCTTTGTTTTGGTTGTGGGGTCAAGAGAGAGTTCGGGAAAAGGGGTTTGTTGAGTGTGTCTGTGTGTGTGTGTGTGTGTGTGTGTGTGTGTGTGTGTGTGTGTGTGTGTGTGTGTGTGTGTGTGTGTGTGTGTGTGTGTGTGTGTGTGTGTGTGTGTGTGTGTGTGTTGGGGGGGTGATTGGTGGGAGTGCGAAGGGGGGATCAGGACATCTGCACAGGCTTTGAAGAGGTCAGCCACGGGACAGGAACCATTCTTAATCCCCCCAGCTGGGACTGCAAGAGAGGATTTGGATCTCTGCTGGCCCTCTACCCCCACCCCCACCCACAACAGTAGCTAATTGAGCTCTAGTCCTCTGATCGCAGGACTTCCATGCGAAGCCTCGCATGCTTTCACAAGGCTTTGGTCTGAGGGGAATCCCTTTACTGTCTACCTGCCAATCATCAAAGATACCTGCACCGGATTATCCACAGCGCCGGACACACGTATGCATGCTTAGGGAGGGATGGAGGGATGGATGGATGGATGGAGGGATGTATGGATGGATGGATGGATGGATGGATGGATGGATGGATGGAGGGATGGATGGATGGATGGATGGAGGGATGGATGGATGGATGGAGGGATGGATGGATGGATGGATGGATGGATGGATGGATGGAGGGATGGATGGATGGATGGATGGATGGATGGATGGAGGGATGGATGGGTAGCTGGATGGATGGATGGATGGATACCTGTCCAAAGAGCACCTCCATCGAAAAGCGAAGCAGTGGGCTGGTATCTGCAGTGGAGAACGTTGGGGTTCGCAGCCCTTACTCAGGGACCCTCTGACATGTAGACTGCTAGGGCTTGAACCGAGCAGTCTGATTGGACGACGGCCGCTCTATCCAGTGAGCTACAGCTGCCCACCACATCTCAGAGGGGCACCAAACAGAACCTTTAACCACGGTTACTGAGAAAGTCCTCCTGGATGGGGAAGAATTTGTTAATTTTTTTGCGTATTAAAGCATGTGAGGACTTACTTAAAAGAATTATGTAACTGGATCCAACCAAAAAGTCTAATAGGGGTTAAATATTTTTCTAAAAACAATACCAAAAAGTTTGAGCTAATCTGGCTGTTTTTATGAAATAAAAAATGGAATCTTTAAGTAATGTTTACATTTTTAAATATTTCATTATTATTCATTATTTTTATTCCTTTCTAATCTAACATGTATGACAAGATATAATATATATATATATATATATATTTGCATCGATACAACCACAGGAGGGCGGTAACGAGTCAAAAGTTCCAACAGCCCCAGAGAGAGAAGATTGTATTATGGACAGACGTTAGGTTGGGTCTGAAACTTTGTGTACTGCTGTCATATTTGCCGGGTCTCTCTTGTAAAAGAGATTTGAATCTCAGTGAGAATAACCTGGTAAAATAATAAAATCTTGTGGTGACTTCAAACCGGCAAAAGTGGAGGCAGCAGTTGTACTTGCCAGTCTGTGGACATTTTTATGTGACTTGCCTGAATTATGTCCCACACTGCCCTGACCTTGCTTTCCGGTTGGTACCGCTCCGTTTTTTTCCGTCAGCTTTTCATAAAACATGAATTAATAATGTAGAAATAAATACAGAGCATGAATGGAAGGCTCTGTCCCCGTGAGCCTTTTAATAGAGTTGTTGTCAATAAAGGAACAAAATTGAAACAATAATGACATCTCAGAAGTCCAATGACGTCATTATCTTGGAATTATGCATCGCCCTACAAAGATTTTTTGTTCGAGTCCAACAATAACAGCCTTTTCCACCGAGGCACTTCCACTTCCTAAGTTTCAAATGGTTTGTTGCCTTGCCACGGCCAAATAACGGGATCTCAGCCAGGAAAACTGGTGTCAGAGACGAACGTAAACCTCGCTGGTCTAGAAACAAGAACCGGTTGAGAGGGGTTATTGTAACCGACCAGATCCAGCCAAACATAGATAGTATAATGTGTTGTAGATGGAAACTCAAGAGAAATGAAGTATGATAATGGAAATGATGCCGAAGGCTCCTTTATGCTCAGTGATGAAGATGAGCCGTACTCTGCATTCACCTGTTACACATTTATGCAAAACTCACAGATACGGACAAAATGGATATATTATATATATTATTTATGGATGTACTAATATCACGCACGACTGACCAAGAGACAGTGACATATAAACTCTATCTAAAGTGCCTGTGTGATGTAATGATGTGGCTCTAGAGCCTCTGTGATGTAATGATGTTGCTCTAGAAGCCTGTGTGATGTAATGACGTGGCTCTAGAGCCTCTGTGATGTGATGATGTGACTCTAGAGCCTCTCTGATGTAATGACGTGGCTCTAGAGCCTCTGTGATGTGATGATGTGACTCTAGAGCCTCTGTGATGTAATGACGTGGTTCTAGAGCCTCTGTGATCTGATGATGTGACTCTAGAGCCTCTGTGATGTAATGATGTTGCTCTAGAAGCCTGTGTGATGTAATGACGTGGTTCTAGAGCCTCCGTGATGTAACTTTGTGACTCTAGAGCCTCTGTGATGTAATGACGTGGTTCTAGAGCCTCTGTGATGTAATGATGTTGCTCTAGATGCCTGTGTGATGTAATGGCGTGTCTCTTGTGCTTCTGTGATGTAAAACTGGACTACAATCGTGACACCCGTTCTGCGTCTTAGGCTCTCATGACCCTGTCTTCACCGGAAGACTTTCATTAGATGACTTTGGTTGGTACTAACTACTGAAGATTGGGAACACCCAACAAGACTTGAAAAACCGTTTGTAGGCATCATATTGACCTTCAAAGTCGCGTGGATCCTCACGATCACCCTTTATTACTACTTCCAATACAACAAAGTTTGAGTACAAAATCTTCGGTGTAATATTTCTTGTAAGGAGATGATTCTGATTTGACCTTACACTGGTTGTAATATTATGGCTGATCGGTGTATATAAATGAAGTCAAAGTTTTTCATCAGATTCCCGATCTGTACTGAGTAAGATGTAGAGAGGCTCTAGTGACCTTGAGCACAGTCTGCATCACCCCACTCAACATCTTTCCCCTCATCGCCGACCCTCCCCCTTGTAAATGACATCACCAAACAACATAGGGGGTCAAGTGAAGGTTCTCGCCCCGACCAGCCAACTGGAAAACTCACAGTTTCAGAGGTCATAGTTAAGCCGCCCTATTGGGTGATTGGTCAGACAAATCAAATTAGCATCCCCTGGTGATTCCCCCCTTAAATCACCACCCATGAAGAATTAGACGAGGGGGCTGCACATTTCATTTGACTGCTGGTATTTGGTCTGTGGGTGTGCAGAGAAGTCAACAATTAAACACACCTTGCAGCTCAGATATCACACAGGTGCAAAATGCCGTGGCGTTCCACCTGTGTACCAATATTTCACAATGTGTTTCGTTGAACGGGTGATAATAAATGACGTGTTCCACGCCAGAATCCGCTTAATTAGCCTCACTACACCGCAGGGCTTGACTTCAAACACCAGCGTCAGCTGAAGGTGACATACCCCCCAGACACCCATAAAAATATGAACAGCAAATGCATCATTATACGAGCTATGGAGGGTTGGAGTAGGGGGTACCACGGTCGTGTATCTGCTATGAAGAAGACGTATCAACTTTTGGAATACGCTTTCGAGCATCTTTCCACGGAAAAAACAAATAATTAAGAGCTGGAAGAAAATGGAATTATTAAAAGGCAAAAACAAATGTATGTGTTGATTTTTGTGAAGCGAGTGCGATAAGTTTGGGAGTAGCTGGGTTGGAAAAGGACTTGTGTTATAATTATGCACAGTGCTGATGACATGATGATGAAAATAGAGAACTCACAGCAGATAAACGATGATTCATCATTCAGGTTCATCTTTTTTCTTAATGATGGGAATATAAAGACAGAGAATGAATTAAAGTAGAGGACTTGGACCGGATATTAACAACTGACCATGCTTTAACCACGAGATGATTTCTGGCGGTTTTGATGCTTTTCATCCGTTTCATCTGCTTTTATGAACTCTCTGAAAAATCAGAAATCACAAAGAGGTATGAAATGAATGCAGAGTTTTCAGGGAATGTTCCATCTTTACCGTTACTGTAGAGCATGAATAGGCTTTAAGCGTTCACTTAAGTGTTTTAATTATTTACTACGCATTCATGGCGGACATGTTTGATTACTGCAGCTACAGCTTTCCCAAACTAAACATAACGTATGAGATGTCTCCGATGTTGGAGCACCGGCGAAAACAAGCTGGAACTAAGCTGTTGCCTCCGACAATAAGGGGTATATTACCAAAAAGCCCCCGACATAAACAATCCCCCTGATAGAACTGATTGAAAAGTTATGTCCGATGTTTTATATGTAAAATATAATATATACAAGATAGATCTCCTCAAATCGATTCATACGCACCAAATTTGTACTTGGTTGAGAAGTTGTCCAAAAGACTGTGTTTTTCATTCAAAGCTACCCCTAGTGAACAGATATGAAATTTTAACGGAAGAGACGATGAATACAAGATCCTGTCAATTCATATAAACCAAATTTGGGCTAAATATGACAAATGCTTGAGAAATGAATGCCTAAAAAATTTGTAGATAAAGCTCCCCCTAGTGTCGGAAAATATACGACCGAACCTTTCCAAAATCAATCCAGTTTTTCCTCACACTAAGGTCTGTGTTGGTAGAAAATTTGAAAATGATTCTTGAAACACTTTTTGAGATTAACATGACGGATTTGCGCCGGCGATGACGATTTCATAATATCCCTGACTTTTTGGATATATAAGAAAAGGGTGGAGGCCACCAATGGAACCACACGGGCCGTCAGATTTGGGTTTCTCCTCTAACCTTAAATCACACTCTGAACTAAGAGGAAACAAAGGTGGGTGTCAGGTGGGTGTCGGCAGCCAATCAGAACTAGATGCGGAGGACAGAAGGCAGACATTAATGACACACACATGAATGAACCGAATGACCCTCCACCACTAATAGTTGAATAATAGGAACACATGCCATTAGTCATTAGTCTCTACTACCCAATGACATCGCTTCAGCCAAAACATTATCTGTCCTGCTTATGTGTTCAACCTCCGAGTTGAAGGACCAGGAAAGCGACGACCATCACTTCAACCGTCGGTTTCGTTTCATCCAATCGGTTGACGGTTGTGATCAGTGTAAATCATGTTTGGGCAATTAGACAAACTGATAAATCTCATAATGTTTCAGTGCTAATATGAATTCAAATCCTTCTTTTCTATGGTTGAGTACATCCTTGGGTGTCAGTTGAACTTTTTAAAAAATGACCAGGAGCTCCCTTTGAGAGGGAGATCACCGTATTCTCATAAATACATGCAAAGGCCGGTGTGTCTGAAAGGTGTGTTCAAACCGCGTGTAAGCACCGGTTCCTGGGACATCGACGATGCTCCGAGGATGACCTACCGTCTCTCTGATATCCTTTTTATCCCCTTCCATTACTTTGACCTTGCTCACTAGAAGCATTTGGTAAGCAATAATTTATCTGCCAAATAAATGTGTTGGCTCCATGGGAATGTGTTTAAGGCGGTGGGGTCACTCACTAGGTCAGAAACGACGGCTCATAAATTGAAGCCGAACACGACTGGAGAGGAAGAGCGAGGAAATGATGATTTTGTGAGAAAAACATTTCTGGATGAAAAATTTGATGACTTTGAAAAAAAAAGTAAAACAATCCAGAGAGGGGAATACCGTGCCACTTTGAAATGCATGAAAGCAAGACCCATAAGGCGGCTTCATTGGTCGCCTTACCTTGAGTGAGCTCCGGCGCTAAGATGGGGCATCAGTCACTCTGACAGTGGGAGGTTAGAGGGCTCATTGAAGGAGTGAAGGCCAGTGTCCCTCGCTGGGATGTGAGATCATGAAGCTTTAGCTGCTTCTCACCTGTCTGGAAAATCTACTTACCTGCCTCACGTTCAAACATTCAAGTGGGTGCTGGTTGTTGTGACATTGGGTGTCGCTCGGTAGAAAGATGGCTCTCATCCCTGAGAAGTAGTGTCTGTGAAACTTTGTTGAAATGCTTGGCGTGTTGGATTTGAGAGAAATGAATCTCTCTGGTAGTGCATCTCCTCTGAACGACACCTGAAGCTCGGTGCACATCGAACTAGTGATCCCAGGTGATACAAATGCTAGTGTGAACACTGAGTGAACCAGGATTGAAAATGTGTTTCCATAAAAAAGACCAAGAGAACAGAACCTCAAGTATGAGGGCACCTGAAATTCTGTACTTTAAATTATTTTTGTAATTGCTCCTACTGTTGCAGGTCATGGCACGGGGGTGGAGCCTATCCTAACTGGCGAGCTATGAGGTACACCACAAGTTTGACAGGTCACCACAGGGCCAACAAGTGGAGTCAGAACCATTTACATCAACAGCTATGAGCAATTTGGAATATTCAATATGGTACCTTTCAGGCCAGTGGTGGGGGGGAGGTTCTGGAGTGATCGCTCCACAGGAGGAGAGGTGTTTCACACTCAGCCCATGATGTGGGGAAGCGGTCAGGTTCGGGCGGGGATGTGGCGCTCTGAAGCTCACAGTCACCGCCGTCAGCCTCCCTCCCTGTGAGGCTGCTGGGTAGAAGACTGACGGCGCTGACGCGAATTGGATCCTCCGGGCTGCTGGACCCCTCCATTCATACCTAAACGTTTCACGAGTCCTCATGTTCGCTCTGACGGTGAGGCATGGCGCTTCGTTGCTTTTATCTTGTTGTAAATAATAAATATGATGCTCAATTGGTCCAAATACAGTAACAGCTTCAGACATCTGTATGAACACGACGGCCTCCAGTACTGATCCGCTCCAACGAGATGAAAAGGGCTTTTTTCTAAGTGAGCATCAAAGAACATATTTGAACATTCAGCTGAAAGTACACAGAAACAATAGTAATGAGTATTATATTACACTTATTCAAATACATCTAACTTTTACAAACCGGACCTTTATTATGTGGCGTCTTTGAATGCTGGTCAGAACCACAGTGTAGCCCCCCCCAAAAAAGAAAAAAGGATTATTGGTCCATTTAACATTACAGAACTAATTTGATTGAAGTTGCAATGAAATCTATTTTATTTAATGGCTCCTGCCAAACAAAAGCTGATCTTGGTCAGCAGCCATGTGAAACAGAGGCTAGTGTGGGACGGGCCTCAGGCTGCCTTCAGATTGCTTTTCAAATTCTGTGTTGTTTCAACATGGGGTTGATTTTGGTCAGAATGTTGCATAATGTCCTGATTCACTCGGCGAGTCGATGCCTGGTCTGCGTGTAACACAACGCTAGCGGTTTCTGTCGGGCGAGCTATTACCAAAAGGACAAGACTGCTACTTTGACAATTAAGCGGGTCAGCGGGATCAATATGTTATTTAGTGATTCTTCTAGCTTGCATTTGAATTTTGCACGCCTTGCACATGACAATCTCTTCTACACTCCCGGCATGGAGCTGCTTTGCCAAGGTAAGCACATACGTGCATAAGAAATGAGCCCGGAACAACACAGACGCATTTTACGAACCTATTTGTATGTAAATTTCATCACACGTAGAAGGAACGGCCATATCATTAGAACTACTGACAGTTGACGTCTGAACACCATTGATTATCTCGTTACAATGGCGTCTGTCAGTGGGTGGGATATATGAGGCAGCAAAGGAGCGTCCCTGGAGCTGCAGGTCTTGTCTGTGAACTGGTTACTTCCTACCAAAATGATCTCATGAAGAACAAATGGTGAATAAGCCACAGGGTCGTGGTTGACCAAGGATCGCTGAGGCTCGTGGGGAGAGAAGGCTCCCAAAACATCTACTGTGGCAGAAAGTATATACTATCCACGTTCCAACTGCACATTTCATTTCATTTAATTGTATATAATGTTAATCTGTATTCTGTAATATGCTCTTTGCGGCTGTAATACCGAAATTCCCCTGGTGTGGGACTAATAAAGGTTTATCTTATCTAAGCTGAATTGCTGAAAAAGCGGACCAACACAATGTGAGGCAGGTAGTTTTAATGTTATGGTTGATTGTTCCATTAAATTACAGCTTTTCATGGATCAGGTTAGTTAGATAAAACTTAAACCACCCTTTATTCCTGGCATACGGTACATCGCTGAATAATTTACTTCTGTCATTGACCATCATAATGGTTATAATTAATATCTGCCAAACTCCAAAACATACATGTGAACCAATTAGCATATGTATATTTACATTAAGAACCCACCCCCCCAGTGAGTCTCACAGAACCGGGCCTACGCTTCCAGTCAGCTTTGAAAAGGAATCGGAGTAGAATGACTTAAATGAGACCCGCCAGATTCCACTTTCATCAGGTGTTGTTTGTCAGGAGGAACCAGGTGGAAATGTTAACCTGATCAATTCAGTTCATCATTTCCAATATAATAAAGCAAATTTATAGCATTTATCGGCCAGATGTGAGACCGTATGGGGGGCAGGATCCAATAAAAGAAGCACGATAAAGCAGCTCAACTAGCAGATAACATAAAGTTTAATTTATGAATGGAGGCTCCTGCTCAGCGAGGAAGAGGAGGAAGCACATGTGTGTGTCGGAGCGTAGCTGTTTATGAAATTAACAATGTATAATCTATACCGTAAGCTCCAGTTCTCATCACAAAGGCTATTAATCATGTTGCATAAAGTGTTCAGAGTATATAAAATGTATGCCGGTGACTATTTTTATAGGTTTTTCCACAAATAGGATGAGAAAGTAAAATAAAAGGGAAACATCTGCTAGAAAAAGCACTTCTTCATTTAAATACATTTATTCAAGTAAGTATAAATATGTGGTACTTCAGATTCATGCTACTTTAAACTTCTAACCCGTTACATTTGTCCGTCAGCTGTAATTACTAACTACTTTAAAGATTATATATTTTTTTCATACATTTTCATGCATCTCCATATGAAGGATTCCGTGATTCTTTATGCGGTAGGAAAATTCTCCGCCCGCTGAAGCTGCGGGTGCAGCTGTGGTTCATGAGGTGGCGCTGCCAACAACCCACGGAGAGGTCGGTGGTTCTGCACTTGAGTCCACGTCTCGTAGCGTCCTTGAGTGAAACACTGAGCCCCAGTTGTCGTGTCTGTGTTCACTTATTTCATTTCTCGGTTATTTCTTGGGTGGTTTTATTTTGAAGGTTGACTTTCATCATCCTGCCCTGTGTTTCTTCTTTTATTCTGAAAGTTTTTTTTAATTTTTAATCTGTTTGTGTCAGCTTTACTCTTCCTGCATCGTTTCTTTTTACCCCTTTTTACCCCTTTTGCCCCGCCGTTTATTTTTTGTCCCTCTTGTGTCTTGTTGTCGCTCTGCTCCTCCTCCCTCTCTGTGTCTCTCCTCTGATTCTATTCTCCTCCTGTCTGATTGTTCATCATTTACACCTGTGTTCCCCTCCCAGCTGTGTCTCATTGTCTCGTTAAGACCACTGTCTTTAAGTCTGTGTCTCTCTCTTCTACGCCGGTTTGTTCCGGGTGTTTCTGGGCCCAGCCGTCCTTTCAGCGGGTTTCCTAGTGAGAATATTTCGTAGAGTTTTTCTGTGGATTTTACTGGTTTTGGGCGGACTTTTGTTTTTTGGCTAATGCCTTTTGGATTGTTTGCTTCATTGGTCTGATCACACAGTTTTGCCTGATTGTTTGCCTGTTTTCTGGATTTTGGATTCACGTATTAAATCGATATGATAACTGCTGAATATTATAATACATACATGTGCAATTGAATAGATAATATAACAATCCAATCAGCGAGGTATGGAGAACGGGTGGGATTAAATAAATCCATATTTCTTCTCACTCCTTTTGGAATATGTAAATATGTAAACCAAGTGTATTGTTTTTCATAGTCTTTAAATTCTGTTTATTTTTTTCGGTCTAGCCACTATGCCTTTTACTTAATTTTCATCTATTACACTTTATTATTTTTAAATAGTTTCTTGTGTGCTTTAACTTTTGTTTTTTTACATATTCGAAATAAACATTTAAATCAAATTAGTGTCTATTTTAGCGGCGCCTCCTCTGCCTCCATTGTGTGTCTGACACCAATGTGCTCCGCGGGTGAGTTTCAGGCTCCGCCCACTGCTCCTCAGGGATGGATCAAATACGAAGCGCAAATTTTAGCCTGTATTTAAGTATCCTCAACCTGATAAAGGAGTCAGATTACCTGTCAGGTAATCTGATTACCTGAGAAAATAACTTATTTACATATTAGACTTCTTTCATGTGGTGTCCCCCATGGCACCGCCCTTGGACCCTTACTCTTTAGCATAGGACATGCTGAAACTGGGTCATGTTATAAACAGGTTAAGTCATGTGCACACGTTTTTCACTAAGAAATAGAGAGTGGAAACGTGCTCAGCCACACAGTTGAACTGGACATCAAAGGGTTACGCACATTTTAGGGATAATACTTTCATTCTTTTAATTAAGTGATATTTTGAATCCTGGCCTTTTACTTGTAGGGAAGTTTTTTCAGAGTGTGGTTATTCTAAAAGATCTGAGCACTTCGTCCACCACATCAAACCTCTTCCTTCCTTGAAAGAGCCATCAAAGGAATCTCTCTGTCAATATCCAGGCGGGTCTTTGTTTTCTAAATCTTTCAGTGTTTGGAGAGAAGAAATCCTCAGAACTTTCTCTTAACGTCTGTTTGACGCCACCAGATTGCAGCGGTTGGGTGGAAAAAGCTCCTGAAGTCAGAGCCGAGAATTAGCTTTATATGAAATCATGTGTCACTGATTGCCAGGCCGGGTCAAACAAATGTTAGACCCTCATCAGACAGAAGAAAATACTCACTTATCTGCTTATTTATTCAGTTGCCTGATGAAGATTTAATGCTTAAGCCTCTCAAATAAATGTTATTCTGGTGAATTAGACGGTCTGTGGTATTAAACTGGGTTCAAAAAGTAAATATATGATTCTTTCTTCTGCCGTTTTCAGTTGAACATTTTTCCTGTTCCGCATCAAACAGAAATCAGACACCAACTAATGAACATAATTGAGCATTATTAGCTGGAGCCGGGACCTCGAGGCTCAATGGAGATGATGGACTCATGGTATCCACTTCACATAATTGGCCAAATAAAATAAATTATTTTAGATTTGAGTCAAATATAATAGGGTGATTGTTTTACAGCATTTAAATGATTAAAATGAAATGCTCTCTCCTTGTTGAAATGCTTCTTTAATCGCTGCAGCGGCAGTGAAACTGGTGGATCCCTGGATCTGAGGATGATTAAAGATGAAGCTTCCAGCTTGTCGGTGAGAACTGGAGCTCAGTCTGGCTGCAATCAGTCGTTGTTTGCTCTAATTTGCCACCTGCCGTCGGGCCATGACTCAGGTGGTCAAACCGCTGCCAGGGGTCTTCTGGTACAGCTCCATCCACACTATATGAGCGTGAGAGGAGATCTGAGAGAGTGCAAGTGGCCAGTCCACAGAGCAGATGTTGGGAGCCCAACATTAACGACGCCTAATCGCTAATTAAGGCGGGCTTCTGATGAGGCCCGGACGAGACCCACAGAGGAGCCTTTAAGTCGGGTTGTAAAACAGCTGCAATCACGCAAAATAATTAGGGAGATTCATGGCTGCAGTTGTGCATAAATACGCGCACGGACTCATTACTGCCTCACGCCAAATCTAACAATGCAGCATACGGCGAGGCTCTGATAAATGGAAGAAATGCCGCGGAGAGAAAAGAAAACAAAGCTAATGCGCTCCGTTGTTGTCTTTGGGTTGAGTCATGGGTGCAGTGGTTGGTGGGGATGTGAACTGTACACAACCTGAGGGTCAATGGCAGTGTTTGTTTGTGTTGGAATATGACTGACTTGGTCTGATGATGCATTTGCCCTGTGGACCGTTCACAATGAGGAAATCAAAAGCGGGGGAGAGCGAGAGAATGGACCAGATGGGAGACTGAGATGGATTGGCCGGGCTAACAGGCAGATGTTTATGGGCCATTATTTACAAGCTCTTTAATCTGGGCTATTTCCTCGCCCTTGGCAATGGATAGGTCTGTGGGTCATGCTGCCTGAACCCCTCCACCAGTGGTCATCCATCTCCCTCTCTAAATGACACCCAGTGTGAGAGAGAGAGAGAGAAAGAGGGTGGGAGAGCGAGCAGTTTAGAAAATTAAAAGATTTTTTTTTTTTAATGAATTTCTACGGGGTCGTTTTTTTGTTTTTTTTACTTCAGCATATCCTGAGAAAAAAATATCCAAACATGCGTTTCATTATTACAGATTTATTCCAATAAAGATAATTAGTTATGGGTATCTTCGGCTAAATTAAATGTACATAGTCTTTTTAACGCTACTTAAAATGAGAAGGAGGCTGAGGAGGAGGAGGAGGAGGAAACGATAGAAGAAGCGATGGTTTGCATGAGGAAAAGAGGAAGGACATCATTTCCTCTATATCATTTCGGCAGCTCATATCCATCCAGTCAGAGGAGTCTGAGTGATGCTATGACCATTAGGCCAGCAGCGTCTCTCCTCTATCTCCTGCCGGCAGACTTGAGCCTAATTTTCCCATCTGCTGGATGAATATTAGCCCAATTGCTGTCTGTATCGATTCGTGCTAAGGTTAAAAGCTTGCAGGACCTTGGTTTGAATATGGGTTGCCTGGCAACTGCTCCACTCCACCCCTTAAGCTCCACCCTCCTTCAGCTTTCACGGACAGCTTCATGTGGGGACGTGGGGGTGAGGTTTAGGTGTTGGGGGTAGGCAGGGCCCGGCCCAGCCAGATAGCAGAAGCGCGGACCTTGATTTCCAGCCCCGTCAGTGATTAAATGCTCCCCCCTCTGCCTGACATTGTGACCTTAACCCCCGGACCTCCGTGCTTTTGGGTCACTTAACCTTGAACCCAATTACAAGATAAGGTTACTTAAGTGTGACCCTCCGTGTGCCCCTCACTCACTTAATAGGACGGGCTCCGGGAGAAAAGGGCCAGCGTAGCTGATACGCCTCTAGGTTAATTCGCTGGGTTGCCAAAGGTCGCGGGCAGCGGTCATAAAGAACAGGATTGCAATTCGATTTCTCATGCAAAGTGAGACTCAGCAATACGATATCTCGGCGGCGGCCAAAGAGCAGCGGCAGCAGGGCTCGCGTTCTGATAAGACGCTTTCGTCGTCAGGTACCGACGCTGCGACCAATTATCCCAAAAATCTGCATGTCTGCAAAGTCCTTCTGATGACTTCCTGTATGTCCTCCTTACTATCGTCATCATCAACATGCATGAATCCATTTTGAATTCCAATGACATGATGTTCACTCTACAATTCATTTAGCCACACTCCCTTAGCCTTTATGCTAAGTATCACCTTTTTTTTTTGACGGGTGCTGATGAATCTTTTTAGATTAGATTTCCCAATCAATCAAACTTTATTTTAATAAAACTTTAAAAAATGTTGTTTGTTACAGGTGACTGACAAATAAAAAAATAAAAAAATAAAACGTTAAAGATACAAACAATAGAATAACAAAGCAGAGCAGGAATGACCGTTGCGTACCTGTAGATGGATTAATGGCAGGTGGGAGCATGAAAGATGAATATTCAGAATAAATCAATATACAAAAAAAAAACCCAGGAAACATTTGAATCTTCTTGAAAAAGCCGCCTCCTTGTTTTATTTCATCAGCACCACACGTTTAAAATCACCATAGTGCAGCCATCTTGGAACGAAGGTGAATCTGTTCAGTCAGGTTCAGGTCCAGACTTTGATTAGACCACTCCAAGACTTTTGTTCTGTTGGATCCATTCAGATGTGGACACACTCTTCTGTTTTGGGTCACTGTCTTGAAGCACAACCCAGTTGCACTTGAGCTTCTGCTCACAGAGTGATGACCAGACATTCTCCTTCAGAAAACTTTTGCAGAAGAATTCCTGATGGCCTCAATGATGGAACGATTGAGAACATCACAGGTCCATCAGAGCTTCTTCTCACTTCCAGGTACTGCAAGTCTCCAAAGTATTCATTTTAAATTATGAATATGATTACATTTCTTTTATACCAACCAACATCACATGTTGCAAATGTATTTTAATGTTGAGAACTGCTATTCGCGGTTATACTGCTAGCGTCTGACAGTCGCTGTAGTGTATTTTACGTTGTCTTCCTCACGTCTTCCTCACAGGACCAAGAGGTCAGGAGCACTGAGCGTCAAACCATCTCAGTTTAACTAAGCCAATAATGTGTGACTGGTTTGTTTTGTCCTATGTCACGTCCTGGATATATCATGTGGTAAACTCTTACCCTGCCTCTAACCTCTCAATTTGCCAGTATCCCTCTTGGATAAAAGCCAACGGGCTGGCTTAACGGGCCGGTCCACATCAGAGCCCACAGGCGGTGAGGTGAGAGGTGGAGGAGTGAGCAAGGCCAGAGAAAAAAAAGCGCCAAATGTCACGTTACAGCCTGCTGTGATAACGCCGGTGAATGGGCGACGCCCAAACCCATTGCTTTTACTCTTGTAGTTGTGCGCTAGGACACATTCAGGAGGGAGTCCTCCAGAAACATGTGCTGACGAAAGTCATTAAAGGAGGCCAGGTAAACTATGAGGAAGTTAATAATTAGTCAAAAAAAGCTCTACTTTCTAAATACACCATTAAAATGTTTTTAAGAATTATAATTTAAAAAATGTCCAAAAGACAAGATTCATTACAACTTATTTACCCTTTATATATATAAATACAGATGAGCTCATTAATCTCAGAGTGGTGATTACGTAGTAATACGTAGTAGTTACGTGTAATAAGTAGTAGTTACATAGTAGTTACATAGTAATAACTAGTATTTACGTAGCAATAACTAGTATTTACGTAGTAATAACTAGTAGCTACGTACTAATAAGTAGTAGTAACGTAGTAATAAGTAGTAGTTAGGTAGTAATTAAGTAGTAGGTACGTCGTAATTAATTAGTAGTTACATAGTAATTAAGTAGTAGTTAGGTAGTAATTAAGTAGTAATTACAAATTAATTAAGAAGTAGTTACGTAGTAAACATAGGTTTTAATTAATGAAGAAACAATACATAATTTAAATTTTTACTTTCATAATATGTGAAAGAAGGAATAATTTTAATGTAAAAATATAAACCTACTGCAATGTTAAATTAGTAGTATTAGTAGTATTTATAAATTTGAATTGCAGATTTTGCTTTTTTGTGCATTTAAATTTGCACTGTAAAACTTTAATTTCCATTAACTGGTGCATTATAAATTAAATGTATTATTATTATTATTATTATTATAACATATAAGTTTTGTTTATATTAATGTATAGTAAGACAATAGTAGTACTCAACATTAGGATTTACAGATGCCCATAAAATACTTATTGTAATGTCCGAATAGTATTTTGACCAAGTTCTGAAAAGGGGTATTTTACTTTTTACCTTGTAGAGTTTAATTTAATTACTATCCAATCAAGCGATTTGACCATTATTGTGTATTTTGGAGCAAAATCCCTTCCCTCCTTCTATGTTTTGTTTTCAGCTAGTACTTGGCTGAACTCATATCGGACAGGAAACAGCTGCCTTGAAATAATACAGCTGGTCGTCGAGCAGAAAGCATGAAGTTAAAGAATGGCTTTAATTTAGCAGACTCGTTCGGACCATCTGAGGTCTCCCACAGGATCCAGCAGGAGATCTCAGCAGGAAACTCTTTCATTTCTACTACACACTAATGAGCTCTATTTTATATAAAGGCTTCACCAAAGGTTTTTTTTTTCCTACTTCGTTGCAGAAACAACCACATTCACTGATCAGCCATAAAATTATAACCGCTGACAGGTTAAGTCAGAATCACCTGTCAGTCGGTGGGATATATCAGACAGCAAGGGGACATTTTATCCTGAAGTTGATTGTTGGAAGCAGGAGAAATGAGCGAGCCTCAAGATCGCAAGGGTTTAAAAATAACAAAGATCAAAAACTGAGCTTTCTGGCCATTTGGGCGCTTGTAGGACAAGAATAGTTCAAATCCATTATAGGTAGCCCTACTGTTATAGTGTTTAAACTATGACGAACTGGGTTTTTGGAACCTGTAAAAGTAAAAATAAGTCAGACAAACCGGAATAAGCCTGACTTATTAGGTGAACTTTACGGAGCAGGAGTCAGAGTATGGAAAAGAGAAAACAGAGTCTTTACTTAAGAAAAGATGTGCAGTTATTTCGGTTATAGAAAAAGATTCTGATAAAACCAAAGGTATGTTTTTAATCTTCTCATGTAAGAAGGAACCGGCTCTGAAATGTCATTTTTTCCTGTACGTTATCTTTGCAGCATCAAATTAAAGTAGTTTTGGACAATTATTTCACCAGTTCCAAGCCAACGTTTGACCCAGCTGGCCTCAACGGTGGATACGGCCATACTATGAGATTCTATGATGAGTGTAAAATCATGAAGGCTTGACAACGTGGTCAAGATCGCGTCCTTAAAACTGCAGATCTTATTGGATGTTTGTGGTCTGCAGTGGGCAGCACCTACAGAAGTTGTGTATGAATCGGCTCATTGGTGTGGTGGGGGACGAAGACTTTGTCCAATCCTGCAAAAAAAGATGCTGTAGCAAACATTGCTGAAAAAGCAGCGTGGTAAGTGTCAGAACCCGACCACAGAGCAACGTATGAAGGTGACCTGACCCGATGAAGCGTGTTATGAAGAAAGTCAGTGGCGTTTGCGAAACTTACGGCACCAGGATGCACTCAGATCTGGAAACGATTCCAAATAAATCCTATTAAAACTCTTGAACATGACACTTCTTCATTTACTGTATCCTGTTCTTTAGATTCACATAACTTTATTGATCCAAGGATGGCGGTTCATTAGCAGCTTAGCCCGTCCACGACCACACGAACGAGATCCAATATGTTACGTCCAAAAGCACCGATCGATAAACAAACGGAGGTCGTTGAAGGACGATTAGTCAAATACAATAAATAGCAATTAAATAGATGAATAAAATAGATATTGATGTGTTATCATAAAATTTGTTAAAGGCACTGCCATTGAAATGTCATTCAAAATGAGCGCCGTCTTTATTTGGTACTTATGGAGCCCCTGAAGGCCCTTGAAAATAAATAATTATGTGTGCACAAGATATTCTTTTAATCCAAAAGCCTTTTCTTGATGAAAAAAAGCCAACCTGTAACATAAGTTGGGCTAACCAGCACTTTAGAAGTTTTATTTTCCCCCCTCCTAATGCCATATAACTGGTTTAAGAAACACACCACTAGGAGGGAGGGGCTTATGTTCATTTCACCAACTCAGAACACATACACAATGCCAGCCAAAATGACTTCCGCTGATATCCTTCAAAATAAGAGCACTTGAAATATGTGAAGCAGGAAATGGGAACGTAAACAGAAATCCATTCCTGACAGCTTTTGGTCTTAGGTGTGGGATCGTCATCAGCAGGAAACGTTACTGCGCATACTGAAAGACAAGCAGCAACACCAGTTGTTTTCAAACACCGGGCCTTCCTTCGCTATGCTGCATTTATCTTGTGCCAAAAGATAATTATATTGTGCACACAAGATTAAAAATAAATTCTCGAGGGAGTTCAGGGGCGCCGTAATAACCTCATATTAGAAGGAATAAAAGATTTGGCGTATCAATTAGAGGTAGACGACGGCGGCCGCCTGAAGGCATCACCCCGAACTCTGGAGACCAGACGTGATGAGGTTGGCCGGTTATATTCTTTCTATTCTTCATCACTTGATTCTCCCAGAGGGAACACAAGCCTCTTCGCTTGACTCCACTGATCTGGGAGCAGATGTTAACAATTTATTACGGTATTGGACGTTTTCGTCCTCAATAGATGATCCACCGAACCAAGAAAACGTTAAAAGACTTGCTCTTTACATTTGATACAAGATGACGTTAAAATACGTTTGATGAGAGAACAATGAAGGTTAATAATAATAATAATAATAATGATAAAGCATTTTAGTTATAGAGAGCTTTTCATAAATACACAGTCGCTCCATAGATACAGAGTAACTAGAAAATAAAGACACAATCGTTTCAAATCACATGAGATGACAAATCAACTAATCAATTTTTTTCATTACTCGTTAAAAGCCACTTACTTCATCTCACACTCCTTTTTCATATTATCCCTGAACAGTCAGAGATATCTAAATGGAATCTTCATCGCCGCCGGTGCAGCAGATCCTACGTATTAACGCGATAACTCAACAAACCATAGCATGGATCCATTCGTTATTTTTTATCCAAATGGACCTTTCGAGGAAGAACTGGCGTGTTTTTGGGAAAGTTTGCTATAATACTTCCAACACTAGGGGGCGCTTTATCTACAAAAGAAAATACCATCTCGTCCCTCTGAGACTGTTTTAACTCAGTATTTCTTGAATGGATGGGTGAAACCTAAAACCGTTTGGCTGATTTGTAACATGTCCGGCACGGCTCTCAATAACGTTAGCAGGATTTAACCCCGAACAGAACCAGTTTTCCAGGAGTCGCTCGGCTCGGAGGAATTTAATGTTCAGCTCTTGAACCTGATTTGCCGTATTTGGTTTTAATCTCGTCTGTCAGGTCAGGTTGGCCACTTTCCACAAACAAAGCTCTCAAAATCGAGTCCCAACACTCTTGGCACCACTTTGTTCGAGGTCAGCTGCTGAAATGGGTCATCGTTCTCCTGTAATGACAGACAAAAGGCTTTCTGATTAAATTTTGCAGCCGTAACGGTCATCAGGCTCGCGGCACACGCTAGTCAAGCAGAAAAAGGACCTGGTGTCCTCATCAAAATTCCAATCATAAAACCAAAACAAAAGCTTTCAGGTTCATTTATATGATGTGGATAAATGACCCGAAAAAAGTGATTAAAGTTCAGTCAATTCAAGCCAACGAATAAAAAATCCTTTGGCTTTCACGGAGGAGCTGCCTGCCTTTACTGCTGATGGGACAAATTAGAGGGAAAGCAGACATACGGTATAAAATACTGTGTAACACCTCATATTTAACCCATAAAAATACACTTTTCTACTTAAAGGAAAGGGACCCAGATGAGACCAGAGGGAACACTTTGAATTTCTGACATTATGTTTTTAAATGCTGCCCTTAGAGCCGGAAATCTTTATGGAACCAAATATCACTGTCATTTTTTTTCTCCTACTTTCAAATTAAATCAACGTTAACACTTTCTTTATGTAAAGAAAGTTAACACTTTACACGTTAACACTTCCTTTATGTAAAGAAAGTTAACACTTTACACGTTAACACTTCCTTTATGTAAAGAAAGTTAACACTTTACACGTTAACACTTCCTTTATGTAAAGGAAGTTAACACTTTACACGTTAACACTTCCTTTATGTAAAGAAAGTTAACACTTTACACGTTAACACTTCCTTTATGTAAAGAAAGTTAACACTTTACACGTTAACACTTCCTTTATGTAAAGAAAGTTAACACTTTACACGTTAACACTTCCTTTATGTAAAGAAAGTTAACACTTTCCACGTTAACACTTCCTTTATGTAAAGGAAGTTAACTCTTTATGCACATTTCTACATGTAAATATTTAATAAATAAATAAAGAATATTGATTGCATACTAGAAATAGAAAAACTTGATATAATAATATATATATATATATATATATATATATATATATATATATATATATATATATATATATATATATATATATATATCATTATTATTATATCATATCAATTATTTTATTTAGATTATTTTTTAAATAATGTTTACAATCTTGTTCTGAATCAGTAAATTAGAATTTTGTTGCAAGAGCAGGTTGAATATAATCCAGAACATGCTACTGATTGATTGATTGATTGATTGATTGATTGATTGATTGATTGATTGATTGAAATGTTTTTTTTGAATACGTAACAAAACAAGATAAAACACAGAAGTAAAATGTTTAAACAATAATAATAAAAAAATAAATAACAAAAAATGAATGAAAGCCATAATGGACAGACAGAAAAAAAAATAAAATAAATAAATTGTAGTTAGGGACAATGAAAATAAATCAAAAGAAATAGTGGAAAACACTAGTTTTTGTTTAAATATCTGAAAAGGAGTGAGAAGATCAAACTTATTGAATTCCATCCCCTTATCCGTTAGTTTCTGATTGTTTTATTATATTACATTAAAATTGTCTAATTTTAAGCTGATTGAAGCTAAAAATCAAGGGAAATGCTGTAAATTGGACTTTTCTTAGCATTTAAAATGTTCCAGGTTTTCTTCTGCGGGTTAAATTCTGCTGCTTTTGCAGGATCATATTGTATTTTTTTTTTAAAAATTTATAAATACATATACATATCTTTATTAATTTAATCCGTGGGTCAACTCAGGTAAAGAAAAGGAAATAACTGTTTTTGATTTCTAGTTCTTCTGAATAGAACCATAAGAACCCCGACACGTTTCCTCTTCATGGGAAATCCGGTGGGGATAGGTTAGATTTTTTCAGGATATAAACCCGTTTAAATCAAACTTCTTTACATAATGCTCATGTTTTTTTAAACGAAAAAAAGCAAAAAACAAGTGTTTCTCGGTGGATATTCTTTTCTGTAAGTAACACAGTGTCCTGATGTGGTATTTGTTCAGTAAACAAATTTATCATTAATAGTAACTCATTTTTCAGAATTTAATTTTAGGATTAAGGAGTATCTCTACGGAATTTTCCCTATACGTGCCAAAATATGCAGAACGAATGGAGAAATGTAAAAACTACTATTTTCAAGCCGTGGTGAAAAACTGACAGCATGGAATGCATGATGCATGTCAGTGCGATGAAAAATTCAAGCGGTTTTAATGCTTGCAGTGAGGACATTTCTGTCCTCATCACGCGAAACAACTTTTTTCACACCGTAAGTTACTTACATATTACAGGATCTGAGGTTGAAATGAAAGAAAATCCTTCTAAAATGCATAACGTTTACGAAACCGATGCCCACTTACATTATCGCAGCCAAAATTTTCAAAATAAAAGTGGGAATATTCCTATTAAAGGGGTTCTGTGATCCTGAACGCTCCAGTTCACATGTTGAAGTTTCCTTGAGCAAAACATAGAACTCCTATTTGCTCCTGATGAGCGGGTGGCACCTTACATGGTAGCCTCTGCCTTCATCGGACGGTTGTCCGTGTGAATGCGTGACTGCCTGCTGGTGTTCCAGGGCGCCGGTGTTCCAGAGCGCCGGTGTTCCAGAGCGCCGGTGTTCCAGAGCGCCGGGGCAGCAAGAGGAATGCTACGTAAGTGAAGTCCATTAACACAGACCATTTTAAAAAGAAGGGCACGTGAACCTACAACACGTTATAGACACTCACAGATACCGGCGCCACAAGGGTGTCTGATTTTATACCATTACTCAGGGATCACTTCCTGAGAAGGTGGAAAACGTTTTCAATGTTAAGGAATGTTTCTTGGAATTCCTGGATCCGCCCCTCCATCCATCTTTTTCTCACCAAAACTTCTCGATTTTTTGCGGAAGTTCTGGTGAAATGAAATGTGTTCCGGTGTAATTTACGTACATCTGCTAACAGACAAAGAAATGGATGCGGCTGAATACGTAAGCGCCTTGATAAATCTTGTTTGGGGGGCTTAGTTTACCTTCTAATTGGCCCACAACCCGGGTCAAACAGAAGGCAAAAGATCATCGGAGAGGACAGTGATTGGAAGCAAAGGAGCGAGAGTGTGTGTGTACGTGCATGTGTGTGTGTGTGTGTGTGTGTACGTGTGTGTGTGTGTGTGTGTGTGTGCGTGCGTGAGTGTGTGTGTGTGTGTGTGTGTGAGCATAAGTAGGGGGTTGGTATCAGAGAATAGAGCACGAGAGAATGAGGCTGCTCCTACAGTGGCCCGCTGACCGGCAGTTGAACCCCCCTGTGAACTGAAGATGAACCCTAAACTTGAGGATCTTCGGTCACAGATCTCCCTATGGGCAGCTAGCCCATAGGATGACACACACACACACACACACACACACACACACACACACACACACACACACACACACACACACACATGAACAAAACACAAGCCGCACACACAACATGCCAATGTCACGCACAGATTACTCCATCATCATCATTGCAGCGAACACAAATCCACTCTCAGCAATTTTACTGGTGTGAAATTTGCACAGAAGCAGCCCCACGGACGGGTGGGCCGCTCACATTGATCCTCTTAGCATACATGTTCACCTTGCCCTTTGACCTGTGTATCTTTTCTGCTGGCACATGCTAATCCACAGAGCTTTGCAATTATGAAAAAAAAGTAAAGGTGTGCCAGGTACACACACACACACACACACACACACGCACACACACACACACACATAGTGTCAAGCGCACAAAAACATACACGTGCTTTTGTGCCTATAACGTAACACTTGTCAGAGGTTGCGATAGCGCTTTAACCACACCCCCCCCTATCGTGGCACACCCAGGAGGGCACAGCAGAGTACACTGTGGGGTCACGGCCCGGTCAACACCACACATAATGATCCTGGTCCTGTCTTATGCACAGCTGACAGACAGACAGAGAGGAAGAGGAGGGGGGGCGGCGGCGGCGATGATGGCTGAGATCAGAAATAAAAAACACATTGCAGTTTTTTCCCCCTGCATCAAAACCGGGGAGTGCTCCGTTTACGGCGGCATCAGAAAACTATATCCAGCGGGGAATTCTTTCATACGTGTTCTCCGAGGTCACGGCTGCCTCGTCGCGTCGGGTTAACATAACACAGCAAAACCGTTACAATAACCAGGTAACTTATAACGTATGACTGCCTTTATGAAGGCTTTATGAATGGGTCACTTTTGTTGATTAATGAATCATTTATAAACTGATGTAACTAGATGAAGAGATGTAAAAAGTAAATAGACGTAAGACGGGAAATCTGTTGGATCTGTTGCTTGCCAAATAGTGAGCCCACTTCTGTCAGTACTCCTGCTCCTTGGTGTTTAGTTTTTAGGACTATCTATCTATCTAAATATCTGACATTTATAACATTCAACACTTTATCTCGGCTGTCATCCCCGACAGCAAGGGTATACCGCTGCAAAGTCCCCAATCCCCTGCGTTGTATAAGCCCCCCGATTGAACTCCTCCAACTAAATGTGAAGTTATGTCCAAAAAAAAAGCTTTTTGTAAAGAAATCTCCCCCTATGAATAAAATAATAAACTTTTAGGGTAAAATGTGATATAGGAGAGAGATGCTCCAAAGTCGGACAAAAACGGAACAATATTTAGGAGGATATGGCCGAAAAACAGTGTTATCTGTAAGAAAGCTCCTCCTAGTGAGAGAAATATAAACTATAAGAGTAAAATATAACATGTGTATAAGATACATCTCCTCCAGTCCATCCATTAGCACCAAATCTAGACAAAGTCAGACGATCGGTTGAGAAATTATGGCCTAACAATGTCACAAAAAAACGTCCTCTATCACGGCTCATCGTATGATTGAGTCTCACGAATATATGAAAAGTTTTAATTGTTCTTGCCAATTAATGAACCCGTGCTGATCGTTCAAGACTGTATTATACATTGTTCAGAATTGTTTATTAACTGTTTATAAAGTGTTTATAACCTCATTTATAACCCTAGTATAAACAAGTATGTGTATATTTTCTACGGTGCTGTCTTATTGTGAAGGGATGGATGTTGATTGACTGATGGGATGTTGACGATGCTGTTAGTCAGAAAATAAACGTCATCTTATGTCAACATTACTCTGGAAGTTTCTATGTTTGCAGTCTGGCTGCTGTTTGCAGCGGCGTGTTCAGTACCTTATAAATGCTCGGAGGAATAAAGCATTGTCTGGCATCGGTGTCTCTAGACGGTGATTGAATTCCTGCAGGTTCCAGAGTGACTCCCGCTCTCCTCTCGTTGTTTTGACAGACTTTAACACGCTAAGCAAAGAAACATTTGGAGACGCATTAAATGGCTCCTCTTAGGACAAAACTCCCTCCTTCACCTTCCTCTTTGAGCCTGGGAATAACCTGACTTTTACAGCCAGCTGGTTGGCGAAATCAAGACTCTCCTCTAATGACTTATTCATATCCCACAGGTACGACACGAGGAGGGGAAAGTGCCAGCAGTGGAAGTCTGTATTTCTTCAAATGGACCTTAAAAGGAAACGGTGAGTCAGAGAACTCCTTAACCTTTATGCCCGGAGTAGCTCTCCGAGCATGCATGCTAATTTTCAGCCTCCAACATACACGCTGGCTTGTTTTACTTTTACTCACGTTCACTCCGGGGAGCTTCTCGGTACATTTATAGCCTAAAACCTGCCGCCCGCAGCTCCAGCAGGCAGCTGAGGGTCAAGGGCAACGCGGCAGGAGTTGTTGAGAAGGAAGATTGGCATCTATGTAAACATTTCCCACAGGCAGAACTTCTCTGGAGGCAGAGACGTCCTTGGCTGAGTTTGAGCCTCCGAATTTAGACGCCGAGCAAGTTTACCTCCCCGGCAAGTTAAAAGAGTTTAATTCAAAAACATTGTCGACGCATATCTTCCTTAAAAGGTAACGTTAGCATTTGATCAGTCGGTTTATTCCCATCTACGGTTTCAGCTCTTGCTCCTCATTGGTTACCTCATACGTTAATCCGTCCATTAATCCCATTGTTATTTTGTTAAACTAGCCAGGCCCGGTTGGCAATCCAGACTTTAGAGCACAATGGGTTCTTACAAATGTTAAAAGAGGAGGAATTAAAAAAAAAAAAAAAGACAGAAAGAAATAACTTTTTTTGGGGGGATTTTTCCATCAAAACAACGTTTTCATTTCTTACTTTTTTCTCTGTAATCATCACGGATCATTTATAATAGTTTTTTTTAAACTTTCAAAGCTGTGACTGCTTCTGCGTATAAACTGTAACTGTAACTGTAACTGCGCTGCCAACGGTTACCTAACAATTACATTTACAACGGCATGAGAGAAATTTGGTTTATAGGACTTTAATTGCAGCTATTATAGTCAAATTTGAAATTCTTTCATGAAATTTAACATGTGCCTGATGTTTGGTGGATAATAACAATTCTATTATTTCCAATGTTAGTTATTTTACCTTTGTAAAAAAACGTAGATCCAGGTCTGACTTACCTGTCTAATGAATTCAATTCATGTAGGTGAATCTCACCTGCGGCTCTTTATGGAGAGTGAATAAGCCACGCCCACATGGCTCTGAATTTGCATGTTTTGAAAATAGGCTGATGACATCATGTGACCCAGCTGTGTGTCACGTGACTGAACGGCCAAACTGGATCTCTTGTCACTGAAACAACCACACGATGGTTATCCCAACAAGTTAATAAGTTCTAAAAAAAAAATTGCAGGTTTTAAAAATCAAGGAAATTATTGCTTATGTTTAAAATGGAAGTCAATGTAGCAGTTTGGCGGACGAGTTGAACCAACTCAGAACTGGCACTAGCACCAGCACCGAACTAGCACCAGGTTACCTTTGGTGGAAAAGGGGTAAAAAGTGGGCTGGGTTCGACATGTTCTCTGTGATTTCCCGTTATTTATTATGGAAATTTGTGACGGCTGTCTTGAACTGTGAACTACGAACCATTACTTAAGGTCGTAGTTCACCATTCCTGAGCGGGCTGAGCGTTCCCGCGTGTGCTGAACATGTGACGAGCCGTGAGTGAGCAGCCTTCATCACATGTCTCAGAGCACCAATTACATCTGCTGATTCGTGGATAGCAAAGTTCAAAGAAACAATGAGTGGATTCTTTTTAAATATCCGAAAGATCCTATGATGAGAATGGAACATTTTTTTGGACTCTGGGGAACATTAGGGAATTATTATTTTTTTTAACTTTTTTTTTAACTCTGCCTATGTTATAATATACATTATTTTTTTAAGGGATTTTTAGGTCATTTGTTGAAAGAGGGGCATGTGCCAAAAATTTAAAAATTAAGTTTTGTTGTATAACCGGACAAAATGTATCTTTACTTTGTGTCTTTGTTTTAACATAACAAATATAATGATGTTTCACATGTTGGATTGAATGAAACTGAATTTATTTTACTTTTTAAATGAGTAGTGATGCCGGTTTAAAGGAGAAGCTCCTGATAAACACACATTTCAGCAGTTCTGAAGAATTTCGCATCAACATTTAAATAAAAAAAGGGAAACTAAGTGAATTAAAAGTGCAAAAATATGTATAAATTGAAATAAATAAATAAATAAATATACTAGTTCGGTTGCAGAGAAAGTTTGATCCCCTCAGATGAAGGAGAAAATAATACCGCAGAGAAATGAATAAAGCAAACTCACATGACGGCAAAGACAGAAATAGAATCTTTATCCCTCTGAAAAAATAAATAAGATTAACTGTAAACTCAAATACAAGTGGACCAAAGCGACTTCCTCCTTCATGTGAAGACGACGAGCTTCAGTCTTTGTGCGCGTCAGCATGTGTAAGCTAAGAGTAGAGGTTGGTGAGAAGTGAGGCTGCGAGCTTCCTGAGGGTCTTGATCACACGCCGCTGTTTGCTGAGAGGATTAAATCCATCGCTCCAAATCACAAACATAAGTATATTCACATTTCCGACATGTGCTGGCGGTTATGAAGACAGCCGTGTGGGATGAAAAGAGGATTTCCGATTGATCCTTTGTTGTTTAATAAATCTGTATTACCACTGTTCTCTGAGGTCACGTTGTGTCAGCCAGAGATCACAGAGGCAGTGTGTGTGTGCGTGTGTGTGTGTCTGTGTGTGTGTGGCTGTTCGTGTGTGTGTGTGTGTGTGTGTGTCTGTGTGTGTGTGTGTGTGTGTGTGTGTGTGTGTGTGTGTGTATGACTGTGTTAGTGTGGATGTTTGTGTGTCGTGTGTTTGTGTGTCTCTGTGTGTCTCTGTGTGTGTGTCTGTGTGTGTGTGTGTTTGTGTCTGTGTGTGTATGTTTTTGCGTGTTTGTGTGTGTATGTTTTGTGTGTGTTTGTGTGTGCGTGTGTGTCTGTGTGTGTGTTCGTGTGTGTGTGTGTGTGTGTGTGTGTATGTGTGTGTCTGTGTGGGACTGTGTGTTTGTGTGGCTGTTTGTGTGTGTGTGTGTGTGTTTGTATGTCTCTGTGTGCGTGTTTTTTTGTCTGTGTGTATGTTTTTGCATGTCTGTGTGTGTCTGTGTGTGTGAGTGCGTGTGTGTGTGTTCGTGTGTGTGTGTCTGTCTGTGTGTGACTGTGTGTTTGCGTGTGTCTGTGTGTTTTTGTGTGTCTGTGTATGTCTGTGTGTGTGTTTGCGTGTGTCTGTGTGTTTTTGTGCGTCTGTGTATGTTTGTGTGTGTCGTGTGTTTGTGTGTCTCTGTGTGTCTCTGTGTGTGTGTGTGTTTGTGTCTGTGTGTGTATGTTTTTGCGTGTTTGTGTGTGTATGTTTTGTGTGTGTTTGTGTGTGCGTGTGTGTCTGTGTGTGTGTTCGTGTGTGTGTGTGTGTGTGTGTATGTGTGTGTCTGTGTGGGACTGTGTGTTTGTGTGGCTGTTTGTGTGTGTGTGTGTGTGTTTGTATGTCTCTGTGTGCGTGTTTTTTTGTCTGTGTGTATGTTTTTGCATGTTTGTGTGTGTCTGTGTGTGTGAGTGCGTGTGTGTGTGTGTTCGTGTGTGTGTGTCTGTCTGTGTGTGACTGTGTGTTTGCGTGTGTCTGTGTGTTTTTGTGTGTCTGTGTATGTCTGTGTGTGTGTTTGCGTGTGTCTGTGTGTTTTTGTGTGTCTGTGTATGTTTGTGTGTGTCTGTGTCTGCGTGTGTCTGTGTTTATACGTGTTTGTTTGGCTCTGTGTATGTCTGTGGGTGTGTATGTTTGTGTGTGTGTGTCTGTGTGTGTGTGTACGTGTGTGTGTGTTTGTGTCACACACAGACCACATGCTGGTGTCCAGGCTGGAGGGCTTCACAGAATTCTGCCAGAACTAGTTGCGTTACTTGAGCTACCACACACACACTCTACGTGAAAAGGTCACGGCGCTGTCCCTGGAGGAATGGCTGAGAGACCCTGTGTTTCCAAAGACTGACATCGTGTCCCAGTTCCATAATATATTCATACCATACATTTTTAATACGAGACATTAATGTGCTGTTAGGTTTTGTTAGTGCCGCCGCCGTCACCAACCCTCAGAGAACAACGGATATGGACTCGATGTTCCTACTAGGGCGTCACAGTTATGACACCCTAGTAGGTCTCAGCGCCATTATTTTAAGATGATTTGAGAAATTAAACCGTTCGAAAATTCATGAGTATAAAAAAATAATTCCATAGAATTTATAACAGTTTTTCTAAGGTTTGTTGTTTGATTGGCTCGTTCATGACATCATCTGTTATAACCCCGGAAAGGACCCAATCCCCTGCGTTGTACAAGCGATCCTCCTAGTTTAACTCGGTGGTAATCGGTGGCAGTCAAAGCTGCTAATACCCAAAAACTCTCGGGTGTTCTTGTAGTTTGGGGGGCTGACCGGACGTTCTGCCTTCTGTTGGAGGCTGAAGGGGGGCCCTATACATTACTGGGGATCTTCCTGGCCCAACACACCAGAATCTACTACGACCCGATCAAGATCTGTAGACTGAGATGGAAAAAAAACAAAGACAGCCTGACGCCGTACACTGTCGGACAAAGAAATGCAAACTTTCAATTAAAAAATTGCATTTAAAAAAAAACAAAATAACAGATAGAACATTTATTTTTCCAAAACTACAGTCTCCAAATAATTCACTGAAGTGAAGGATGATATTCTCAAGGAGTTAAAACACAGCGACTTTTATTCAGACACCAGTCACGTGGTCAAGATCAAATCTGAGCATCACAAGACATTATCTTATATTTGCATTTTTGAATTTTCATTATACCTATAATCAAATTATGGAATTAAAACAAAGACAGAAAATGAAATCCTGAATTGTGATTATTTGAATGTCAATGAATCATTCAGCTTACATGTTATAATGTAATGGCTCAACCTTCTTACACATTATGGCGTGTGTAAGTGGGTGGAGTCTCTTCACTCAGAGAACATCGGTTACAAGGTAACTCATGGATCCTCTCCATCTCTGCTTATCATGCAGGACATGTGGAACAAAGGACTAAATGTCAAACATGTAAGAAGACAGACAGGAAACATCTCGACCATGATGTCATTTAAAAACATTGTTTTATCTAGATTAGTTACTTGGAGGAATAAACTTCTTAAACGCCTCCTGAGTCCCAGTCCAGTCGGTGGGGTCTTCAACCTAAACAGCGACGTAACAGTCTGACAGACGTCGTGATTTCCGTGGAGTTTGTCAAATAATGGTTTTTATCCAACTTCCTGGAAGGACTGCTCCAGCCTTTACTCCTGGATACATTCTCTGCCCATGGATGACGCTAATAACAGTTGAATAAAGTCAGTTTTGCAGGAAAACAGCTGCGTTTTCTTTTAAAGCCTGTTGTTTTTTCACTTTTACTTCAGTAAAAAAATTAATAAATGAAAGGCCCGTTTGCCATATACACTATTTTAAAAGTTTAATATAACTTCTTCAAAGCTTTATTCATATTTAACCAGTTGTGAATTAAATTCCATTTTTGTCCTCAGATAATTTGGTTCTTTGTGAGGTTCAGTTGTCACTTCCACCAATGACGGATGCAGCAGGTTCAGAGGTCGGTGCCGTTTGCTGGTGTGGGAGAAAGACGGGTCCTGGGCGGTGCGACAGGTGTTTGCATAATTAAGCTCATCCGGCGATCCGGTGCTCCAAAATTAAAAGAATTCCCCAAAAAAGAATGCAGGAAAGTTAAGAAATTCATACGTTTTTGTATAAAATTCCCACTAAATATTTATATAACGGAGCAAACATTGTATTTCTTTTTATCTTGGGATCATTTAGAGCCCTAGACGGGACCCTAACCTCAGTTTGCACCGTCCAACAAGAAGCCGCTCTCAAACACATGAGGCCACCTCCCGGTAACTCCGACCTCCACCCAATGATGACTTAATAATAATAATTAAATGTATTATTATTATTATTATTACTGGAATCTATCATCCAATATTTGGCTTCATGGAAGAAGCTGCATTTAATCTTTCTTTGTTCTTTATTTGAGGGACACTTTTATCGGTGTCCATCTTTGACCATGTGAATAGGCCTTAGCACGAGAAAGAACTGGATTGATTTTGGGAAAAGTTTTTCTATATTTCTGACTCTAGGGGGAGTTTTCTCCCCAAACGTTTTCCCACCATAATTTCTCAACGATTGGTTTGATATAATTCAAATTTGGTGCGTATGAATCGACTCAAGGAGATCTAACTTGTTTATATTGTGTTTTACTTTAATGTTTTCATATTTTACCTTCTATGGTGAGATATGAATCGAGATTTAACTTTTAAATATCAAACTTTACTCTAATAATTCATATTTTACTCGCTAGGTTCTTTTTTGGAGAAAAAAACGTTGTCTCCCGTAAGGAACTCAGAAAGTAATTCATGGATCATTTTCAAATTTTAAACCCCAATAGACCTTAGTGTGAGGAAGAACTGGGTTAATTTTGGGAAAGATGGGCCGTATATGTTTGACACTAGGGGGAGCTTTATCGTCAAATGATTTGGGGCCATAATTTCTCAAGAATTGGTCCGATTTTGTCCAAATCTGACGCAAATGAATGACATGGAGATGCTTCTCGTTTACATCGTCTTTAACTTTAGTAGTTCTGTTTTTACTCACTAGAGGGTGCCATTTCACAAAAAAAATACTGTGGACACAACTTCAGGTTTAAGTTGAGGAGTTCAATCTGGGGGATTGTTTGTACAACGCAGGTGACTGGGGCCTTTTTGGGGGGTAAAACGTGTCTCTCAGTGTGTTTCACAGTCCGTAAGAGTCGAGGTGAGACCCAGTGGGCTTCTATACCTGCAAGTACAAAATATGTTCTGGGCTTTTCTTCTATTGTTTGTATTTCTTCTGGTTAGTTTTAGTTTCAAGTTGTGTTTTGGGGGTGTTTGGTGACATTCGTACGTCCTGAGGTCATCCACGGCGTGGCTGCATCTCCCTCTACGTGATTGATTGTTCTGTCGACCAGAGTTCATCTCTTCCTCTCTCTCGCTCGCCCTCACGGAAAATGAGATGATTCAGCGTTTTCATGTTTTGTTCACTGGATTTCTTCGTCGGGCCTCCCTCTCTTTTGTTCCCCACGTTTTACCCCTGCTCCTTTTTTAAACTTCTGACTTCTGCCCTCATCCGCTTCTTTTTTCCATCCTTTATTTTTTAGTAATGTAATGTCGCAACTTCCTGTTATTGCTCCAAAAGATGTCATCACATCTCCCATGAGGGATTTTGTTTTTACTCCTACGCTCCCTGTGTGTGTGTGTGTGTGTGTGTGCGTGCGTGTGTGTGTGTGTGTGTGTGTGTGTGCGTTCATCTACAATCCACATCTGCAGTTTTTAACCACGCGCGGTCTTAACTTCCACTCTTTGCCAGATGATGAGTGGCAGTTCCTACATTCAGACTCATGATTTGGATTTTCCTTGAAGTCTTTTTCCTGTTCTGTTCCTTGAGGGTTCCATCTTATTACTTGTGCTCTACATCCACAGAGATCTCAAGTCTGCCTGTGTCGCCATCCAGAGCCAACAGCACCAGCCTCTGTCCCAGACTCTGGATACACCAGCCGGTCCAGGTACTCATCAGCTCCGTGATGAAGATATCAGCCTCAGCATCATCACCTGTATCCACCTCTATAAGTCTCAATAAACCCTTTCAACCCTCGACCTTTATAAAGTAAAGTATAAAGTATAAAGTTCAACGTCGGTATCATTCTTTGTAGTTCAACATCCGCCTCTACGATTGGTCAGTTCCTCCGATTATCACACTCCTAGCATCCAGAGGGTCGAACCTCCTCAGGAGTTTGTTTCTCACTTCTAGGTCCCACCATCTCAGAAAAAAACAAAAAGACAGAAAATCAAATCCAGTGAAAAAGAAAAAGCTCTTTCACTGACTGAACCGAACCCTGATCCAGTATGACCCAGATCTTGTTCATTCAGACTGATGTGCTGCTGTTTGATCCGGACTTTGGTTCAGTCAAAGTTTCACTACTGTAATTTTGGTCTGGATCAAACTGAGAAGCCTGAAAGTTCCCACCAAAGGAGATACGTTTGAAAGCACCATCAGTGAGTGGGATGATCCGGACCGAACTAAAAAGTTTTTCCTCTCCTCAAAAAATCAAGATTCATATAAAAAAAATTAACTCACTTATAAAGGTAAAAATATCCGAAAGTACTCAAGATATAATAAATAGACAGACAAAACGAACAATATAAACAGTAAAAAATCGGTTTAAGATCAGAGAGTATGATAGAATGATATATGTACATATGTATATATATATATATATGTGTGTGTATATTCAAATACACACATCACAGTAGCCGTATTGCATAAAGTGTCAGTATAATATTTAAAATAAAGCCATTTAAAAACAAAATTCAGGCGGTAAAATGTCTGAGAGTTCACCGTTAACCAACTAAGGAGCTGAAAGAATAATGAATGAAATGAGAACGCCTCAAACAAACATCATTCTACACTATTTATAGAAGCGTAACTATAATATTCCCTTTTCGTTAAACGTCTGTGAGCAGCCAGATTTTCCGCTGATGGCTTTGACCCCGGTCTGAACTTAGCCGGTAGCTGCTAGTAAATTGGCCCAGACTTACGTCAAATCCTCGTCAATATCCTTTGTTAAGGCCGGGTCTGTGATGTAAAGAGGATTAGTCTGCGTCTGGGAAATCATGTCTCTATCTCCGTATGCAGGATTTTACACAGATCATGCCGGACCGCTAGAATGTCAGAGCCGGGCGTGACAGGCTTTAAACTTCTAAATCCTCTCGGAGCGATGCCCCGCTCCGACTCCGCCGCAGACCCTCACGTTAAAGAGAAAAAACAGAACTGGAGCAAAAAAAACATGTTCGCGTCTGCGTTCCCTGAGGTCACGACAGGTGGTGGTGTCCCGTGACGGCCGCCGCTGCCGCCGCCGTGGAGACAACTGCCATGGAGGCGGAACCGGGGACTCCCAGGCCAGGTGTAGACTGACAGGTGGTCAGATGGGGGGGAGGTCAGTGTCAGCAACAACTATCATGACCTGGGATGGGGTTTCACCTCAGAGGTCACGCTGAGGTCGTCTTATCAGAGTCCATATTCAATCAACAACAAAAAAAAACTTCAAAAACGTCACTTTTGTTAGTTTAACTACCTTCAACCACTTTTGTCATTTGTTATCGTAGTTTTCCTTTATTTAATTTATTTTCAGAAATCCTCTTATGTGTGTGAAGTGACATCTGTGATTGTCAGAGCGTAAGTCCGATTTTTATTTTGTTTCTGTTTTTTAAATGTTTCCATCAAATTACAAAAACATGAATGCAGAAACATATTTAAAAGCTATAAAACAGTAAATAAAATAAAACAGTCAATGAGAAGAAAACATGTTTTAACAGCGACACACAACACGGAACAATGCTCTTAATAAAAGTTTATGAGTGAGAAAATAAGGGAAATAAATAAATAAAAATAGAAATCAAAAGCAGTTAAGACTCATGATGACTTTATTAGTTATTCAAACTTAAATGTCTCAACAGTATCCATAAGATCAACTTGTTTTAGAAGCTTTATGGATCAAATCCAGAAAAAACTATTTATACTTATTACATTTATTTAAACTTCAAAGACCAGGTATTTTCGACAGTAAAAAAAATGTTGAAGCCTTTCTCTTTTGAAAGAAGAACCAAAATGTGTAACAATAATAATAATAAAATGTGTAATAATAATGTAATTATTATTATTATTATTATTATTATTATTATTATTATTATTATTATATAAGTTAATTAAGACTTTTGCAGTTGTTGTGGTTGGGACGTGTCAGGTCGACTAATGTGGAGAGGATGATTTTTTCATTTAAATACATAAACTGTAAATACAAGTTCAATTCATGGAATAAAAAAGATCATCTGTTTTTGGAATAAAAAAATAAAAAATGAAGGATAGTTTAGAAAGATAGTTTGACCAGATTTTGTTTATCTTGTTTAGATTTAATAAATCATTCACTTCTCAAACCACTGATGAAAATAATAAATATCTGCACAGACCCGCCGATGGGGGATTTGAGAATCTACAGTAGATCCAGAATCTACAGTAGATTGAGAATGTACGGTAGATCCAGAATCTACAGTAGATTCTGGATCTACAGCGTCAGAATCTACAGCGTCCGAATCTACTGTAGATCAAGAATCTACAGTAGATTCTGGATCTACAGTAGATTCTGGATCTACAGCGTCAGAATCTACAGTAACGTCTTCTTTTCATTCCTTCCTTCGGTGTTTGGGCCTTCATGTCGAGAGGTAATCTCTTGTAATCGACTGATTTCTATCCACCTCCACACAGATTGTGTGACTCACAATGCGGTAAGAGTTTTTTCAGCGACATATTCCTTTCATTAGTGGTTCCTCCCCCTTTTAAAGAGGAAACCGTCCCACAGAGAGGCTCAGGCTCCGTGAGGACGGAAGAGAAGCCGACTGTCGGTCTGCAATATGTAACCGCTTCATCATGAACACGCAAACACCGGCCTGTCGCTGGAGCGCACACAACCTGTTTAATTGAGAAAAACCATCACAGTCTGAACTCAAACACAAACACCCACACACACACACACACACACACACACACACACACACACACACTGCACCAATTACCACAGCTGTGACCTCACATGTCCGGGTCAGTGATTCTCACAAAGTGGACAAAAAGAAGCAAGTCCTGGAATCCCAGCTCCCAATTACTCTTCACTGAGCTCCCCGGGCGAACAATGCTGCAGGTGAGAAGTTGGACCGGGTTCTGTCGGCGCTTGGCAGACGCACAATGGAGCCCTGTGGCATCGCCTTCCACGGCTGCAAGCCCGAGAGCCGGCGCTGAACCTATTCAGATACATCTTGTTTTTAAAAAAAGTTTAGTCTCTTAGAAGATTATTTCATTTGTGTGTATTATTGTGTTTACGTTTAACTCAAGATAGACCAGAAACTTCTACTTTCACTGGTTTTAAAGGCTTATGCTAATCTGTCTGCACAACAAGAGTCTGAATAAGTTTGAATTTGTTTCCTTTTGAGAAAAAAAATAAGACATTTGATCCAATAAGACCAGTTTTAAGCCGTCTAGTCTCAGCTTCTTTTTTCATGACCTATCAATGTTATGAATGTTAAGTACAAGATATTTACACTTAAGACATTTAAATTTGATTATTTTTATTCAGTCGTTGGTGAGTGCTCAAAAAAGTGAAAAAAAATCAATGAATTAATCACAATTTATGCAATTTTAATCGAATTTGAGCTCCGCCCATAGGACATTTTGGCGCAAAGCAAATCAAGCACTCCCCAGTGGTGGACAGTAATTAAGTTAATTCACTCAAATACTTTGTATACATTTGAGGCACTTTTACATTACTTGATTATTTCCATTTTATGCAACTTAATTAATCAATTAATACTTCCACTCTACAAAATCCGAGGGGGAAATATCGCAGTTGCCGTAGTTTCTAATTACTTTTCAGATCCCTTCCTTTCTAGTGGAAACCATGTATCTCCAAATCTGTGTATTGTGTATATTTGCGATAAAATGAAGGATAAAGGGTCTCATTATGAGAAAATTGATCATTTTTCGTAAACGAAATAAAGAATTTGGATGCTCTGGAAAATGTCAGAAATCTAGAATCAGGTGTAAACCTTAAGAAGAGGTGACTTTTAAAGATACGAGGTTCTGACAGGATAGAGATTGTCTACACAGACTATGGTGATCTTAGTTTAGCTACTCAAAAGTATCTAAAGTTGTTAAATGACCCCAGTCTTTAACATTTACAGCAGTAAAATAGGAATAATCATGAATCCAGCAGTAATAAGTAACAAGTATAATAGTAAAACTCTGGGAGGGACCACTTCACTGCACAAGGCGTACTTATATTCAATACTTTAAGTATATTTAGCTGCTAAAACTTACAAACTTGACTGAATGCAGGACTTTTCGCTGTAATGGGGAACTGCCGCTCCCTAAATCTTTGCTTGTTCCCTCCTCTGGGCTTTTCTGTGCAAACATTTCCTGAATGCATGAATGCGGTCCAGATGAGTCACATGACCATCAAAAATAGGATCCCTAATGAAGACCAGATAGCAGACGCTCCAAATGACAATCGAACGTCTACAAGAGCAGAGGAAGAAGAGCTTCTTCCTCGAAGCAAACTTCATTAGATGTTTGGAAGTATTTCTGATGCAGATCAAGTGGCGTTAACCGAGACTAAATCACATGTGAAAAATCTCTTTAGATCTGGTTCTGTGCCGCAAAGAAACATGACTCACTTGTTCAATCCTTTGGGAATAGACCACTTCTTCTTCCTCTTCTTCATCCTCCTCCGGCCGTTCCCTTAAGGGGTCGCCGCAGGGGGATCTGTGTCCGTCTTAACCCCCCTTTTCCTCTGTCACAGCAACTAACTGCATGTCCTCTGTCTTCTCATCCAGAATCTTCATCTTTGGGTTTCTCCTTTTTCTCCTGCCTGGCAGCTCCATCTCCAGCATCCTTCTACCGACAGATCCACCATCCCTCCTCTTCAGGTCTCCAAACCATCTCAATCTTACCCTTTCAATCCAGTCCATCCTCGTCACTCCCAGAGAAAATCTACACATCTTCAATTCTGCCTCCTTTTGCTGCTACTTTTTCATAAGAAGTAACCCCACCCACTCCATCCTGCCTTAACTCTTGCATCCGCTTCTTCATCTCTTTTCTAAACATCCTACTCCTCTAAAAGGTTTACACCAAGTTACTTAAACTCCTGCACATTCTCCACCTCCACTCCTCGCATCCTCACGGTTCCACCTGCCTCCCTTTCATTCACACACATGTATTCTTTCTTGCTCCGTCGGACCTTCATTCCTCTTCTCTCCAGCGCTTACCTCCACCTCTCCAGGTTTTCTCCACACTGCTCCCTGCTCTCATCATCTCAACATCATAGTCCACGGAGATCCTGCCAACTTCATCCTCCATTTTCTGGTGATGGTCGCCTTTAAAAGTCTGTAAATCTCAAATAACCCCAGTCTAAAATGAATCTACAGATACACGCCCAGCATCCATCTGATGGCCAATACAAACCCACACACACTGTGTTAAACGTGTGTGTGCACATAAGTGGTTAATAACAGAGATGGGGGTTTGATTTATTGTCTGTGGGAAATCTGAAGGTGGGGGTAGGATGCATACACCTGCCCTATTCTGGCAAGGATGGATGGGAGACAGATAATCCTGGTCCACAGCCATCAGATTAAAAAATATACATACATCCTCAGTATTTGCGGGAGTGTCTCCAAAATTGTACTCCCCAACAGAAGAACCGATTTTTCTGGCTGTTTGTAGGCCTAGTATTTTGTAAAAAATTGACCAAAATGACCATTTAGGCAATTGCGATAATCACACCTCCAGTGTTTGATCTGATACTTTTGCACACTTCATCATTTGCTACGGTCAGTTATGGTGATTTTCAAACAAAAATGTTGTTTTGTTGTCATGCGTGAGTCTTTGTTTAATCAAACACAACAAAAGAAATTTAATGAATGTTTTCAGAAACTCTTGTATAGCAGCGGCATCACATTCAATAGGAAAACAAACATTACATGTTATTCTAAACTGGTTCTCTTCTTTTCTTTTTTTCTTTTTGAAGGAAAGGACCAACAGGACTCTCCATTTGGCACAGTTGGATATCCAATGTTTCCAAAATAGCGTGTCCTTTATCAGTCACCCAGAGTAAAACATAGTGAAATTCTTTCATTACATTTGATCCATCCCTGAGGAAGCAGTGGGCAGCTCCTATGAAGCCCCTGGGGATAATTTGGGGTTCAAGTTCTAAGCTTGTAGACCTGCTGGGACTTGAACCGGCTACTTTCCGGTCCTCTGATAGGGATACGGCTGCTCTACCCACTGAGCTACAGCCACCCAAAAAAAAAAAAGCTATTTTGACCCCAGAGAGGGATTTTTGCTGCAAAATACCAACAAGGTCCACTAGAGGGAGCTAAATACTCATACTACAACATTTTGGCTGTACCATGAATCAATGTTTATAACATATATTATATAATGTTCATATTCAAGTAGAAGCGCGGTTAAGGGCCTATATAGAAGAACAAAGCTAAGAGGGTATAAAGACCTAAATCTCCCGTATGGAAAATGTCTTCACCCCCTGAACGTAAAGCTAGATGTTCCACAAACAACAGCAGGGAATGTTTCAGATAAATGCAGATCTGTGGTGGAATTTTCCCAATCCTCTTGCAAAAATTGATGTATTACAGCCTCATTTGAGGGTTTTTATGAGCATGAATTTCTCATGTCAGGTCCAAATACAGCATCTTAGAAAACATTGAGACCAATGAGACCAACTTCATGTGTCCGAAGACGCAGTGACGTGATTGAACGGGGCTGGTACTGATCAGGTCCTTGAATGTCTAATCCAGCTGCCACCAGTTATAAATTGAATTTAACTCTGCGGGGGAAACATACTTTATAATTGGATTATTTTAATTAATAATAAGTAACATTTAAGTAACATTTTTGGTTAGATAAATACTAGCACTGTGCATTTACCCATGATGCATTAGTTTTCTGGACATTTTGTTTGTAGATTGACCCAGTTTAGTATGAGAAAAACCGGATTGGAGGAGTTCTATCCTTTTTTCACAGCAGTTCAGATTCTGATAGATTTAAGACAAATCTAGGGAAACCTGAGGAAAGCTGGAGGGAGGGAAGAGCAGGGGGAACTGTGGGAGTGATGTCGCTAGCAAATATAGAACATTGGTATGTGTTGTAGGGAACAGCTAAGGTCAACAACAGAGCCCTGCATTGATTCCGCATATGCGGTAAGGTCAAAAACTATCATGGGACCTTTGCCCCTGGGCACTTTCCAATCATTCCGCTTCTCATAATCAGTGGAAAAGTTGTCTGCTTCTCACAGTTTAATGACCACTCATTTCTGCAGCCATCACAGTGTCCTCCTCACACCCTCTGCTCGATGCCACGTACGAGTGATCTAATGTGAATTCGCTTTGACGCTGCTCCGAGCACAACTGGAAATTTAAGCTGCCCTGCTGCAGGACTGATTCACTATGAATTGACATGCTAGAAAACCCAGAAGTCTTTTCACTGACATGCCTTTTAAAGCACAAGTGTCCCTCTAAGAACCTGCTGAGCGTCTCAGGATTTTTGCAAAAAAAAAAAAAAAAACTGATCTTTTTGTGAAGCAGCATTCAGTGAATGTTGTGGAATGTTAAAGTCTGTACAGGAATGAAACCTTCTTTTAATGTAGAAAACATGCTTTTCTTGATTTTCTTGGATGTGCGTACAGTCAGTTGGGAACTAATTATGATGGCCTCTTTCTGCACACAACACTCAGCTGATAAACTCCAGAGGCCATGTGAAGATGACTTAGTGGGTCAAACGCAGCCTGCAGTTATCGCATATAGTGAGAGAGATGCAGCATCTCACACACGCACACACGCACATACACGCATGCACGCGCACGCACGCACACGCACGCACAAAGTGGAAACAGACGGCTCTAAAAATAAACCGACTGAAATATTTAACTTACTGACCCAGAAAACAGCCTGAGTGTAATGTTTGCACAGGCAGAGGACACGACGACAGCAGAGCCATGATATCATTAGGTCTGCTAATAAAAGGCAGATACGTGCAGCTCTGTTTGCCTCAGATCAATGCCTGAAAAACACGTTTGAATCAAACACGTCTGCCACAGTTGTTTACCGGGTTATGAAACGACTCAATCTTTTTCTGTTTGTATTGGTGGGTTCTGTCCTGACTTTGCTCTGACACGGATATGTCAGCCGTTCGGCACCACGCGCCGTGAATCAGAGATGCATAAATCCCTCAAATATTTAGACTCCGAAATATAATCAGCAGGTTCTGATCATTCTGAGCCTCATTTGGTTAGTCTATCAGATTCGCCGGATGAGTTTTGACACATCTTTTTAGTACGGACACCAGCAAAATACCTCTTATATGGGAAACTGCATTTTCCCTTCCTTTCTTTAAAGGTGTGATCCGTCACTTTAAGTTCGTTTAAAAACTTTCTGTCCTGGTTAAAGTTCTGGATGTGAACGTGTTTTTAAACTGCTAATAGAATCTCATCTGATTTTAATCATCTTTTAGGAGGGGGGGAAAAAAACGAGTCCAACTCAAGTGCCCTTAAAAGAGAAGTAAATGATTTTACAGATTTTTGTCAGACAACAAACATCAGAAGTTATTATCAGGGATCTTTCTTGGGGTAACTGTTTATTTAAAAATGCCTCAAATGAGTTTAAACTTTTTTTTAAATACTGACCAAACAAAACTTATCTACTTTTCAAATACAACATCTAAGTGCCTGGACCTTTCAGCGATCACCGTCAACAGGGTTCTGAGATTGGATCTGTGTCTCAATACAAATAGCAGGTTAATAATGACTCTCTCTCTCTCTCTCTCTCTCTCTCTCTCTCTCTCTCTCTCTCTCTCTCTCTCTCTCTCCATCATGCCTCTCCTCAGCAACTGAAAAAATAAACTAAAAATGTGGTCTTAGTTTTGGAATCAAGACATTTTCCTGTTGCTACCTTTACCAGAAATGTGAATAATTACTTGCCATTTCTTGTTCATGCCTGAATTGGATGTTCTGCCTTGTCCATCTGTCGACCTATCCACTGGATTCATCACCATTCTTGATCTTCTTCCATCTTATCAGCTCAGCCACATGCTTCGGAAATGCAATGGAAGATATTATCTTCATTCGGAGGACTTCTTCCAACTGTCTGTCCCCAAAGTTTATATTGAATTTAAGTTTGCTACTCCCTCTGCTTAGAATCAGCTCATATATATACACTCACATCCGGCTGAAGATGTCTGAATCGACTCTCGAATACGACCCTGCTTGTTCGATGATGTTCGATGGTCTGCTAATAAATCCGATCTTTGATATTTAATGTTTTTTTCCTAATTCAATTTCCTTGCGAACGGTTATTTGAGCGGTATTTCAGTGTGTTTGTAACCCTGACCCCTCATGCAGCTGCCGGTCTGGACCAGGAAAAGGTGAAGGATTTTTCAAACAGAAAAGGTGTGATAATGAGTTTATTCTCAAGTCTTTGGCGCTCAGACTCTTTGGGGAGATTGTGATCAAAGAGTCTCTGCCCCGAGCAGCAGTGTGGAATATCCCCCATCTGGAGCCTGGTTACAGGTGGTGGTGGCGGCTGATGACTCTGCTGAGGCTAATAAATGATGAGGCTCATGGACTGGTGGAGACGGGGAGGTGGAGGTTGCACTAACCAGCAGCCTGCAAGAACTAGATGTCTGGAGAGAGAGTCATATCTAAGGACAGCAGCTGATGGTTATGCTAATCCCTCAGGTGAGACACAGTGATGGATGAGGCTATCAATTAATGCCCCAGGCCGAGCAGCAGGTAATTAAGACCGAGCATGTGGGAAAGGTGAGGAAGATCAACTGTGGCCCTAGTGCGCCAGAGGATAGTCTTTCTGATTGAGCTTTTCCAAGATCTCCATTTGGGAATAGAAACATCTGACATCCTACAGAAATACCCACAACATCTCATTTTTTGCTACGTTGAATACAACTTAAGTTCCATGTGTCATCTGACAGATATTGAATTATTTTATATTTGGACCAGATCGGAGGTCAACCAACAACACGTTACCATCCGCAGAGCGCAACCTGAACGGACAAGATCCGCGTGTTGAACCATTAAATGATTTTTAAAACAATTCTTAAAGGTGCATCAATGTGATCGTCAGGGGAAAAGTTCATTAGAAGAATCAAATCAAATGAAGTGAGAGTCAAAGTTCCTCAGCGACCCCTCAGATACCTTTCTTAGCTCGTGGTGGTTTGACAACGAGGACATGATGATTGCCGCGGCGCCCCGTCCTGCTTCGGGCTAAACAGTCATGTCCATATTCAGCGCTGATATTGGCCTTTAACCCCCGGCCCAGATGCCATTACCATTTCAGAGTCACACCCGACGTCCGTGCGGGTGCACAACACCATCAATATTAATGTTCTGTGACTGGGGCGGCTTTGGAAGAACTTTCTCCCACATCAATATTGATGGTGTCCCTATACATTGGAGTCGGGCCCCTCTTTAAGGATTTATAAGAGGAACGATTGTGGGGGGCTGGGGTCCGTATGTGAAAGAGGCCAAGGCCATTTTTTTTGGTCAGCACCTCAATGATGTACATTTTCCTGCTGTTCAGAGCAATTTCCGTGGGAGAGGGGTCACTCCAACCCGACGCTTGATGAGATCTGAGGGGAGAAGAGTTGCGCAGGGACGGATCCAATTCCCCTGCAACGCTTTGCTGGAGATGATAGTTATGGAAAAATGAACGTTTCATTTCAGGGGATCTGCGAATGCTAAATGGGGGTCTGTTGATTCTGGAAATGGTGGTATTGCTTTTGGGACATCTTTGCAAGCGGCCCAATGCCGGGCCACACACAGAGACACAGATCCGATTCATTACAATATTAGCTTTGGAGATGCATTGCTCCATATATCAAGTGTCAGGAGGGCGTGCTCGGGAAAGAGTTTCATGCATGACTCTTTTGTCATGCAGTCAGATATAAATCATACAGAGAAAAACAAGAGGAAATTAATGACACTCCAAATGAACTCCGGCTCGGTCTTGTTTTCATAAAACATTTGCAAAGCCTACACTGCTAGTGGAGATTTTCAGCTGCTTTGGTCATGCTAGATAAAACAGTACGAGTTACAAAAGCCTCGTAAAAAGGAAGATAGGGATTCTGGATGTCTTTTAAAGCCGTGATATGGCAGAAGGAAAACTAGGCCTATGCTGTCGTCCCACACGGCGAGGGTATAGCCCTGAAAAGCCCCCAAACGCCTGCGTTGTATAAGCAAAATACTCCTGGCGAGGCAACTTTATTGGTATAGTACATTTCAGCATCAGGGCAAAGTGTAAAATAACATTAAAACATATTTAAAACAGTTATAAAACAATATGAAAGATTACTTTTTTTTTGAAAAAAGCTTTAAAAATACATGAATGAATGAATGAATGAATAGATTACAGCTAGAATAGAAGAAGGTCAGCCGTCAGTTTTCAGACATAATACAGGGTTTTCTTAAACACTACCGTATAGGAAAGACAGAAATAAGAATAATATTCTAATTTAAAGATTTAACTCCTCAAATTAAATGACTCATTAATAATCTGAAATAGTCCACATTGACTCGATCTAATTAATCGGGCCGATTTCGACATAATCAGACACATGGTTGGAAAGTAACGATGAAAAAGCTTTGCCCCTCAAGTGGAAAAAAATATATGAAAATATGATATTTAAAAGCTAGATCTTCATTCATATGCACCAAATTCGGACTAAATCGAAACAATAGTTGAGAAATGATGGTCCGAAACTTTCTGAGATAAGGCTCCTGCCTAGTGGAGGACACATGCAATCAATCCAGTTCTTCCACGCACTCTGGGTCACGGTGGTATAAAGTTAAGGTTCTGCAGAACGGTCATTGTATGGATGACAGTTCCATAAAATCGCAGACTTTTCATGGATGTATTAAAATGATCACTCGAATGAAACCGATGTTCTGAACTTCATGCGTGGGCGGGACAAAATCTGGACAGAACTTCACGGTCTGAGACGTGAAGCTAATGCAAAAACACTTCTAACTTGCCTTGTGTCTAACGGACATCAGGGGGCGGGTCCACTGGTCTCACAAAGAGGTCCGATTGGATTTGACTGATCATCTGGTCTGATTTATTACTTCTTGAATCAGTTCTCTGAGTGGGTTCATGGTCTCACTGTCGAGATCAGAGTTTCTCACCTCTGCATGATGTTTAATTTATAAATTATGGTCCTATTTAAAAGTGAAGAACAAGAAGTTTACTGGCTGCCACGCCCCGTCCTCGTCAGCTCCGTTTTAGTCATCAAAGGTGGAATAAAAAGCAACAATGACAATAGATTTAATTTCTTTTTCTGTTATCTCTACCTAAAATATCATGTTTTTCATCGCTGTTGGTTTGTTTTTCAGCAGAGAGGCACAAAACTACTTGACAGAATTCCATAAACTTTGGAAAGGGAAGTTGGGCTGATGTGGATTAATGGCCAGATCCAGAATTTACCCTATTATTTTTTTGTTGACATTGCAAGATTAGGCGTTTTAGACTGAAGGTTTTGCATCAATTGGGCATAAAATGTCTTGATAATTACCATAAAACTGAATGGAAGAGCGAGACAATGCAAGTGTGATTCCATATTGTAGTGGAGGGTTTCCATGGTTTGGAAGTGATTTCACGGCGGTCACACTAACATCGGTGCATTCAGGCGCAGTTAAATGTCTTTCTTTTTCTTTTTTTTGCTTGATAAATGACAGAACAGTTAAATGAAAAATGTAATTCACATCTTTTCGCGTCCTGAAAAGCTCCACATTCCCCCTCACAGACGTGCATTTGAATGTTCTGGCTCCGTGGTCGCTCTGTTTAACATTTAGATAGAACAACAGCCTCATCACACCTCCTGAGATAATTGATCCCTCAAACAGCAGACTCTGTCGGTGTCGGGCTTCACCTTCTCTCCGGACAGCTGAGAACAAACATGATGCAGAACAGAGAGCCTCCAACCAGACAAGGTCACCGGTACCGGTGTCCAACCCCCCCACCTCAGACCCTCCAATTCACTTAATACCCCGCTAGGTCCTGATGGAGAGTCAGTAAGTGGGACCTCTTTGGGGGAGACAAAGAGTGACCTCAATTCAATCTGACATCCCACCTATCGATCTGGGCGACCTCAGAGATGGACATGCGGCGCGCCCTCGGACGGCTCACGTCCACATTTGGCAACCAGACAGAACATCTCGTTTTATTAACAGAACCCCTGCACATATCTCTCTCTATGCATCGCACCCGGCTCTCCCGGTGCCGTCCTCCTCCCACCAGAGCCATTGTTCATCTTCGGTGGGGCCCTTCGTCTAAATTGAGAGTGTGTCATAACAAATGGAGGAGGTGTCCGCCTTAAATGCAAGTGACTGGCGCTCATGTCGTCGCTGTCAGAGGAGCAACTCCTGTGTTTGTGACGCGGGACTGTGACATAGAGCCGGGACAATTACTGTCAGAGCACACGGGTGATGAATCTGCTGCCTTATTGGGTTTGTCATCTCGACCTCTGGCGGGGGGCCGGATTGCTTTGGTCGCCTGCTTGCAGACGGTTCAGACGTTTACCGGTTTCATACCGCATGTGCAAATATACTGCATATATATATAATATAATAGCTGTCAGGTGGTTCTGGAGAAGACCTCTGGTGTCAGGTGGGGCAGAAAGGATGTCAAGCCTTCAGAACCTTCTGGATAAAACTGTCTTTGAGCTGGAGTTGTTTTGTCGCTGCTTTTTTCGTCTTTGTTTTTATTATATTATATTATATTAATCAAATATTTTTGAATTTATACAAAAAATTCCGCATATCGGCTAAGAAATTCTTGATTGGATAGAATTATTAAGTCATTGGGAAAAAGATTACCTATTTTTGAGCATTTAAGCATGAGTAATTAAATTATTTAAGGTGGACTTACTAAATAGTAAAATTAGTATTCCTTATTCTTTCTTTAATATTAATTTTAGATCAATGCATGGATTCCTAAATCTGACTATCTTTTTCGCTCAATGCAAGAAAATGCGATATTAATATATATAGAGAGTATAATATGATATTTGGCTTCTTCTAGTATTGCGGTTTTTGCAGTGTAGACCAGACTTTGGTCGTCTTAACATTAATAATGTGAATTCCAAAGCATCAGCTGTTCTTAAAAATAAATGAACCGACTTTCGTCATTCTATAAAATTCTTAAACCGATATCTTTAAAGTGGTTTTAATCTTTAAAAAAAGGAAAACAACTGATTCCTCTGCTGGAATATTATGCAAAACTATTATTTTACCTATTTGTCAGTTAGGTCGTGCTTCAGACAAAGATTTGAAGATTTATTTTTTCTTAAAATGAAACTACCTTAAGGAAAACATGCTGGCGACAAAAGTGTCACAAATTGTTTCTATGCAATGGAAAGCTCTTTATGCTGCTTTAATATTAATTTTAAACAAGAAACGTGCGAATTTTGTTCATTTTTTGATTGTTTTATGTTACTAAACTAACAATTTTACAGTTTAAAAAAAAGTGCTGCATGCTCTGGTTGATCTGGTCTTTTTTTTCTCCTCCACAACTTTCCTTTAAGAAGAAATGGGTTATATCGGATAAAATCCTCTTTTTCTTTTAGATTTTAACTCCAATTAAATTAAACTTCTCGTTCTTCTCCGCTGTGAAAGGATTCTGTTAAACATGTCTGACAGAGGATAACGTCATCATGAGTCGTAGAGAAACATGGGGAGAAACAATCAAACCTCAGAAACCAATTTTCACCTCCTGTGATACGGAATCATGGCTGATTCTCAGCTTCGTAAATAAACACAGGTTGTAACAGCCAGGCAAGGAGTCTGGATTCTGTAACCTCATGTCCGCCTATAATAATAACCACATAATTGCGATATGCAAAGTAATTCACCCGCAAAGAACTAACATGTAATTGCTGCATCTGGTTCTGATATTTACTGTCTCTATTTTGCATCCTGAAGCTGCGCGTGTCGCTTTTATGGTTTATGCTGAGCCCAGTGTTTGCCATAAATGGCAGGTGTGCAAAATTGAGGTGCAAAAGTAATTCAGCTCCTGCCATTCAAAGGAGCCGTGTCAGTTTGATTTACCTCCACACATAAACACGCACACACACAAACACACCCGCGCACACATGCACACACGTGCACACATGCACACACATGCACACGTGCACTTTTGGGTCACATGTGTTTTTTATATTCATATCGCAGAGGAAAGGGAAAAAAAATGCGCCTCCAAAATGGAGGTTGCGGGGTCATGGTTTTTGGCCAGGAGTGACAGCTCTGAAATGAAGGCATAAGTCAAACGGCTACTCTTGATACACACACACACACGCACGCACACACACACACACACACACACACACACACACACACTGGTTGGGGTAGGGTGGCGGTAGGCGGTCAGGATAGAAGATGGGGATTGAGGGATTGGGGGAGGTAGTTAAAGAAGGGGGGGTTTGGTCTAAGGGGCACAAGGTTACTGTGGTGGGGGTATTGTATGTGTGTGTGTGTGTGTGTGTGTGTGTATGTGCATGTGTGTGTTTGTACATGTATGTGTGTGAGGTCTGTGTGTGTGTATGTTTGTGTGTGTATTTGTGTGAGGTGTGTGTGAGTGTTTTTGTCTGTGTGTGAGTGTGTGCTATTTGGGCGTATATGTTTGTGAGTGTGTATTTGTGTGGGGTGTGTTTTTTGGGTACGTGTGTTTGTGTGTGTGTGTTTTTTGTAGGTTTCTGTGGGTATTTGTGTGAGTTGTGTGTTTTTGTGTATGTAGATGTCTGTGTATGTAGATGTGTGTGTATGTGTGTGAAGTCTGTGTGGCGGGTCAGGTGTGTGTTTTTGTGTGTGTGTGTGTGTGTTTTTGTCTTTGTGTGTGTAGGTGTGTGTTTTAGTCTGTGTGTTTGTGTGTGTTTGTCTGCGTGTTTGTGTGTGTTTGTCTGTGTGTATGTGTGTGTGATTTTGTCTGTCTGTTTGTGTGTTTTTGTCTGTGTGTGTATGTGTGTGTGTATGCGTGTGTGTGAGGTTAGAGGGAGGGAACATGATCATGTTGGAGCGTCCAAACACACCACAGGTTTGCGTGTGTGGTTAAATGTTCCTGTTCCTCCGTTCTTTCCTTTAGTGGATAACTGACTGATATTCATCTAAACACGGACACACACCTTGTTACACACTCTGAGGCTAAAGTTCAAAGATCATGTGTGTTCTCTCTCTCTCTCTCTCTCTCACACACACATACACACACACACACACACACTCATCACAGTGTTTGTTTTCCTTCTGTCACACACCATACGGGTCAGTATCAACATTTGGGTCGCATCCCAACGTGAGTGCGAGGGGAAATGCCCCCCCATGTGTTTAAAATCATCGATCGATTGAAGGTTTTGATTGACACATGTCTCTTTTCCTCACCGAATGAAAGTGCTCTTTGAAAAAAGAAATAAACACATTTACACAGAAGGAAGAAAAATGAATCATTATTGATCTCCGGTGTCTGTAGACAGACAAATATTTATATCCAAACTCACAGAGTTCAACACAACCTGACCCCGACACGTCGACACCGCTGTCACACCACATCAGGTTAAACCGTGTGGATGTCCAAACAACATTTTAGAATAAAAGGAAGGTAACTTGAGTGAAAAGAAGTTCTTCACACATCAGTACATCGCTCTACCTCCTTCAGGCTTGACTCTAAAGGTTTGATGTTGTTCTTGTGGAAGGCTGTGTTGGGTTCACAGCAGATATTTACAACATTAGACCCATCAGTCCAGAGAAGATTCCCTCTGAGGGTCATCAAGACGTGCTGGGGCAAAACTCAGACCAACATGGTTGATCTTTACGGTTAACATTGGCTTTCTCCCATGATGCCATTCCCCCAGTGAATTTGGAATAGTGGAGCCATGAACTCTGACCTTTGGTGAGTTCCTTTGAAGTTGTCTTTGGGTCTTTTGTTCTTGGAGGTCTTTGAAGCATCTAAGACTTTTGTGAAGGTCCGCTGCTGTTGCAGGTCTTCTTCATGTTAATGACTTGGATCACTGTGGGTCTGTGGGCCTTCTTACACATCTCTCTGGAATTCCCTTTGATTTTGGCATAGACAGATAGATAGATAGCCTTTATTAGTCCCACAATGGGGAAATAACAATGGGAAAGGCATAGTGTGCTGCAGGTGAGACGTGATGATGTTATTGAACAGGGCTGGTATTGATCCGGTCTGGGTGGATCCGGTCATGCTTCGACCAATTATTAATGCAGTATGCTAGTTTTATTAGATTTAGTTAATCTGGGAGCAATTTTGTTTTTCTACACACTTTTGATTTATGGTATAAAAATTATAAAAATTATATGGTATATATGGTGTATAAAATTATCATTTAATGTCAACATTCTGCATTTATTCTGGTTTAGTTTTGTTTTGTGTAGTTTTAGATACAAATAAAAGGAAGCAACCGAGGGTGGACCCCAGACTCTTTTACAGCTGGATTGGACAACAGGCATTTTACAGTTGTTTCTTTTCAATAAAATGTCTAATGTATGGATGTGTAGCGGCGGTATTTCACCCCGGTAGTCTACATGATCTCTCAGACAGCGGCTGGTATCTGCAGCCGCTGCCATCGTTCTCAGTGTAAGCAGAACATCTCCGCCGCGGACCTCAGGCTATGAAGGCCGGGTGTCTCTTGACGCAGGTACTTCCCTCTGCAGTCAAAGTTCATGACGATTGAATTTCCCGCAACTTGCTGCTCATCGTGTGACATCACTACCAGAGACGCCACAGAGACGGAGACGAGACAAGAGATGATCTCATCGTTTCCCCTGTTTATAGAGCTAGCCAATTTTCTGTGGAGCTGCATAATGAGTTGATGCTGCTTATGCTGCTTATGCTGTTTATGCCTAGTTTGGTATCCGCAGCCTTATTGGTTGGTGTACAGGCCATAATATTATGCACACTGTCAGTTGTATTCACTTTAATACTGATTATCTTGTGATAACGGCTCTTGCGAGTCTGTGGGAACCAGGAAACATGGGGCGTAAGTCAAGAAGTGACTGACGGTGACATGGGCCAAACTGTAGTCCGTACACAACTGGGATAGATCTCCGAACTCCAGGTGTTTAGGGGCGTTCCCAGTTCGCAGGGGTTAGTAGCAAATCAGACGAAAGACGATCTACCGGTTAGGTAGAGACATGGTCATGGGCGCTCAAGCCTCACTGAATGTCTGACCCACAAATAAGAGCTATGTGTATTAAATTTTTTTCAAAAAGTTCATGCTGGTTCTGATCACAAGGCTGTGCAACAACAGAGAGCATCATGGAACTGTTTTGGCAGTAAAAAAGTCGACCTGAACAATGCTCAGGCAAGTGGTTTTAAAGTTATGGCTGATCCTTGTACTTCATATGCGGCCGATTCTTCATGTGGATGTGATTACTCAAAAAGTTTCATTACTCAAAAACAATTCCACGGATCCTTTTCGGATTTTATAACCCATAGATCTTAGTGTGAGGAAGAACTGGAGTGTTTTTGGGGAAAGGTCGGTTGTAAGTCGGACCAACCGTTAAGACATTATGGCCTGAAAACATCTGGAGATAATTTTAGTGACTAAGGGGATATTTTTTTAATAAAAAAAACTTATTTTTTTTAATTAAAAACTGTTTTTTGGCCATAATTTCACATTTAGTTTGAAAAGTTCAATCGGGGGGGGATTACTTGTACGACCCAGGAGAATGGGGGTTTCTGGGGAATATACCCTAGGCCTGGTTACATATGAACTTTTCAAATTGCATACAAAACAGCCGAAAATATTCCGTGAACAACAGAATTTTATTTCAGTAATGGATAATCCATATTTTCAAACAAAAAAAAAAAAAAAAAAAAAAAAAAAAAAAAAAAGTAGAGGGGATATAAACCAACTCATAGAAACTTTCTGTGAACTCATTTATCAACAGGCAGCGTTCTACAGATTTCAGATGGCATTTTCCTGTACCAATACTTGATGTTGATACCACAGTGCCAGGTTGGAAACGTGAAACAGGTGGTGGGAACAAACCTCCTTCCACCAAAGGGGAAGAAAACAAACAACTTAAAATAATTCCTAAGCTACGTCACAGTCATAAGTCCAACTGGGATAATATTGTAACATAGACTGAGGTTTCATAGGTTAGGGACACTTTTGTCTATGGTATCGGTACAATGAGCTCAAATGACATAAGTCGGGGGTGGGGGGGTGGGGGGGTTAACCTACATGACAAAATCATCAGGAAGTGAAGGAAAAGAACTCGCATGAAATAGAAAACATGAAATATTGTATGAGTTTTAATGGTGATGATGATTTCCTGATATAGTCTACTGATGTATTTTGCTTTATGTCTTCTCTGCACATGGATCACTTCTCCATGAAAAGAGTTCTTTTCCTGTCCTGACGGGACATAATACCTGTTATAACAGGTAACGAGAGGTTATGGCACAGTCATAAGATCAATGCTCAGTGACAAATTCTTTGTTCTAAGGCAAGTACAGCTACTTTTGTAAAATGACCCCACGCCGGTTCAGAAGGTCCGATATTGACCGCCGTGACTATAAAGCAATAACACGGATGAGTTGTATCGCCCTTGGGATAACAACAGGTATAAAGTTTTAATGGGCGAGTAAAAAGGTGGATGGATCAAATGGCGTTAGGGGTAGCAACAATCTGCCAGTGCTCGGATTTTACAGGAGTGAATAAAGTTTAGGTTCTGACCCGTTTACAAGTGCCTAGGCTTTTATTTGTATATTTCATTCTTCTTTTTTTTTTTTTTACAAACACCTTTTTTTCCCCCTGAGACCCAAAAAAAATGACATGGTCAAATTATAGACAAACCAAACATTAACTTTTCAACACCAGCACAAAATGATCCAAACAAAAAGCCTTTTTTTGTAGCTTTGGCACAAGTTTGTTGATAAATGTCTCGATTTGCTGGGTTTGTCTTTTTTGTTCTTTGTATCAATAATGGCATGTTTGTCTTTCTTCCCACCCGTGGAACCTGAGCGTTTTCCCCCGTTGAACCCTAAGATGCTATAGATGCCTATGAATCCACGATATACTGTACATATGGACACAATCATGACTCTTCTCTCCATAGAAACAGTGCTAGTACAAACACACACACACACACACACACACACATTAAAACATGTCGTCTGCAAAAGTCCAAGACATTTTGGCATTTGTCTCTTTTTTGTTTTTTTTTAATGGCTTCTGGCTTTCTTTTCAAAAGTTGGTAAATATACAACGGGCCTTGAGCTCTTGGTTGTAGAGTCCGACTGGCGAAGCCCTTGCTCGGTGTTTGCCGTACTGGGTTGGTCCATAGACGCAACGGAAACCCGATGTTGAATCTGCTGCTGGGTTTGAGGCCGACATCTGGAGTTAGTCCAACAGACCTGCTGGTGAACTGTGCGACACCTGTTCTACCAACCTGTCCATCTCCTGCCACATCTCAAATGTAGACGGAACCATCGGGCAACGGGCCATGGAGTCTCTGAGGTGGCCGTGGTGAGTGACTGGCTGGTTTGGGACGGTAGCGGATGATGCTGTCAGTACGGGTTTGAGGGAGGGGCTTGTTCTGGGACAGCTGAGAGGTTGAAGGGAGGGAAGGATGGATGAGTAAGCCTGAATTTGTCCCACAGCTTCTCCTTCATCGCTCTCTCCTCTCCTCAGGGCCCGTTCTCGTTGTAGTGGAGGGAGATGGGTCGCTCGCGCTGCACCGTGGGCATGTAGGGCCAATTGTAGCTGGAGCCCGAGAGCAGCATGTCGCGGAGCAGCGTCTCGATGGGCGTCTTGCCGACCAGGCGGACGAAAAACAGCTGCTCGATGACCGGAGAGGAAACGATGCGTAAGGAGGGCAGGCGGAGGAGGAGGCGGCCAAAGCGGTTTGGCTGGCTGGGGTACTGGTTCCTCACATACTCCTCCAGGGCGCACTGGGACTTCTCCTGGATGCTCTCCACGTGGGCCACGTCTGACAGCCCCATGGCATCTGGAGGAAAGGAGGAGAGGAAAGGAGGAGAGGAAAGGAGGAGAGAAAAGGAGGAGAGGTCAGTCGCACCGAGCTTAAATAAAAAAAGAAATGTGGCTGCTGCGGTTCTACATTCAAAGAGAAGATGAAAAGTTATTCCTAACAACAGCTGGAATGAAATAAGAGGAGCGCTGGTCCCCTTTGAGTCAATCAAGCCTCTTCTGAAATCAAAGTCTTCGCCTTTGGACCATCTTTTATACTGGAACAGCCATGTTTTTAAATCTGGTCTGCCTGCTGACACTTAAACATACCAACCCCTAAATATACCTGATGACCCCCTCATTATTCAACATGTCAACAAAAAAAAAGAAGAAGCCCTTTTATGCTAATTTACTACATTCCCATTCTTCCAGATCAAGTTTCATGGAACCTCTCCGAGGTTTCTGCCGGGAAAGAAACACGACACCCAGGTAGACACCTGGTTCCTGCCACAAACCTGCAGCAATGCCCTGTGATAAAACTATTTATGGTCACATAAATACTTTTCTTCCATCTCTGTTCAAGCAGAGTTCAAATGTTATTGATTTCAGTTCCTGGGATCTGAAGAGGTGGCTCACATTCTTCAGTCTCTTACAGGAAAAGGGATTCTGGTAGAAGTATGGACTATTTACGTTTTTTTAAAAAAAAGCCTTTATTCGTCAAACAAACACGGTAAAAGTTATAAAGTATTAAAGTCAAAAGAAACCTTTTGAAGAACATTTCTCGCAGATTTGGGGCAAAAATAACAGAACCTCTTGTCATGTTAACATTAATAGAATATTAATATATTAGGATCTCTACGGCGTCTCGTGTGACGTCTTGCGTATACATTAATCATCGCCTTCTAAGAAATGGATGAGGTTGGAAAAAACCGTTTGCCTTCCCGTCACGTAGCAGCAGATCAGGGTAGGGAGGTAGAGGGTAAAGAGTCCCTCGACATTCCAGCGTTATAGACATTTTCTGTTGATCTTCTTCTTCTTCAAGTTAGCTGTTAGCTTCATTTTAGTCCACCAGTCTTTGGCCGCACAAATTAGATATCTCATTAAAATATCGCACCCTTGCCTGCATTTCCGTCCCCCCCACATTTATACAACGAGTGATTCCCATCTGTTGCTACCTCCTTGCCTTTTTTACCTGCATTACTTTAACAGAGAAGTAAAGTTGCATTGACTAGGCTGTATAAACAGGGCTCTAGATTTGCACGTACTAGTATTCAGAGTGGTAGTCAGATATGAAAGTCTTGACGCGCCCGTTTACTCTCATTTAATTGATTGACATATAATAATAAACTCGCAGACACTAATTCAACTAAGACCTGACAGTGTTTCCATTCAAATTCCTCAGATCTCGTCCAGACCTGAAAAAATCAACGGTTGTCGCTGCAGAGAGATCTCTATCTGCTGCACCTGTGTGGTCCGCGTCCGCTGCATTCCCCTAACCCCCCCCCCCCCCCCCCCCCCCCCCAAGTCGGAGGTCCTGTCCTGCCTCCCACATCCTCACACCTTCTCTCCTGCCGGCCCCTGCTTCAGTTAGCGTCTCGCACAGCCCAGAGTGTGTAACACTGCGTGCGATACTTTTCGCACCCTCTCTGTGTGCGGGGGCGAGCGCGGGGGGATTTAGCAAAGGAGGTCAGCGATGTGTGAACCCAAAACAAAGAGACTTTTTACTGTAGTCCACCGCAGACTGTGCATTGAGTGGGAGAGCGTCTCTGACTGTGCCCCCTGACTGAACCCTCATCTGGGTTGACAGGTTTTTGATGAGGGGCCATTTCTTCTCGCGCACGTCCTTTGTGCCCAACGTTTTAACCCGTCACCTTGTATCGTACAACCCCTTTGTCATCTCAGACTGCGTACAGAACTGGCCCTGTTGGGCCTCTGGTCTGCAAAAAAAAAATTCAATTTGCCACGTATTTTAATTGAGCGTGTCACCCTGTCCGCACCCGCAGCGGTCACTACTCTCATCATTCTGAACGAGCAACTGCTCCTGCGTCAGCGGCACGTCCCTCCACTCAAGGGACAGATGGACTGTTTTTTTTTTTGGGTGGGGGGGGGTTCATCAGGCCGCCATTTTGAGTCCTGCGTGACAAGGCAGTGGTGGCTTGTTTGGGATTAGCCGAGCTGTCTACGTGACTGAGACCACCATCGCGTGCCGAAGCGACAGCTCTGTGGGTGCCTTTCCACGCCAACGCCGTGTTCTTTTGTCTGATCCTTGGGCACGCAGTGGGTCGGAGGGGGTGAGGGATCAGGGTGGCAGGACTGAGATGCCCATTCTCTGATATGGCTTGATGGGACTGGGCTTTGCAGGAGGAGCAGAAGGAGGAGATTCCGAGGCAGGAGGGAGATGATTGGTGTATGTCCGAGCGCGTTAGCTCATCCCACCAGGCCTGCAGGATTGTCTTTATTACTCGGGCGAGTGTCTGTTTCCATTTAATTACAATAATATCTACACTTGCCAATAAAAGTGGCTTCTTTTCGGTTTTTGGGGCACATCTGCCTGCTCACAGAGACGTCACGTGGGAGGCTCAGGGCTACAGGGGTTATGTAGGTCATGATTGGGGCTGTGGCGAATCCTCCGACTCACTGGATCCCACCATACATAATTCAACTCCCGAGGTGGGGGCAGGGGTCTCGGGGCCTGGGCTGGGCTCGGGGTTTGGTTTGGAAAATGTCGGGAGGAGGGGTGGGTGACTGGTTTCAATAATAGATGGGACGGGAGAGGAGAGATGGATGATGGAAGAAGAGGAAGAGAAAGGAGCGGTGGGTCCACAGCCACCTCCATTCATGGAGGAGAGACGATGTCAATGCAGTCAGACAAGCCAGAGACGGGAGGAGAGAGGGGAATGCAATAATATGAAACAAAAGGCGTCTCTGTTTCGGCGTCTTAGCTCTTTGTTTCCCCCTGGGTCACAGAGCATGATCTCTTGGTGAAGCATCTCAGATGTGACACTATTTTGTCTGACGCTGGAGTCCAGTGGCTGCTGGGAATAATCTCAAGCTGCATCAAAACAAAACCCGTCTGCTGGGTTTCCTCAACATGTAAAATCACTATGTTTTCATTTGATCTCATCTGTAGCTCAGCGGAGAAGAGAGCAGCAAGGTCTCAGTGTTGGACTGAAGTGAAAAACAGACAAATACTTTAGGCATAAATGAACTTTATTCCATCTATAATCCTAGCGACCGCGAGCTTCGGACAACCGAAAGCGGTTTAATTCAGGTGAAAATGAAGATGGTTTTCCCACTCATGGCGTCTGCGTTCTTCATTAAATCCATAGTTTAGTAGCTCTGGAGAGATCGTGTGCATCTGTCGGGGGTCGGATCACCACAGGACCCGACGTATAATGAGCTGAAATGAATCCGCCGCCACTGATGTCCAGGTGTTGCAAATTGATGCAACCCTTTCCGCTGTGCTCAAACCGTGCTGACCTTTACGTTCTCGCAGCTCGAAACGGCGTGTCAAGGAAAAACATTACAACCAAGTCGAACTTGATTCCGGTGCCTTGCCCATACGGCAGAAGTTTTTTAGTTTCCATTGTGATGTTGTTTTCCAAGCTCACTCCTGATTATGACGTAGTGAAGTCGGGCTAAGTGCGTTGAAAATCAAATGCTAGCTTGCTGTACTCGACTCACGCTTGTGTTTATAATTAGTATTTACTTTCATACGACCGTCCTAGTGAATTCCACGAGTCATATCCATCTCCTTCGTCCCCTCCTTGATGAAAATACATCAATACATTAAGTGGATTCAAGTACTTTGGCCTATGCCTCCAATTTTGTTTTGTCAACTTCCTGTCGTGCTCTTATGAAAGCCGAGAACGGCCAGGGGGGCAGATAATTATTTCGGGCCATTATCTCGTGATAACGACATAACAAGCATCTACATTGCCGTTACCATGGCGACAGCACAAACACGGCCTGGAGGATGTACAGATGCACTTAATAATGACCTTAACATTCACAGTAACCAAAGCCACGCCAATCTAGAAGAATACTTCTATCAACTAATGGAAAATCAACCCTATTGACTTCAGGTGTCGCCATGGCGAAGTCGAGCGCGGCGTAAAACATGAGAAAAGACAACGGATGGTTTTTGGCGTAAATCAGTTACTTCCGCTATGAGACTCCTGATCTCTGATGATAATTCAGATAATAATTATAAACGACCAGTTGTTTACTCATTAATGCGGGAGAAACCATTGTCACGAGAAAGCGGTGGCTGGTTTTCTCTTGAAATGGAGTTAATCACGTCGTTATCAGGAGAGAACGGCCCAACGTACTGACCTGCCCTCATGTCCGTTTTGGCTTCCATTTGCTCTGACCTCAACAGATTAGATGAAGAGGCCATTGCACCGACGGCAAAATTGATTTTACTATTAAAGTACCAAAAACTTAAATTTGTATTTGCAATTTATATAACAAAAGATTGATTTGGATTGATGTAGCCATGAAAAACATTCTGATATTAAACTGTATCGATTTTCCCCCTGTGACGGATCACAGATCTTTCTCCTTTTAAACCGTATTTTTTTCAGTTTGGTGTAATCTGAGTAAAGTGGCTGATTTGCTTTCCGACAAAATGTTGTGAACAAATCGGCACAGGAATGAAATTAAAAGCTCCAGAAGGAGAAGGATGACGAAAGCAGAACAATCAGCTCCTGCTACAAGGGATTTCAGCGAGGAGCCTGCAGGTAGTGATGGGGTCATACTCCCTTGATCTATTCCAGTAAGAGGAAGCGATTAAATTACAGATAAATTCATGGAGGGCAGAAACCATGACTGACCCAGGGGGGGGGGGGGGCCGCAGCGTTTACATACGGGGCCAAGGAGACAGTATCTGCTGCAGCGTTTGGGTCCGACGGGGTTCAGGTTCAGGTGAGAAGGTTGTGGGTTACGTTCAGCTGAACACCGACTCGTGTGTTTGTTTACAACAGTTGCGGGATGAAGCGTTCTCTCCACACGCAACATCTGAGCCACTTCCTATTAATCATCAGATAACAGTCAAAGATTCGAATCAATAGCGGTTCTTTCCTGGTCTGTGTGTCGGTCGGTCGCTCGCTCGCTCCATAACGTAAGCTCGCAGGATCCTTTCAATCTCACTTCGTTGAAATCAATGCAATTAACGTGCTAAGTGTCTGACACATGAATACGAGGGTTTCATCTAGGTGTTCAACGATAGAAGATAGATGCACGCAGTGGAGCAAGATCTGCAGAGTAATCAGAGTAACTGAGTACATCCTGTGGGTCCGTCGAAAGTGAGGTTACATCATCTTTCAGTGAAAAGTCCCCAGCCTTCGTCAGAAGCCCAGCGATGGATTAAATCCAAGTTTAATGGAAGAATGTTTCATTATACGTCTATTACATTATTGGTGTTCTGCGGTTTTTCCTCTGAGAGGAATTGGAAACTCCTTTCTGAGATCCAGCTACATTTCATGGAAGGTGGGGGAGACGGCTGATTAAACTCTTTTATTCCATCATTAGATTAGATTTGAGATCCTTAGGAAAGGACTTGATGTAGTTAGGGACATAAGAAAAACGTTTTTCAGAGTCCTGACTTTAAAGTAAAAAGACTGTGGGAATAAATCAAACATGCCGACTTCATTCTGAAAAAAAATGGAATCTGAATTTTGACTTTATTCTCAGAACTATGACTCAATTCTTAATTGTTTTCATGTGGCTGGATGACGCCCGTCTGCACCCGCCACATGAATGAACTTAACGTTAAAAAAAAAAAAAATGTCTCCCTAAACATCGTGTATATCTTGAACCGCTAACGCTACTCCAAAAGCTAAACCTGAACTTAGCCAACAACTGTTTCAGATTTGACAAACACTATTTTTTCCTGAGATAATTGCTAAGGGCTACGTGAATTCAAGAAGTCACATTTCAGAATGGACTTGAATTTGAACTTCTTTAGTTGATCTTAATTCTAAATTCTAAGTGAAAGCGTTGTCTGTATTGTTTTACCTTTACGCTGGGTTTGATAAATGAAACTCATCGAATACATGGAATTACTTCATAGTATGAAATTATATATTCTGTGTAAATAAACTTGCCTCGCATAATAAATTCCTGGGTTCCTGGCAGTCTATAGGAAACCCATGGAACGTCTCTATAAACGCAACCACCCATGTCATTTGAAACAAAATATACCTACGGGACATTCTTTTGTTGTGCTGAGGAGAAATCGCTCCGAGCTGGATGAGTTTTTATGTGAAGCAGATGAGGCTTGGTGGTGCCTTCCTCCCCTATTCTCTATCAACGCTTCAGAAACCTTACAATGACTAAACGCTACTTATAACAGATACTAAGAGGAATTTCTATTGGTTTGAGTGCTGCATGTAAAATATTTTTCATCATCCATGTCCTATAATCATCAATATTTTTATAGACTTGACACAAAATGAGAAAAACATTCTAAAAACTTCTTTTTTTTTTAGTGTATTATTTAAGGATTTGTTTCTTGAATGCCTTTTTTCTTCCCATGCAGAAGTAGAAACATATTTAACCATTTGATTTTCTGCTCAACTGTTCGGTTGACAACATTTTGAGTCACAATTCCTTATTGAAAAATTTGACTGAACCCATAATATGCATCTTAATATATAGCATTTAGACGCTGAAGAGTAAGGGGCCGATGATGGAGCCCTGGAGAATCCCACTGGTCAAAGCTGTCACCAAGGAGGATGCGAAAACAAAGTCTTATTCAATAATCTTTTGACTTTTTTGGGATATTAAAGCATGTGAGGACTTATTCAACAGAAATATGAAACTTAATTCAACCCAAAAAATGTTGAATAAGCATCAAATAGTTTTCTGGAAACATGCCTTACCATAAAGTCAAGCACATCGTATTTAAATTCACTATTTTCCATGAAATACAAAATCATGTATTAAATCAACAAATGGCCCAAAGAAATAAGATATAGAAGGTAGAAGATATATAGGGAATATTGTATTTTCCATTAGATTTATGTGAGGAGGTGAACGAGTTACTGGAGCTTCTGCTACAAGCTGCAACGCAGACTAACTGAATAACACAGTTGGTTATTCATCAACAAGCTTTGAGCCCTAGCATTTTTCACGCTTCCGTTAACCATTTCAAAAACGTTTTATCTAAGTATATTCTGGAATTCCATGCTTCATCTTGCCGAGATAAATCCAAATTCTACTACCTGTAATAGTTTACGTCTGTGTTTTAAAATGTGCTGAACAACACGCTCAGCCATTAGTGTTGAAACTCTGTTTAGATGCTCTTTGACACCTTTTGATTAAATGTCTTTGACATGAATAAACCGATTAAAGAAACGTTCTTGTGCCAGGGAAGTCACCTCACTGAACTGTTAATTCCCTTCTTTCTGCCAGAACTGTTGTAAAGTTACTCAAGGAGGTTACTCCCCTTGGTTCACACTCACCGGAAGTGAAGAGCACGATGGACTTCAGGCAGGAATACTCGGCCGTGTCGACCTGCAGGGCCTTCAGCTTCTCCACCTGCTCCTGGAAGACGCGGATGTGGTCCATGAAGGCCACCACCCGCTCTGCTGACATGGGTGATGCGTGCAGGCCCGCCGCCGCCAACAGAGGGGCCACGTGAAGCGGCATGGAGCACTGGGCGGCGTTGAGGACAAAGAGCTCGCTCCATGACATGCGCAACAGCGCCACCTAGGACACAAGCAGTTAAGAGTCATTACTATGGGAAGAAAGTTGTGGTCAAGTATGCAGAATATTTATAACAAACAGGAAAACAGACAGATTCTAGATTTCCTCTACTAGAAAATAGTTTTTAACCTTGAACTCAAAAAAATAGAGAAGAAAGAGTTAAAACGAACGAACACATCAATCAACTTGAAAGCATCTAAAAGAAATGTTGTCTAAAAATGTTACAGCAGATTAACGGTTTATATGGAAGCAGAGAACGGCCATGGTGGCTGTTATTAATCTAATGCCATTATCTTAAGATAACGAGCCAATAATCTTTAACAAAAGACTGTTTTTGAATAATAATGAGATAATATTTTCATCTTTTACTTCTATTTCTTACAATTATGAGAGCTCAGGAGTCTCATGGCTGCATAATAAGGTAGCATCTTGACAAATGTAGAGAGTTCCTGAATAAAGGCTGATCATAACTTTAGTTGGTTTTAAGGGCCACTAAGAATCAAAGAAGATGTGACCAGCAGAAGTTTGCTTTTTAATAAGATCTAAAATTTAACAACTAACATCTATTAACAAGGTCATTATGCCAAATAACCTTTATAACGGACACAATCAGCAATCTGATACACAGGAAGCTTTTTAGACGTAAATACCGAAGCTTGAGAGAGATTATAAATGAAACATGCTGCCAGATATAAACGGTCTTTCAATAGCCATAAGTCATAAGACCAGCATCGTCATCGAGTTTCCATGACCGTTTCACCCAATAACCATTTGGCCATCTTCAGGCCACTTTGTTTGGTACTAACCACTCCGGATCAGGTCCACACAACAAGTTCTGACCCAGTTGCTGCCCACCATCATAACATGACCATTATCTGATTCGCCAAAACCCTTACAGTTGCCCATTTTCCTGGTTCCAACACATCAACTTCAGCGCAAAATGTTGACTTCCTGCCTAATGTATCCCACCCACTGACAGCTGGTGCCCCTGTAAAAAGATTATGGTGTTTATAATGTTATGGCTGATCGGCGTAGAGGCAATGACACAGTGCTGAAGCCCTTATTGAAAGGGCAGCAATCTTACCCATGTTGACATGGTGTTAATGTTATATTAATGATGTGCTGCGACTACAGCTCCACATATGTGATGGCTGTCTGCACGGGTGCATGTGAATATTTATAGGTGTCAGATGATTAGTGGGGTCCCAGACCCAACAGCTGGTAGAAAACCTACACATGCAGGAGGGATGTCAGGCCCACCCAGCGAAAAGAGAAAGAGAATCTTTCAGTCAGATGAATTTTAAAGAGTAAGGAAGCAAAGTGAGATGAAGAAAATGATCTTCTCATTGATCGTCTTTCATTGGATTAAAGCTTCCGTCTAATTTTGATTAAGCTGGTCAGTAGAATCTCGTTCTTCCGGAGTTAAATCATGAATTGAGACCGCTCTAAGTCGCTGAATGATAGTGAGGAATCGCAAAAACAGTGTTGCCATGACTCAAATTATACGCAATTAATGTTCGCAGACAGAAAACCGTCAGTGGAGAAGTGAGAAACCTTCCTTTTACTTGTCGCAATCCATTAAATGACCTTTTAAATAACTTTTGCTTCTTGACTGCCACCTTGTGGTTGGACCGCTGCCAAAGGACGGATGGAAGTATGTGGGCGTTGTTTGATACAACAAACAAATCCACTTTCGCACATAGTTGGATTATAAATGACCCTTTAAGGCTCTAGTGTGCTCTAGGGGGCCCCCTGGTGGCCATAGGAGCCCTAAGCAGCTACTTAGTGTCCAACCAAAGTCTACCTTCCTTTATAATAACTACCTGGCTGGCTGTGGTTTAAAAACATCAAATCCTTCTAATCCTCATAGTGTTGGACTCACCTGATCCATGAGCTGAAGGTCGGGGAAGAAGGGGATGTTTTTGGCCCATTCTACAGCGCTGAAGAGCAGCCGGGCCGCCAACTCGCAGATGTTCTCAATGCCCATCAGGTTGTTCCCCTGCATGCACTGAGCCCCGTAGCGAGAGGTGGGGTACGGCTCGGCGCGCAGCAAGAGAGAAATGAAGCCTGAAAGGTAGGGCTGGCCGTTGTATGGGTCGGTGCCGTTGGTCAGGTACTGTCCCGGGCTGGTCTGGGAGTTAGATGTCCGTCCTCGTTGAACAGCTGAAGGAGAAACAGATAGATGGAGACGAAAATTAGTCTGAGAGTTTGTAACAGAAGGTGTGTCCCCAGGTTGTTACTCCACATCCAGGATCTAAGAGCAGCTGAATGCGATAACTGGAGACTCGACCAGGGTCTACCCTCCTTCTCCACAAATGTCAGGTGGGACAGGCTCCAGCCCCGGCGACCCTGAACAGGATAAGCGGTTGCGGAAATGAATAAATGGAATACAGCTAAGCCAGGTCTTCGACCTCTGGACAGCCTGAACGTCACCTCACGTTATATCCTACCAAAGAAAGAGAGACTAAAACAGAAAAGTGAGTGAAATTGGCCCTGACAAATGGGCAGGGTGGGGGGTTTCGGAGAACGAGGTCAAAGGCGGCGTAAAGTGTGGAGACATTGGAAACATTTCTCCGACTCTTAAATATGTCAGCGCTCGTCTTTTCAGCGCGGCGGTGGAAAATGGCCAGGCCAAGGCCGTCCTGCACTGCTGCTATGCATCAGTGAGTAACGACGCGCAGCAGCTGGTAAAGTTATTACACTTCTTCACACCTACATATCTTACCCACCCGCATGTGCATACTCACATGAATACATACGGTAACAACACCACCCCCCGCCTCCGTCTACTGGCAAATGGCTTATCCCGCGGGGAAAAGGGCACACGGAGGCCAAGCGCTTGCAACACACACACAAATGCCCCGACCACCCCCACCCATGAAGCGATGACGATGCGGCCAGCGCTCCAAGTTCCATTTGGAAAACACCTGTTCTGTCATCCCCACTTTCTGAGTAATAACTCCATCTACTGTTACACGGAGCAGAGAGAGGCGCTGAGAACGCTCAGGGGGAGCCACGTGTGAGGGAGGTAAAATTAGGTAAAAGGGTGAAACGGCAAGATAAGGTTGGAGGAGGAGGGGAGCGCGGGAGGTGATAAGTTGAAAGGAGGGCGGCCGAAGGTGCAGGGGGGAGGGGAGAGAGTTAGCAAAGGGGCGGAGCTCAATATGTTGAATGCGGTTTCAGCTTCAGATAGCGAGCAGTGGTTTACAAAAAGGGACAGGTGGAGGCGGGAGGTGGAGAGAGGGGTGAAAGGAAAGGGAGGAGGAGGGGTTTGGAAAATGCTTTTGAACTCTGCATCACCTGTCGTCACACACGCAGCAGCTGTGTCAATTGAATGCACCGTGGCACGTCTGAAAAACGAGAGGTCAAATCACTCAAGATCGCTATAAAAATACCTCCAACTGGAGCCCGTCGTCCGAGCAGGAAAAAACTCACCTCCACACAAAAGGTGCTGACCTCAAACTACCAGTTTTCCCTGCAAACTTGTGTCGACCCGTGTTCCGGGAAAAGAATGCGGTCTCCTTTGACAAACAGCGCTGTCTCGCTCGGCTGAGCTGTGAAGAGGTGCTGCATGTCACAAAGACGTTGCACAACGGGACATTCCTCGTCACTCATACTAAACCAACTCTTGTCTCGCTTTGCAAAGGGCGGCTGTCAGATCGCCCACACGTGTCTGTCTCTGCTGGGTTTCACAAACCAAACACAGTAACTCGCTCCTTTTTTTAGCAGGAGGGAGGGAATCTAGTCCCAAATTTGGGAAGATACCTGGTCAAAGATGTCTTTTGGTCGGTCTGAGGCGTTTTGAGTGACTCAGAGTAACGCTGGTTTGTTAAAGACTCAACAATTCACTGCCCTTTGGAATGACAGCGCTGAAACATAAATCTGTGTCACCATAGGAAAACGCTATGATTAGCCTCGGCCTCACAAACGTCTCATTATCTCATCCTGGTCGGGGGAATCGTTGCGCTAACTACTTAGTAAACTTTAAGTTCGTTGTCGTGGATTCCGCAGTAATAATGCGATTAAAGGGTAACTTTTCGACACTGGATATCCAACTACAGACGCGTCTTTCACCCGGTAACGTTGGGGAGTGCGACTTCTGGACGGACCCCGCTGGCGAAACTGAAACCGTAAAATTAGGCGGAGGCGATTAAATTAGAATCGTCATCTCACTGCATCGCCCTTCGTCTGTTTTCAGAAGCGTACCTCAGTCCGCAGTTCAGCTCCAACACGTAAAAGTCCATGAGCACATGCCCGCATTTAAGCCTGGCTTTGAGGCGGGGGCTCACAGATCAAACTGGATCAAAATGTAAAATTAGGCAAGGCTGATTAGGGAATGAATCAAGTTTCTGTTAATGTGTCGCCAAATGGATCCGAAATAGAATTTGGTGTACAGTTTAGCTGTAATATGAGAAAGTTTCCAACATGGAAGCCATGTTGGAAAAGACGCGGCGAGTCAAGGTGGGGGCATGTGACTGACATGCACACGCCCTGACCGCTGCCATCAAAAAGAACTCTGAAAACCGCAAACGTCAAAGGATTGTGATCGTGTCCGCTGGTAAATTAAAGTTAAATATCCTGCATCCTTAACCGGTAAATTCATCGAACGATCTTTTGCTGGATTTATATCAATGTTCTGATTCCAATCAGATGAAAAGTCAAATTGGAATGAAATTGCTCCCCTGAAATGCCTGGTTGAGAATAAAAATACCCGGAAACCGATCAAAAGAATAAATAGATCATTTGCTTGTGGCGCTCTGTCTGCCTGTGAACGTGATTGTGAGGTAAATGGGAAACGGCGGCTTCCAATGGAAGGAAACGCAATTTGTTTTTAATACATGCGCTCAAAGAAATGAACGTTATTTGAATGCGTCGAGGGTCAGAAAGTAAGAAATGCTGAACTTAAATAGGATAGTCAAAGTGTATTTTAGCGCGGTATTTTGTCGTGTTAAATACTAAACTTTATAAGCTGGACTGAACAAAGTACCGAACAGAACTGGGCCTACGCTGTCGTCCCTGACAGTTAAGACATATTCCACATTTGGACTCAATCGGACCAACTGTGGAGACATTATGACCCAATATCTTTTGGAGATTTAAGCCCCCCCTAGAGTCAGAAATATGCAACTAACCTTTTCCAAAATCATTCCAGTTCTTCCTCGCACTACGGTCTATGGGAGAATAAAATTTGAAAATTATCCCATGAAACAGTTTTGGAAATATGGCGTTATCACGACCAATGTGCAGCAGCAATGATAATAATAATAATAATAATAATAATACATTTAATTTATAAGGCACTTAACATTTGGATCAAATCTCAAAGTGCTAAAATGATATGATATGATAAATCCGTTATAAACCCGACTTCTTTCCAGGACACAATTAGAAACGCTGCAAAAAAATGTGGCGCCCCTTTAAGAACTCCTAACTCCCTCAACAGTAAAAAGTGAATCCGACCCCACCGAATTCCCCGTCTGGGAAGCATTGGACGAAGTAATGGGAGGAAGACCACTGGATGGCGTGAACCTGGGTTTCCAGGGTGAACGGCCATAAACGACTAACCGTGAGGACAGATGAGCCAGAGTCGCTGGAGGAGTTCTGGGAGTGCGTTTTTCAGTCCGTCAAAAGGTCCAGTCGACTGCCGTCGTAATTTTCTTCAGATGATGAGTTAAACAGTGTGGATGCTGGCGCAAGGAGTTTCCTCCTAAAACCCCAGGATGTGGTGAAGAAGGCGGCGGCCAGCGGCCTCAGAGATCATCATCAGTGTGCGCGTGTTCACACCAGAACTTATGACATCACTAGTCATACTTTGTACCGTGTTCCTTTAAATACTGAACATTTTATTTACTCTTTTTTTTAGCACACTCTCTTATAGTATTTGATGTATTGTTCATTAATTTACCTCTAATCTACTGTATAGACTTTTATTTTTCATGGGTTTGAATTTATTTACCCTCTACTTCTATTTTTTAGTTTTTTTCCCTCTGGTGTTTCACCACTTTCAAGCTGCCCACGCCGGGGGCTGTGGGAGCGCTGGCGGGGGGGGCAATGGCCCGGGTCCGTGGGGGAGTCCGTACCGCAGCTTCATGGTGGTCAGCGGTGGTGTTTGTGTAGTCGTGGCTGTGGCTGGAGCTCCTGCTGTGGGCGGCTCGGTTGTTCCCTCCATTCCTCTTTTGTAACTTTCTGTTCTCATAAATACAAATTCTATTTTAACGCTTTATTTTATCAAAATGTCATCGCTGTGTGTGTGTGCGCGTCTGTGTGTGTGGGTGTGTGTGTGTGCGTTATTATTATTATTATTGGCGAGGAAGGGTATTTCTCTTTTATTATTGTAGAGACTTTGTGTTGCGATTTATTTGTATGAAAAGTGCTGTATAAATAAAGTCTGATTGATTGATTGATTGTCTGATTGATCACATTCCATGAAAACAGCTGACCTGAAATCTCCAATCAGAATGACTTCCGTCACGGTTAAAAGAGACAACGGACCCGCTTCCTGCTTTTGCTGAGATTTCTGACGCGGGCATGTGTCATTTCAGGACACTTGCTGAAGGGACAAATTCTGTCGTTTTCTTTGGGAGGTCAGTCTCAAAAAGACATGTCTCCGAATGTCCACGTCTCCGCCGGCGCCCTTCCGTGACCTAAAACCGTCACTCTGCCCTGGCATCATGTGACTCATCTAAAAACAACTAAAACAGTTCAACAGAGGTGAACAACCTGGTTTCTGCTGCTTTTCCTGTCACTGAAATGTAAATTCCAAGCTCTTAATTTTCCCTCTCATCGATTAGCGGTTAATCCCGCTGATGGCGGCGAATCTACTTCATCCACTTGACTTTGCAATAGCCTCATTGTCGGGGTCACTCGCGGCTGAGAGGCAGAGCACTTGAGATCAATCCCTGTTTTTTCTCGCCTGGTGTTGGCTGGCGAGAAAGAAGGACGGAGAAAAAGAGCGGGGGGGTGTTCTAGAAGAGTCCAAAGACATAAAGAGATAGACAGACGTAAGGACACACAGACGTGTGTGGGGACGGACACACACGACTCTCTGAGAGAGTCAGACAGCCAGAAATGACATCAGAGAGAAGCAGATGCCTGAGGATAAAATAAGGAAACCGAGGTCAGAGACAGAAATGGGGGATGGGGGCATAAAGTCAGATTTTGGCACCCGCCATAAGCCCTTTTTCTGCTTTTTAATTGACGCGCTGTGGTTTAGGTTAATGTGATTGACTGGGCTTATCATCTGACGGTGGGAGGAAACAAAAGAAAATGCTAAAATAAGTCCCGCCCTCAAAAAGAAAAGTGCCACAAATCCCCGAAACCCCAAACAAAACCGGATCCAGTGTAGGTGGGACCTGAAACGAGGACACGAGAACATGAGAGGAGGAAGGCGCCTGCAAACAGAGGTACCATGGGACATTTCAGCTGTGACTTTCAAAACGCCACTTCAGCAAATGGCAGCTGGCAGAGCGCACAGTTCGCCGCCTGGCTGCCCTGGATTAGCCTCCGGGTCAGACTGTTAGTGGAATTACAGCAGCTAAATACAATTAAGGCCTATCAACATTTGCACCGAAAGGTCACGGCGCTGGGGCAGCGCCGATGCATTATGGATTCGGCTCAGTCCAACAGTTGCGTTTAATAAGGAGCTTTTCCATCTCCAAAGCTCCCGGTGGCGAGCAAAAAAATAAGCACGTTACAACGCGTGACTTGTGATGCGGCGGCCAAGTGTGCATGTGTCTGACACAGATCCTCCTGCAGCCGACCAAATAACAAACGGCCCGCAGCTGTAAAGGTGAGAAAGGAGGAAAAAAAGACGGTTCTAAACGCCTGACTGCGTTGGGGTGAGATCCAGTTCAGAGGGCAGCGTGTGGAGAGCCTCTTAGGCAATACACATGTGTCCCTCGTATTTTTATTTTGTCCCTGCACTTTGACCTGCAGGTCAGAGAGTCAGATAAGAGCGAGGAGCTAATGTGTAAACCAGGAGAGAGTTAACGATACAAAGGAAGAGAAACTGCCAAACAACCGCGCGTCTGTGTTTTACGTCCTGGAACAACAGTGATGTTCAGCTGATGTTGCAGGAATGTTTCTGCTCAGAAATACTCATTTATATTTAAATCACACAGCTGGCGGTTCTGTGACGCTCTTGCTTTGGTTACACCGGGAGTCACTATACTGTTATTACGATAGTTTACAAAAACAATACATTATACTAGGCATCTGCTGTCGTATATCCCCGGTGTTCTTTTAATATTCATGTGAGGTTCTGCCCGACAAACAGTTTTTTATATGAAAGCGCCGCCTCGTGAGTAAAATATGAACTTTTACAGTTGAATATATAAAATATATATATAGAAGATAGAAGATAGACCGAACCGCCCCCCAGTGGATTCATATGCACCAAATCTGGACCAACTCGCACCGACCGTTGACAAATTATGGCTGAAAAACCTCTGGAGAGCTCCACCTAGTGTCCGAAATATACAAACAGCCTTTCCCAAAATCAATCCAGCTCTTGAAATCCCGATTGAAAATGATCCATTAGATAGTTTTTCAGTTATCGCGTAAACACGAAGGACCTTGCTTTGCATTGAGCCGGTATCTTAGACCACAGCTCCATTTAAAGCGCCCCTACAGGCGGGACTGGTGCATAATGGGAGGTATTAAGTTGTTCCCTCCCGAGAGGAAGGTGGAGGTAGCAACAGAGGTGATCATCTGTATGAGCGAGAGGCAGAAACACGGGGTGGGGTTTGATGCTTTGAACACGCATCATTTTTGCGGCTCACAAACTTAAACAGCTCGTAGCTGCAAACTCAAAGCAAAGGAGGAATCTACTTAAATTAGGGAGGCATTGAAACTTCTGGAAGCTTGTAAACCTCCGAACAAAGGCGAAGCTCAGAGGTGTGTCTTAGCCGGGATCTCTGCCAAAAATTGCTGCTCGGCGCATTTGAGACGCCACAAATCCGACAGTGGAGCGTCGTTGTTCTGACATGGTTGTTAGTTCTGTGTAAACAAACAAAGGCGTTGTACAGAACCTCTCTTATTGCGGCGCTGGTGATAAATCTTGGCCAAAAAACAGCTAATGAGAACTGGCACCTGTTTTTTCCCCAAATGACAATGTTATCATTTCGGCATTTTTTTATTTATACATTTTTTTTATAACATAAAAAAAAATAATAATAATAATAATAATTTTTTTTAAAAAGCAGATTTTTTTTAATTATTTTTTTATTTTATTTTAATTTTTATAATATGAAAATAAATAAGAAGAATTTCTGCTTTTTTTTTTTTTTTTTTTCCTTTATATTATACAAATAAATAATAAGCATTTTCTGCTCTTTTATTTATAAAATCATAATTATCATTGATTTTATTTTATCCAGTATTATAAAAAAAGATCAATTCCTTACAGTCGGACCCAACCTCTCAGTTAAAGTACATATTCCTATGAAAAGGGTAACAGGTGTGAAACCTGATTGAGCCCAAGGCTGCAGTATTTGTCTCCTGGTGTGACACCGGCTCCCATGATCCCACTTCTTCCCCTGTTAATCCTAAGAAAACATTCTCGCCCGCCAGAGGACAAAAAAGCAATAAACTCCTCATTTGCTGTGTTCAGCACCTCCAACATGTGTCAAATGATTCTCCCTCATACCTGCTGCGATCGATATTTTTGCTTTTTAAGACTTACACGAATTCCGAATGTGCCAAAAAAAAATAAAAATCCTTATCAGCAGGTCAGCCTTTATAAACATTGGTAATCTGAAGCAGCCATGGAAGGCCGAGGGTTTCTGATGATTGATTGCGCCAGTCTGAAGGGAAACCCCATTGCAAAAGATAAACAGAGACTGGATATTGGGAAATCATTGAGGAGCAGAGGTATGCAGCCAACTGGAGAACGGGGGGTGCAGGCAAACCGGAGGTATAGCTGGAGCGGGAGGGAAGACGGCGACACAGACGGAGAGACACAGAGACGTGGCGGGCAAATGATTTAATGAGGCCTTTCCTGCATTAATTAGTAAACCCGATTCACCCCTTGCGTCCTCCGCCTCTCTTATTCACGCTATCCTTGTTTACACCCGGGCCGTCCGCCACCTCTTAGCTGCCTGCCTTCGTCAGATTGTGTAATCGTCATCATGCGGGGACTACAGAGGCGAGGATCCGGAGGGTTCCTAGTAAACCAGTGTTTGAGTCAGACATTCAAAACATCTTCCCCAAAGCATCTTGGGTTAGGTCAAGTCAAGCTTTTATTAACGGGTTCTAAATATCTGGCAGCGCCACGCTAACACACTAGAATAAAAACGATTTTACGCTAAGGATTACAATACACTAATATTTACTCTCAGGATTACTGGACTGGACTTTTTGTCGCACCGGAGCGGTGGAACAGATTTCAGTGTCAGACATCAAAACATCAGCCAATACATTACAACTATAAGTTCTGGTCTAGAGTTCTAGTCTAAATATCGTAATGCACTTGATCTCAGACACAATCACTGAACAAGTAACATTTCACTGAGATATAGGGACTTTATTTTCAGTTCAAAGAGTCTCACAATATCTCAAAAGCTCAAATGTAGTATTTTCAGCTAACTTGAAGAGAAATGTAAAACTTAATGTTTAAATATAAGTTAAGTCATGGTCTTAAATCTAAAGGAGTGTCGCGACTAGATAGAAAGAAACTTAATAATTCTCTACGGGCAAAAATGTATGAGGTGGTTAAGGAGATGTAGTAAAAAACAAAAAGAAGAAATGAACATGCAAAAATGCAAATATTAAAATAAAAATATAGCAAAGAATATTATACGTTGAAATCTTGCGCACACAAAAAAATGGGGGGGGAAACCTTATTTTCCATCTATACTACTCCATTGCTTTAAGTTACGCTACAAAAAATCCACCAAAAACAAAAATCTTTTGTCTCGTTTTGTCTCGGTTTGGTGAAAAATTTTAAAGAAAGTATCTTTTTTGAACATGTGAGGACTTAATGGTCAAATAAATTAGTAAAAAAACCTGCTTTATGAAAACATTAAGGAGGTAAGAGTGGGATAATCTAATGAATTGGGGATGTTCCATGAAGTTCCTGATAAATATTTGCTGTTATTATGATATATTTAATGTTATTTCATCATGAAATAACTCCATAATTATGTTTTACTGTAGTTTTTACTGGGTAAAACCAGGCGAGACAAATCGATTTGTCATTTTATGGTCAATTTAGAGTGCCCAAGTGAATAGATGCACCAAAGAAATAAAATACCCATTGGGTTTTTCCTGGATGAGGACATTAAAAAGGTTTAATAATTTCACATATAGCGGTCACTGCGGTGGACATTTATTTAAAAGCTACTTCAGCTGACGTCAGAGAGTCGTTGTAAAAAATCCATAGTTCAACAGGGGAGGGAGGGAGGGGCTGAGGAGTCCAGAACACCGAGATGAATGAGGGACGGAGAGGGGGAGGGAGGTGAGGAGTGAGGAGTTGAGAGAAGGAGGGAGGTGAAGAGTGAGGTGAGGAGTGAGGAGGTGAGAGGCAGAATTCAACAAGGTTCATCAATATTTCACCTATTTTCACAACTTGGTTAGGCTTAGATTTGATCTGACACGCTTCCCAAAAGTGACCCTCCGTTAGCAGCACTAGTGACTTAGAGTAACTCTTCATATGTTCACAGCATCACCTTGTTTGATTGTTTCTCTTATTTCATTATGCCCCTCCCCCCCTTCAGTTAGGCAGTGTGTGTTTCGAGTCAGGAAGGGAAGCTGTGATGTGTTTGAGGACAAATTTGAGATACAAAATACCCCCCAAAAATGAAAAACCAAATAAAAATACACTTTTTATGGGGAAAGAAATTATAACTGAGAGTGTTAGAAGACAAAAACAGGAGGAGATGCATGATGTTCATCCTGGATTAATGCATTAAAACAATAACAACAACTCGCATGTCCTTATAAGTAACAACCGATGTGAAGGCCGTAATGCCTTCACGCATGAAAAGACTAAAAAGGGAAGTCTGGACGGGATGACAGATCAATACACCAAATCTCTTAAAACAGGAAACGCCGTCAGGAAATGTTTGATTCCCAATGGCGACAAAAGTTTTTAGAATAAAAAAAAAAAAAAGTGTCGATGCTGCACTTTAAGCCACTGCTGTGGCGGAACGAGGTGCTGGTGGGGGGGTAAAAAGTTCCTGACACTAACTGGAATTCTGCGTGTTAGTATGAGCGACCCGAGTGACACGGGAAAAGGTTGAGCTACTCCAGTCGCCGGCGTCAGGTTGTGTGCGAGACTGATTGACTGAATACACCTGAGAAGGTCACATTTCATTAACTTTCCTCACATCAGAGATCCGGCGCGACACTTCCCCTTCCTAGCGAGGAAGCCGTTGTGCATTAAAGTGCAACGTGAGGCTTCTTCACCTTGATGCGTCCGAAAGCGCTGAGAAACAGCCTCATTCATCTGCTCGCCCGTGCTTTTATGCAAGGTTCAAGCTAACCTTGGAGTGCTTTGATGGAGGCTGGCCAGAACTGAACGATACGTCAACCGGACCGTTTTTTTCCTGCGAGAGCCCGCTAGTAACGGCTCGGCCCGCCGGCGTGCTGACGGGGGGTTGAGTATTTGTATTTGTCGATCGCTAAATTGCTGGGAAAGGTAGGTTTTCAGAGCCAACGGAGGCCAAGCTGCAGAGTTCTGCTGTTCTGCTGGTCCAAGCCCACAGTGGAGCGTGGATTAGTCAATACACGGCGTCTGTTAGACTTTAGAGCAGCGGTGGGCTATTTACTCTCTGCAGAGGCCCCGGTCGCTGCGGCGCGTTTGGACTTTGACTACAGCCCGTTTGTTATTAATGTTTTAGATTTGTTTGCCCTATATTTTCTGCTGCGTGATGGAATTTTGTCGGGATGCTATGTGGGTCAGAGGAAGCAGCAGCCGTCACAAAAACATGTGGATCTCTGTGCTGCAGATTGGTGATGGAACAGACCGCGGCGGATCCGTCAACCCAACGGACCCTCGCCCGCGGTTTGTCACGCGTGTGAACCTCGGTTCCACGGCAGAATTTAAGCGTTATAGTGAGAAATGCAGTAAAGTAACAAAAGTCTATTTCTCGATAAAGAGTCGGTCGTGAAACTGCAGTAGCAGCGACTGGAAAGTCTCTCGCTTCCAACAAAGGAGGTGTTTAATGCTGTAGAAATGAGGCCATACTCTGAAGTGGAAAACAAAAGTTTAACAGATAAGGTGATCGTGCATGAGTCCAAACCCCATCAAGAACCTAATTCAGAACGAAGATGGCCAAGGAATCAGGCAGATCGTCTTTGGTAGCCGTCACCGCGGACAGATGGATCTCCAGGACGACGGAAAGTCTGCGTATTATATCATTTAATATTTGAACATTGGATATCTTGAATGTCATGAGCATCAGTTCCACGTTCAGGTGTTCAAAAAGTTCTTTAATTCATCGATGGACAGAAAAGTTATATTTGTCTCCCTTTTATTTCGAAAGCCGACCCAAAATCTTTGATCCGATCTCCCAAAATGTAAGTTGTTTTTTTGTTTCTTAATCCATTCTATCCCTAATACAAATAGATATTTAGACTTAATATTCATTCTGCCGGAATGTTCATGTCTCCCGCCCAGTGTGAACGCATCATATAACTCCAGAACATCCACTCTGAGCATGGATTCTGGTCTTCTCATGGACGTGTTTGAGAATGATCCAAGTCACACCCACTGGAGAATTCTGGAATGAAACGGAATGGAATGCTGCACGCAGGCATCTACCGCGTGTGTGGTTCCCCGCTCAGCGAAGTCGGAAGCTCATCTCTGTGGCCTGTTTCAAAATTAAAACATTCACTCCAGTTCAAAGGAGCCGTCAAGCTGATTCCATCTGCCTCGCCGCTTCCCCTTCAGTTCGGTTGTTCCGGCTGCGTGGTGGGACACTGACACTAACGCTGCCAAGGTTCTAGGGTTCTGACTCCAAGTGAAGCCGGAGCAGAAATGTTTGCCGTCTCGGTAGCGAGAGGCGCTCCGGATTAAAAAGTCTCCAACCAACGATATTAGGCTGTGAAGGCAGCAGACTGCAGAAAGAGGTCAAACATCCCTTAGGGGGAAGAAACACTCTTGAAAGCAGTGAAGTTCTGAATATGATGCAGCAGACTCCTGAAAGTAGGGCTGCACAAAAACCTGGTTCCAGCAGTGAGAGGAACGTCGAGTAAGACTAATTAACTCAAACTTTAAGTCATGCTTCAGCTTTTTGTCATGAGAGACACGTGGTTGGGTTGTTGGTTCTTTCCCCATTTTGTGAAGAGGTGACGATTCCATCTTCCTCAATGCAGCTACTGGAGTCATTCGGTGGAAGTTTGTCAATTTGTTTCCCGTCAGAATATATACACAGATCAGTCATTACATTAAAACCACCCTTCCCCCCCTCATACTGCGTAGGTCCCCTTTATGGCCACCAAAACAACTCTATCAGAACTGACAGCAACTTTATCAGCAACTTTTTGCGTTACGCTAGAATGAAATAAACATCACAAACAAATGTAGGTGACTTGAGTAAAAGATAGTGTGGCCTACAAATATTCGCTCAACACCGTTGGTTAGATTACATTTTAATTCATAAGCCAATGAGGAAAACATAGCTTTATGAGGAATTTTACAACACAGCACAGACATGGGTCGACTTTTGGGCCACATTTGCATAAATTTGCAACAACAGAATAATCAACAATTATAAATAATAGCTCTTGTTGTTTTACTGTGGATAGTTTTGTGTACCATGTTGTATTTGTTGCCTTTTAAGATATTTAATTGGCTGCTACCTTGTCCAGGTCTCTCTCATAAAAGAGGATTTTATTCTGGACTTCCTGGATAAATAATTGTAAAATAAATAAATAAATAAATCACCCGCCAGTGGTTACAATGTTATGGCCGATTGCTGAAGGGAAATGCTTCCCCCTCAGCTTTTACTCATATCTTGCGTCCTTACACTAACGAAGCTAGACAAGTTTTATCTTCATAACTGTAACAGAACTTCCTCCTGCTGCTTTTCTGCACGAGGAAACACTGGATCTACAAAAAAAAACAAAAAAAAACAGACTTTTACACAAGCTGACGAGTTTATTCTTATTCTACTTTGTCTCGTGTGAAGCACATGTCCTTTATGCTGGATGGAGGCAATTCCCGTTAAGTATAAAGGGTTGGTGAATAATTAATGTGGTGCACAACTCTTTCAGCTCAACTTCTTCACTCGGGCATCTTTCACATTTTCTGCTTTACGTTGATGCTACTTTTTGTCAAAATTGCCAGACATATGAATTGGAAACATCCTCTGGATCATAACTATGGAAAAAAGTGTCTCCTTGACAACCTTAGCTGACCCAATTGAATAATGTAGAGAGAAACATGACCTATTAAATGTATTATTATTATTATTATTATTATGCATGACCGCTGGAGAGGGACGCATATTCAATTTTAGAGTCATGCCACTATTCAGCTCACATGTCCGTCTTTGCATACAAGACATGCCGGTGACTAATTGACCATAATGAAATGATACCGGCGAGATTTCTTTAAAATATTCACGTGTTTAACGGTTGAGTTTAATAAACATACATTGATTTGTGTTTATTTCTACCTCATGGAATCATTGGGAGACATTTTAACAGACATTTATATATAAGGGCTTTATCTTATCTTAAACTCAAATCCATATCTACAGTTAATGATTATGAAGATCTCTCTCATCATCATCATCATCATCATCATGAATATTCTACGGGGTTTTCAGAGTTGCTGGAGATTTCCTGCGCCGTGACAAGAACCACCCAAAGCAGACAAATGATCAGATAAACAGAAGTCGGTCGACAAAGAGGATTTAAGGACACATTTAATCCCGCCGACCTCAAATGCACCAGTGGATGAGCTCAGCCTGTGTGTAAGTTGACCTGCTCCACATTTAAGCCTTTTGTGCACAACCATAAGCCAGCACTGCAAAAAATGTTTCTGTCAAAACGTCGAGAGGCAATTATGAGTTTAAAATATTCACTTTTTTAAATACCTATAGTATAACATACTGGCATTCTCTGCTCCTAATTCAACATTTTATACACTTTCGTGAAGTTTTTGAGACAGACACGTAAGAAAGATGAACAATTCCTTAACAAAACTTTACTTATTAGCCATTTACAATAAAGAGATTAAGTAACATTTCTTGTTGTTTTTTTTTTTTAATGAATTATTTTAAAATGAAGCTTATAAACAGAATGTCTTAATGTTATGGATTATTTTTAAAAGCCGATCCCAATTATAATAAGCTTTTCTCATGAGCAAAAATTCCACTCTGAAGAAAATAAGGAGTCAGTCCAAAAAAAAAATAATAATTTTAAACTAAAACTGTAAACTTCCAATATTTAATTTCTCTCTGAATAAAAACATTTGAAGGATTTTGATAGAAACTCGTTATGAAAATAGTAATTGCAATTGAAATTTGAAAAGAACTTCCTTCCAAATCTCTCGAATAAGCTGCCCTGTTTTAATAAAAGCAACAACAACAACAAAAGTTATTATTTGTTGCAGTATTCAGGCTGTGGAGCATCAGGCGATTTCCTCGGGTTCATTCAATCGGAAAGGATCGCGACCACGTCAGTGGGGCTCGCGGGTGTTTGAGGTCCAACAGTGCGCACACAACCCGCGCACATTCGCGCGTTTGCGGTGAAGACTGGGAGTCCACTAGTGGGAATCCTTCAGGGATCACCTCACTCTCGGGCTCTAAGAAAGGTATTTTATTTTATTCAGACTGAAAACGTAGGACGTGGTTCGCCCTTCAACATCCCCTACCGAAGTGCCCTTGAGCAGATGAATGCCGTTTAAGACACAAATCAATCCTCTGAGTGGGGACTTAGTGCCAAATTCATCCAAGATTCAAACCTTTGAGGTCACAAATTGGATTAGATGCATATTTCTTCTTCTTTTTTTTACTCCACACATTAAATAATTAGAGACTCTTCCTTCCTTTTGATCATAAAAATGTTCTATAAATTCTGTGTTTTTTTTTGGCTGAGGTTCAATGCCTCAGACACAAAGAAATGCCCTCGGCTAAACGCTGCCAACACAGATGTTAGGAGAAAAGAACTTTTGGCTGCGTTGGCGCGCGTAAAATGCGCACCATGAATGGGGTCTCCCTGCTGAATGATAATTAATAAGGGGAGCGCTCTACTTCTCCAACACGTTTCCTCTGCTCCTCTTTGACACTAACTGACCCGTTGTTAATCCAACACAATACAACAAATGTAGCGGCATCCTCTTCTAGCGGCTCTGGGTGTCGGTGAGCAAACAGCATAATTAAAGCAGAGGGACAAAGGGGGGATTTGACAGAGCGGGGCGCACCAGGGAGAACTGGTTCCACGATTTAGAATGAATGTGAAATAAGCATCGTTATCCTGCAGGTGCTGAGTGGCTGGCTATTTACCCATAACAACAGTGGGAGTCCTAGAAAACATAATAATCAGATCAACAGGCACTAGAATGAGGCAAAGGTGAGATTTATATGGATTATAAAATGTGTAAAGAGTCATAAAAGTCTATCAGTGCGGTGAAATCTGTTGGTGTTTCCCTTTAAGTGTTCCGTCTCCATTTGACTTATTTTAAACGTGATTTCCAAATTTCCAGAAAAATCAATAAGATAAGAGAGATAGCACTAGAGAGTCAAGAGTTTGGTCACTTGTTTTCAGACAGTGGCATCTTTTATGGATCAGCCCCATACTCCATGGTCCGGGGAGATTTACATTTTACACTGAACAACATTACGCACACATTTACGCACAGACGCGGGGTAACACTCGTGTCTCTCACAGCCACACACTGTCCTCAGCTCTCTCCTGGCCTTACCTTCTCTCCTCATGCCCACTTTGAGGCACTTCTTCAGCCGGCAGTACTGACACTGGTTCCGGTGGTGCTGGTCGATGGGGCAGTCTCGGTTCCCCCGGCAGGTGTACGAGAGGTTCCGTCTCACCGAGCGCTTAAAGAAGCTTTTGCATCCCTCGCAGGTGAACTGACCATAATGTTTCCCACTGGACTTGTCCCCACACACCATGCAGTCCACATTGGGGATCTTGTCCCCGGAAAGTGCGTCATTCCCCGGGGTGGAACCGTTGGGAGTCCCCGGTCCCCCGCCGGGCTCCTGGCCGCAAATCTGGAGCTGAGACCCCGGATCTGCCGAAATGTTCTCTGGCCACTGGCTTACTACCATTGCCATGCTATCCCCAAACACTTTGCTCTTTGTTTCAATCACAGAAGGAGAGTCAGTGATCCAGATCCGTCCTGACGTCTGGGGGAAAAAACCGGGGGAGGGCGAAAAGGCGCTTCCCACTTCCTCCAGAAGTCAATCTGAGATTCTCTGAGCTATATTACTTAAAAAGTGATTCTCTATGACTGAAATGGTTCTGTGAGCATCTATCAAAGTTTGCAGCAACAGCGGGGTATCAACATGATCAATGCGTGAGCGCGTAGCCTACAACTCCCGATGTGCCTCGCTGCGCAGTGATCCATAAACACGTTGCTCCTCAGAGGGAAACCTCGCGGAAAACTCGGTCCATTAAGCCAGAGTGGGATCGGCAAAAACACGATCTGAACTTAAGTCGGAGTCACCCTTAAAAATGTTAAAGAGAGCAAATTACAAGAAATATACTAGTGTAAACAAAAGTAGTCTATTCCGCCTCTCAGTCCGGTCGTTGCGGTCTTTCCGCGCTCAGATTCAGACTCACTCTGGATAATGTCTACCTCTTGATGTCACGCTGGACTCGATACTGACCACGTTTGGTGATGGTCGCTGCAGCATTCGATTAGTCCGATAAGCTCTTGGAATCAGAGTGCAGCCCAGTCCCGAGGAATCGCCGATCCTGATTCCTCTACCGCGCCGCGATCAGGTTTTGAGTAGTACGTCAGCGCGCGGAGGAACGTGTGTCTCAGTCTAAATATCCTCAGTGACCGTCTGCGTGAAGGGAGAATAAACGCAGACGCTGTACGATATTCTGCCGCTCGTGTACGTAGCTTCGCCCTCCGACTGTCCGTTCAACCGCCGAGAGTCACAGCTACAATTTGGGGAAAGTGTCACAAGCAAGCTGTCTCCTACGTCTAACACCCCCTAGCGGCGCTCCATATATGGGCATAACTACCATATAAGGTCATATTCCCTCCTCTCAGCGGGAGAGGGCAGAGACAGGAGGCGGTTGTGATTGGCTCCGAAAAAATATAGAGGGCGTTCTGATTGGCCGGCAGTCGATTAAGATGGGTTTGATTGACAGGTTCCGTTTTTTCGATACTTCCGAATTGAGTCCAATTAAAATAGAAAGTTGCCCATCCATAGCAGGAATTCATAAAATTACTGTAAATCCATAATTTGAAATACATTAAAAAAGTAAACAAAACTATGATAACTTTTCTGATAACAATTTGAATTACGCCGATCTCTAATCTGTAAATGAGTTTACGCCTATTTCTTCTTCTCAATTGTCTTTAAAGGGCAGATCTTTATCACGAGAGGAAAACCAGTCCGTCAAGAAAATGTGTGTTTCTGTTTTTTCCTGAATTCATCAGATTGTTTGACCTTTACTGTGCGCGATGATTGACGGTAGAAGGCTGTTCGTGCCTCCGCGTCCCTGAGGGGAGAGATTTTTCTGTGATCTCTTTAAATAACAGTTTAACTTGTGTGGTCAAACTATATGAGCCTTATATTGGCCCATCGCAACTAATCTGGGGGCCAATCTTCACCTTGTGTGCACCTTGAGCAAATGTTTCACTTGTCAGTGAACAGAAAACCACAGAAGCACATCCAGTGTGTCCAGGAGTAAACCTAAAACATTGCAAGGGACATTGCATTGAAAACTTTTATTACTGTAATAAAAATTGTCATTCAAATCAGAGCATTTTAATCTGTCTATAGAAAATATTGGATAGAATTTTTTGTGCAGGCCCAGAGTTTCTGATTCTATGATATTTTACATGTATTACATATTATAGAGCACTTCGTAAATATTTATTGTAAAATATAGCTTGTTTATTTTGATTAAAAAAGCGCCATTAGATATATTTATACAAAAATGCAACAAACAAAGTCCTGGCCGTGGCTTTTAATCGACCAGATTCGAGATAAGTCAGGAAAGCGGTGGGCTCATATATAATGTGGTGGGAAAACGTCTATCATCTCCGCAGAGTTTACAACAACAGGAGGTGCAGAACTTCTCACCGAGCCAAACAAACTCTCTAAATGGTTTGACACCCGAGAAAGTGCTGATTTAGTCGGTTTGAAGTTTTATACCGTCTCTGTCACGCGCACAAAAGGCACCATGGTGATTAAAAGTGAGCGTTAACTATCTATCTATCTATCTATCTATCTATCTATCTATCTATCTATCTTTCTGCCTGTCTGACCACATTTTAATTCCTTAGTAAATAATAAGTTCTTTAAATTTGACACATTCCGTGCGTCATCTACGCCAATAATAATAATAAGGATAATAATAAGGACAATAATAATATAAAAGTAATAATAATAATTCTAATAATACTAATAGTGCTGGATACATTTGAGAGTTGTAAAGGAAACGTCAAACAGTTGATAAATAAATTGAGAGAGTTATGTTACAAAAATAGATTTGGGTTGTAAAAAGTGTAACCAATACGCACCAAAAGCAGCAGAATAAAGGGGGGGGGGGGGGGGGGGGGCATTCTGGGGCTACTTATATAAAAGCATCAATCTATAGACAAAAGAATAAATGATAAATGATATTTGTTTGTCCAAAAAGGGTCGAAACTCTAAGAATCCCCATTCAGGGTCCTGAGTGGAGCTGGAGCGCCGGGTTGCCCGGAGGCCACGAGGCTGGCCCCGCGCTCCGCTTAATTGCTGTCACATGTAACCTTACCTGTCTCCCAATTAGCCCTGTGACTCGCTATTAGGAGATTCCACGAGCTGTGGGCCAGGGACCGAGGGCACCTCAGGGTTTGGACCCTGATAATTAGAGTGTAATTCTATACAACCGAGGCTTATGATGAATTTGACTAGGATTTCACCAAAAAAAAAAAAAAAGAAAAAAAAAAAAGGGGGGTTAATTAAATGAGGATCAACTTTGGGTTTAGTGAAGTATTCTATGTGATGTCCACTCCATTAACCTCCAGTGAAGACAGTACCCACACTCGCATGTGTGCTGTCTCTCTTTATTTAAGGTTATAAATTCATAGGGAATTTAAGAAAAATCAAATAAAGGTAACAAACAGTTTGCCTTTCATCAATATAAGCTGATATTTTTGATATTTGTTAAGCTGAAGTGCAAAGTATTCTCAACCCCTTATAAAACAATGTTTAACTCGATCAAAAATATATAATATATATTTATATATATATTATATAAACAGGGAAAAGGGCAAATATTTATAGGCTGCTTTGTTAAAATCACACTTCTCAGATCCAATAACCTCCCATGTTATTTATTACTCAATATATTTTTATTTGTGATGTTTTTATAGTCAGCTAAAGCAGAGACACTTAAGAATGCAACGTGTCACGGAAGAATGGACATGAATGTCGTCAGCCGTCATCAGTGGAATTTGCGCAGAAGGAGCAATCAGTGACCAAAGACCTTTCTGCTGCATGAAAATACTAATTCTGTAGGAGGAAAATATGTGAGCCTGTCCTTAGAGAGCTTTTGTTTGAAATAAAAACCTTAAACTCGCCGTAAGTCCTTTGGGTGAAGTGGAACTGAGTCAAACAGAACTTCCAGGTTTTGTCTCGTTGTAAATGACAGCAGGGGCGATTCTAGGATTAGACCTTTCAGGGGGCTCGACCCCCACCACATACCCACCCCATGGAAAAAAGCATGAAATGAAAATACATGATTAAAAATTAAAAGTTCTTAAGAGTCTTAGTAACCCCAAACATACTTTTTATTTAATAGCAGGTTCTATTCTGAAATAGATAAGTGAAAAAGAAACTGGAAGAGCAGGATTGTTGTTGCCATGTAGTTTTGTTGTTTTCAAAATGGTAATCCATTTTTTTGGAATGCCAATATGCAACATGCAATATATAACAAAGTGCAAAAATGATGTGTTCTTCCATATTGTATGCGTATGGGGATATTTATTCATTTTAATATCTTTATTTAACATAAAATGACAAATCCTATGGTCAGTGCTTTTGGTAAAGCAGGCTTTTGGAAAACTATTTGACCCTTAAGGGACATTTTTTAGTTGAATCATGTTTCATTATTATGTTCAATACGTCCTAACATGCTGCAACATGCCCAAACAATACTCCTACTTAACAAATAGAGTAGTACTTTCTCGATAACCGCGTTAACCGCGGTGGATCCATTTCACCTGTGGTGTCCTCCAGGGCTCCATCCTCAGCCCCTTACTCTTTAGCATACATACACATGCTACCACTTGCTCATAATATAAATAAGTTCAGTCACATTTTTCAAGAAGAAATAGTGACTGAAAATGTGCGTAACCCAAAAGAGTTGATAATGACATCAAAGAGTTAAAAGGACACACTGGAGCACCAGTTTTCGACTTTGTTTTTTTGTTCTTTGTAAAAAAACATCAAAGATAAGTGTTTTCCTTCGTGGTACCGAATGAAACGCTTCTCGTTGCGCAATGTCTGTGAATAAAAAACCAAAGCATCTTCCCATTGTTTTCTAATTTGATTCCATCAGTGAAGAATTTGTTTCGCTTAAACCACAATCCCAAAATACTTCAGTTCAGTTCTTACTCAGATCTCAAGTACAGAAGAGACAACTTAAAAATCTAAAAGTCTGTAATTGCAGTTCAGTACCAGTCAGTGGTGGGGAAAGTATCCAGAATCTTTCCTCCAGTAAAAGAAGGACACTGTAAAAGACTTCAGACTTAAAAGTCCTGCCTTCAGAACTTTACTGAAATAAAAGTACGTAGGTATTAGCAGCAAAATGTACTTCAAGTATCAAATAAAAGTACTCGTTGTTCAGTAAAACGGTTCCTCTCAGTCTTCTGCCACTATGTTAGGATTACTATTATGTAGACCCATGGTATACTACTGCTGTAGATGGTAAAAGTAATCAGACTACTTACTATATAAACTGTATTACTGCTGTAGATGGTAAAAGTAATCTGAATACTTAATATATAAACAGTTTCACCGCTGTAGATGGTACAAGTAATCTGACTACTTACTTTATTAACTACACTGCTGCTCTAGGTGGTAAAAGTAATCTAACTACTAACTATATTAACTACATTGCTGCTCTAGGTGGTAAAAGTAATCTAACTACTAACTATATTATCTATATTGCTGCTGTAGATGGTAAAAGTAATCTAACTACTAACTATATTATCTGTATTACTGCTGTAGATGTTATACTAACTATATTAACTACATTTGCACTTAAGCGTGGTATTTGAGTAATTGTACTTAGTTACCATCCACCACTGACATCCACTCATCTCTAGACAGTCAACTTTTTTGGGCTGTGTGACATTTTCAGATAATTCATTGCCGGTAAAGTTCTGACCGCGGCCTGAACACGTCCTGTAGAACCCGTCTCCTCCTGACGAAGACTCCACAACGTTGGCTGATGGTACAAGGTGGCAACCATGATGCAGCCAGCAAAGGTTACAGGTCTCACCTCCACTGAGTCAAAGAACACAGCCGGTCACCTGCCGAGGCAAGATCCAATATCCTACTGGTAGATTCAGGAAGTTGCAATAAGATTAAGTCTGAATCCTACAGAGAGTAAATTCATAAAAAATAGAAGGATAAAGGGGCGTTCAAGGCTGCACAGCAGAATCTGTATGGAGAGTGAGGCATTCACTGAGCTTGAATAGTGTAGAATATTTCAAATGATGCCTATAATACTTCAAAGATTGTGAAGTAATCACTTAAAGTGGTTTACCAGTTGTGTTCCAGTGATGGATGACTGGACCAACTGGTGCAGGAGCCTCCGACACACGAGGGCGTCAGGACGGGGGCAAGGGGTGGTAAACATGACCGCGCTGAATGGCCTAGGAAATGCAAAGGCCACCAGTTTTCCTGTTAATTTACGGCCAGCCTGACAACACCAGGGACCCACAATGCATCGCTCCAGCTGATGCTAAATATGATCCCATTCAGCAGAAGGAGCCTTCAAGTGGCCAGGTATGTAACCTGAGCGAGTTCCTGAAATAGAAAATCAAAGCTAGGAATGACTTGTTTGTTCGGGGCTTTTGACGTCTCACGTGACCCCAGAACGGATCCGATCTGGATTTCTCTTGTGTTCACAGGTGGTAAAACTGATGCGCTGCTCCAGAAAGGTTCGCTGAGAGATGAACAAAGAAGATGATTGTAGTTTATTAAAAAAAAAAAATGTGTATGAGTGAGAGTGCTTTAAAAAAGAAAAAGCGAGAAAGGGAATTGATCCGGTTTTACACAGACTGTTGAAGGCAGGACTGGAACGCTTCAATGCCCCGCCTCTCCGTATGAAAGCCGACAGGTGTAACGGCGCTCTGTGTTGTTTCACCTCTGTGACAGTGGCGCAGGTAGTAACGACGCTGAATTGCACGTCTGGACGTGTAAATACATGGTGATGAGGAGGGACTGAGGCGTGATGTGTGGACGACAAATATATGTGTGTGTGCGGTCCACAACCAGAAGATTTGCAAGGGTAAGCTCAAACCTAACAGCAGTAAAACACATAAAAGTAATCAACCATTATGTCTATTAATTGGGGATAGAGTGGATAAAGTGTCCCAATTACAAAAATGCACAAATTTCAATAGATATTTACAAGATGTGGAACAGTTTTTAGATGAACCTGTGAGAAAACAAAATGACGTAAGTAATACAAGTTTGCATGTTGTGAGACATTCTTTTTTCCCGAGGAGTCGGTACCACACACAGGAAGTAACTGATGTGAACCTATTGTGTCAATCAAACATCTCATTTGATTTCTGTAAAATCGGAGAGACCGTCACAGAGGAAGATGAAAACCAGGAAGTTGAGTTCCACAAGCAAAAGAGGCGGGACATAATAACACAGCGGCGTTGGTATCTAGTGTTCCGTTTGTACTGTCCGTATATCCGTCAGCGGTACCGTGGCCCAGAGATGTTTCACAAATATGCATCTTAGACATCAAAAATTACACAAAATGTAATAAAATCTTACAACATGTGAAACTAACTCACCAAAGAACAAATTAATAATTAACATAAAAACAAATGTACAAGAGGTGAAACACTTTCAATGAAAAACAAAATTTAAAAAAATAATACCATAGAAACACATTTAATAAATGTGAGAGAAATTTACCAATGGTTTAAAAAAAACAAAAAAAACAATCAAGATTTCTAAATTCTAAAAGTACAAACAAACTAACAAAGCATGTGGCGCTGGAAGTAACCAATGCCAATCTTCAGTGTCAATCAAACCATTCAGGTTAGCCTTTGCTAATGTTGGAAAAATATTCATTGATTCCAACTCTTTGGATCAATATGTAATCAGCCAAATGTTGCAAACACAACAACCACGCCTCTTCTTTTCTTTTTCTTTTTTAACCCCATTCATGTGGAAAATTAGCTGTAATCTTGTTTCCAATCAGAAAAATCCTTTTTCTTACCTGGATGAATAGAATTGGTCTCTTTGAGGCAAAGTATATAGACAGAAAACACACGAGCTGACATTTCTGAAGGTCTAAACGGATAGAAAAGTTTTAAGAAATTGTTTTTGAGTTATTTCAAATGATCTGTGGTGACGATAGATGAAAATGTGGGATATTAAAAAAAATATATAAGAGTTTAACCGCTTGTTAGTCCACAATGATTCGGTTGAGTGTGAGGTTCAGGATCTTCTCGTCCTCCGTGCGGAAGATTAGATCAGTCACCATGTAACGGGGAGGGGGGGTAAATGTTTGCCTTTCTATTTCACACTAGACACAAAAAAGCTGCTGTTTTATACGTCACATCTTTATACGCCATTTTAAAAAAAACACACCGCAGCAGTGTCAGACTGATACCTTGTTTTATTCAGTGTAAACAAACAAAGTTACCGTAATGGCCGTGTCCCGCGGCGCCTCACATTTCAGCATCTGAACCTCGTTAAGTTCTTCATCAGTGAGGGACGGAGATGAAGAAAAACTCGGGGAACTTCTTAGGTATCACACTTTGTAACCACACTCTCATCCCGCAGGAGTGAGCTGCGCACACACTGTGTTAATGTGTGAGGCTGTTTTCTCACCGCAGAGACACACAGCTGATAGTTTATGAAACTCAGCGCTGTTTCCTTTGGCGGATTGGGGTTGATTAAGAGGTTAACTGCGGGGAGGCATGGCGTCTTTAAGGGAGATTTATCTGTTCCTGCTCTGACCCCTGGGGGGTAGCTTCCCTCACCCCCAGTGTCCCCAGGATTTATTTAGTTATTTGTTTATCTGTTGGAAGGGGTCAGCCTTTTCTCTGCACTACATCCCTGCCATGTTTGTGCATCTCAAACCCATTTTTCATCTGGTTTCTTGTGGGATTATGGCGCTGCTTCCATTTGCTGACTAAGGGAAGAGGACACGAGCAAAGGCCCCGCTCAGTCTCGTGACCTTTAACATTTGACAGTGATATGCTCCTGAAATTGGTTATTTTCATTTAACACATATTTTGCTATCTGCTCAACTTTGGCCCCCATTTGGAGGAATTATGGTTTTTCCTAATTGCTTCCTGACAGTTTTAATTCAGCCGCTTTTTAATTTATGGCCATTTATTTCCTATTTTTGCATCATGTCATTGTAGTGCGTGCGTGCGTTACACCCTGTGGGGGCGGACCACAGATTCCAATCCTCACGGAAGAAATCTCAGTTTATCGCTTGACACAGAGATAAACTTCCCAGAATTTGTTTTTTCTCTTCTTTTTTTTAAATAAAAACACCATCAATACACGTCACCGATTTATTACCTCCCGCCAGCATCTTGTGTTTATTTGCTTTGGATGTTTCAATTCATCACAGTGTCAAAACACTGAAAGCTATTACTCACCAGTGAAATATATTCATTTATTTATTTATTATTTATTTATTTTACAGTAAAAAATCCATCATCCAGCCAATGAAAAATTGAAACTTATTTGCAAACACGGCCCAACATTCGCTTCTGCCTCCCCATCACATTACCAGATTATTATAGGATTAAATCCTGTCGAATTCTAGAGCTAGAATTGGAGTATCGCTTGTCACGCCATCTCCAGAACCACCTCCGGCGACGTAAAATCCTCAAGTGATTGCTAGTACTCACCATGCCTCAAAATGTCACACACACGCTTACTCAGCCGCACATACTCTCACACCTCTTGTGTAAGGCGGTTCGTCGCTGCTCAGGGGCAGCGGGCCTTTTGCTGGGGTGAAGGGGAGGCAGGGTGGGGTGGTGGGGGCTATACAGGGAATGCTATGTGGCTTGCATGACCTGACATGTCTCTGAAGCTGGAGGGGGTCTCCACCTTTGACCCAGGGCTCCAAAACTAGGAAGATGAAAAAAGGGGATAGGGTGGGAGGGTTTCGCCTCTAAACAAGGGCTTCTGTTTCGACCACTCCAGGAATGTCAGTTCCATAAAAAGATGCCTACAGAGAGAAAAACAGAAGGAAAGATCTATCTATCTATCTATCTATCTATCTATCTATCTATCTATCTATCTATCTATCTATCTATCTATCTATCTATCTATCTATCTATCTATCTATCTATCTATCTATCTATCTATCTATCTATCTATCTATCTATCTCTTTGCTTTATTTAATTTGTGGGTTTTAGTATTAAAGTGCGGTCATTTATTCTCCATCAAGTCACTAAGATAGGCACGTCTCTCCTCGTTCACATCGATACAAACACAAGGTGGCAGTGAAGAGTAGAATGTTTTGACAGAAACAGAAGTGCCAACAGTGAAGGAGGAAGTGATAATCTTCTTAGAAAATAAAATGCGGCAACACCTGAGACAGCGCGGCCTTATGGGAGATGTTTAAGCGTCATACCAGCGGCGTAAAAACCCTTCAATGTCCTCCTCAACCGTTTGGTCGAACACCTTCTGAATCACTATTCCCTGTGGAATAATCTGTGCCACCTGACCGAACCCGTTTATGACATGACCCAGTAGTAGTTTGTTTATGCCAAAGAGTAAGGGGCCAAGGATGTAGCCCTGGGGGGCACCCTCAAGTCACGGGGGCCACCGAGGAGGAGGCATTAACCACAGCTATTCAGAAAGTCCTTTTCAATAAGTAGGATATGATTTTGGCACAAACGTGTATGAAATAATAATAATATAGATGTGATTATGGTTTGACACCACCAGGTGCTGCCCTGCCCAGAGGCCTTCAGTAATAAAGGTATGGGGAGATAAATCTCCTCTAGAGTAGAGCTCCATAAAACGTAGAGCCTTCTGTCTATATATTTAATGTGAACAGAAGGGTCTACTTTCTCTAAAGTCCCTGAAAGGTTGGGGATATTATAGAATCGACATCACGTTCGCATCAGATCCTTCGTGTTCAGGCGATTATTCAAATCGTTTTTTAATCCATCACTTTCAAATTTTATACCTTCATAGACCTTAGTGCGAGCAAGAACTGGATTTATTATGGGAAAGGTCAGTTTGTACATTTCTGACACTAGAGGGAGCTCTAGCTCCAATATTTTTGGGCCATAATTTCTCAACCGTTTGTCCGATTTAGTCCGAAGTCGGAGCATATGAATCCACTCCAGGAGTTATATTTTATATATGTCATAGTTTACTCTAGCAGGTCATGTTTTACTCAAATGAGGTCGCTTTTCTTCTTTTCTCGTTTTTTTTTACGAAAAACACTTTTTCTGATATAACTCCACATTTAGTTTGAGGAGTTCGATGAGGAAGATTACATTGGGGCTTTTAAGGGATGTATCCTTGCTGCCGGAGACGACAGCATGGGCCTAGTTTCATTCAAAAGCTGAATTTGGAACATTGGAAACTTTCTTGGCTGAGGAGGACAACAATAGTACCACATACAAATGTAATTTTAATTTAAAGTGAAATAGGGAGCCCGTTAAATCATTTTGATGGTCAAAAGTTGGGGCCATCCTTTCTGGTAGGTTCACTGCAGAAGTGTTCAATTTGTTGGAATTCTCATATATATCATATCGTATTATGAACATAGAACATAGAACACGGTTGTGCAGGAGGAGAAACGTCCTTTGAGACACAGCAAAAATGTTTTATTTATGTTTTCTTTGGTCAGTGGTGGTCAAACAGCCATGGTTATGAACTCTCCGGCATTCAGACAGTTCCACGATGCACTTAAAGAGATGGTTTACTCCGTAGGCACACTCTCTTCACCACCCATCCTCTGCCTTCATAACGCAACGTTTACTGCCATTTTTTACTCCGAACGGCGTTCATGCGATCAAGCAATAAATTAACCTCCAGACCCTGGATGAAGGCTGAGCCCTTGTGACTTGCCGGCAGAGGCGAGCTGCAGCAGAGACAGTGTTGACGCTGCACTGCAGGGGTTCAGTCAGGAGATAACCTTGTTTTTCACAATGTCTTCCTGCATGGAGCGAAGTCTGGACAAATGCCCAACGCGACGCAGAGAGAGCCTGTAGCCTGTTCCCTCGCAGAGTGAGGCCTGACATGGTGACCTCTGTGTATGTCAGAGGAGTTGAGCCTCAGATAGATGTGATTGTGTGTGTCTACAGGCTGTGATAAGGAGGGCAGTAAAAGATAAGACAGGAGATGTGAGGGCAGAGAGACTGGAGAGATAGTGAAGGTAGGTTAGGGTCACCACTGGGTCCTCAGTGGCTTCAATGATTGGATCTGAGTCGGCTTTATAGAATTGTTTTCGATCATGAATGCAGAATTAAAGGTGTTTTTTGTATTTAGTGCTTAAATAGTTACTCCATTACTCAGGTTTACTCTGTCCCTCATCAGAAATCTATAGAAAGTCATTTTATTTGACGACACCTCAGCTGAGAATCAAGAATCCTCATCATTGGTAAAAATGTCCTCTGCTCTTTAACTTAACCGAACTTTAGTGCATTATTATTATATGTTCATAGCACACATAATAATAGGAATAATATAATCAGTTCAATTCTGAATGGCAATTGAGGTCAGAATTTTGAGAGTAAAGTCAGAAAACTCACACAAATCTCAACTTTATTCTCAGAAAAAAGTCTAATGAAAAAAATTAATTCTAAATGTATTGAAGAGAATAAAAGATTTCCATTTAATTTTGCTCCGACTTTAAAGACAGAATTTGAACTTTTTCTGACTTTTTGTATTCAAGTTTTATTTTCATGCTATGTCTCTGCTAACAGCGAACATGCTAATGATTGGAGGCTAAATAAAGGAGTGCTCATAATTTCATACTTTAAGGCTTAATGGCCCTGTTCAATGGTTCATTTTTATTTTAATGATGGAGTACTGAATTAGGACCTCAGGAAGAGAAACAACCAGTCTTCTGTAGCTTATGTACGAATAGAGATTCAAGTCACTGAAATCCTGGTTGCACATACAAACATCCATCTCAGGTTTAAGGTGAATAAACGCTCCTCAAGTAATCAACTCTGTACATGCATCAGTCTGCATGGCAACAGGTTTGTCTCCTGGACTGCTGGTCGGGCAACACATGCTTCAGCCCTCCTATCCGCTCTCCTCTTCTTTCTCACAGTAAATGTTCATCAGTTGTCTGAAGTACAGGTGAGATTGACAAATGGTCAGCAAAGATCTTCATGGTGATTTTGATGAAAGGTCAGAGGAGCTAACTTGTTCTTACAGTTTCTATTTGTGGGTCATAAATCCCTTCTGACTGTGCCAGTAACTAATCAGAGGCTCATATAGGGTTTTCAGACTTGTCTCGGACCAATCGTAACCACTGATTGGATCAGCACTAATCTTCCAGCATGACGTCCCTCTGGTGGAATTTCCACAGGCCTACCATCCAACAGTAATTACATGACCCAAGAGATCTTCAATACCCTGAATAAGCATTGCGTCTGACGCGAGGCTATATTCTCTGTGCTGATACTCAACTTTCCTGTCTGGTTGCTGTGCAGCAACCAGACAACATCCAGTATACAGCCCTTAAAATCATGCACCGAGGCGGAGTTGAAATGGCCCTCCAGTGCACTGATCCGCACTCCACTCAACTTCTCTCACCTTCAGCGTTGGGCTTCAAGCACGCAGGCCTCTAACTGGCCTGGCCTCTAACTCCAAACCGTGTGTAGGGGTGAAAGAAGGCCAAATTCCCCTCCCTGCAGTTAAAATCTCAGACGGTGGTCTTTAACGCATTCTCCCACTCCCGCTCCCTCCTTCTGCACTCCCAATAAAAACCTCTGACCAACAGTTGACCTTCTGCATGGCCCCCTTCTTGCTGCCCCCCATCCCTCTCTCTTCTTTCCTTCACTCTCCTTCCCTTCATCCACTCCTTCTTTCCCTTCGCCACAGCGGCCCTCGGTGGGCCAATAGGAACCAGCAGCTGCAAGGAGAGAGGCTTGGGCAGGAGGGGGTGTCAGGGTCAAGGGGGGTCACAGTACTGGTAAAGTCATCGCAGGGGCTCTGCTGCAGGGGCATCGCTTCCCCCCTTCAAAGCTGCGCGATGACGTCCATGCACCCCTTCTCCTCTTCCACCACCCTCCCCACCTCTCACTCCCTTGCGGCCCCCTTTGGCCCTGCTGTTCTTTGGCTCTCAGGGGTCAAGACAGCCGAGGGTTAATAAAGTGATACCAGGTGTGGCCAGAGAGAAGCCCCCCTCCCAACACTTCTTCCCTCTTAACTCCAACCAGCAGCAAACTGTGGGCCCCCCATTTCACACCACCGAATCCTGCTGGGACTTTGAGCCAGAGAGCGAGCTCGTAAGAAGGGGTGGCCGTGCACGTCAAAGTAAAAACAAGCCTCAGGTAGCGTGCGGTACGGACCCTCCCTCGATTGGTGTGTGTGTGAAAATGCGTGTGTGTGTTTGCACATGTACATTCAGCACAAAGCTGCCAATACAAGCAGAGGGGGAAGATACCAGCATGCTGAATTCCATCGGAGCTCTAAGGGGCCTCAGGGACAATACGGGGTTAACCGACCTAACAAAGTGGCCGATTATGTCTCAGTGGAGGAACCTTGGAAGCAAAAAAGATCTCTAATCCCAGCACTGTCATTCCCCCGGATCAGCAGACACACAAACACACACATGAGGAGGGGGTACGGTGGGCTGTGGGGCTGTGCAGCGAGTGGAGGTGGACCGGTGGCTTCTTCTGTTGACCAGTTAGAAAGCGCAGGCTGAATGGCAACAAAGATCAAACCCAGTGGAACGGAGTCATTGGTGCGAGAGTAAATAGCCTCTGACAACGACCCCAGAGCAAACACGAAGAAGCCGTCAGTGCGCGAGTGCTACCACCAACAAGATGCTGAAATTAAACATCCTGAAAGTGTTCTGTCCTTTGTGTGCAAGTGTGAAACAGAGTGAATGAGAGTTTGAGCATGTGTGCACAAACATGAGCCAAGACATTTTGAAAACACCAGCAGCTTCTGTTCGCCTTTCAGGCCGAGCCGCTAAATGAAGGGGGTCCTAATTAACGCTAATTAACATCAACGACAAGTTGGGGCCATTAGTCCGGCTAATCCCCCGTTTACATTTTCCCCTCTCGCTAGAACCCTGCTGGCCAATTCTTACCCACTCGCAGAAAGGACGCTTTGTTAACGGGCTTGGCATCAAAAAGATATGAGCCCCCTCCAAATGAGTCGCCTCCATCAGGTCCTGAGAGCCGGGCCCGATCTGAACACTCGGCTTAAACAGCCTGAGAAGTGGATGAGGGTAGGGGCAGGGAGGTCAAGCCCCACGTTTAGAACGCTCCATCCGATCCATCAATGACTCATTTGCGTTCTCTCCTGATCCCCAACCATTAAGGGAGAAAATACAGCAAAGGCTGTAAAGGGAAGTAGCGACACCGTAAAAACTTCATTTTACTTCACATCAGTGCGGGGGTGAAGGGAGTGAAAGGATAGTGAACATGTGAGTGGGTAACATGCTCATTGTTTTAAACACCAGTGCAGGTGCTGGCGTGAGCAGACGTGTGCAGCAGTGCATTAGTAAGTGTGAAACAATGCCCCGCTGGTTTTAGAAGTGTGAAACGGGTGGAGATTGTGTTTGTTCACATTCTGAACGTTCTACTCATGGATTGTGTCACATGTCTATTTACGCTTTCTTTCTTTACATAACACGGTTCTGACATATGCGTAAAATTCAAACAATATGTTTAGCTTAATCAGTCATCAAACATAAGTAAAATAACTATAAGCAGTATTTATGGTACAAAGAAAAATGTAAAGTATGCATGAATATGCCTAAAAAGGCTCAGGCAGAAACAAAATGTCGGGTATTTACAATAAGAACCCTCTTATTAAACATTTATAAATGGCTTGTACATAGTTAATTAAGTCATTAACACTTTATGAATAATTAATAAGCTGCTACAACTCATTAGATATAAAGGGAATGGGAGATCTGATGCTTGCCAAATAGTGAGCACACCTCCCTGTACTGCTGACTTTATATTGCCAAATAGTGACCCATATTGATAAATTGAGAGCTAGATTATAAATATATGTATATATAAATATAAACGTTAACTAATGACTTATAAAGTGTATCAAAATATTTTTGTGAAATGGTATCAAATGTTGATATATTCACACTAGTAACCTTCAAAAATAGTTTTACAAACAATCTCTTAAACATCAAAAGTGAATTACACATTTTTAAGTTAGTGGTGGAATTATTCCACCATTTTACACCAACTGTAGAAATGTGTTAAATATCTTTCAATCATATTTGCAGCTCTGTATTGAAAATAAATCAGTTTGCTGATCATGGTTAGCTCCAAACCTGGCTGAGAAAACTGTTGTTTCCCCGTCCTCTCTGGCCGTGGAAGAACTTCTTCAGTCTTAAAAAGTAATTCTGATGAAATGTATGTCAAATAGCAGACATTTTTCATCCCTGAAAAGTCTTGGCGTCCCAGTCCACAGATCCTTTGTGTTGACATGACAACTCAAAAGTAGTTTCATGGATCCTTTTCCAATGAATATTCACATAGACTTTTATTGTGAGGAAGAATTGGGATGATTTGGGGAAATGTCTGTTTAATATTTCCAACACGGGGAGTTTTATCTCCGAACGTTTTCGGACCATAATATCTCATCATCTCTCATTTTAGTCCAAAATTGAGGGCATTTGAATGGTCTGGAATCGATTTATCTTAGACTATATCATATTTTACTCTAATAGTTCATATTTCAAACACTAGGGGGAGAATTATATATTTTATTTTATAATATAACTTCATGTTTTTTTGAATTCTATCAGGATTATAGCTTGTGTAGCTTGAGTTACAACAACATAGGATTAAGTTAAGATTAAATTTGATTACACTACAGGGAATAAAAGTCTATTTTCTGTTTTTAACATTTTGTGCTTGCTAAGCACAATTTAAAAAAACGGAGGTCAGGGAGTTCTTCTTCCTCTAATAGGATTTGTTGTCTCGTACACATGTGGAACACATTAGCACGCACAACTGCAGAATGTATAGAGGTGTGTTAAGGTCCAAAGTAGTTCTTATTACTATTATTATTATTAGTAGCCTTAGGCTAACGCTGGTTGGTAAAATGCATCAAATGGAACCATTAATGTTTGATATTGGACATTGTCCCTCCCCAACAAATAAATCAATTATAAACAAACCTCAAGTTTACATAGAGTGAACATTTCCAACCTAGTCAATTAGTATTCTATGGCTGCACAATTCAATCCTGGAAATATTCAACAGTTCTTGAGCATAATTGTCCTTTCATCTTCCCAGGTTCAACCAGGAATAAGGCGGGTTTATTTCCTGCTATTAAGATATACATTGGTTTAAAGACCTAAACATGAATGTTTCTTGTTTATACCAAATTCAGTAATTAACGGCCCAAACCTCATTTTAATTGGTTTGTTGATGGGTATTATAAACTATTTTTGTTGCTGTTCTTTTTTTTTAAAAGAACATTTTAAACATTTAATAAATGGTATACATGATTATTTGGATGTGTTCTTTCTCCACCTGCCCACTTTCTTTGGGTAAATTCTTCCCAGTAGAACTGGATCACAGAAGAGTTTATTTTGAAGAGTTTAACATTTTAATGGATGACCAGAAACACAACGACAAAAGTGGATCAGCTCTTCGGCTGAGAGAACAACTTTCTTTTTTTACCAGGCATTGATGAAGCAATGGGAGGATGAACCCTCGCAAATGTAGATGGATCGTATCATGGGGACTTTCCTGATTTTAACGTCGATGTTACCTCAGACGATGTTGGAACTGATGCTAATTCATTTTTGGGTGAAAATTAAAACCCTTTGATGTCCTGCTCAACTGTTTGGTTGACATTGACATTGACATTTTGAGTCCTTATTTATAATTTAAAATGTTCCTGTGTATAATATGACCGGCTGGGAGCATTCATATGCTAAACAGCAAGGGGCCAAATATGGAGCCCTGGGGGATGTGAAATGAAAGAAATAACAAGCTAATTACAACAAAAAAAAAAATTCCACTTATTTTTTTCTTTGTACTATTGGTACAAATGAATACTAGTCAGATGGACGGGCTAAGGTTACGGCCATAGCTTGCTTTAAAGAATTGGGGAATTGTTTTTATTCGCTTTCAAAGTTCTAGTTAGCTAGTTAGTCATGATCTGAATGTTTTTTTGTTTTTTTTCATAAGGTTCCTCAGCAGCATGGAGGCTGGCTAAGATGGTACAAAAACGTTACATCAGGGATGCAGACCGCCGACCCGATTAGATCTACAGTTGACCTGAAATCCTCCGATGTAACCACAACTGTAATGTGTTGGGTTGTAAAGGGGATTAGGCTTGTTTTACATACCTCATTTGCATATCCCACATCGGTTCTGTGTTTTATCTGATCCTTTGACTCTGGTGAAAAACAGTCAACAGGACCAGAGAGAGGACCTCTTGTTCTTGAGGTTGCTGTCATTGCACAGTTGATGTACAACACATCAACTGACCACTGAAAAAACCACAAAAACCACAAAGTGCCACAGGCATAAATCCGCTGTTCTCCAATCGTGCAGCTGGAAGTGTCATGTGGCAGTTGGGCAGTTTTCAACAGCTGACAAAGAGGTTTTATTGTGACCGCTGTGATGTATAACAGACATTTTTATAAAGGCTTTTCACTTTAATTACCTGCAGAAAAGGGTTAAAATGTAAAACACCAAAAGTATGATGTTTGGGTGTTGCATTCAAGTGCATCCGGCTTGATTCTGATGTGCGTTGTTAAACATCCATCAGACATGGCCTCTACAATTCCCTACAGTCGACACCCTTTAAACCCTCTCTTCAGTTTTAATGTAATATTATAATCCTGTAATAACCGTTTTACATCACGCCATCATAAATCACTACTTGTTTTTCAGCGGGGGGAAAAAAAACTCCTCTCATTATTCTCCTTAATGTTTCCGATGTGCCGGACCACTGCAGCTCTTTTTTCCAATCCTTCCTTTTTTACGCTTTGGAAAGTAAATACAATAAATTCCAGCACATAGCCGGAGCCGGGGTGTTCTGTTATTTTTCGGCACCGTGGGTAAGCACAATAGAAACACAGCTGTGATGATCAGTCCGGGCACCCCGGGAGCCACCGGAGGGCCGGAGCACATGTTCGTTAATGATCAGTTACAAAGGCCACAAAGGGAGCCGCTAGTCGCTGAGGTCTGTATTCCTTTGCCTCTCAAACCCTTTGAATGACTGGACCTTCTGCTAAATGTTTAAACCCAGAATGTGTCTCCCTGGATTGATTGCGTTTGAGTCAACAGTTTAAACACTTACTGAGTGATGTGTCAAAGGGTTCGGTTGCTTGTAAGCAGACAGAGACTGTGTTAGTCCGTGATGTTCTCTGGGAATGGATGAGTTTTTCATGTAAAAGTGCTTTTAACTGATTCAAAACAAGTTTTTTATCCATTTTAATTGTCATCTCTATACATACATGGCTAAGATCTTTCATCTTTATTCCTGCTCGCTTAAGAAGTTTTGGCTCCAAATCGACAGATTAGTGTTTTATCTGAGCCTCCAAATACTTAAACCATAATTAAAAAATAGGCCAAGTAATTAAAAAAAAAAAGTTTCAAAGTGGATGCAGACTATTACTAGTTCAGAAAAATGATTTTGTTGTTCACGAATCATGAAAGGTCTCACACCTTCAGATTGACAAACGACCCAAAATGGATCTGAAGCATTTTTGGAATAGATGTCTTTCAGCTGCGGACAATGTGACATTGAGGTCAGGGAGTGGAGGTGTTGCCTTATGATGGGTGAGTCTCCTCCAAACGACTCCCACAAAGCAGTAAACATCAAGAGAAAGTTCCAAATGCTCTGAGCACTAAAGCTGCGAGGAGATCTTTTAAAAAAGTGCTGCCCGAACAAGCTCACACATAAACACGTATTCGCTCGCATTCAGGTCAAACATGCACACATACATGTATATATGTACTTGCACACATACACAGGCACCTATCCCTCTAGGGTGATCCACAGCCCTCCCCCACCCTTGAAACTCGATCTGTCGGCATGCAGCACGGAATTCTCCAATCGCCCTGACTTTTGACCTCTGCCCTTTTTGGCAGTGCACACAAGAGAAGATGAAGTGCCCAAGCCTCTCTCTTCCCCAACACAAAAAATCCCCTGTTCCAGCAGCCCTCCCACACATGAACGGGCACGCACACACGCACACACACAAACATAGACGACACACACACCGGTTCCCATTTTGGACGCCCGGAGGGCGAACACTTCGCCGGTACCCGTGAGCCACATGATCAAAATGATTCTTTATATGTAGGTAGCAGATATGTGTGTGTGTGTGTGTGAGTGTGTGTGTTTGTGTGTGTTTGTGTGTGTGTGTGTGAGAGAGAGAGAGAGAGAGAGAGAGAGAGAGAGAGAGAGAGAGAGAGAGAGGGAGAGAGATATCTGTGTTCAGTGTATGAGGCAGAGAGGAGGAACTTTGACTTTTAAAATCCTTTCATTGCATCTTTCGCATAGCAAAGACACAAAAGTTCTGTTAGAGCTTTTGGGGTTTTAGCGAGTAGACAACACGACAGCCAAAAGCTTATTAGCATCAACGTCATCATCACCATCGTCATTGTCAAAATCAACAGGAGAGATCCTGAAGAGTGAGACAGGTTTCTACAGTCATGTGTTTTTTCTGTCACGGGCCTCCTGACTCACCGTGAGTCACGTGTGTTTTGTGCGTCTGTAAATAACATTTATTGTCTTTACTGAGTCTCATCTGCCTCAAAAGATTCCCAAATAAATGGCCGAAATGTGCTAATAAGTATATTCCGATAATCTAATGGGGCAAATATACCTTTCGTCCTGCATGTTTGTGATAACTTTTTGCAGGTTTCAGATAACTGGCATTGATTTTATTAGAATTCAGGGTTTTACACATTTTGTCTCTGGTGGCTGAATCGCACAGAGCGGTTAATTGTTCTTGCTTTCATCATACGGTGTTTAATCTTGTACTTAGTTCACTCTGCTGAGGAAGTCATGCTGGCTTGTCTGATTTTTAGTAGGATTACTCAAAAAGACAAGAACAGATTTTGGGGAGGTTGGCTTTAAGCCACGGAACAATACCAACTAAAAATGCATGAAGTTCATGATTGACTGCCTTCTCCAGATGTTCATCTGGGAGTTGAGGGGAGAGGAGGTGCAACTGCGATTTTGCTACCATAAGAAGGCACCAGTCTCAAGTGGAGCTCCATTACAGATTTGTTTAGAAAGAATAGATGTGCGGGTAGCACAGCTTACTCGCTGTGAGACAGTTTCTAGTTCAAATTCAGCTCTGGGATCTGTCCAGGTACCCCAACGTCCTCCAACAGTACAAAGATATGTAATACAGGTGAATTGGTGACTATAAATTGCCCACAGGTGTGACTGAACGCATGAATGGTTGTTGGTCTCTTTGTATCAGCGACTGGTCTTGGCGGTATCCCGTCTCTCGCTCAATGTCAGCTGGGACCGGCTGACATTGAGCCGGTCCCCACACACACACAAACGCACACACACACACACGCACACAGCCCTAAACCAGCATAAGCAGTAACAGAAAATGAAAAAAATGGAAAGATGTGCCACTTTGAAGATTGACTGCGCCAATCTCCTCTGCAGTCTGAGGTCACAACAGCATGATCCCTAACCATAACCCTAACCCTAACCCTAATCCTTGTCTGGCATGTTTTGGGTTCAGTCTGGTAATATAATATGTTATAATAGAGTAATAACTGTCAGTCTGAAGAGGCGATGTAGTGAAAAAAGATACCAAACAATGGTATGTTAAAGTCTATTTACTGTGGTATATAAAGGCTGAGGTTTAGGGTCAGGGTTAAAGTTCATGCTGGTGTGAGCTCAGAACCCAGAGGGTAGAGAAGTGAGCTTCATGGGAAAACTTCATGGGGAAATTAGAATACTCTTTGCCCATATTTAAAATTGAGAAACAATGGAGGCATGTGGATTTAAAAAAAAAAAAAAAAGACACTTTATATTTTGAAATTATTCCAATTACTTTTAGGGTTTATGGAACAAACTAGTTTGATCAACTGCCAACAAAAAGATTGATAAGATTAGTTAAGTTAAGGTTTTTCCAGTGGAAAGCAAAGTAAAGTAAGCAGAAACAATAGTAATAAGAAGGAGGTCAATGGAAAACTCTTTTTGATTGTTTGTAGAGTTTAAAGAATCCTGCAGAATTTTCTCACTATCCTGGGTTTAGTGCATGAAATTCATTCATTCATTCATTCTCCCTAACCGTTTATCTTGTTCCTGGTCGCAGGGGCTGGAGCCTATTCCAAATGAAGTGAACCAGTCGGAGAAGGTGGAGCAGGGACGTTTTGATGTGTTCAAGCCAGAACCAGCAGATTTAAATCTCAGGTAGTATCAGGAAGTTTCTAACTCTTACAAGAGATGCAGTGTGAGCTCCAGGACCGACCTATCCTCCCAGCAGAAGACGAGATCATCCGCCATGAAACGAGGAGGGTGATTGATTGTTTTAGCCAAAGTTCTGCTCAATGCAAAAGTAAACATCTCACCAGATGATAAGGCTGGATTGCGGGTCGCCTCCCTTTGGCGAGCAATATGCGATGTAAAATCTCCCAGTTGAGCGGCACTATGCTGCCTTTGTGTCGCTCAGTGTAAATAAACAAAACCAGTGCAGGGAAGGGTTTTGGCTGTTGGGCTATCATGTGACCCTTTATCAGCTTCACTTTGCTACTTTACAAAAATTGCAAATACTCTCGGGTTGCCCAAAACTGTCTATTAAACAACTCATTAAAAACGTATCGGCAATTCTGCAGAACTTGCCAAGAAGTTTTTGTTGGAAAGAGACTGCAGGTGAGATGTTCCCAGAGAGCAGCGTGATGAAGAGCACCACCATCGTACAACTTAACTTTAAACACACGGCCCCAAAGAGAAGATTTCTTCTCTCAATGGAGCTCTTCCACAAATTATACAAACAGATTTAAATCATCTTGAATCTATTTGTGAGAACAGTTTGTATTTATACATTCAAGTTCAGATTTAAACATCTTAACACAAAACCAGGAGCGGAATCTCTCTGTTCCACTGATCTAATCTCAAATAAAGCAGGACAACTCTTATGGAATCTGACTGAACCTCTTTACGATACAGTATGTTGTTTGTGAAAGACTTTCCCATGCATCTGATCCGGTATCCCAAAATGCGTCTTTAAAATCCCCGGAGGGCCACCTCTCTCCTCCACCATCTGACCGCTGCCATTTGTGCATTGTGTGTGTCCGGCATGACTGCTCTCGTCATTTTCCCCTTTGATTGGCCTTCACACAATGTGATCAGTGTTGCAGCTGTCTGAAAAGGCCTCTTGTGCAGCATCTGAGCAATGCTGATCACCCTGATGCGTCCACAACTTTGCTTTTAGTTCCATTCAGGCTCTGTGACAAACGGCAAACTGTCTGGTGAGCATGTGTCAAACCACTTGATTTACTTCTTTGTTTGACTCCATTAGAGCTTTTCTGAATGTCGGGTTCTTCTTGTATGGTCTCACTGTATTGGTAAAAATTGCCATGGCCGTTAGCTTGAAATTATAATGTATAGACAGACTGAAAGAATTGCCCCACTGTATGTGTGAGTCATTTGAAGTACTCCCAATGCACAAAAGCCGAATTATTCCTTAATTCTCCATTTCTTTTTAGCATGGGCGATAGTTTTTTTTTTTGAGAAGTCAATCAAATTCATCCTTGCTTTTAATTGCACAAATTGCTTTTCAGTTTCTTTAAAAAGAAAAACTAGGACCAAGCCAAAGCAATTCATGTTTTGAACTTTTGAGATCAGGCACAAGAATAAACTCACAAGCGGACTTTGTGTTGCCGTTAGAGTGTATTTGAAAAAAAAAATGCATTATAAGGGGATGATTTAATATAAAAAATAGTTTTTTTTAAAAATCCTTTTTTGAAATGTGTAATAAAGTTTGTGTCAAACGTTGTCCGTGAATGGAAAAGATCAGTGCACACAGAAGATTCATACACGTCAAAAGTTATCTGCAGGTGATAAAATCTGTTGTGTTAATAAAATGTGGGAATCATACAAATATTTTCTGTAGTTAGAAACATACTACACTACATGACCTTGATGTTAGAAACTACAACTCACAGGTTATAAGAGCAAATTTTGACCTTTTGTCTCGGCGTCAACTCACAAGCCAGTCAGCAGTTTTGCCAAATGCGAACTGGCTGTCCAATCAGAGGAGGCCAACGCTTCCAATCAGAGGAGGGTAACATTTCCGATCAGGGGATTTAATACACTTGAAAGATTTTAGCATACCTACGTGACTCAGCCTCCTGAATCTGGGATAGGCTCCAACCTCCATGACCCTGAACAGGATGGTTGCCGATAAGGAATGAATAATTAAAGGATGAAAACAGGAATTGTAGCCCTGACGCGACTATTTGATGATGTATTTACAGTACAAGGATGCGTCAAGCTTTAGTCACAATTTCTTTACTAAAAAACCTGCATGATGTTGCTGTGAACGTGTGAGTGTGTGTGTGTGTGTCTGTGTGTATTTGTTCTTTTGTGTGTGTGTGTGTGTGTGTGTGTCTGTGTGTATTTGTTCTTTTGTGTGTGTGTGTGTGTGTGTGTGTGTGTGTGTGTGTGTGTGTGTGTGTGTGTGTGTGTGTGTGTGTGTGTGTGTGTGTGTGTGTGTGTGTGTGTGTGTGTGTGTGTGTGTGTGTGTGTGTATGTGTGTTCTTGTACAAACTACAAAGTGAGTACTGGCTTAAGTTTTTAACCAAAAGAGTGAGGTCATTTTTTGGAAGTGAGGACATTTTGGGCGGGCCTCACTTAGTTTCCATTGCAGTCATATTCTGAGTTGATGTAAATGCTCTCCTCTGTTTTTTCAAAAAGCGCTCAATTTTTATCCAAAATAAGTGTAATGTGTCTGTGTGTCTATGTGTCTGTGTGTATGTGTCTGTGTGTGTGTGTATGTGTGTATGTGTATGTGTGTATGTGTCTGTGTGTATGTTCCTGTGTGTATGTGTCTGTGTGTGTGTGTCTGTGTGTGTGTGTATGTGTGTATGTGTCTGTGTGTATGTGTCTGTGTGTATGTGTCTGTGTGTATGTGTCTGTGTGTGTGTGTCTGTGTGTGTGTGTGTGTATGTGTGTATATGTCTGTGTGTATGTGTCTGTGTGTATGTGTCTGTGTGTGTGTGTATGTGTGTGTGTGTATGTGTGTATGTGTCTGTGTGTATGTGTCTGTGTGTGTGTGTATGTGTGTATGTGTCTGTGTGTATGTGTCTGTGTGTATGTGTCTGTGTGTGTGTGTATGTGTGTATGTGTCTGTGTGTATGTTTCTGTGTGTATGTGTCTGTACTTATGTGTCTGTGTGTATGTGTCTGTGTGTGTGTGTATGTGTGTATGTGTCTGTGTGTATGTTTTTGTATTTTCCGCCCGCCAGATCCATTAATCCGTTATGGCAAAAAGAGAGAGAGGTAAGCGAAGGGGTTGAAGTGGTTACAAGGTATTTTTGGTGTCATTGGGACAAATATAATGTCATCAAATGAAATATTGTAAAATGTAGTTTTTGGCGAGAAGGAGTAATTTGTATTTCATGTTTTCATGGCAATTCTGAAAAATGTTTATGCTAAAAGACATTAGCCTTCTCGTGCACACAAACACACACTCACACACACACACACACACACACACACACACACACACACACACACACACACACACAACACACGCACACACTGGAATTGGATTTTCGCCACTGGCAACATAGAGCCATGGATTTACTGAATGTTCTGTCTGTCAGAGAGTCAGAATGCATTTAAGATGATGAAAAAACAGTTTGAGTCAAACATAGAGGCTGTTGAATGATTTTGTCAGAGTTGGATTCTGAAACAAACAACCGGCAGCGGTGCAGATACAGCATCCATTGAACAGTCGTTGGTTAGATTTTATTTATTTATTTTTGGGGGGGGGGAGTTGTGGCAATCCCTCCTTCCTGGTCTGATGCTGCTCCTCTGGGAGTCCCGCCTCCTCTGGCGCGGCTCCTCGCTGGCGTACCGTCTCTGTGCTGGCCCGACTGGAGCACATGGGATAAGTTAGCCTCTAGGCCGTTCTAAAACACATGGTTAAAATTGTGAAAGGATCCATTTGAACACAAACCATTTTTCTCCCAAATCCGACCGACTGGTTTTGTTGTCTGAACCAAACCAGACCGTTACAGAAAAAAAAAAAAACTCCAGGAGTCACAGAAGGCAAACCTCTGCCAGCGCAGCTCAATCAACCAACTACGTCAGCACACCTAAAAGAAACATCCCCGTGATGGTTGGACCCTAACTTACGACACTTTTTCCAAGAAAGCCTGTTCCGAGAATTTGGAATGGCATTTTTGGAACAATTATTTTAATAGTTTTTTAAGAAAACATGCAATCAAAACAATATTTTATGGCGGTTTTTCTTCAGGCTGTAGCTAACTTTCAAAGGTACTTCCATTTATCTGAATCAGTACCCTTTCAGGGCAATTATTTGATATTTGGTACCAAGGAATATTATGTGGATCCAGATCTGTTTCGATAAATGGCAAATATTATGGAATTATCATTTTTAGTATTGCGAACATCATCCATCATTTTAGAATGCAGAACAGGAGTTATTCTTTTTGGGGTCCACAGACTTTACACAATGGCAATACTGAACATACATTCACATTAATCTCACTTCAGTAACACAACCACAACAGAAATAAAACACATAAATACATAAACTCAAGGACAATAAACCTGCACCACCAACTGAATTCATAATGTTCTCACCGTAAAAATGTTATATTTAAACCCAGAATGGCGTGTTTAGCACACAAAGAATTACTTATTAACTCCTGAAATTACTTATGAAGTACTACTCCTACTTTTTCAGACCCTAGATATTGTTTTGATAGATAATATTAGTTACGCACTGGTGAAAATGCAAACACTGTCAACTCAAGTAGAATTGAACTTCTGCACATGAGTAAAAGTGAAAAAGCCCAGGTAAGTATCAGTAACTGGAGCTCAGGTAATATTATATTACATTACATATGTTATATATTATTTACTTAATTTAAGTGAGGAGCAGCATTCTTATACTTCTCTAACTGCCATTCACAGGTAATGATTGTATTCAGCCACAGATCAACCGATATGTCGGACAAAAATAGGGGAAAATAGATGTGAAAAGAAAAACACTGACTTTTACACCTTTTTCGTTCCGATTCACGTGTTTCGTGTCTGTTTTGTCATCGGGCAGGTTTTACATTTATCATCCATCAACACAACCATCACCACAACCATCAACACAACCATCAACACAACCATCACCACAACCATCAACATAACCATCACCACAACCATCAACACAACCATCAACACATCCATCAACACAACCATCAACACAACCATGAACTCAACCATCAACACAACCATCACCACAACAATCAACACAACCATCAACACAACCATCAACATAACCATCACCACAACCATCAACACAACCATCAACACATCCATCAACACAACCATCAACACAACCATCAACACATCCATCAACACAACCATCAACACAACCATGAACTCAGCCATCAACACAACCATCAACATAACCATCAACACAACCATCACCACAACCATCAACACAACCATCAACACAACCATCAACACAACCATCAACACAACCATCAACACATCCATCAACACAACCATCAACACAACCATGAACTCAACCATCAACACAATCATCAACATAACCATCACCACAACCATCAACACAACCATCAACACATCCATCAACACAATCATCAACACATCCATCAACACATCCATCAACACAACCATCAACACAACCATGAACTCAGCCATCAACACAACCATCAACATAACCATCAACACAACCATCACCACAACCATCAACACAACCATCAACACAACCATCAACACAACCATCACCACAACCATCAACACAACCATCAACACAATCATCAACACATCCATCAACACAACCATCAACACAATCATCAACATAACCATAAACATAACCATCAACACAACCATCAACACAACCATCAGCACAATCATCAACACAACCATCAACACAACCATCAACACAACCATCAACACAACCATCACCACAACCATCAACACAACCATCAACACAATCATCAACACATCCATCAACACAACCATCAACACAATCATCAACATAACCATAAACATAACCATCAACACAACCATCAACACAACCATCAGCACAATCATCAACACAACCATCAACACAACCATCAACACAACCATCAACACAACCATCAACACAATCATCACCATAACCATCAACACAACCATCAACACAACCATCAACACAATCATCAACACATCCATCAATACATCCATCAACACAACCATCACCACAACCATCAACACAACCATCAACACAACCATCAACACAATCATCAACACATCCATCAACACAACCATCAACACAACCATCAACATAACCATAAACATAACCATAAACACAACCATCAACACAACCATCAACACAACCATCAACTCAACCATCAACATAACCATCAACACAACCATCACCACAACCATCAACACAACCATCAACACATCCATCAACACAATCATCAACACATCCATCAACACATCCATCAACACAACCATCACCACAACCATCACCACAACCATCAACACAACCATCAACACAATCATCAACACATCCATCAACACAACCATCAACACAACCATCAACACAACCATCACCACAACCATCAACACAACCATCAACACAACCATCACCACAACCATCAACACATCCATCAACACAATCATCAACACATCCATCAACACATCCATCAACACAACCATCACCACAACCATCAACACAACCATCAACACAATCATCAACACATCCATCAACACAACCATCAACACAACCATCAACATAACCATAAACATAACCATAAACACAACCATCAACACAACCATCAACACAACCATCACCACAACCATCAGCACATCCATCAACACAACCATCAACACATCCATCAACACAACCTTCAACACAACCATCAACACATCCATCAACAGACACACACAACCATCAACACATCCATCAACACAACCATCAACACAACCATCAACAGACACACAAACCAACACAGCTACGCACAATGCAGCCTCTCCAAGTGGTCAATATAAGTATAACAGTAGCTCTGATTTGGTTTTGGACATGTATTCTGAGGGAGACCCGTGTGAGTCTGTCTCGGCGCCATGTGGTTTGACTCATCCTGTTAGAGACTAATGTGTTCTTAAACAGGTATAAGTCTGTGGGCCGCCCCCTTAACTGTAGCAAATCCATTAAGACAAAGCTCTCTTGATCCTTTCTTCGAATCCTCCACCGCGGCTGATTAAATGTAGCCGATTTTCACGCCTGTGCCTCGGAGGCCGCGGGCCTGAATGGCTCCTCACAGCGAGACCCCGGTGTGCGATCACTCCATCAGCCTGAGGAGGATGGAGGAGGGAACCAGCAGCCTCACGGCTCAGCTGTGGGAAGACTTAAGGACCCGGTTAGACGTTCGTCCAAACGTTTCCTGACTGTGTGACCGACAGATTTTCCTCCCAGGAACAATCAAAAACATTCTGAGGAACTTCTTTAACAAACGTCCTGAATAATCTCCCAGAAGACACGGCTCAGCGACACGTAACGTCATCGTAACCCACTTTTTCTCATTCGCTTTGACTCAGTGCTTCTTTTTAAATAGTAAGATGATATCTCAGTTCCAATTTGATGTTTAGTTATTATTTTGTTGAGACTTTTGACACTTAATATATGTGTTATTACCGCTAACAAGCAGGTTATATTGTGTGTTGGTTGTTTGGTTGGTTGATTGTTGGGTTGTTTGGTTGATTTGTTGGTTGGTTGGTTAGTTGGTTGGTCTGTTGGTTGGTTGGTTGGTTGATTGTTGGGTTGTTTGGTTGATTGGTTGGTTGGTTGGTTATTTGGTTGGTTGGGTGGTTGATTGTTGGGTTTTTTTGGTTGATTGGTTGGTTGGTTGGTTAGTTGGTTGGTTGTTCGGCTGGTTGGTTGATTGCTGGGTTGTTTGGTTGATTGGTTGGTTGGTTAGTTGGTTGGTTGGTTGTTCGGCTGGTTGGTTGATTGCTGGGTTGTTTGGTTGATTGGTTAGTTGGTTGGTTAGTTGGTTGGTTGCTTGGTTGGTTGGTTGGTTGATTGGTTGGTTGGTTGGTTGTACGTGTTTGGTTGATTTGTCGCTTGTTTGATTGGTTGTTTTGTTGATTCTTTGTTTGTGTAGTTGGTTGATTTTATAGTTGATTGGTTTGTCATCAAATCCTGTTGTAGATCTGGATAAATGGGCTGATCCAGGATTTCCTTCACCCAATTTCATTCTTTGAATGTTCCTCATAACACAGAAACTACAGAACCCATGTCCATGAGGTCTTTTGAGATGGGCGGCGCACGGATCAGGCTTTTGTAAGATTGGCTACAGTACCTCAGTAGCAGCTAATGGGAATCTAAACAAAGAAAAACAACAACAACCCTTTGAACAGTAGAATCATTCTTCATAAGACATTTTCCTTTCTCATTCATTCAAGTTTATAGAATGTGTTTTGGCTCTTATGGGAACCGGAGTTTTAGTGTCAGAACTCCTCCTCAGTGACTTTTTCTTACTCTTCGACCCTTTTAATCACAATGACATTCATTTGAGCACTTTTTCACAGAAAAATAAACATCTGAAAGTTGGATTAATACGCTCTGAATGGACAGTAACACAGTTTAGTAATATCCCACACACAGTACTGGGCTCATGAAGAAATAGCATGGCTATGAATTAACAGCGAGTCTCCATGCGCCCAAATTAATCCTGATCGCTTTTCACCAAGCACCATCATCAGGTCACGACATTGATTATTCCAATCCACAACATCCGTTCCATCATTTCTTCTGCTGTGTTTTTGGTTAGCACTAGCCAAGGAAAGATCAGCACTGTCATGGCTAGCGTGCTAGCAATTAGCTAGAAGCATTTTGCGGTTCTAAAGGCCCCATTGTGCTACAATGAACACCCTTCATTTCCTGGGCTTTTTTTACTCTAGGGGTGTTGCGATACACTAATATTGATAATAAGCATATTTATTAGAAAACAAACAATTATACTGCTATTTATACAGTATGATGTCATATAAACAATCAGAACATTAGCAGAAGAAAAAAATTCCAAAACATCACAATATACTCGTGTTGAAACTGTAAGTTTGTTTAAGGGTTCATTACTATAAAAAAAACACATTTATTGTTAACAATTGTAACAGTTTACAGTATTTTCCTCAAAAATACAATTCAATACAAAACTTTCTTTAATAAATCCTTCTCTGTCGCAATGTTTTCAATTGCATTCGGTACATTTAAGGTCAGATCATCCTTTCAAGGACATTAAATAAAATGACTTGTTGTGTATTTTATACATTATTTTAAAAATGTTTATGGATATATTTATACTATATAGAAACAGAGAAGGGTGTATTTTTTTTTGATAAAGGGTGAAAAGTTTTTTAATGTAAATTTAATCGTAAATATCAACAAAATCTGTCATTTAGAATTAATCTGTAACTAAACTGTAACTTGTAGAACATTCTGGTATTTTCATAGTACACAGAGAAAAAAGAGTCTATGTCTCTCACATGCTATGATGTAAAACTTTAGGTAAGTACCGTTTTTTGACTTTCAACCCTTCAGTTTTTCTACAACCATGATGACCATGACTATTTGAATTTAACGGTCATGACCGTTGCCTTTTCACACCTTTTTTTTTTCATTTTCTCCTATTTTTACAGTGCTGTGCAGACGTCAGGGCTTCTTTTTGTTTAGTCTTGGTCATCTGGAAGGAGACAGTCTCCAATCCCCTGCGTTATACATGCAAACCCTCGAATTTAATGTGATGTCGTAAAAAAATGTTTTTTGGAGAGAGAAAAATGAAACTTGAACTCTTAGAATAAAATATGACATAGAATAGATAGATCTCCTCCAGTCCATTAATAGTCACCAAATTAGGACTAAATCAGACCAACTGTTGAGAAATTTTGGCCCCCGAAAACTTTTGAAGATAAGTTCCCCCTAATGTCGGGAATATATAACTGACCTTTCCCAAAATGACTCCAATTCTTCCTCGCATTAAAGTCTATATGGGTATAAAATTTGAATGTGATCCATGAAATGGTTTTTGAGTTATCGCGTTAACACAAAGGATCTGAGGCGGGCCGCTGACGATTTCATCCTATCTCTTATATTCTTCTCTATTATATTTGAGAGGAAGTAGAATCATCCGTCAATGAAAATACGAACAGTGTCTCCTTGTAACGCGCGTCAAAAATAATCTTGATGGTTCAAGGGGAAAAAAAAAATGTGTAAATCTCCCTTTAACATTTCTGAGCTATGATTAAATGATGAGGCTGGTTTCAGAGATAAACCTGACTGATTCACGTTGATGAAGATCTTACCCTCATCAATCCGTTCCTCACACATTTATTTAGATTTTTCTGCTTGTGATCAAATCGGTTAAGAAAAAAAAAAATTGTGCTTTGATTGATGAAATGGATGTTGGATTGAAGATTCACAGCCGTTTAAAAATAAAGTCTAATTAGTCCCACATTATAAGATTATGTGTTTGATGATGTCGTTGAGTTAAATAATCGGCCCCCATAATGCCCTGACCTCTTCACCTCCACAATCTTTGCTCCATAAGCCATTTTCAAAGGAGAATAACCCAATTACAGTCCAATCCAGGAAATTCCTTCCTCCAGATTAATCCAAACAAAGCATTACTTATGCATCACTTGACTCCCAATACGTGACCCCTCGGACAACAAACTGCCCTCCCGTCTTCCTCCACCTCCTCCCCCTCTCCGAAAGGGTGTTAAGACCTGTCCCTGGTCTCCCTGGGGGATGATGGGAAAGGAAGGCCTTCACATCTGTCCAAAGCCTCAGGGAGAGAGGAACATTCCTTTATCCAATAGACAGACAGAAAGATAGAAAGACAGAGAGACAGAAAGAATAAAAGACAGAAAGAAAGAAAGAAAGAAAGAAATAATAAAAGACAGAAAGAATAAAAGACAGATAGACAGATTGAAATAGAGAGAAAGTAAGACAGAAAAAAGAAACTGAAAGAAAGAAAAAAGAACAGAAAGACAGAGAGAAAGAGAGAAATTAATTAATTAATAAAAAGAAAGACAGAAAGAAAGAAATCTGACTGAAGAAGTGAAAATGAACACAGAAAGATTATATTAAAGATTATATAGATTATAAAATAGATGGAGACATACAGAATTGAAAGTCATTGAAAGAGTGAGAGATGTTGAGAAGGAGAGATGGACCTTGTCTCCTTATGAAGCCATCCATCACGTCCTCAATAGCTCCGCGAGCAGAGGGAGGGAAACCGGCACCCCGGGCCCTCCTTCAAAAGGCAGAGAGGAGAGGAGGGAGGAGAGGAGGGAGGAGAGGAGGGAGGAGAGGAGGGAGGAGAGGAGGGAGGAGAGGAGGACGGCTGCAATGTGCCGGTGGGGCTGTGATCTTTCCCTCCCTCCCTCCTGTGAAGTCAGCAGGGAAAGTGATTAGGCCTGCCTCTCTCCTCCTCCTCCTCCTCCTCCTCCCCATCCCTTCCATGTTTCCCTCTGATGCAGGTTGTAACGGTGTTGGGCCTCTCACTGGGGCCTGCTGTTGATTTCTACACCTCACTAACGTTCCACTGACTCTTCAATACACAACTATGTGTGACACACCTGCAGGACGCCATGATAGTCTACTCACCCCGACTGGCCCTCCTTCCTCCTTCGTCACGTTCCATCCAAAATTATATCTCTGGTCGATTTTAAGAGGTAATTGTTAGGTTTCTTTTTTGTTTGTTTTAAAAATCGGTTCCATATTTGTTCACAGAATTTGAAAAAAACTAGAAATTTCTACATCAGGACGCCACTTCACAGGATTTTAGATGTTTGTTTGTTTGTTTGTTTGGTTCCAACTCATAATGTACGACTTAAATGTCTGGGATGTAAATAAGAAGTCGGACACCTTGGTCTTCGCACATGTGCAGAGAGAATAAAAGTGCTGATCTCTGGGAATCGATGCGAGGCTCTTTCAAGTCATCCGATCGCCCGACGGTCATCCTGGGGATGCTGATTGGTCCTGCTCAGGAAATGACACCCGACAAACCCAGAATCAGGCCCGAATGTAAAATGAAAGTGAGTGGTGCGGCTCGAATATCAGGTCAAAAATAGGCTCAAATCTTACCCTGTCTGCCAAAGTGAAGCAAACTGATCTGAAGTCCAACTCGGTTTGAAAATTTAAATGTGAGCAAAAAGAAGCAACTAAGGTTGCTACAGCAACAGGGTCCTGGGTTCAAACCCACCTCTGGCCTCGAAGCCTCCCACAGCAGAAAATATGTTGACAAAATGGAAAAAAATAAATCTCTTAAATCTTATAATTCAAATAAATTTATCCAGATTCCCTCTAAAATGGGATTCTTTGTATCTCGGGACATTTCCAACCCTTTTACTGAGGGTTGGTCAAAATCTGTATGATTATGTATCAGAAGACTTCTGAACCAGTACAAATACAACCAGCGTTTAATATTAGACCAGAGTCAAATAAACGTTGACTCTTCTTCACCCACTTTTTTGTTGGATTAAATGTAATAATAATCATAAAAATACATTTTATTTGTAGAGTGTAAAGTAAAGTAGAGTATCAGAAATACTCAAAGGTGCTTAACAGGCACGGAAATAAAAGAAAAACAACATATCAAGAAAGGAATCCATATTAGATATTAAAATACAAACATAAACACGTCTGTGAACTGAATCTTTTAAAAATCCAGAAATGAAAATAGAAAAAGTGAAATTTTTCCCCCCTTTTTTTTTTTACACTCTTACAAACCAATTGGCCAGAAATCAAATGTAAACACACTTTCACACCGGGGCGTGACAAGTGTGAGATGTTGTTGACCCCTGTCTGTCCCCTCTCGTTCTCTTAAGGTCCCTTAACGTTAAGGTCACAACCTAGCAGGTTTATTGGCCCTCTAAAGTCATCAGTGGATCGGGATTGGATGAGAGGCCTCTAATGGAGTCAGTAATTGGTCCAGTTTATCAGTTTGTTAGCGGCTCTGGCTGTGGGAACAGCTTTGACGTAAAAAGCCAAGTATACATCATTAGCGATGAGCTTTCTGAACAGAATAAACTGGATTCCATAGAATTAGTTCTGGTTTGTTCTTCAGACGGGTCAGAAAATGAGGGGCTTTTTTTTGAAATGTTCAAAATCTGGCCAAAGATTTTTCTTTTTTTCTGGATTCTAAAAAAATAAATAAAAATCAACTTAACTCTTCAAAAATGAAAATGAAGCACATTAAAATGATAAAACATGCATTTTTTTCCCCCTCTTTTTTTAAATGATTAATTAACATGTGAGCTGAGTCTCATCACTATTCCAAAATCTGAAAGTAGTTGCGAACAACTTAAGCTGTCATGGAGATATATTGTGTCCTGTTGGTTGTCTGGTGCTCAGAGGGAGTGACAGGCCGTCAAAGGCTCCGTCCACGACCTCCACCAAAGAGGAAAGCTTCGCTCTTTGGTCTTTTCTCTCCGGTTCCCCATTATCTGCGTGACCCGTCCCCTTAAAACACTTGGGAGAGTGAAAGGTCCTGACTCTGCGCTGAGCTCTGGCAGGGATGTCACCTTTCACTATTCAGCCCGAACGCTCATGCACATCCAGCGCAGGATGATGAGGAGACCCTCGCGGAAACCTGCAGACTCATGGGTGCCCACCAGAGACCCAGACACACACACATGAGCAGAATCTAAGGACCGATTCTCTCACACACCCACACACACTTGATGAATCCACTCAGCCTCCGTGGACCATAGGAACCTGGTTCTGGATGAGCTGTCAACAAAGAGAAGGGAAATAACTGTATAAAAGCTCCCACCCCCCCACCTACTCGCCATCCCTCCTCACCCTTTCTCCTGCTGACCACTGTTCAGATTTGCCCCCTCACCCCTGTGACCCCCCCAAAGGGCCCTTTCACTCCACGACAATGGCCGCCGGGGGCTGTGTTATTTGAGGCACTAAAGAGCCATCCCACCCGCCCGCCCCCAGGACAATGCCCACCCCCACTGAGAGCTTTCTTCCCCTCACCTCCTTAATGACAGGTTTCATCCTCTCTACCCTGACCCCCAGGAGGGTCTGCGGCTCCCGGCTCGGCCCACAGCCTTTTCTGCCCGCTGACCTACTCCGCCAACAAGCCCGCCTCCCACTAACTGATACACATAAATACTCTTTCACTTTCTCTGGGGTCCCAAGCATGGAGGAATCGTTCAGGAAACGATCAGGACCCCAGTATTTCGGTTTAACATCCGTTTAAAACTCATGTTTAGTACATTTCCAGAGTGAAATGTTGTATTTTGTCTTCACGACTGCTTGCATGGACAGAGAAACTTTCATTCATTAACAACTTACAACACATGGAAGAGAAAGTAGTTGACTTATGAAGTAGACTTCACCGTAGCTTCTCTTCTGAATAAATAAATAATAAAGCTGTTTTCAGCGATGTAACCATAGTGAGAGTACGTAGTACACAGGAGGTAGTAGTACACAGGAGGTAGTAGTACACAGGAGGTAGTAGTACACAGGAGGTAGTAGTACACAGGAGGGAGTAGTACACAGGAGGTAGTAGTACACAGGAGGGAGTAGTACACAGGACGTAATAGTACACAGGAGGTAGTAGTACACAGGAGGTAGTAGTACACAGGAGGTAGTAGTACACAGGAGGTAGTAGTACACAGGGGGTAGTAGTACACAGGAGGGAGTAGTACACAGGAGGTAGTAGTACACAGGAGGTGGTAGTACACAGGAGGTAGTAGTACACAGGAGGTAGTAGTACACAGGAGGGAGTAGTACACAGGACGTAATAGTACACAGGAGGTAGTAGTACACAGGAGGTAGTAGTACACAGGAGGTAGTAGTACACAGGGGGTAGTAGTACACAGGAGGTAGTAGTACACAGGAGGGAGTAGTACACAGGACGTAATAGTACACAGGAGGTAGTAGTACACAGGAGGTAGTAGTACACAGGAGGTGGTAGTACACAGGAGGTGGTAGTACACAGGAGGTAGTAGTACACAGGAGGTGGTAGTACACAGGAGGTAGTAGTATGGTGTGCTTTCATAGATATGTACCGGGACGGCGGGAAGACGGAGCTGCAGGAAGTGTTTTGCATATGGAGAGCATCATGCATCTGAAAACAAGAGAGGTCCGTCCGTCCATCCATCCATCCATCCATCCATCCACCCATCCATCCATCCATCATCCATCCATCCATCCATCCATCCATCCATTCACCCACCCACCCATCCATCCATCCATCATCCATCCATCCATCCATCCATCCATCCATCCATCCATCCATCCATCCATCTCAATGTATTTTAAGGTCAGATGAGATTCCTGGGTTTCGCCAGGCATCTTCTTCCTGTTGGATGTACCTAGAAACCTGTGAAAAGAAAGGCACCATATCAGAAGATCTTTATCTGATGTCTGAACGACTCGCCAAATTGGTAAATGAACAAACAAGCAAAACTGTGTTTTTTTCTCAATGTCTTCTGTTACATACATACATATAAAAATATACAGACACATTAATATATATATATATATATATATATATATATATATATATATATATATATATACGGTACATATATTGTATATATGTATTGTAAATACTGTATGTACATGTATAAAGAAGCCCCAGAGCATCACCTCACCTCTCACATATTCTTCTGTAGGTACGGTTTTCTTTTCAGTAAGTCCTTATTCTTCCTCGCTCACATATAACATTGAAACATAGGCTCATTTTTTATTAATGTTTTTCACAGAACTTAATCTCAAAACATCTTTATCTCTTTAGCTTTAAGCGTACGGGGACAGACTTTTCTGATGTTTTTTGGGTCAGCAGCGGTGCCCTCCTTGGAGTTTGGGGATAGAGCTCTCATCGAAAGTTAGGCCTTAACAGAAAGAAAACTTTTGGAGGACAGCTGATTTGCAAAGGTGCGCTCGTATATTGTACGCTACTCACTGTGCTTGCGCTTTTCAAATTTGTGTCAATCTCGGGAAAAAACTACTGTCATTGCATTGAGCTATTAAAAAGTGTGTTTTACCATTTGATCTAACACACAAAGGGAGTTGAATGCCTGTATTTCCAACTGTGGGAATTCTAAGAGCCGTTCGCCAACTACCCTCTCCTCTGTCGCTGCAGGTGTGATGTCATTCTGCCCTAGATCCCCATGGAAACGCACGGCAGCCGCCTCACCTCATCTAACCTGCTCGAACACACGGCTGATGTCAAACTCCTCCTCCCTCCTCACCTGGTGCTGGAAACGATTCAATGCCTTGTCATGAAACATCCTCAAAGCGCCACACATTTAATCCAGCTGTGGAAATGTGGAAAGGCAGCATTCAGGGAGACCTTATGGACACCTTTGTTCCTCTCTTGGACAGCATGTTAAAAGAAATCTCAAAGTCATCACTTACAAGTTGTCAGTAATGGGCTAAAAAAAGGTTGCTGGTCGTTCATTATCTGAGCCCGAAGCAGTCGAAGACTGTCCCTCACAGGGGAAATCAATGCCTCCGCTCTTATGTAAGGACTGCCTTTGTGATAATGATGCATCGCCGTCAGACCCTCCAACATGTATTGGCTAGTTTAGCAATTAAGCGAGTGGAATCCATTTGAGGCAGTGAATTGGACTTTCTGCAGCTGATTAATGACTGAGTGACGGTAGAAAGCTGCTCATTTTCATTGAGTTGTTCTTCAGAAGGGGAAAACTTTCTTCCCCTCACTCCCGCTCCTAGCGTTGACTTCCTTCTGCATCCCTTTCCCATGACTTTAAATCATGAAGCAATTTCAAATCCTGAGTAATTATTTCCTTTATTGAGTGTAAGAGAGTCCAACTGTGACATCACAGCCAGGGCTTGTAGATCTGTAGACTAGAGAGTTTGTGAGATCCTTAAAAGGAAAAAGGGAAAAATGGTCTTACTGGTGTGCAAAAAAAAAAAGAGAAGATTGAATGCTTTAATCAAACGCCAGTGTTGTGAGTCTGCATTACATTCTCCTGTCAGTGCAGAAATTGTCCATCTCCCTCTGGATTTGGAGTTTGTGTGCAGAAATGGTGAGACAGTGACGTCTGTCTCTTCGCTGTGAGACAGACGTCTCCTCTGTTGGTAAAGTTGCTCATAACCAAAGCAGGCAGAGAAAAATCCGTCTATTTAAAGTACTTGTGGATGATGGCAAAGTGACGAAACTCACTGACTGTACACTCAAGAAGTATTCAAGCCTAATATTTTAAACGCATGTATTTTTTAGTTACATGTAAAATTACCGTGTCTTTGGATCACATCTCATTTATACATAAACTAACTAATAAACTCAATTTGATGCATTTTTCTCATTAATTTATGAATGAATGAAGTACAAATGATATTTATGTAATAGTTCTGTTACACCTCATGTGTATTAAATACATTTACCATTCAAAACAAAGTAATGTCCTGAAATATATGTAAACCAAATTCATAAATCCTAATTAATTGAATCCCTCTTATTCTACAATGAAACTTATTTAAACCTTGTTCACATATTTTTAAACTGATTTGATTTGATTGTTTTCATAAAAAAGAAAATTAAAAAAATTCATGTTGAGTATATCAAATTTGAATACGTACATTTTGAAAACATGATATAAATATAAATATAATCAAACAGATGTAAGCAGTCAAATTATTCATATGTTCTGAGTGTGGCGTATACGTCGACAACTTCATCGCCTGCTCCTCTGTTTGACTTGAGTTGGAAATCCTTATAATCTCCCAAAATCCACAATAAATAATAATAAAATATAGAAACGTTTGAATGAAATGCATAAATCTTACAGGGAAGAGTAAAGCGGTTGATAAACTAGTGGAGTTTTCAGGCTAACCTCAAACCTGTTTTCCGGACAAGATATCTATCGTAGAAATACTCGTCCCAACTGTGTCTTTCACTCCTCCTCTTCCTCCATTCTTACAATCAGACTCTTAATTTAAGAGTTGGGAGTCATAAAGAATTAAGAGGCTGGAGTCGTACCTCAAAGATACAGTCCATGGAACATTCTCTCAACACCTCTGAGGATCAACAAGGTGTTGGAGCCCTAATGTGCTTCTGACTCACTGCTTTAACATGGAAGCCAGTTTTTACCCAGTCTTTCAAAAACTGGAGGCACGACCTCTGACCTTTGTGGAGGGGGCAGAGGCCTGCAGGTCCGTTGATGTTTTCTTTGGAAAAACCGTGACTTCCTGAATGAATCTTCACTTCGCTCTCGAAGGAACTTAAGGTCGCTTTCACACCAGAGCTGTTTGGTCCGCTTTATACAAACCCCGGTTCCTTTCCTCGGGTAGTCTGGTTCATTCCAACCAACTAGCACCAACTAAAAAAAGTTCCTTTGTGTTGACTAGCGAGAAGTACGATAAAGATCTGTTCCAGCGGATGTAAACCAGCAATCGTAGTCGCTGAACTGTATTTTAAAGCATTTTTTTATTTATGGAAGCTCTACTCTCTAAATAATAGCATTTGAGGAATATTGTATCTTCATAATGATCTTTATGTTCTTTATGCTTTATACTAAGTCAGCAGCCCAAAGCAGAAGTTTTCTGTTCATCATGGATCACCTTCATTACTGCCACCACAGCTTCAATGGTTCTAACTCGAACACTTTCTACGAGAAAGAGGAACGATGTTAACGGGGAGAAGGAAGTGAGTGGCGGTGGGCGTGTGGCCGATCACTGAGGTGGATAGACGGCGAGAAAAAGCAGCAACTGTGAGGCGGTGACATGAGGGCGACAGGGTGTGACAGAATGAGCCACACACTGCAGGGCAAATAGGTAGGAATCTGTTCCTTTCTTATACACACACTCACACAAACACAAACACAAACACAAACACACGCACACACACACACACACACACACACACACACACACACACACACACACACACACATCTGACAGGTCAAGCATAATTGTAACATTTGGCTATATTAAGGGATTATATATATATATATATATATATATATATATATATATATATATATATATATATATATATATATATATACGCTATTGGCCACCGTGTTTCTGTAAACTCAGATTTTGGTGTATTTTTATCCTCCATATTAGGATATAATGTTTTTGAATGTTTCTCATCCATTATTAAATGTTCAATAAATTCTTAATAAATGGATTCCGCTCCAGAAGATCTGAAGCCATTTTCCAGAGTAAGTGGTCACATGGTTCAATCAGTCACCGGGGGTTCGGTCCCGGTCCGACAACCCAAGAGATGTTCTCATTAATGCTTAATAAGTTACGTACAATGCATTATGAAATGATTTATTGTCCATTAATAAAGTACTGAATGTGTTTTGTAAATACATTTTTACCAAACAAGCTAAACCAAATTGTAACTTGATTGATATTAATAAATTGTTCAATAATATATAAATGACAATTTGTTGGATGCCACATGTTGAAAACAACTTATTCTAAATGATGGGCTGCATTTCTTTTCTACTACAAGTATTCATAAAGTTAGTGATCAGTGAATATGAGACAGGTCTTCAAACTGTAGGAAGGTAGAAAAAGTTATGGGAATGAGGGATATGCACCAGTTTCAACTTCGGAGGATTATGGATCTTCTTGGCCATAAAGTCGTTGAAAAGAACGGCACAGTTCTGTTTAGGACCAGTAGGTGCAATACCGTCTTTGCACATACCGATATGAGGGGGGGATGCTGTACATTTAGCACATGTAAAGAGCCAAATGGGTTGACCAAAGTGCTGAACAGATACGACTGACAGAATAATAGCATTAATTAAAGGAAAAAAAAAACTGATCAAAAAGATACAGTTTAAAATCAAGTAAGATAAAATGAAAAAAAAGAACATAAAAAAAAGCATTAAAATAAACATTGAAATGAGCAGATTAAATAGAAATGTCAAAAACAAAAGCAGCATGATCTTAAAATTCATGCGATACCGCACAGGAGTTACATGTTCACGTTTTTTACATCCGGCAACAGCATTTTGTACCAGCTGTAAAAGGCAATGGGATGTTTTTATCTACACCAACCTACAAGGAGTTACAAGAATCTAGCCGCGAGGTGATTAAAGCATGGATGACTCTCTCCTAATCCTTGGGGGTCAGATATTTTGCTTTGGCCAGGAGCCTTGACTGGAAAAAAGATGGCTATACGACTGCGCCAATTTCGTTATGGAGCTCGAAAAGCCTGGAGCAACGGGCCAAGACAGTTTCAAGATTGTCCCAGAAGTTTGTTTAGGACTAGTAGGTACAATACCGTCTTTGAACATACAGATATGAGGGGGGGGGGCTGATGCTGGACTGTGATGGGGATGTGGGTGTTTTCATTGTAGGAGCCCAACGACCTTTTACCTTCTTTTAGATGAAGGAAGTTTAGCGACAACCAGGCTTTTCAGTCATCTAAACAGTTCCACAAGGCCAGAACAGACATTTTGCGGTTAGTTTTTGATAGGCAGATCCGATTATGGTCTGCAAAGCGGTGATAGGGAATGTTATGCTTTTTAAGAATGGACCCCAAGGCCAGCATATACAGGGAGAATAGCAAGAGTTCCACAATTGAGCCCTGGAGGATTCCACAGGTCAGTGAGGCTGTAGTGGAAGAGAACTCGCCAAGGTGGACTGACAAAGTCCTACCAGTCAGGTGATGCCTACACAAGACTCAACGTGACAGTTCTATCTCATGATCTACAGTATCAAAAGCAGCAGTGTGGTCTAAAATCACCAGAGTAGCAGAATTCCCTGAGTCGACAGTTAAAAGAAGGTCATTAAAAACTCCACACAGCGGCCTGCTGTGGAGAATAGAGCTTGACAAACTCGTCATTCATGATCTCACTGGATTATGTGTGTTTCTAGGAGAGTTTTATTTACAGAATAATAAATACTTGATTTGTCACTTTATAAAAACTTTAAAGTGACATAAGACGACCAAATTACGATTGTTACACATACGGGGTAGAAGGAAGCAGTTGTGCATGAAAACATAAACTGATGGAATTCTATTTATGACATTTGCAACCTGAAACCAGGCTTACTTTTTACTCCATTCATTTGTATAATTACTTATAATTACTTTAGTTTCACACACAAATAGGTTTGTTAAAAGTCTTATTTCTGCTACCTGAAGCATCTGTGCTCGTTTGGATCAGCAGATGGAGTCCACATGTTCTACAAGTGGACCAACTATATATCCAACATCCATGCACATTTTCTTATTCAGTAAGATGGTGACTCTATAGCCATGAGCAAAAAACACTACATACATATATTTTGCAAATCATGTCTCATTAATACACAGTCTTGTGCATTAATTACGGTTCAAGACCCGTCAGAATTTTCGTTTTCCTGCATTTCCTGCATTCATGCCACATTTCCCCCTTGTAAATATGATTCTCATAAACATCCCTGCTGCATCAAACGTCGTCTTTTTCCATGATAACCTTGATTTTCACAAGGGACCAATGCAGCATCACGTTAGTAACATGACGCCTGAGTCTGTCTGACTCCGCCCCCAGATCCATCCGAGCATCAGATGCTTGTTCCTGCTGTGCATTAATACATTTCTCTCTCAACATGTGGTCAATTTTGTAGATCTGTCATCAGAAACATCTGCTTTCTGCTTTTGAAACCACCTGCTGAGAAAAAAAACTCAGACCTACTGAGAGCACTTTAAACCAGAAGCACTGAAGCAGCCTCGGCGTGGACATCTCCGACTCTCCTCAGGGCGTCAGTAAGTTCACTGGAGCGTTCTCTAGTGCATTTGACTATTTTGTCACTGAGCCTGGGGTTAGGCTTTTGAATCAAAGGTGACGTTTGCATGTTCTAACACATTCTGTTTGACCAGGAACTGCTTCTAAAGAGCGTTTACAATATTTGAGGTATAAATGCATATAATTCTAGGTCAACACGATGTCAAAGCTCAGTTTCCTAACTCGTACTGCGAGAGCGCTTGGTGCAGTTGAACAGGGGGGTCTTTGTTCTGGAAGCATCTAAATATGTCCACGAGAAATCAGGGATATTATAGAACCGTTATAATCTGCGTCTTGTCAAGGATCATTATCAAGTTTTTTGACCCACATAAGCCTTAGTGTGAGGAAGAACTGGATTGAGTTTGGAAAGATCAGTGGTTTAATATTTGGAGCATTATATCCAAATATTTTCGGACCACAATTTCTCAACCGGTCCGACTTAGTCCAAATTTGTGCTTATGAATCGAATCATGGAGATCTTTCTTGAATATATAATATTTTACTACAAAAGTTTAAAACGTGTTCACTAAGTCGTGCTTTTTTAATTTTAAAAACAATACTGTTTTCACCCCGAGGAGAACTATCTTGCAAATCATAGTTTTTCTCTAATAGTTCATGCTTTATTCAATAGGGGGGGCTTTTTTATAGAAAACACAGTGGGATCAGGGGGATTACTTGTACAACGCAGGGCATTGGGGTCTTTTCGGGGATATATCACAGCTGTCGGGGATGACGGAGGCCTGATTTTACCGATAAATACTTTTGTAGGTGCTGATGCCTGAGCAACATGGCACCAATGCCACATATTAGACCCAATCTGCACCCGACTCTGCTACACACACACACACACACACACACATGCTTCACTGCTTGTCCGGAGCTCCTCCCTGGGGGGTCAGCGTGGCAATGAAGGTGGGATTTCACGCTTGACCTTCCCCTCACAGCTTTGTGAGCCCCTTCACTCCCGCCTTGATTCTCTTGACCTACTTGGTCATCCCGGAGCAAGCCACTTATAATACCTACATCTCACCCAGTAGCACGCTCTCGCCGTCTCTCTCTCTCTCTCTCTCTCTCTCTCTGTCTCTCTCCCTCAAACACAAACACAAACACATCTGTCTCACACATCTGTGATTCGGTTTTTCTCCCTCTACAGGGCTCTTTAACCGCGGCCTCAGCCTGATCCTGATGCAAAAATGTAGGGAGAAAGGTTTAATCCCTTTGTCCCAAATATTGTTTTTGGCAGCTCACTGAATCCAAGGCACTGCCCTGGCTCTCCAATCCTTTTGTTTACTTTTTAATCCAAATCTCTTGGGATCTCTTGCATTTTCACATGTGTGGGGGGCCACAACGCATTGACATCAACCTACGCTGAGGTGACTACCTTTGGAAACAAATGCACTGCAGGCAAAAAAAAGGAGAGGGATATTGTTCCTTATGTGTAAGAAACGCTGAAAGTCCTCCACCGGATTGGTTGTGAGAATCTGATTTGTTGTAACATAAATTTTAAATTAGCACAGTTGTGTCACAGCTGATTTATCTGTTTTGCAACCCAGATTCCGCATTTTGTGCCAAGGTTTGATGATTCCCCTCCTTTTCCTCATCCTTCCTCAGCCCCCCCCCACAACAAAGACCACTTGAGGCCTCCTGTCTCACTCTGCAGCCCCAGTGGTAGTTGAGAACCATTTTCTACTCAGATGAGCGCAAACAAAGACATGCATGTGCAGGAGCGAGAGAAGACAGGGGAGAAAGAGGAGGAGGAGGACATTGGCGTGTTTGGTAAACAACGTGAAAGCCACAGGGAACTGGGAAGTGCAGCAGAGGCGACATGAGAAGGGGGACAGAAGGAAATCGTGGTCGGAAGCCGGTAAGGAGTGAAATTGCAGGGGCTTCGATGTCACAATCCTGAGATGGGTTGATCATAAAGGAAGTGGGGGGGGGGGGGGGGGGGGGGGGCACACACCTGGCACTAAACAAACACACATGTACGGACACACACCTGGAAGTGTACATAGAGCTTTATGCGGCACGCATGCTTCGTCACACACACACACTGTAAGCCATTAGAGAGCGTAATCAGCACAACCACACTCCCTCTAAGCCTTTCAGCGTCACCCTGAACCCTGCCCTGTTCTGAGGATAAGAGAGCAGAACCCCACGATGACAAAGTCTTCATATCAAAGCCCACACACTCCCAGTTGACCCAGCTCTTCCCCCTGACCCTGTTGTTTTATTTGAGACCTACTAACTCTCCTAATTAAAGCCCCTTCCTATTATTTTTTTCTCCTTCCACTCGCCTGTTAAAAGCCTGGGTTTTCGAAGCGCTAATAAAATAAACTGGTGGGGGCTCATTTCTTTATTTGTATGTGTGAGGAGAGGGTGTGGGAGAAGGAGACAGCAAAAGGAGGAGGGGGGGTCGGAAGGACAGAGGTTTTAGGTTCAGAAGGGGGTAAAAGAAACAGAGGTCAGTGGAAACAAAGGAGCGCAGGACCCACGAGGTCAAGCTGCCTGGTGTCCACAGTCATCGGGCCGGCGTGGTTGCGGCGCAAATGGCCCCGCTTGTATAATCGCCGGGGTATGTTTTGTCCACGGGTGTAGGATAGAATATATCACCGCGCTGCTGACAGAAGAACAATAGTTCACGTTTTGTGGAAGTCCGAGTGGAGCCTTCTCAGCTCTTTTGAGTTGGCTGGTACATCTGGAAGAGCCAAGATTAGCTCTGAGTTTACTGGGCCGGCGTACGAGTGACCCCCCCTGACCCGAACAGCAGCTTCAACAATATCCTCTATGTGTTCATACAGGATTCAAACACGGCCTTCAGAGGAGCCATCGCTTCCATGGGGTTAAGCATAATCATGGAAGAGCGTGGCTTGTCCAAAACCGAGATTACCATTATCTGATTAAAGGCCGTATATACACTGATAAGCCACAACATTACAACCACGAACAGGTGAGGTGAGAATAACACTCTCCCGTTACTGTGGGCGTGATATATTAGATAACACGTGAACATTTAACCCTCTAAGTTGATAGGTTGGAGGCAGGAAGAATAGGCTTGCCTGCAAGTTTTTCTTGTATGTTAGCAGAATGCATTTATTAGTACCTGCCAAAATGGTCTAACAAAGGACAATCAGTCACCCGGCAGCAGGATCATCGGCGCCCAAGGCTCAGTGATGCTGTTTCTCGGTTACCAGGTCCTATTCTGTTTTCTTTACATCTCTTTGGACACAGTCAATTCAAAGGGATATCATATCACTGCTATGCTGATGATATTCAGATGTATATCTGAATGTATATCTGAATATCACAAAAATTGTTTGACTGTCATTAAGGAGTGGATTTCCAATTTTTTTTTAAACACAGCCAAGACTGAAGCTATGATCGTCACTCCTGACCAATGTTTCTCGGCGTGTTGGGTCCCTTTCTCAGCATTACAATGTATTTTAAGAGACCTTGTTGTTATTTTTGATCAGCATCTGCACTTTGATGACCACGTAAAATCTCTGCCTCGCACAAACATCTGCAATCTCAGAATTATGCCAAGCTGAGGTCAATTTCATCCAAACCTGAGCTACGGATGACTATCCCTGCCTTTGTGTCCTCTCGCCTGGATTATTGTGACTCTGTTTTCTCCTGTCTGAACAGATCACCCTTACACAATCTTCAGTTTGTTCAAAATCGACTGCAAGACTGATTACTGGAGCCAGAAGATTGAGTCACATCAAACTTATCTTTCCTTATTTACATTGGCTTCCTATCAATTACAAATCTCAGTTGAAGATTCTCGCTTTTACATTCAGAGCCCTTCATGGTCCGGCACCAGAATACATCTGTGATCTTTAACACCCCTACATTCCCAGTGGGTCTCTTCGGTCTTCTGACCAGGGCATACCAAGGGTCCCACGTTCTACATTAAAAACAAAACGAGATTGTGCTTTTGAGGTTGTGGCTCCTACCCTTTGGAAACTAGCCATTTTTTAAAGAATGTTTTATGTTTGTCTTAGGTGCTGAAAGTTTGTGATTCAGTCCTCGCTTCTGTGATATTCATTTAATTTTTATTTTCTCTGGTGTTATTTGTGACTTAACTGTGTCACATGTATTTGTATATTCATTTTTAGCTTTGTTTTTATTGGCTGTAAGTTTTTACGGATTGTTCTCTCATCTTTCTGAAGCACAATGTGAGATTATTTATCTGAAAAGTGCTATACTTCATAAATGTATTATTATTATATTGTTATTGATGCGCCTGAGTCATGGCTATCCCGCATCGCCGGATTCCACAGAACAGCTAATCTAGCACAAATCTCTGGAAAGGTTTATGCTGATTCTGATAGACAGGTTTGATGGACACATAGATCTATTTTGACAGCTAAAATTAGGGACTTTCACAACATTTGGCAGGTGGTTTTAATGTTATGTCAATGAAACATGTATCCAGATGAATGCAAGCCCTACAGAACACAGGAGTTCTGCTTGTGTTTCACGCGGTAGCGGTGATGTGTAACATATCACACATCACTATATCGTGTTTTAACTGCTTCTTGTAAGTAAGCGACAAATTAAAGATTGTCAGATTCTCTGTTGGAAAAATTTACAGCAGGCAAAGAATGATTTCTGCTTGAGTCTTGGAATTGCCCTGGTGGGGCTAGGTGCTAGCATGCTAATATGTTCGCGCTAACAACGCCAATATGCTGGTTTTAACTATCTGTGTTCAACTACTTAGTCAACCCCCCTATAATGTTAGAAAATGCAAAAACGGAAAACTCTTCATTTTTTAGTAAGAAAAAAGTGTCAATATATGCATAAGGAAACAAACAATCCTGGCTGTGCAACCACACGGCTTTGAGATCGAATCAACTCTTTCCTAGCCATACATTCGGCCTTGTTCTTCATAAACAGGTCGGTCTGCAGTGTCGGCAGGTAAGACTGGATATTCCAGACATCTCTCTCTTCAGCACCACTTTCCAGCTCATTCTGGTGAATCCTAAGGCGTTCCCAGCCCAGATGAGATATGTAGTCTCTCCAGTGAGCTCTGGGTCTATCCTGGGTCACTTCCCAGTAGGGCATGCTGGGAGAATCTCGAAAGGGAGGAGCCCTACAGGCATCCTAAACAGTTTCACCTCCACTGGCTCCTTTTGACGCAAAGGAGCTGCAACTCTATTCCAAGTTTCCCTCTGCATGTCTGAACTCCCCATCCTGCGATGGCTGTGCAGAGGGGATGGATGGACTTATTTCAGCCGCTTGTATCCGCAATCTTCTTTCTTTCAGTCACTACCCAGAACTCATGACTGTAGGTGGACGTATTGGAACATACAGATTTACTGGTAAATCTAGAGTCCTGCCTTACGGCTCAGCTCTATGTTCATCACGATACACCACCAGCATTACCATCTGGGCATCTCCAGTACCTTAAGGTACTTAAACCCCTAGACCTAGATATGGAGGTGATGATTATCCTAAAAGTCCCTTAACAAATTCAAATCGCTGATGACACGAACAGAACCATATCATCAGCATAAAGCAAGAGACACAACTCTCGACTTCCTAAACCAGACCCTCTCCTCACCTCAACTGTTCCTTGTAGTCTTGTCCATGAATACCACAAACAGGATCAGAGACCAGGATAAGCCTGAGCCCAGTTCATGTGTCTAGCATGTCTGCAAAACTGGGAATCACAAACATTTATGTCTGTCGTTTAAACCTGGGGAACAGCAGGTGCAAAGTGATGTAATTGCCCACAGGGGGAAAACATTGTGCCAATCAATTCTTTAGTATGACATCTGAAGCTCAGCCATAAATGTGCTCAATCTCTGTGAACTCTGCCTTTGGTTTTACGACGGTAAACATGTCAGGGTGTAGCTTTATTAGTGCGGCTGAGTCTGGCTGCAGTGACTATAAAAGCAGCCATGTGAATATCATATGCCTCGTGTGTCTGCTGCATGTTCCTGTGGCTGCTGTCATTCATATCCCATAAAATATTCCTAAGACTGGCGTTTGAATAACTTAGAGCCTCTTGACTAAAAACATCAGCGCCGCGTAATACCCAAGAGGAGGAGCAATAACATAATACGGCGATATGATAATGGCTTCAGGCTGTGCATGAGATATAAACATGATCATATAGGCCGTTGAATACTCCAGGGGGTTAAGTGAACATAATCCTACTGGAGACATGCTGCTAAAGAAGGAGAGAGAAAGGAGGGAAAGTCATAAGTCAGGGTTCAGCCATGAGCAACCGGGAGCCCTGGAGAGGAAGGAAGAATCAGGATTCGAAGAGAGGGAACCTGGAGCGAGTTCAGCTCAGCTGCACCTCAGAGGGTCCGCTTAAATTGTTGAATGAAAGCTGATAAGAGGTCAAAAGAAGTTTACGAGGAGGAAAGAGGTAGTAGGTAACGGGTGACTGGCCAGAGCGTGTTAACTGGGTTCTTTAAGCATGCACAGAAAACGATGTGATTGACAGCCAGTGGAGACGGAGGGGGGCTGTGATTGGAATGACGCACATGTTCAAAGCTAGTGGGCTGGAGTGGGAAGATCACAGGGGTTGAGATAAAAAGTTGAGAGGGAGTTGAGAGAGGGAATATAAGGAGCCCAGGAAGAAAGCTTTGAAAGAGCCTTATCTGTGACCCATCTGTCTTGACATGTACACTCCTCTGGTTAGAGCCCTGCAGGGGAGGGAAGAGGAGCTGCATGTGTGTGTCAGAAACTGGGTGTGCAGGGCTTGAGGCTAAGGCTATGGCCTGTGCACTCTGGCCCGAAAACCAGCCTAACCAGCCCCATGCTTCGACGCCCCGAGGAGAAACTCCCATGACTTACTGCTGTGGTCATGTGATTGACTGATCTGTGCAGGGAGGACAAAATAACACATTAAGAAAGAGGTTGTCAAACATCAGGGAGGGTGCAGATGGTGCCTCCTTTGACAATTTACTACCTCAAATTTGCCGTCAGCTGATTTTGTCAGCGCTGAGACGTTTACGGTCATTTGGGGAGAACACGTGTATCAGGAGATTTACTCATGACACATGAAGTCAGGGGCTTTTTGGACATGTAGATCATGAGAAACAAAATAAGACGTAAGCTAAGATGTTGATGCTGCTTTCCTTGCCATCAGCTGATTTTGTTGCAGCCTTTTTTTTTTTAGACCTTTTTATTGATCAATTGGGAATAACACACGAATAACCAGTTCTGCTCACGACGGCGACCTTTTCAAAACGTACGTGAGGAAAGGAGCTGAAAGAAGAGATGTCATTTTGTTACCGATCTGAAAACGTCTATCTGTGCCTCTGGAGTTGCATTCCAGCACGCATTCTATTTCTCCACATAACCTCAGCACCAGTTTTGCATCAATGGAGACAGGAAGGTAAGGTATGGAATTACATCCTGTCACCTAGTTGTCTGATCTGTTTTGGGGACGCCTGAAATCTGACATTTCAGCCGACAGCAGGGATGCAAATCTGTAACTCTTGAGTCATGAGAGTGAAATGTTTCGCAATCACTATGTCACTTATCTCGAGGGAAATTCACCTCCTGACCCTTTGAAGGCGGCGATAGCAGCCATAGCGCCGTGTACTCTCTCTTCACTTACAAATCCTGTGCAGGGCTGGAGGGAGGCTGGACCCTGTCCCAGGTGACCGCGGAGGATTTTCCACTTCCTCACAGGATCCAACACTTTACACAATCCGGCAAAGCGTTCACACTCACATCTGAACTTTGAACCGGAACCTTCTTGCTGTGAGGCAAAATGGTTTCCTACTACGCCACCATGCAGCCCATTTCAATTCCATTGTATTTTCTTTATCCGCTTATAGAATCAGGCTTTCAAGGGGACTGGATCTTATCCCAGAAGACATTTCTGCATTATTCACCAGTTCACCACTGGGCCAACCATTCACATTCCCATTCACACCTAAAGGCAATTTTAAGTTTGTGGGCTTCGAGGGGAAGCCGGAGCACCCGAAGGAACCCATGCAGGTATGTTGAGAGAACGCAAACTCCACACAGAGAGGCCCCAGATACCCGGGTGGATTTGAACCAGAACCTTCATGCTGTGAGGCAAACGTAATATCCGCTCTTACTCACACAGCGATTGTGTGCCGAGGAGAAGTTCTCTTATCGCCTGCTTCAAATGTGGTTTTTATATCCAACATAGGAATAATCTTAACATACAACCGGTGTGAGAAACGGAGCACAAGCCTCTTGGAATAACCCCGTTCATCTCAGAAAACAAGATGCAGGGGTTCAAGTCGTCAGGTGATCACTTTCTCACTTTTCATGAATTGAACGTTAAACTGGAAACAATAAAATCAGCACGTCATTTGACATGGGGAATCAGTGTGAGCCCCCCCCGGTGTCCACAGCAAATATCAATCAGTCCACGTAGTTTCGCATCAAACCCAACCTCCTAAGCTGTTTGACTTTCCTCCACGCACAGCACACCTGGGAGATTTACCATAATGAATACCTGATGTGGTGAAGTAGTTAATTCCGCCTATAAAATGACTCCCTTCCTTCTTCCTGTGGGCCCCGGCTGTTGTTTATCAAACGAGGTAACGTCCTGTCATGTGACCCCCTCCTCCCTCCCAGCAACCCACCTGTGTGGACTTTTCTCTTAATCCTCCTCCAGCTACCCCCCATCTTTTTCTCTTCGCTCCGCGCTTTGAATACTTAGACTACTGAGTGTAACTAATTCTCCCACACAAGGATATTGTCTTCTCTCTATCTCTGCTTTTGTCTGCCCCTTTCAAGCTGGCTATTCACTCATTTCATTAGTTGGCGGTGTGGTGTGAGAGAGAGTTGGCGAAGCAGGATGGGGGGGGGGCTTTCCAATTAAAAGGCCTTAATAGCCTATTACCATCACCTTAAGTTCAACTCTGTTTTTTTACAGCATGAAACCAGCTTAGGATTTATCACCAGAGCAGCATGGGAGCTTCGGAAGGCCGTTCTGTGATTAATAACTGTAACTGGCTCTGATGATTTTGAGCTTCCTTCTCCGGTAGTTTGGATCCATTAGTGGGCCAAATATTTCACCATTACTGGAACGGAATCTAGCTTCTTTCCCCGAGTGACATCAGGTTTAGGGTTAGAGACAGTAAACATAATGACTGTTGTTTTAGTCAAATGCCTTTAACAGGCTGTTCTCCCCGCACACATGCTGCACAGATCCTGCAGCTGACCGGGGGTCCGCAGGACCAAGCGAGTCCCCTGGGATGACCGAACCACCCTCCCTGAGACACCCATTTGTCGTACCCACCTCCACCCCCGATGGATGACCCTGTAACCAGCAGGGGTCAGCGGCGCAGAAGGAGCCCCCCGCAACCCAGCCATGAGTCCGGAGCCGCAATATAAATCAGCGACTGCTCATCGCGGGAACCTCGTCCTGCCCGGGGTCTCAGCCCAGCCTGGTACCATCTGTCCCGGACCGCTGACGTACACACAGCGCTGCCAAGGTGAGTTCCCACTGACCTGCAGAACCCTGTAGGCCACATGGGCCGAACCTGGGCCCGGAGACAGATTCATCATCCTAGAGTCTGGACATGGTAGAAGAGGCTTGGTGAGCACCGTCTGTAAATTGACTCTGAATGAGGTGGAAGGATGGAGGGAAAGAAAAGTGAAGGTGGGCAATATAAAGGAAAGTTCTCACCACTTTATCCAATGAATGTACATTATCAGGCAGGTTTTATTGTAGGGAGGACATTCACTGACCCGTCACTGGGATCTGGACCTTTTCTCTCATGAGGAAGAAGCTGAATGTATAAACGGACTCATAGACACACAGATAATCTACAGACACGTTTAAAGACTTCACAATAAAAAACAATACAGGTGTGATTGTAAATATACAGGTGCAACCTTTGAAATCATTCACATTTGCTTTTATAAGGTTTGACACATTAATCAGTCGATCTTTTCCTGACCAGTTCTGTCCAAACAGGAGGCAACGTTCAAAAAATGTCCCATGACCTGAAAGACTGCATTTAGATTCCAGCAGTGCATTAGAAGGAACACTTTTAGGTAAACACGGTTTGTTTGTTTGTTTATTTGTTTGTTTGTTGATCACTTGTGTTCTTCTTGAATTTTTTTTTACATTTAATGCACTTTCATACGTGCTTGGCTTAATTTTGTCGTTTACCCGTCTTTATATTGATCTGAGAAGTTTATTTTCTTTCCTCTCACATTAATGGTTTATATTCAGAAATGATAATATCATGATATTTCTCATTCTTATTATGTCTTAGAGATCTTTGGCTGAAGAGAGGTTCTACACGTACCTTAACTTCTCAGATGGTTTCACTTTAATACTTCACAAAAATAAATTCCAAGATAATGATAATAAAAAATCCGAATAATTAATTTCAACTTTTTCAGCAGTTTTTTTTTTACTGTATGTTTTTTGCTTTTTCTACATAAATATAATACATTTAAGGGCAAAGATCTTTGATTTGAGTTTTTTTTGCATTATTTCTAAATTAAGTAGAGAATCACACAACCAAAATCACCTTGAAACGTATTTATAAATGTATTTTAACTAGATTATTGATTAAGTTAGGTGTAAACCTAAACCTACACATAATGAATAATTAATTTTCCATCCTAAGTTCATGTTTCAGAAATCAATACAGGTAAACTATTTGACAAGCGACATGTCACTGCTGCAGATTTTATCTGATGAGTTATCGCAGCTTATTAATGATTTATTAAATATACACAACTTGCTTAATAAACTAGTTATTAAGCCTTTATAAACTTTTAAGGGGTTTAAGGGTAGTTCTATTGTAAGTGGATATACGATACATTTCACGTCCATGCTGGCTTAAAAAGTAAATGCTGGATATGAAGGAATACCCGAGTAAATCAGTCACAGAACCTCGGGTTCGTATTTTGAAGCATGACGTGAAGAAACACGGGTGAATATTTTATTTAAGACCTTGTGCATGATAACGTGTATTTAAAGCTTAACGCTCTAAGAAACAAACAATCACAATAACTTCACTTATTTGAGTCAACAAATATAAACAAAAATAGCTTGAATGTATTGGATAAAGATTATTTTTACTTGTTTGATTACTACTAAATGATTTTAAGCAAATGTCACCAAAAAGTCTTAAGCGCTACTTTTATGATGGCGTTAATAAACAAAGTTTTTTTCAATACTAAACACGATTATGATTCATTTACTAAAAGCAATCACCTAATTAAATCAATGCAATTCAATTGCTTTGTTATAATAGTCAAATATGAAACTATTGAGTTCTTTCAGCAGAAAAAAGTCTTACAATGCAAACACATTCATGTTTTAGTTCTCATGTTCTAAACATAGTTTTCTCAACTTGACCAGATAAAATAATGCACTTCTTAAATATTGCAATAACATTAAAAGTGAATTGAAATGCAATGAAACACCCTTTTTTAAATTGTCGAGGTTAAACAATTTAATTAGTTCTAAAATAAAAATAAAAAAGCCATGTTATGCAAATGACATCCATGACTATTGATTTTCAGAGTGCATTAAGAGAAGATACCGATTTCACAGCTTTTCTATATCTTCTCAAAAAAAAGAAAAGGAAAAAAAAGGTCTATGAAAAGTACCTCCTGATTCCATCTTCCGTGTTCCGGGTTTATTAGTGGATAGATGTGGGGAACACTTTTATAACATTTGTTTAAGAGAAAGAGTCAGATTACTGATCAGTCCAATAAGAACACACGCAATTCCACCTCTGGCCAAAACAAGTCAGGCTCTATTAATGTGACCTGGCAGACCCTGTTATTTAGCTGTTTAACTGCCACTGACTAAATAGGTGAAGTACTACTCACACATGTAAAACCGTCCGACCTTTTAAGTGCGAGACAAGTCTCTGCGCTCCACCTCATCAGCCGTGACGCCTTGACGTCTTTTCCCTCTCAATCATAACAGCACCTGGAATTGTGGCACGTAAATCTAATCGGCAGAGACAGTCTGCAGCTCCCCGGGCAGAACAGCCCGGCTTATTGCTTTCTCCCACAGCACCGACCTTGCCTCTTGCCCCCTCAGGCCCAGCTCTAATGGGCGAGCAGGGGTCATAAAGTGGTTGCGTTACTGTTTTCCTTTTTCCAAACCAGTGACACCAGTTGTTCACCCTCCTCACCGGGGCCTTTTGTGAGTCCTGACAAGCTGTCAGTTCCAGGCGGAGGATGGTTGCAGAAGACGACACGCATTACCTTGAGGTGACACCGCATTCCTCTGAATGCCCGTCTGTATGAGCTAACAATAACTTGGAACGGCTTTGCAGGAAAACCGCTGAAACTTCTCCTACAGCTCCGCGGCGTTTGCTCCGCGTTATCTCCTTCTCGTGTTGCTCCAAATCTCTGGATAAATATCTGGAGAGAACCCATCCTGCGGAGGAATATCTCGTTGCTCTCACAGGCTTGAGGAGCGATTTTAGGCCATCGTCAGGGTGGAGGGTAGGACAAGAAGACCTTCAGAGTGACACACACAACCCCAAGACAAAAATAGATGCCCACCCAAAAACACATGTACTCACACACACACACACACACACACACACAGGCAGTGGAGAGGGTCATTCTGAGAGGTACCAACTGAAGAACATGTTGTACTTTTGTCCTCTGACTTCTTCAGTGGTTTTACTATTATTATTATGATGTATTGTTGTTTATTTACTATCCTAACAGATTTGACCATTATTATTATCATGTGTTGTTGTTCTCCTGTTGTGCCTCTAACTTTGTAAAGCACTTTGGTCAATCAACCATGATTGTTTTTAAATGTGATATAGATATAGTTTTACTTTGATTCGACTTCAATCAATTTCTGATCAGATAAATCAATAATCCACAATTAAAATCATTGAGCAATAATTTACAAAGATATAATTGTATGAATGATTTTTTTCATTATTGATTAGAGACCATTTTATCTTTTTCAAGCCATTAATACTAAGTTTTAAAAAATAGTATTTGATCTTTGTTTCAGGTTTTTAACTGAATTATGTTGGATTGTTTAGTTTCTCATAAAATCTGTTGTGGGACTACTTGTTTGTTTTGGTCATTAGTGTCATTTTAGTTAGATAGTGTGTACAATAATGGGAATAAAATCAATACTGACTGGAAAATTTGTTTCTGGCTTCATAATATAGACATCAACCAATCGTCCAATTTCAATCTGGAGTATAATCAGTGCAATACTGCCCCCGCGTGTTAAACCAGCGGTACTGACATTTAGTCAAAACTAAATTCCATTATAGGTATCATTATGCAACGATGCATGATTGATAATATTTACTATTCTATATAAATATTCAGATATGAGTGATTAGAGATTCTGAATAAAAAGATTATCTAAAAAAATAAAAATAAATAACAATTTTCATTTAATGTTTACATTGAATGTTAAATTGGATTATAATAGCTACAGAAATACAATTTGGCATCGATTAATCAAGGAAAGCTTTAATAAAAGCAATAACTTAATTACACAGGAAGCTTCATTATTAAATCCCCTCCCCCTGCGCCCCCTCCAGGGGACGTTCACCTCGATTATTGTCATTTCAATCCAACAGCAGTAAAACGGCCACACAGTCCGGCGCTTCACTCCCGCCCTGCCTTCAGTTTCTCCTCCATCGTGTGATCTCCCTTTGAGCCTCCCATGCAAGGCGGACTTTTGGCCAGGGTGGGGTTGCTCCCCCACTGCTCAGGGGTCTTTGCTTGGATAGACAGTGCATGAATGCAGTTGCTCAGCTCCTCCTTCAAGGCATCATTGACCAGGCGGTGGCGCTTTATCAGCGGCAGACCCTCAAACCGGGAGCTGACGACCAGCACACGGAAATGGGACTCAGAGCCACGGGGAACGGCGTGCATGTGGCTTTCATTGTGCACCTCTAAATAGTCCGGTGTGAGGGAGTGAGTCAATTTGGTTCTGATGGCTTTTTCTACGGGTCGACTCGGGTCAGGATCCATGTGTGGTGCGAAGCGGGCCAGAGGCCTTCTTAAGGCGAGACCGGTGGAGATGTGACGAGAACACCGGAGGACACTGGGCAGCATCAGAAGATGGTGCAGAAGAAAACCACCTATGAAAGGATGATGGGTATAAATATGAGCGTTGTGATGTTTGAATGTAGGGTTGGTGATGTATTCTAGAGGCAAATGTTCCTGTATCTGCTGAAACAACTTTTTTTAGTTGTACCCTTTCGGGCTCGTCACAGCAGCTCACCAGTTTCCATCTTGCCCTGTCTGCACCTTCCTCTGTCACACCAACCAACTGCATGTCCTCTCTCACAACATCCAGAAACTTGAATCTAAGCTGAAAATCTATAAACACTTTAAAAGCAATCGATAAATAAAATGCTTTGTATGAAAAAGAAAAACAAGTCCAATGATTGAGGGAGTCACAGGCCAATAAATAAACCCAACAAACTCGCAACACAATGAAAATAAACATTCGGTGACTGGCCTATCTGCTCCAAAAGACGAGCTCTGATGTGTCTGATATAGTAATATCTGGCAAACCCACTTGTGAAAACAAATTGCTTTTATCAGGGCTTATAAAAAATTAAGCATTCTTTATAAAATGGCTGTGCAAAATCTTGTGTGCAAGATTAGTAGTATCAGGGGACCGAGGAGGGCAGTTTTGTGTTTCAGAAAGAATCTTTATGTCATATTTTGCTGAATGGTCCAATTTTATAAACAATTTTGAGAAACAAAACAACAGAAAAAGTTTAAAAGACGACCCCAAAATAAATGTCCTTGTAGGAAGGAAGCAATACCCACAAAGTCCTTGCTAATTATTTCCTCTATTGCTCAGAGGTTTTCTTTGACGGCTTAACAGACAAAGAGACAATGAAATCAGGAATATCAGTGTGTTAACAGATCTTTTCACAAACAAGATAGTGTACTCACACTATGACAATGTCCTAATCATTAAAAAAGCATTCTTAATACTAACGCTAACTTTCTATGGACATTGTTAAGTTTATAATACAATTCTCAACTCTTCTATAATACAAGATCTGTTGGAGCTTTAAATTCTGACGTTGTAATGTTGATGCTGCACACCCATCAACAAGAATATATAAATAATGTATGATGATGTAATAACAGCTGCAAAGCTGCAAAAACGTGGGCCCCAATTCCTTCTCTCAAAAAGTGTTGTGTAGTGTAGTGTAGTGTTTTTGCTGTACACTCAGTGTCCACCTGAGAAAACTAAAACAATAACATTCAGCAGCTCTGCTGTTAAATCCATCTTGTTTGTGACAATGTAATAGATGTTTTGATATTGTTTGTAGCTTTAGCTTTGCTTTAGCATTGAGGTTTCGTGACAAAGAAGCTTTAGTGTTGAGGTTATAGTGGCTGATGGACTGCATTATAGTGACAACACTTTCTAATGCTTTGCCACTGTTTTGATGAAATCAAATATAGACACATAAGTGAGACACGGGATTCAAAATGTTATACATTTCATAAAGGCAAAGTTTGTATACAGTATTACCTTATACAAATTCCCATGATATACAAATAAGGGAGTTTAGTTGGAGTATTTAAAGTTTACTATTCAAACGTATCACGGTAATGCTTTTATTTAAATACCGTTGTTTTTGGTTGATAGCAATTATGCCAGACATTCACACATTAGTGAATATCATTAGAAAATTCTAGTGCTGAGTGCTCGTTAGCATTAGCTGTATTAAGGTTTCATAACAGACATCACCCAATATATACAATGTAAAGGCTATCTAAACCAAACGACTGCGTTATAACTTCCGTCTGCATATGGAAAGGTGCTTGAATCAAAGTATAAAGTCAATCGCACAAACTACTCACCTTCGAATAAAGTCAAAAGCCTTTCACAATAGGCAATATTTTAGCGAGGATGTTGAATGAATGACCCGCCCTCCCTTTTGTGACTGGCTTATCCTAACATCTCTTCGCTAATCTTAGCCAATCACACCCCTTAAACTTAAACCAAACCAATAAACGATCAAGAAAAAGAGAGTACTGACCAATAGGAGGAAGAGCTGGGCGGGTCCTGATTTTGGCGATTTAGGTAAACAATTACTTCCTGTTACGTATGGTCCACCGGAACTGCTAGCAAAAATACCCGGATTCCTATTTTTTTTGACGTTTTGTATTCTTATAGCTTCTACCTTTCAGTAGTATGTCTGCTCTAAAAGTTAAATACTGCGTATTTACTAATACTAATATAGACTCAAGAAATTACAAAAAATATAATTTTCATAATATTTCCACTTGTTTATTCAACATGATTCTTGTTATCCATTGTGATTCCAAAAGGTCAGTTGCACTTGCAAACCCAAATCAACAATGAGAAAATATAAGAAAAATAAACTCACGCACACCTTTAAACAGCACTGATGCTTTCACGTTTAGGCTAACTATGATCCATTTTTGACATTGATGTATTTACTTGTATTTCATTCTCATTTACAAAATACACAAAATCAAAGACAACATACATCAATGTTCATTTATACACTTCTTTTTATATTTATATATGTATATTTTATTCATGGTTCCACAAACGGTTGCTATACTTACAAACAATCAACTACAGTCTCTACGGCACAATACAATGACATACGTGATCATTTTTTTGTTACATTAAATCAATTGGCGAAGCAATTTTATTGAAAAAATCTTAAGATTTAGGGTTGTTTACACACGAATGTTAGCTTTTAAGTCCTTTGTCGTCATGAAGTCAACACTCATTTTGGAGGACAAGGCCAGAATATAATAATGTGCTCCTATTCTCAATAGCTTCAGGAAAAGACCCAAACACTTATTGCTTTGTTAACTTTTTTGCTCACACGATTGACTGTTGCTCAGGCAAAAAGTTATTCATACAAAAAAACCCTGTAACATAAGCTAAGATATGTTTCTACCAGAGACAATTTTGACTTGGATGGAGCCTGAACTGAGTCACTGAGACGGCTTAGTGTCTAAACAGCATTCCATGTTGAACAAATACAACAGTTACCTTGACATTGTTGTTATTTTTATGGATAATACCAGACAACATACAGAGAATAGGACTGCTGATTCCTAGCTTTTACATTTGTACAGTTAATGTGCATTTATATACTTTTATCAATGTATTTTTAAGAAAAGGATCTTGGTGATTATTTTTCTACCTTGCTGGCCAGTTGGCCTTCTGAAGCCATCATTTCTTGCAGTTTTAAAACAAGAGCACATGAACTCTTAAAGACAGGCATGGGATGTGAGAAATTTAGTTGATCTTGCTCAACGTAATTGATGCAAATTTAAAGTGGGCAAAAGTTTAGAAGAATTATCCTTTAAATGAAATTATACGTACTTTTTATTTACATATATGCACACCTGTAACAGAATTGATGGTGTAATGTGTAAAGTCAGGCCTTACAAAAGATTTGGCAATAATTAATAGGAGATGGCACACTCATAAATGATGGGTGGGATGTCATAATCAAGAGTCGGAGCGGCGTGAGGAAATGTAAGGGGCAGGTCATCAGAGCTCCAAACACCTCTGTTCACAATCGTGATCACTACATTGTTAGCTTTTGGTCTTTGTGCTCTGGCTAAACGCTCACCTTGATCCTCATTGCATCTCAAGCAAGGCTGCATCAGAATGCGTGTTGAAGAGCTCAAGGCATTCTCGATTGTGCAAGTACGATAGTGTACTTTTAGTGCAATGGGTTGTCTATTTTGTCAACTGTCTTTGAGTCTATGTATGGCTGCTATCCTACAAAATGGCAGTCTGAACGGAAACTCTTTTGTTAATCGGGTGTGCTATTGATTCTTTGTATTTTGCCTTGCAGTTGCGAAAATATCTCTGGCTTTTCTCGGTCAGGGGAGCGTGGCAGTTGTTTTCCGCCGACATCCTGTGCTGTTACCAAAGTGGGATATATGACAATCAGCCCTTGGCAGTGAGTTCTATGGTGAATCTGGTGTTATTTCGTTTGTTTGAATGTTAAAGCATAGATAAACTCCAGGTCCGTATCCATACTCTGGGAAGCAAAATAACGCTTGTTGACATCAATCTTTTTTCACTATTCATGTTATGTGCCCCGATGTACGGAGGAGGATTAGGGCCACATGTGGTAACATTATTATTTTTTCCTTTTTTTAAAATTGTGAATTAATTCACAGAATTCAGGGAAATTAAGTCAGAATTCCGAGTTTCAAGTCAGAATTCTTAAAGTCAGAATTCTGAGAATAAAGTCGGTAAGTCTGTGAAAATAAAGGCAGAATTCTTAGAATTAAGTTAGATTTCTGAGTTTAAAGTCTGAATTCTGAGAATAAAGTCGGTAAGTCTGTGAAAATAAAGGCAGAATTCTTAGAATTAAGTTAGATTTCTGAGTTTAAAGTCTGAATTCTGAGAATAAAGTCAAAATTCCGAGTTTCAGTTCAGAATTCTTTAAGTCAGAATTCGGAGAATCAAGTCAGAATTACGACTATAAAGTCAGAATTCTTAGCTTAAAGTCAGTAAGTCAGTGAAAAATAGAGGCAGAATTCTGAGAATTAAGTTAGAATTGTGAATTTAAAGTCCGTATGCTGAGAATAAAACTATGAATTCTGAGTTTAAAGTTATGAAATTTAAGTTTAAAGAAATTCCGAGAATAAAGCTAGGATTCTGAGAATAAAGTCAGACTTTCAAAAGAATACTCATATGTCCATAAGTGGCCCTAATCCTCTTCCTTAACATTGTCATATATCTCCCAAATTAGTGAAAAATTAAAAATATAAAACAACCGATTTAATTCTGGAGGGAATATTCTCCAATTATTTCAATAATTATTCTATTGGTGCTAAACTCCTTCAGACTCCTGATCCAAGCACAAAAAAAAGTTGAGCATGTCCCGTCATGTTGTCACACCACGTTCATTTATAGTGTTTGCTAAAGATGAAAAGTTAAAGACTTTAAAAAAGAAGAAGAAAGAAGTCCTTTCAATATTGCACCATGAAACACGCTCACATTAATATAAACATTCACTTCACACAATTAGATTATGGATTATTCCTCAGCTCTTACACGCTTTACACACATTTGTGCCCGCAGATTTTTTAGTCCCTTTTGATTACCTGCTTTTATTTTAATCGTAATGTGAGTTCCTGTGGAGGGTTCTCTCAGAAGAGTGAGACGAGGTTCATCAGCCCTCAGGGCATCACTGCTGACATGAGCAGAATGAAAGAACAGGAAACGTTCAAATATTACCGTAATGTAAGCCAGACTCTTAAATGAGCAATGGAACTTGTCCAAAAATGCTAGTTTGTACTGCCGTTTTTCATAAATGCACACACATACTGTGTGACGTGGACAACACCGGTCCGGGAGGAGGTGTACTTAAAAAAGGCATTCCTAACAAACGGATGTGAGTTTGGTTGAAAAGTGGTAATTGGGTGCGAAATTCCAAACATTTTCATCGAGGAAAATGTCACAAATGGTTGTGCTTGAAATGTGTATTTGAACAAACAGCTTTATGTTTGTGAAGAAAAGGCCAATATGACGGCACAGAATGTCTCCATCAACTAAAGGGTCCTTCGAGGATAATGATCGTAAAAATGTTTTAAAGGGAGAAGGGGCTTGATTGGACTCCTTATCACATCCTAACAAGAAGAAAAACAAACCTGGAATGTTCTATAATCTATAATATGGCAGTTAGTCCTAACACCGACACAAGACCTCGGGAGATTAAGAATAACGGTGAAGAAAAAAAGCCAAGAGAGACTTGATTTCGTCCTGAAACGTCGAAATTTGCTTCAAATCAAAGCAGGAAAATCTTTCATTTTTTGATTCTACGTCCAACAAAGTATCGGACACTTGAGTTGAGTTTGCTCTGGCGAGCGGAGGTGACTACAGAGAACTCTGCAACAATGGCTAGTGGTCACATCTATGAGTGTATCTGCAACAGCCCCTCCTGACCCGACCTCCAACCCAAGCTGGATGGACTTAAACTGCCAAACTTAATCTTCTTACATCATATATTACATTCTAGCGAAATTAAATTCCATGTTATTATAACTTCTGCATCGCGTTTCAGCACCAATTTTAGCAATTATCATCAATTTGTCTCGGAATAGAGGGCGCACCTACAGATAATCCCAAATATTTACAGCCGACTAGGTGCTGCTCCTCTGGGGTGGTCCTGTCAATCATAACTCTAGCGTTAGGAGGAGGGGGTTGGAGGGTAGGATTTAGGAGACTCTTGAGCCGTTCATTCACAGTGTGGTGAAAACTCTTCGAACCCTCCAGGAAACTGTCGGCACCACACTATTGCAGCACTTGACCCCGCGTCTCTGGGAGTTTGAGGGCCAGGTAGCTGCCTGTCGCCAGCGCCCCGGAGGCGAAGAGGATGGGCATGGCCTTGGTGATACCAACAAAGGAGGTAAAGATGCTTATTCCCAAAACCGCTGCTAGTTTGCAGAGGGCGTTGAGGAAGCCGAACGCGGTGGTTCTGAGAAAAAGAGAGGGGACAGAGTCAAAGTCAGCGTCAGTGGATCAATACAGAAACAGAATATTTGATGTTCACTGTGTTTGACAAAGCCGCCGTTTCCTTTCCTCATCATTACTTGACTCCAAATTGACCATTGTTTACATTATCGGTGAAGTTAAAAGCAAAAATCTGTTATGGGATGTAAAGTTCAGGTCCAGGCTTTGTTGTCTCGACCCCCCCCCCCCCCCCCCCCCCTTATTTTTCTCCCCAAACAGATATCTATTTGTTTTATTTATTTATAATTATTCTGTATTTATCCACTATTTTTACTAGCATATGTGTACTTATCATTTTTTGTATTGATATATGACCCATTTTTATCCATTTTAATACTTAATTCATTCTTTTATTCATTTAATTTATTTATTTATTTATTTTATTTGTGGTTATAATCCATGTGGGAGTTGTTTTTTTGTTTTTAGTTTGTTTTCTAAATGAATATTTCAAGCCCTGCATATTGATATGCAGAAGACGATATTGTTCAAAGAATAAAATCATGGACCAAGATTCTTGATCATCAACAGAATCTAATAAATGTTTCCTAACATGTCAGAGATGAAGGGTTAGGTTGAGTCTCGGAACCTGATCTCCGTTTGTACGTCAGTCCTAGAAAAGGCTGCTGTGATGGCAAATGGCCACGAGGTGGAGCCACAGCTTATAAAATGAAGTCTCAAAAGCTTTCTCATAAATATTCCTGCTCTGATATATTTTTTCAATGCAATTCCACACAAATAAGAATATTCTATTCCATATGGGGTTGCATTTAAAGAACATTCAGAGGCGATGAAAGCCTAACTGTAACATTTTGAGTCACACTGATATCATTATTAGTTAAATAGTTGTTATTGAGGAAAAACGATACTTCACTGATGGCGGTTTTCTTAAGGATGAAGCTCAGTCTCTTTTCAAAGTGGATCTAGTTTTGACAGCTGGAATCTAGAATCTAGATCATCGCCATAATGTGATGGATTGTTCCTTGAGCCATTTGCAAGCTTTTGATAAATCATGCTAAAATACAAACAAAGAAATGAAGACTAGATAAATAAATTACCATCACCTCCTTGGTTGAAGCAATGAAATAATCTAGATTTTTCCTACTACAGCCACTAGGTGGCGACAAGTAATGAATTGCTTCACATCAGAAGCACCAGCAGTGATTTTATCCCCACAATGTAGTCCATCCCTTACAGCCAGCCAATCACTGTAGGGAGCCTCTGATGACGTCATTCAGCACCATTGACCATGTTGGGCAGATTTCAGGGCATGCCTTCATCCCCTACCTCTTGTCAGAAGGGTAGAGCTCAACGGTCAGCACATCCAGAGCGTTCCAAGAAGCGATGCTGATTCCCCCGAACAGACAGAGCAGAGCAATCATGGCCGACTCGCTGTTGCCAAAGGACAGGAAGAAACAGCTGATGCAGGAGATCACGCTGGAGCCCGCTGCAGATAAACAAAAAGGAGAGAGATGGAGGCAGGGGAAATGATTGGCGAAGGAACTCCGGCATATGTCGGCAGAAAATTACAATAGAGAGAGTCTCTGCTGCTGGTAGAATCGTTTCTATTCCACTTACATATGGAAAAAAGATAGGTGTCATTAGAATCTTGTGTCCATTAGCAGCCTCAAACATTTGTTCTTCATTTACGTGGACATTGAAACAGTCACTAGAAAGAAAAGTTTAGACATCATTCAATATGATTTTGATGGCAGATGAGGTTGTGAAAATGTTTGGGTACCCCAGCAGACATCAAGACCACTCTGTCCCCAACGACTCTCAAAGTACCGACATTTACTGGAGGCATAAAACCACTGACTCCCCACCAGTTCAAACTGGAGAAACCTCTTGGATGAGAGGTGAAACGTCTTCAAGCCAGAGCAGAAGTCCAGCTGCTTCGGGTTCAGCTCACATGGATTATCATGACCTCGCTGAATGAGAATCCACACAGACACAGGGATGGGATGTTGAATTTTCTACCCTGTGTTTCGAAGGGGGGAGTTTTTGATTCTGTAGAAAGTATTGATGAGTTGAGGAATGTATGAATTATACAATGCAAAATAAAAAAGTTGAAAAATAATCAGCCTGTCAGACTTTCTAAAAACCAGTGATCAGTGGACCTGTAGTGGATTTACACGTATGCACAGAACCTTCAGCCATGAGTAAATAGATGGAGTTCCACAACCATGTCAAACGATACATTTAGGACGGAGCCACTCTGATATAAACGTGAAAACTTATTGACTTTTCTGTTCTGCATTAGCTATGATTCAACCTTAAAGCTGCTTTACAAAGTCCTGAAGGACATTCTCACCGGGACCAGCAGCTTCTGAAGTCTTCCTGTATGTCTTTGCTTCAACTCTACCAGAACAGTACCAGCACTAATAACCCTTTCATTTCATGTAAGGAGTCCAATTTGCGATCAACCTGCCGCAAATGAGAAAAGTGCCTTAAGCTCAGAGCCGATACTTTGGTATGACAGATAATTGCTCTTGTAATAATTGTACAATTTGTAGATAATTGTTTTCCAATTATCTACAAAAGAAAACCCATTTCTTCCACTGCACACGGTGCTGAGTAACGTAGCGCTGCGCTCAATTTACCTAGCATCCTCAGTCGTCCGATCTTATCCATGAGCAGCGCGGAGACGATGTTGCCGGGCAACACAGCCAAAGTGCCAAGGAAGCTGACGAAGTAGACCATGTAGGCATTGTTCTCGTCACTGACGTCACTGAGCAGGCAGCCCTCCTTGTTGTGCATGAAGGTGCTGTTGATGAGTTTGCAGTTGACCAGCCGGTACTTGAAGAGATCTGGAGGGAGAGAGAGAAGAAGAAATCGGTGAGAGAGGAGACACAGATTGGAGTGAAGACGAGATAAGATGCAGAGGGTTGTGATTGGTCTGCCACTTATGATGCTGGAGGACCCCGTTACTGGAACTTTAATCGCTTTCAATTTTAACGACGGCAGGAAAGTTTAGCAACATCTCATGAAAACAACAGAGGAGATTGGATCTGATTCAATGGAAGAGGAGAAGGGGAGATAGGGGAATGGGTCATAGCATGGGAAACTGGGGAAATTATACACGGTTATAGATCTGTCTGTGCCAGACGGCCGACAGAAGCAGCAGCCATTATGAGAGAATGAGTTTTTATGTGACATCTGGACTGAGAGGCCGAAATAATGTGAACCCCTCTCTAATGTGTTATAATAGGATCCCAGCATCAGAAATGTTTGATTGTTGCAAAGTGGCGTTTATTTAACTGGTAAATTAATATTAGTATGCTAAACCTTTTCTGTATCATTTGCTCCTTCATATCCTGAACATAAATTGTATTTTTCCCCTTTTATTTTCTAATTACTGCACAGGACTCCTTTTTTTCTTTTTTTTCCCCTTTTTTCTAATTATTGTGCAAAAATTATAATTTTTTCTCTTATCTCCTTTTTTCTAATCATTGTAAATAAATAATTATTTTTATGTCTTTCCCTTTTTTTTCTATTCATGTACATGAATAGTTTCTTTCTTGTTTTTCCTTTTTTATTTCTCAACATAGCACATAAATGCTATATTTTCCTTTTGCCCTTATTTCTAATTATTCTACATAGATTTTTTTTTTGCCCGTTTTTCAAACAATTGTGCATCCGTAATGACAATTGTCATTAGGGATTTTGTCCAAAGCACAAAAATCAATCACAATCAATCCGTCATTGTCATGATTTGGTCCAAAGCATGAGAAGCGTTGGAGATCAACTCCCTCAAGAAGATTTTTTTGTTGGAATAGAAGGTGTTTCTCTCTTTTTCCAAAAAATTGTCCATGAATACTTATTTTCTCATCTTTTTTCTAATCACTGTAAATACATTTTTTCGGTTTTTTCCCTTTTTTTTCATCATTGCATTTAAATTATTACATTTAATTTTTTAACTCTTGAAAGTGGATGTCAGAGTAACTCTTGAATGCAGACGTTAGAGTAACTCTTGAATGCAGACGTTAGAGTAACTCTTGAATGCAGACGTTAGACTAACTCTTGAATGCAGATGTTAGAGTAACTCTTGAATGCAGATGTTAGAGTAACTCTTGAATGCAGACGTTAGACTAACTCTTGAATGCAGATGTTAGAGTAACTCTTGAATGTGGATGTTAGAGTAACTCTTGAATGTGGATGTTAGACTAACTCTTGAATGCAGATGTTAGAGTAACTCTTGAATGCAGATGTTAGAGTAACTCTTGAATGCAGACGTTAGACTAACTCTTGAATGCAGACGTTAGAGTAACTCTTGAATGCAGACGTTAGAGTAACTCTTGAATGTGGATGTTAGAGTAACTCTTGAATGTGGATGTTAGACTAACTCTTGAATGCAGACGTTAGAGTAACTCTTGAATGCAGACGTTGGAGTAACTCTTGAATGCAGACGTTAGACTAACTCTTGAATGTGGATGTTAGAGTAACTCTTGAATGCAGACGTTAGAGTAACTCTTTAACTCTTGAAACTGACAATGGAGGCATGTTGATGTCCTCAACCAAGAAGTAAGTGTTGATTATTAGCCTTCATGCGTCTGAGACTGAGATGTAAGTATTAACCCCAAACATAAGTTTTTGTATTCTAAATATGTATGAAATAATGTTCAACATGCTAATATTTAGTATCTTATCTTGCAGTACATCAGCTGTATGACCTGTAAGTTATTTCTTTACTTGAATCTATCATATTAGAACACCAAACTCAAGACATGAGGGTTAGAGTGAGGGATCCCAAAGGTGGGATCTTAGGATCCATAGGGACAGAAGAGCATAAAGGAAATCTGACAAAAAAGAATTTCCACACACTAATTAACTTGCAAAATATTATTTGCTGCTAGATCATCATCAGGCATAATATATCTGAGGCTTATTCCTGATTATGAGTAGAAGTATTTGTTTGTGTGAAATCAATAACTACAACCGGCATGTATGATCTGAACGCGCAGCAGCGAATGCATCCCTCCTTTGCTCTACCTCCTGAGAGCCTCTGCCTTTCATCTCCTGTAGAATGTCTGTGTGTGGTTTACTTTCATTGAATGAGAGCAAAGCGCAGAAGTCGTACAACGTTGTTCTGGTTGTGAAGCCCCCTTAGTCAGCTTTCGGTTTTTCTCATTTTGATTGTCTTGATACTATAAATATTTCACTTTCTTTCACCTGCATATTTTTTCTGTAATATCTCTACAAGTGCAGCTCTTTCAGGAAATTGTTCTTCAATGCGGAATCAAAGCTAATAATAATCAGCTGGTGAATCTATGGCAGCTAATTTAAGATACGGTTTGTTCCCATCATGCCGCATAATGATGTGCGCCATGGCGACTATCAGACAGCTTCAAGTTCTGCCTGAGCAGGAAGTCGGCCGAGACATGAAGGCCTAATCAGCAAACAAGTTTGATGTTCCCACCCACGTGATGTCCTCCTGGCTGCAGCTGATAGCTGCTGTGAGTGATCGTGTCAAACATGCAAACATCTGACAAAGCAGGAGGAGGCCGGGGCCGACGGCTCCATTGTCTGGCGGTGTTTGCTCTCCTGGACGCAGCTGCTGGATCTATAGGGGACGGCGTCTCCCCCGATAATGTGTGCTAATAGATACATCTGGCCTCTGCGTGCCACGTCTTTGGTGTCACCTCACAGGAGAAAAAGGATGTTTTATAATATTTTGTGATGAGTCACAGGTCGGTCATTTCAAAGCCCAGGTGATGGAGGACTCAGATCCGGTTGCTAGGAGATATTGTCGTTCTGCGGCTTTGCCGTGTTTAGCGGCGCGCCAGTCAGTCAGAGGAGTCGGCGACGAGGGGAAAGTAATGGAGTCATTTTTACTGACAGTAGGAGACGATTCGCTTTTGGTGCAGAAGCAGGGGATGAAGAGGAAAATCCTGTTAACACTGAAAATGAATGGAATAAGTAGCCAGGGGTAATAAAAAGTGATACTGTTGTCGCTATAACTGTGTCTAAAATCACATGGCATGGTATACAATCTACAAAGAGAATTGTTTGAAGAACTCTAATTAATAAGTTGGAATTAAAAAGTACTTTATTTATATTTAAAAAAAGGTGAAATACCACTTTTGAAAATTGTTCAAATCTTTTTTGAAAAAACTTATTTTCACGGTTTTACCTTTCAATAAATCTCAAGTAGTAAATAAATATTTGATTTTTATAGGTGCAGGAATCTGGCATTATTTTAGCTGCTATGAAGCTTTAAGTGGAACTCCTGTACAGTCAACCGCCAACAACTGAACACTTCCCTTTCACTGATCCACATTTTCATTTGCAAAATAGAGATTATTCTCTTTATTTAAAGAATTACTTTGATTTCTAGTCAAAGAAAATTATCTTTATATCCCAATCTAATCTTTAGATCCTATAAAAGTTTTCCCATAAAAGTTGAGGAGATTTCATCTCCCGCCGCAACTGCAAAACATATAAAAATATAGATCTTAGTGTGCGGAAGTACTGGATTGATTTAAGAAAAGGATGGTTGTGTATTACCACCACAAGAGGGAGCATTATCTAGCTTTATCTAAGTTTTCGGGCCATAGTTTCTCAACAGATGGTCCCTTTTAGTCCAAATTTGGGGGTACCTGGTATCTACCTTGTTTTTATAATTTTTTTTACTCTATTAGTTCATATTTTACTCACTAGGGGGAGCCTTTGATGAAAAAAAAAAAGTTTTTAAGACATAACTCCAAACATTAAATTTGAGAAGTTCGATCATTGGATTCACTTGTACATTGCAGGGGATTGGGGGCTTCTTTGGGGGCATAACATCACGGATAACAGCTTAAGCCTTGTTTGATAAATTGGAAGTTAATCACACTATCAAACCTGATCCTGATTTCCTCTCCTAACTCCAGCAGGGAGGACTGAGGGAACCTCCTCTGGAATGTTTAAATCTGGTTTAAAAGAATCCAGATGGGCGTTTTGATAAAAACCAAAGGTTATGTGAACATGCTGCAGTGATGAGACGTCTTTGCACCGGACTAGTCTGATACGGCTCACGTTCCGATGGCTGCAGCGAGGAATCTACCATTGGAGCTGGCGCCTCATACAGAGTCATCACAGCGACTCTCTGTGACAACCGGCTTTTTTGCTGCTTTAGCCCAACACAATCAAAGTAGCTGGACATTTCAATCATAATCCTGCAAACTCAGCAAAACGGACACTTGAGTAATCCTCTCATAGTTAATAAGAGTCCGGATGTACCCGCCTGTTGGACTCTGAGTGTAGAGACGATAAAGAGTTTCTCACTTTCTGCCCGCTGAAGGGAACGCTGACTCAGCAGAAACGTAAATTCACCAAACTAACGTCAGCTGAATATGACAGGCTGGCAAAGTTAGAAAACACTTTTATTAATACTGCAGCAGCAAGTTCACAGAAGAGTCACTGTGTGGCGAGTCCTCCTCGGGATTTTACTGACACTGTTCAATGTCTAATGAAGAAATCATCAATACTAAACTGAGAATTTATTGGGTAAAAACTTTCTGATCCCTATAACCGGACTGTAATGTCTTACTTTATTTTCAAACCTATGCATCTGGCAAAAGGTAATACTAGTTTTTATCTTATGATTAATCATGATTAATCATGGCCTGTTATTGAAATTAATTCCTAATCCTTTGTGGTCAGGATTCCATAATTTCATAATCCGAGGGAACAGGAAGCCGGTGTTCCCTCTTCCGGTGTTTGCTTGTTTTGCTTTGCTTTTTGTACCATCACACATCCGCTCAGCTCCTCTTCCTCACAGTCATGCATCATAGACAGACTGATTTGCTTGTCATTATTATTCCAAGTAACCAAAAAAAAATATTAATATTAAAGCTCACGTCTGAAGTGTCGGAAAATACGCATTTTATCTTTTAAGAACGTTTTCAAGGTGAAGCTGTTTCTCTCTCTGAGCAACACAGAGAGACTGATGACAATTTTAACACTAGCTGGATGGAGAGAAAGACATTCCGCCTATTTTTAAAGTCATGGCACTGGTTACCTGATAGTTATGGTTTTGATTTTAGAAGGATTTTATAACTTTATAAGGCGATACATGGCATTTCACCGGCCTATCTTATAGAAAAGATCACAAATTTCGAACCAGGACCACCTCTCAGATCCTTTGGTTCTCCGCTGTTTGTTTTCCCATCAAGCAGAACCAAAAGTTTTGGAGATGTTGATTTCAAACACGACGCTCCGAGTCGCTGAAACAAACTTCTAGAAGATCTGAGAGGATTTGAAAATGTTGATGTTTTTCACCCGTGAATTTAACGTTCACTTATTCAGTCTGGGTTTTAGTGTCTTATAACTATATTGTTGTATTTATTATTTAAAAAAATATTTACTTGATCTTATTTTATTAAGTACATTTTTATTGTTTATTATTATTTATTATTATTTTTTATTAATTGTACTCTTAACATTTTATCCTGTATTTATAAGAATTTTATTTAGTTCTACTCGTCATGCCAATATTATTGTTTTATTTAAAATTCTCATTCTATTTTCCAATCCGCACACTTTTCTCCGCGTGCATTCGTCTCCAAAATCATTGTATTATATTTATTTCGCTGTTTTGATTTATTTTGCACACGGAATAACGGAGAGTCTGTTTATACCTGTATTGTAGAAGAGCGTGGCGATGAAGGTGCAGTTCTTGAAGAAGGTGTTGCTGGAGGTGATGTCCTCAAAGTAGCACTCCTCAAACAGCGAGTCCTCAAAGACCATAGACCTCATTTTCAGGTCCATGAATCTGTAGGTGATAACAGGCCGAGACGGCGGAATCAAGAAATTGGGGCAAAGAGATGAAGAGATGCGGTGTGGATGTGGAATATGACAAGATGAAGACGCAACTGATGATGAACAATATGGCTGTCAGATACTCTATTACCAATTTACATCGGAAAGGTCAAAGGAAGCAAGGAAACAAATCTGCAGGGCTTTCCTCCAGTAGCTTAAAACGGCAAATTGATACATTATGAATAAAATAAAGCAAAAACCTGTGATAAACTTTGAAATAGAGATATGATCCACTTCAGTATGGCTCCGCCCCCACCCGGCAGGCTGACGCCAGCGTCTGACTCACTTGTTGTTGAAGTACTCTCCCTGGCGGTGGACCTGGTTCTCCAGGGTGAAGTTAAAGGTGACGTGTTCCACTCGCTCCTTAAGGAAAACCTTGGTGCGTGAGGAATACTCCTGCTTCTGCATATACTTGATCATGTCGGGGAACCACACCGTCAGGCCGTAGTAGCTGGAGCAGGACAGAAAGCCAGACAGACGCTCACGCAAAGGAAAAACTTCCCCTACTCTCTCGTCCCCGATAGCGAGGGTATATCCCGGGAATGTCCCCTACCCCCTGCGTTGTGCAAGCAATCCCACTGATTTATCTTCCTAAATTAAATGTGAAGTTAAGACCCACAGTATCTTTTAGGAGAAAAAAAAAGCTCACCATAGTGAGTATAATATGAACTTTCAAAATAAAACACAATGTACACAATATAGACGTGAGATGATTCTTAAGCACCGTATATGGATTAAATGGGATTAATGGTTGAGAAATGATGGCATGAAGACTTTTGGAGATAAAAACTCCCGTAGTTTTCTGATATAAACAACCGTTTTCACAAAATCAATCCAGCTCTTCCTCGCACTAATGTCTAAATGGGTATAAAATGTTAGTATTTTTGAGTTATGGCGCTAACACAAAAGATCCACGGCGGAGATAATAATAATAATAATAATACATTTATGACGATTCATTACATCCACGACTTTTCTGGGATATAATGATGCCTCCATTAAAGAGGAGCAGGGTTTCTGCGTGCATGAATGTTACAGGAAACACACACATGATGTATTTACAGCCTCCTCTAGCCTCATCTGTGCAACAACAAAAAAAAATAACAGGTGAATTCATTCAAAGTTAGCGAAGTAGCAAACCTCCATTGTTTCTCCTTCACTGGTGTTTGGTGAAACTAGGGAAAAGTAGCTGAGAGCATCCAAGCATTTTCTGAAGATCAAACGACCGGTTTGGGAAATGACTGACGCTCTGGAGGAAAGTTATGCTGCATTCAATGACTCTAAACATGGTGATCCCAATTTGGGAATATTCAATCTCTGAAAAACATGAATCCTGATCGACATGCAAAATCACACGAATGACCCGATGATTAACCTCATTAACCTCCAGACTGCTGAGCTAATATCTCGTATACGGACATTTTGGCTAAAACTATTATATTATGAATGCAAATATATCAAGTGTAATAGTAAATTACTTGTTAAAATCAATTAAATTGAGATTATGATATGAGTGTCACCAGTCACACCAGGGGACGCCGTGAATTTCCACTCCAATAATCTAACTGAATTGTGAGTTTGAATCATTTTGGCCAAGATGTAACTTTAATTCTATAATAAGCACAATTTCCCGTACAGTCTTGATGTGAATGGTCTTAATGTCACACTATAATGTCACATTATCATGTGACATTATAGGCATACAACTATCATACCTGTCTGTTTAACATGTAGCTACAGCCTGTAGCAGGTTAGCTTACCTTAGCACAATTAGCATAGAGACCAGATGCAGGAAACAGGTCGTATGGTTCGGTCCAAGATCAACATAATCCACCCACAAATTAACAGATCGTTTTAGGCTCATCTGATTGAAACCAAAACTGAAGTGTAAAAACAAATATTTGCATAATATTTTTTGGGTTATGTGCCGCACTATTATCCAACCAGAAGAGACTTCATGATGTTACTGCTTGCAGTAAAGAAATCATATATATATATTCTATTTTGTGTCTGTAAGGTGACCTTGAGTATCCTCAGAGGTGCCCATGAATAAAATGTCTTATTATTATTATTAAAATGATTAAACAGTACATTATATAATTTAAAGAGAATTATTATTGTTGTTATTATTATTATTGCTTTATTCATAGTAACTTGCCCCTCCTACTCTCCCAGGCCTTGAAAATATCTCTTCTGATATTCTAACTCTATCTGGCTGCCTGTTGAAGTTGAATTTAAGGACTGGGAATGTTAGAAATAAATTTCCCCTTTGGGATAAATAATGTCAAACTGGACTGAACTGAACTAACGGTACCTGAAGGACATGGAGAACCACACAGCCATCATCATGTAGGTAGTGCGGCGGTACTGGGGCGAGAAGACGGCCTGGAAATTGTTCCACACCTGAAGGAACACATGCAGGGACAGAGACGCAGAAGTGAAAAACTCCACAGTCAGATTTAAAGTGAACATTTGTGAGTCACTGTTTTCCAACAAGAATTAAACATCATGTCCCAGAATGCCTTCTGTTAAGCGCAGAGAACACAAACTGACAGAGACACTGGCGTCAGAACAAAGAGCTGTTTTGGTGGCAGAACACTGACATCAAAAGGTTTTAGACAGTTGATTTCCTTCAATTCTAAACTAATTTTCTTTTTAAAACAGAGATAAGGTGAGGGGCTATGAGCAGAGGAGACCCCGCCTCACGTCCAGAACCTGGTTAGGATGCCTTCAAGGCACTTCTCTTTAGAGGAGACCAAGAAGTAGAACCAGCACTCACTGGAGGGACTGAAAGTCTCATCTAGTAAGAGAACGCCTCCGGATCCTTGAGGAGGAACTGGGCTGTGATGCCGGAAGGGCATAATTTCATTTTACACATGTCAACATTAAACATCCTTTTATCCTCAGTATAAAATCTATTTATGATGATTTGAAAGTTTTCAAATGTTCCTCCATGTGAGAGAAGAAGCCGGTTGACGACTTCCTGCATTTATGAGGCTGGAGACATCAGATCTACAGTGTGCTGCTCGGATTTAACTTTGTAAAACGGAGATATTTCATAAAAGAATGCGGCTTTTTCAATAATCTAAATCAGTCAGTGTATCAATGCGATCAATATTCAAACTGGAAATGAGAAAAAACAAACTGAAGGTTTTCTTTTCACCTGATGGAAAAGCGTGGTGAGCTTAATCCTCCATTTCTCATGCCAGGCGGCTCCTTCGCCCAGCTCCACCAAATCCTCCATCTGCTTCACCGTTTTGATGGTGGTCACCTTAAAATAACAAAAACACACGTCAGCGTTTAGTGACCAGAGATCCTGCTTTTCTCCTTGAAAGTAGTTTGAAATCAAATTATGTGTCGATGATGAACTGTTTCTGTGTGAAATAATAAAACATACTTTGTTGCATGATGTTGATTCTAAACACAAAATTCTTGACACTGTTGATTGGGATTTGCACTGAAAATTCTTTTGCCCTATTATTTTTCATAATTACAGACAATAATGACGCCAATTATGCTTTATAGAAAACTAACTATTTTTAACTCTGAGTCACATGAAACACGATCAGTTATGAAAACCCATCTCACTTATGAACACGTGAAGGAGCGGTTATAAAGCATTGGTGTCGTAACGGCTGTGCAGCTCGAGAGAGATCGCAGCAGTTTAAAGGAGATCTGTTTTTAACTCATTAATATGCAAATATATGCATCACAGATCTGGGAACCCGCTGCTCTGGATTAGCCTCCAGACAGAAACATGGGCGGCGTGTGAAGACGTTACTTCCTGCATGACTGTGACGGCGGCGTTGTTGCTTACAGAGAAGACCCTCTCCGGGTAACCCTTGGCCCTCATGTTGGTGTCGTGGACCTGCTTCAGGATCATCCACGCCTCGTCGTGTTTCCCATTCTGAGGGAGGAGGAGAAACGGATGAACATGATGTTTGTCAGCAGTGCCTAGAATTTAAAATCCCGGTCAGGGGAATGAAGGTGACCAGTAGGGGGCGTAAAGCCCGAGGTTCACGGTTGTTCGTTAAACCTCGATCTATATGCAGAGAAGGAGATCTTTTCATGTGTCTGAAATGATTTTAAATGTGGATTTCTTTATGCTTATGTTTGCCAGACAAGATCTTTTTTATGTGCAATATCACAGCATGTGTGAAAAAAGCTACCTACAATATTTTCATAACTTGTTTTGTATGAATTTTATCCAAATATGTGGTCTGAACAGGTGAAATATAATTAAGGACGGGTTATTACCGCCGTAGAATTGTCAAATTATGTGATTTATAGAAAATGCACCTTTATAACTAACTTAAAACAAGCTAAAACACGACGAGTCGGAAGATTCATGCGTTCAAAATCACAGATAAAGGTGTATTTTTTCATTTTGTACACATCTGAAAATAATTCCGCTTTACCAAACTTTGTAATTTCAGCTAGAATAATTAAGTGGAAAAATATTTAGTCCACCAGTTCTTCAGTTTGTTGATTCCTGAAACATCAAAGTGAAAAGTGAAAAGACGTGCGGGAGGAAGTTGTTAAAATGCTGGTGAGGCATAGATTTCTGTGAATGAATGAATACATTTAAATAAATCACTTGCAGTTGTAATACCTGAAACTGGCAGAGAGAGAATTCATGTGACGTGGAGAGGGTAGTTATTCTGGACCCAGGACAGGAGTAATACACACACTGACTGTGAAACATTCCTCAAATATTAACAATGCCATGGTTTAGGTTAACTTTCCTGTTTCAGTTTGACGTTTTGTTGTGTATTCAGTTTGTTCCTGTCTTCTGCTCTACTTTGATTAGATATGCTCCGACCCCTGTGTGATTGTCTGCTCCTTCATTGATGGTCTGACTGTCTCATTACTCTGTGTTTTTAATCCCGTGTTCCTGCTTTTATCTGTCGTTTCTTTCAGTCTGTGTGTTTCAGCCTCTTATGTGTCCGCATCTGAGTCCCGAACTTTTTTTTTTTTAACTTTATGTCAATTAATCTTAACCCATAAGGAACAATGGTGTCAATTACTTTTTAAATGCTACGAAAAGACCCTTAAACAGCTACATTTTTGGCTTATTTTTTGTTGCTACAGGTAAGTTTTGGTCAATTTAACAATTGTATTACTTAAATAACTCCTTCCTATCCTCTGCAAATATATACATATATATATATATATATATATATATATATATATATATATATACAATAATTTCATAAATGTGTTCCATGTTTTGGTCCATTTGATCAAATTTATAGCCCTCATAATTTACCTATGATGACTGATGGGTCTGGGTTCTTACGGGTTTAACCATTTTTCTTATCAGCAATTATATAATTATTATATTTTTTAATTATACTTCATGTATGTTGCAGTCTCTCGCTGTTCACCTGGCTATTTAAATAAAACCATATTCATTTATCAATTCAAAATATTCCGGAAAAACGTTGTAAGCAGAACTTTGTCTGCAGGGAGTCACACCAGTGTCACCATGCGTTCAGATACGCTAATACTTCCAGAAGGCATTCTGACCTCCAGGTAGAAGCGGGGGCTCTCGGGCATGGTGGTGAGGGCGCAAATGGCCGACACGGATGGGAAGGCACAAACCAACACAAAGACTCGCCAGCTGTGGAACTGGTAGGCCGAGCCCATCTGGAAGCTCCAGCCTGAAAGAGGAGAGAGAGAGAGAGGAGGCTTCAGAGAAAACCGGAGCTCGGGTTTACACAAGAGGTGTCCTTTTATTGTTACCTAAGTATTCTGGTTGTTTGACTGTAATTAAACTGCAGTGATTTAAAACCTGCATTGCAACTTTTGTTTACAATGTGACGTGTCGCCCAGCGTTGTGTAGAGAGAGTTTTATCAGTGAGGTTGAAATGGGCCGGGTTATATTTATCCTCCTTTTTCTATTTTTATTTAATTATTTAAATTATTTTATTTTTCTATTTCCATACCAAGGTGTAGGAAGGGACGTTCCGGGACGTTGACGATTGTATCGCCCTCTACATATCGCAAAATCCCCCCAAAAAATACATTTAAAAAAAAGTGAGTTGGAAAAATTGAAATGCCTGCGATGATGCTTGACACGAAAAAGTACATACACTTTTCTTTTAAGTATAATTAGGTTTTCTAAAGAGGTCTTGCATCTAAAGTGTATCCGAAATCAAAGTTTTCGGACTCAAGAGTCACTGGATGTTGACTGAAAACACAGAAACTCTTAATTTTAGTCCTTACTTGTTTGACTTTATCATCACTCAACTATTTATTTAACATATTTATATAACACTGTTTCACAGAGATTGGCTGGGAGTTAACCCACTTACCAGCACAAGGTGATCAAACTAACATTTGTTAAAAAACAGAACAAATAACTAATAAAGAGTTAAGTGAGCAAATTTGGCATTAACCAATTAGTGAGTGTACAATCTGTTTATAAATGCTTTATAACCCATTTAAGGGGTGTGACGTTTGCATAGAGCTGATTTGGCACAAAAAGGTGGACAGGTAGTTTTAATATTATGGCTGATCAGTATATCTTTGATATATTTTGATTGATTGATTGATTGATTGAAATATTAATTTTGAATATGTAAATCAAAGAAAAAAAGAAAAAAAAAGATTCAGCACACAAGAAAATGTTTAAAGAGTAATTATAATAATAAACAAGTAACAAAAATGAAATGAAAGGAATGGAGGACGGACCTAAAAAAATCATAAATACATGGTATTTACCGAAAATGAAAACATTAAGCAAAGAAATAGTTTTACATGTTTACATACTTACACATTAGAAAAGTGTGAGTGAGATAAAGTACAAACTTCTTTAGTCCGACCCCTTCTCCATAACTTACTGACTGTATAATTATATTATATTATTTTATATATTCTATTATGCATGTTTGTAATATATTATCCAGTACATATCCCACTCAATATAAATATAATGAATTTATGCACTTGACCAAATATATTTACACCCACATAACCAAAAGTCAGATATCTACAAATTTACATTATCATTAACATAAAAAAGGAAGAAGGAACAACATAGAATAAATACTACGTACCCAAATAAATAAAGACCCCCTGTAAACATCTGGTGATTGTTAAGCCCCTCCTTCATAATTGTACCTGTTGAAAACTACTTTTTTTGGATGATTATTTCTATTTGAAATACAGTAAGAAGTATAAAGTACCATAAAGCTGTAATAACACAAAATTGTAATTATTATTCCTGAAACTGTCAAAAGGATATGATGAAATCTTGTCCAGGTGTTTTTACGTTAAAGGAAGTGCTTGAAATAATGCATAAACAACCTGGCGTTACTGTGACCTGACTGTTTGTGTCTCTCACCGTAGTGTGGGATGATGGCCCAGGCCATGGCGGAGGCGTAGATCCCACCAATCATCCAGAACATGCAGAGCCAGCTGAGATGCTCTCCTCGCTTCTCCTGGGCCAGGAACTCGGAGTAGTAGGAGAACACGATGGGAATGGAGCCGCCAATACTGGGGAGACAAAAGAGAGCGGCGGGATATAGGAGTAAATGGAGAGCGAGAGAAAGAATCTATGTGGAGAAAAGAGCAAAGAGGAAATGAAGTAGGGGGTATGAGAAAAAGAACAAGAGGGAAATAAGATAAATGGAGGCAATGGTGGAGGCGGGAGCAGCAGGGGAAAAAAAGGTTGAATTAAAAGAAAGGGTTGTAAGAAATGGCTGCCAGGAGACGGTGATATGAGAAGCAGCTGAGCAGCGCCGTTTCGATTAAGAGTGAAATCCTCGATACTCCCATCGGTAAATCTAGATAGCCTGTGTAAATACCCCATCAGAACAATTTACTATCAGATGGGAAACCTTTCTGTAAATACACTCAGAGTTGGAGGCAAATAAAGGCTATTCTTATCACAAAACTCCATTTTGGAGGAATTTAAAGTTCACTAAATTGTGACCGGCAGCCATATCCATAATAAGTAGCCCACTATAGAAAAACAGCCTCGGATTTTTGTAAATGTAAGAAAGAGGAAGAAGATAGAAACCTTTTTTTTGTCTTATTGCAGCGATAAGCTCAAACCTTGGTCACAATGTTTGCCTGAATAATGATGAAAGATGAGCTCTTGCAAAATTACTCACTGCCAACGCATCGTGTTAATTAACGCCCTCCCTCCAAATGGATGAGTGGAGGTGAGGAAAACACAAACGAGTACAGAGGAGAGCGGTTCTGCTTTAAATCGATGCATCACCTCTGGAGGATTAGCTGAGGAACATGGAGCGGAGTGCTTTGCCAAACGTTGTGGCTGTAAGGTGAGTCTTGTATTCGAGTCTGTACCGATTCCAGCAAAAACGATGAAAATCTTTTCTCTACTAAATGTGGATGGTTGTAGCTCAAGAGGTAGAGTTGTCATCCCCCAATTGTACCAAAACTTCTGGAGTGTTGTAGGGTCCTTGTGCCAGACCCTGAACCTGACTATGTAGAAACATGTATCATTTGCGCGTGTAAGTTAAATTTAAATGGGTATATCAAAAGTAAATATTTAGCCAAAAAGGCAAATTCATGCTTCCGGTATCAGAATAAAACCTTCTGCCTGTCGATAATCGAACATGGAAGGACCGTTTTGAATGAGGGTTTCAGTGAAAAGAAACAAAAAAAAAATTTTAAAAGTTCAGCACGTCATGTGTTCACATTCGGACTAAATTGGCCCATCGGTCAGGAAGTTATGTCCAAAAAACTGTGTTTTGTGTAAAGAAAAAAAAAAAACTCTGTAGGTCCGGTAGCTATCTTCAAGTCGATTCGACTAAATTTGGACTAAAATTGGTTCAACGGTTGAAGAATTATGGCCGGATAAATTTTGGCTATAACGCCCCCTAGTGGGAGACATTTGTAACTGACCCTCGCCAAAATCAATCCAGTTCTTTCTAACACTAAGGTCCAGGGAGTTATCAAAATGTCCTAATATCTCCAAATATTCCAGATGTAATGATCTACTTTATGTTATCATGTTGAGGACATGGGTCGCCCCACTTTTTTGTTTTGAGTAAAGCCAACTTGTTACATTTTACAGTGAAAATGAAAATGGAAAAACTTCCCCTTTGATGCGGCAAACCACAGCAACCCAAGCACGTCTGCCTGCCAACTAAAGTGACGGACCTCGGTGGTCGTGACGGCGTCATTTCCAGCTCTGGCTGCGGTGCATGTGTGACTCATCCGTCTCCTTACCCCACACCAGAGGCCAGGCGGCAGAAGAGGAACGAGACGTAACCCTGGACGAAGGACGAGAAGAAGGCAAACACGCTGTTGATGGAGAGGGAGATGAGGAGGGTCTGCCGCCGGCCAATCCGATCAGCCAGGCCGCCCCACACGAAGGCCCCCACCATCATCCCCAGATACACGATGAGACCTGAGCAAGAGAGGGAGAGGAGGAAGAGGAGGAAGGGGAAGAGAAAGTGATGGGGGTGAGGAAGGAGAGAGGCAGAGGAGGAGATAATAAGCTATCATTCATCAGTAAACTCATTGAAATTGCTTCCATATCTTCCTCCCGCCCCCATTATCCCGCTAAATGATCTCATTTGGTTGCCCTGTTGAACCAAAATATTTAGCAGGAAGCATGAAACAGAGAGAGACGAGGAGAGAATAATGATCTCAGGCACAAGCTTCCACCGCAGAGGCAGCTGGGGTCAAGATTATCCAAAAAAAAACTAAAAACTAAATCACTCTTTGTATGGCGGCTTCACAAAGGAACTCATCTGAGGGTTTGAACCGTGGAGAGAAGTCCACAGAGGGTTCATTAATAACACACAGAGAGGCAATTTGTTGGAAAATATTTAAAACTCCGGGTTCTACTAGAGGAAGTCACAAGGTTGGGTTTAAAATTGGGAGGTGGGTTTCAGAGTTAAGAGTCCTGGTAGCAAAATCATTCTGTTGGTTAAAGGCTGAGGCCAGAGGAAGTTTTGTTTAATTTCATTAAAGGCCCTGATGCTGCTTATTGGCTAAATCCATCTCATATGTATGCTGGAGACATGAAAGTAGAAACAATAAACTCAACAGTCAACAGGAGGTTCTGCTTATTGGTTTCATATCTTCTACCTAGTTCGACTGCAGCGTTTTGTATTAGCTTAAAGACATGCGAACTGCCCACTAACTAATGACGTCTGGTAAAGATGAAAGCCCCAATAACTTTGTCCAACATAAAACAATACCACAATAGGAATGAATTAAATGATGAAATGAAATTTTAAATTAGTTGATTATACTCTTAAAGCTGGATTCTTTGTTGTGAGTTATCCTCACGCCAAAGAAGGTTAATGGTTCTAATCTACCTGGACAGCCTGAGGTTGTCTCTGTATTTGCGTGGGTTTTCTGCGGGTACCCCGGCTCCCTCCCACCATCGAATAACATGAATCATAGTTGAATTTGTGACGGTAAATGAGTGGTTCTTTATTTGTCTCTGTGTGTTTGCCTTGAGAATGTTCCAGTGTGTAGCCCGACTCTCACTCAGTGTCCGCTGGGAAAGACTTCAGGGATCCTGAAGACGATAAGAGATAGATAAAATGGATGTATTGAGAACGTATGGTGTGTATATGGACATGTAGGAGGAGGACATGTTACTTCCGTTGGAGATATTGAATGGTTGAAAGTGGAGGCGGGTCTGCACCAAGGATCGTCTTTGAACCCCTTCTTGTTTGCAGTGGTGATGGATAGCCGGAAGGATGAGGGGAGGGAATAGTCCTTATCGACTGGGATGTTTGCAGATGATATTGAGAAGATTGGGCTGAACGTGGAGAGGTGGAGGTCTGCTTTGGAACCTTGGAACTACGGGGAATGATGGTTAGCAGCAGCAAGACAGAACACATGTATGCAAAAGGGTGAGAAGATGGAGGCGTGGTGAAGGTTGATGAGTTCTAGTACCCAGGGTCAGCTGTGCAGGGACAAGGGGAGTGTGGTAGTAAGTAATGGAAGAGGGTGTACAGTCAGTGTGGAGTGGATGGAGTCTTTGGAGGGATTTACTGCAGGAAGGTCACAGCGAGAGTGAAATCGCAGGCGCATGAGAAGGCAGTAACACCTCAGCCATGATGTATGGATTGGAGACGGTGGCTTTAACGAGGAGACAGGAAGCAGAGGTGGAGATGGAGGTGGAGGAGCCGAGGATTCTGAGGTTTGAGGTGGGAATGACAAGAATGGACAGGATCAGGAATGAGCAGAGAGACGGCGCATGTTGGACGGATCGGTGAAAAGGTGAGGCAGGCGTGGTTAAAGCGGTATGGAAACATCCACAGGTGAGGTGACGATGTCGAGGGGAGGATGATGTAGGAAAAAAACATTTAGATTTGGAGATGCTGGAAAGCGGATTTGAACAAACACTTTGCCCCCAGCTTACAGAACTTATGCTAAGCTAATCACCTGGAGGCTAAAGTAGTATTAGGATGTGAATACTCACAACAGACGATGGTTTATCACCTTCCTCATCTAAAACTGGCAAAATACTGAATGTTTTTATTTTCCAATAAGATCGGAATCAAATATATCTCCAACCATTCCACAACTTGTGCATTCATTCCAGAAAACATCTTTACCCCTCCTGCTTCATCTCAGCTGACACCGTTTAGACTGGTTACCATGGAAAAAGTCACTGACAGGCTGACGACAGGAGCAAACACACCGACAGCGACGATGTTTGCTTCCATTATCGACCTGTCATCTGATTGGAGCAGCTAACATGACTCACATCCTGTGTACTTGTCCCCACCGGCCTCAGTCTGGGTCTGGAGCGTTCTCTCTCCCTCTGCGGCACTGAGGACACGCCCACAAAAACTCACCAGAGATTTTGTGTCTGAGAAATCTCAGCCTAATTGATATCCTGTCGGCAGCTTTCACGCCGCCTGAGCAGAGAACGCGCTGAACGCATTTAAATGTCATATATAAAACCAGCCTTCTTGGGTTTATGTTATAGCACTTTGATTAAATGGGTAAATTAAACCCAAAGTGCCCAGAGTGAAGAACCAACCGCTTTGCCAAACACATGTGACACCACTCGTAAATGACTACTCGTTATGATTTCATGCTGATTCCGGGGTTCCGGGCTACTTTCTCCAGAACGTGTACAGTACATAAATACGTTCACTTGCCTCTTGGCCTCAATTAAGCTAGCAGAGCCTGTTCTGCAAGCGGAGCAAGGTATTTTAGATTTTGTTTTAGGTTAAAGGCATTAATATATCCGTGTTTCTGTAAGACTTTTATGTGTTTTGATAAGTCGAGTTAGTTTTGTGACACTTAAAGTCAATATGTAAACTGACGAGTTTCCTCATTATGTTTATGAATATGTGTTTTGATTAAGTTCATATTTATAGTTTTCACAGTACTTTGACGTATTTGTCCAGTGTCTCGTGATATAACAATTAGAAGGTCACAGACGTTAGAGACTAACATTCTTTTAGACATTAGAGCCAAAACAAAAACACAATCCCGTTTTTCAACGCTTTATCACAATGAAAACAAACTTTATTTCTTTGTATTATTATTATTTTACATGACTTTAATGACAACTTATTGTCTTACCGCAAACACATAGATGGCTGATCATCTCCAGAGAACAATCTCAACTCAAGGTCCACATTTTACCATAGCGCCCGGATCAAACTGCATGTGTGAAACTTCCTCTGGAATAAGGTCCGAGTCAAACTGGAAGTACTTGGTCTGACACAAACATCTGGTTTGCTTCTTTGACAAACTGAAATTTCCTCAGTGATTATAGTAAGTATTACAATGTAATAACCCAACGATGGAAAGGACACCTTAAATGGTCCTATGTCCTACTAGGCTCTCGCCTGAAAGCTTCACTGAGGGCCTGGATGGACCAGAAGCTGCTGAGGTGGTGGATCCAGAGATTTTCTACATTAGGAGATACGAACGCTAACTTTAAGCTGTAAATTAAGGGAATATACTCTTATAAGAAAAAACAGGCTGTCTTGTATCAATTGGCTAAATAACCCAAAGGTGCCCCTAGTGGTGGTGGGATGTTTAGTTTTGTGTCCGCATCGTTACATGCTGACTGAAAATAAAGATCCCGGAGAGATGAAACAGTCTGAGGCGCTGAAGCCTTATTTATTTAATTCTCCACACACAGCAGAATAAGTACAACCACAGTCCATCATTATCAATGGCCAATTTCAGCGGCTAATGACCTGGACAGAGTGATGGACCATGAAATTTCTGCTTTATACAGATGATTAGAGACGATTCTAATGATTACGCAAAATCCTAGAGATTAAGTAAATAAAATATGATCTGATGATTTTGTGATTATTGTGTCAGGCCAACGTGTGACAGAGTTAAACTGTTAGAGATACGTGAGTGAGTGTTGAATAAAACGATGTTCACTGGAGATGAGAAAGAACTTTACGTCGCGGTCCATAAGCTCTATAAAAGTATCGTACGGTGGATTAGAGGTGCAACCTCATTTTATTTGAATGTAGACTTTCCATCAAGGAGACTGAATTGAAGCCGATAATTGCACTTCCATAACCTTCACCTTCCTTTACGTCACTTTTAATGGTCACCAAACCTAAAAATGGAATTTATTGCCCTGTAATATGATTCATTCTGCACAAAAAGAACACATTTAATGACCAGCTGGCCGCACACCGTCACGGCAACCATAAGGAAGCAGACTTCCAGGATGAATTGGGGAGCAACCACATCTCTGCTGCTGATAGTGTTTGCTGCACAGGAATAAGCCCTTGCTTTACTTTGCTAATTGGTTGGAATGTCCCAGACAGATAAGAGTATTTATAGCACAGACTTTGAACCGATTACATAGAACACAACTCTTAACAAGCTAAGTGGAGAACGAAACCAGCGCAGCATTTTTACCGGATATATAAACTTGTAGAACAATCAATCAATGGCTGTAAGAGATGAGGCTCTGTTGAAAACACTTGTGTGTGTGTGGGTTTGTGTGTGCGTGTGAGTGTGTGTGTGTGTGTGTGTTAATGTTTGTGTGTTAATCACTGCATTGCTGAAATGGCGAAGAAAAAGGAAGGAGAAGAAGAAGAAGGTGACTTTCACTCTTACATCTAAATTGATTGCAGAGGATCCTTTGTTTGGAAAAACAGGGTGTGTGAGTATGTGTGTGTGCACGTGTGTGCGCGTGTGCACGTGTGTGCGCGTGTGCACGTGTGTGCGTGCACGTGTCTCTTATCTGCCTGCGCTTCACTCCGGCAGGGGTGAGAGACAGAGAGAGACAGAGAGAGACAGCTGTGAGTTGCTTCTCCTGAAATTTCTGCGCACAAGGGCAGTACTGACAAAGTGGTGATGACTGGGCGGCTGTCGCAGTGCAGCAGCTCTGAGTTGGACGGAGAGAAAAAGCGTCTTGTTGACCAGGACGGTTGACCAGGACGACCATCACAGTAAATATTTCTTCTAAAGGCGGCGCTTTAGCTGCAAACTGGGAATCTGATTTCTGTCCTGAATGGACCTGAGCCACTATCTCTCCCTCTCTCTCTCTCTCCCTCGTTCTGTCATCACCTTCAGCTGAGATCTGTCTATCTGTGAAACTGGATTAGATAAGCAGCTGCTTTTAGCTCACGCATAAATCATGTTCTAATTTGTGTCGTTCATCTGAGAGGAGAAACTATCGATGGGCATGGTTTAGTGCAAAGGATGACCAAAAGTCCATTTGCTGTCATCGGTATAGAAAAGCAGAACGTTTTGGCCACATCCTCAGAGTAAGAAGTCCTATTATCAAGACATTCAGTGATGAAAGCCTGAATTTGCTTGTATGTGCCAATATTTAAACGACAGAAGACTCCTCACACATCTCAACTCTTATGGAAGGCATTCTTCATGAAAAATACAATCTTCCCTTGTTGTGTCAAAGGAATAAAGATCTTATGATGGTTGTGATGTCGTCAACCTGAACGCCGGGAACATGTGTTCAAGACCCGAAGTTTGTGAGATTTATGGGTGTGCGCCTTTATTTTTGTAGATGTGATTCATTTTTTTAAACATTTAGGGTTTAATTAAACACCTTTTATGTTATTTATATCCTGGAAAATTTGAAGATATTATGGAGTCATCGTCGCCTTTGCTGATCCTTTGTGGAGATAAGCCAAAAACAATTTTATGGATCATTTACAGATTTTATACTTACATAGACCTTGGTGCAAGGAAGAAGTGGAGTGATTTTGTCGACTGTATACTTCCAAGGCGATGGGGAGCTTTATCTCCAAACGTTTTTGAGACATAATTTCTCAACCGTTGGTCGGATTTAGTCCAACTCTGGCTCATATGAATCGACTCAATGATATTTGTCTTGATAGTACCATAGTTTACTCTAACAGTTCATATTTTACTCACAAGGGGAGCTTTAATACTTTTATTTTTACGTAACTTCACATTTAATTTAATGAGTTTAATCAGGGGGATTGCTTATACAACGCAGGGGATCGAGGGTCTTTCGGGGATTTACCCTTGCTGTCTGTTACGACAGCGTAGGCCTAGTTTTTCTGGTGATTTTAGGGAAATTTTATGGATTATAATGATAGTTGTAATCACATTAAGGACCTGATGACGTTCAGACCCCAGAGGCAGTCCGGGCCTTCAACCCGCTGATGTTTCCATTGGTTGAAGACCTCCTGAGCTCCAGTCCCCCCATGAGAGTCTGTCCTACAGGTGAGAGTCTGGCGGGACTGACAGGTACAGATACAATGCAATCTTTAAGTTGGGTGCTAAAAGAGTTCATCTTGTCCGAAGCATATCTAGCAAAATAAAAAACAGTTGTGCCTTTTGATTTTTTCACTTTTCTTCAAATCTCCTTTCTTTCTTTTTTTCCGTAGACAGATGATTTTTAAGGCGACTCTGGAGGTTGACCTTCGTCTCCTCTGGATAGCACAGATTCAACTAGCAAACTGCTGACTCTGATTTTAATGATAGCAGTTGGTAGTGATAGCTTGTCTCAAAAGATACAAGCCACAAAGACGACTTTCACCCAGAAGGAATCTTTTATTTTTTAATGGGTTCTCTGGTGATCATATTTGGAAGGCTCCCCCATAAAGATTTTTTCTACAAAGTTGTCTCTAATAAATTTGTATTTTATCTTATTCAGTCTGAACCTAAGATAAAATGACATCACACTACTCTGGTTTATATTTGACACTTAACTCCTTGTCTGTGACGGAACCCGCTGATGGTGATGAATCCGAAGAGAAACTGGTTTTATGGACCAGAACACGTTTTTTGTTCAGCCTCAATCATCTCTTCAGGTTGTTTTCAGGCCCAGCAGGTTATTTTCCACGGATGAAATCATGTCCACGTCGGTTTGAGATCACGTGGACTGAAACAGCGAGCCCAGGTTTAAATGAAACAAAAACGCAAAAAGCCAATTATGTGGTGAGCATCGAGATTTGTTGAAGGGTTCGAATCCCTTTTGATGCTCAGAGGGGACTGGAGCCTATGCCAGTCGACATCCTGGAAAATGTGCCAGTTCATCCTAGCAAAAACATAAAGATACCATTTATTCTCAGCCTTGTATAGTTTTACATTCAAAGCCAAACCAAAGCTGATTGCTTGATCAGCCATAACATAACAACCACCTGCCTGATATTGCATATAGGCCCACTGTTTTGCCCCCAAACAGCTCTGTGTGAACTGTACTTTCTAAAACATGTCAATCAGTACCAGCAGGAACTTTTACAGCAATTCAATAAGGGCTACCCTTCGCTCCCCACATGTATCAAGACCACCCAGAACCTGTTGCTGGTTCACCTGCTGTCCCTCCGTAAACTACCCTTGGTAGGCACTGACTACTGCAGACCAGGAACACCCAATAGGACCTGCAGTTCTGGAGACATCCAGACATCACTATTTGGCTTTTTTCAAAGTCATTCAGATTTTAACACTTGTCTATTTGTCCTCGCTCCAACACAACACATCAAACTCAGGACAAAATGTTCACTTGCTGCATACATATATCCACTGACAACATAATAATAATGTTATTCTGAACAAACCGGTCAGTGGTTATAATGTTATGTCTGATTCTACTCTAATCTGCTTTGCCATTTGGAACATGCAGCAAAAGAAGTAAGCCTTAAAACGTTCATTCATGCTGCATTTATTCAACACTGTTTCACATTTTAAATTATGCATCGGTTCAGTCAAGATAGGAGGCGCTGTTATTTTTTTATGCCGACGCTTAATTTCAGCCTTCATAAGCCCCTGGGCCTTCGAGCATCCCAAAATATTTGTTTTCTTTTTTTCTAACAAGGACTTAAATTCATTTGCACTACTTTTTGATCTCCCAGTTTTTAGTTTTTCAAATTATTTACAATATTTTGAGTAAGTGTTTACAATATTTACAATATTTTGAGTCCATTTCTCCAGATGGAGTCTTCAAACGGCTGATTAGCTCAGCACTTCGAAGAGGAAGTGGGGGGAGGGGAGGATGGAGAGCTAGAGGAAAGAAGAAACGAAAAAGAGGAGAGGAGGATGGTGGCCTGTCTGCGCTGTGACAGAGCTCCCAGAGGCTTCTGGGTAGTGTGTGTGTGCGTGTGTATGGATGACCATGTAAACAAAAAGCGTGAACCACTGCAGGGTCTTGTGTTTCTGTACGCGGGTTAGGGAGGGAGGGGGGGGCAGGGCAGGGGGTCACTATAAATAGCCATTTTTCCCTTTATGCCAGAGCGCACAGGGCTTTTTCAATGTGCTGTCCCTCATCAGTGGATTTGGTCAATCAGCGGTCACACTCCACACGGCTCACCACCGAAAACTGGAGACACAAACGGAATCACGTTTTTACAGCAGCGGAGTCACAGTCAGAGCTTGAATTTAAAACATTCACTGCAATCATGCAACACTTCACTGAGCATGAAGGGCATAATCGTGGATGTAAATGCAACCGCCTCCAGAATATCAAACTGAAGCGGCGTCAGAAATATGAAGACACTCATGCATGTATACAGAATACTGAATGTATAAGAATAGGTCACAGCTTAATATGTGGCTGGGCTGTATAAGAGAGGGAGAAATAGAAACAGGAAGTGACTGAAATCAACCAACCAGCGATTGTAAAATAGAGGTCATATTGAATTGGGAAGAGAGAAGGTGTCTACATATTGAAATCTCTTCTTTTTATAGTGTATTTGTTATTATTATAGCAGCATTTTACTTGTGGTTCTTCCATTTTTTCACATTTGTCTTACGTAAATAATGAAAAACTCAATGTTCAGCTATTTCTCTATGAATTAAAAATGCTCAGTGTTACGAAACTAGTTTTCTTATCTTCAATATACAATATACATTTTTGTTCCATTTTCAAAATGTTTGATTTTTTCAAATTCCTTGCAGGTGAACTTTATAGGCAATGAATTCTGATTTAACCAATTCTAATTCTGATTCTGATTCTGATTCCTGGCACCATACTTTTGTTTTTTATTTTCATACATTTATATTTGGATTTTATTTTCCAACTGGATACACTTTGACCATCTCTGGATAGGGGATGTCATCCCCTCCATCTTTCCACATCCCGTACAAACGACCCCGCACACACATCCCGTACAAATGACCCTGCACACACAACCCTGCACACACATCCCGTACAAACGACCCTGCACACACATCCCATACAAACGACCTGCACACACATCCCGTACAAATGACCCTGCACACACATCCCATACAAACGACCTACACACACATCCCGTACAAACGACCCACACACATCCTGTACAAACGACCCTGCACACACATCCCGTACAAACGACCTGCACACACATCCCGTACAAACGCACACACATGTTTAAGAGGCCGGCAGTAGGACAGTACAGAAAGCTCAATTCATGCTTTAGTACCTCTCTGCAGGATCCTTCCTCCTTTCTTGGTGGGCGTGGTTTATATTTTGTTTGCTTGTTTAACTCATTTTAACCCCGTTTCAAACGTCCACACCTCGTCTCATCGTTAGTGATAGTTTTAGTCCGACTGAAGTTCATGGTTGATTAACATCTCCTGTGCTTTTAGGTAAAACACCAACTGCCAGCTTGCTCACCTCTGCCGCGCTCCATATTCATGCCTGTACACCTGTCTAACCATTCCACTTTTCCTCTTTCGTTCAAGCATCGGATCTCGGCGCTCACCACACCTTGCTTCAAAAGCCAAATTACTGCCCTCCACAAAACTGCATCACTAATTGACACTCTACTCTGCAACAGGATTCTCCTGGTCTCCACTCAGTCCTCCCACAAGACTCCGCCGCATTCAAACTGTCATTTTTTTCTTTTTTGGTTAATTTCATTTAACTACTTTAAACCATCGCCTGTGTCAGTATCCTGCTCTTGTGTCCAATTAGCTTCAACGCAGTTGGTAGCAATTCAGGCTGTGAGGAGGGGAAGAAGGTTAAAGGGGGGGGCGAACACTAAGACTCATGGGATGTAGACAGGAATGAAGAGAGGAGGCTCTCTAGCATGAGTCAGTTGTGTTGCATAACAGGGAGGGGAGGGGGGAGGCAACCAGGGGCCTATCATGTCTCCCTGCTGGCTCCCACTGGCGGGACACAATCGCAGCTAGAGGGAGGTGGGGGGGTTGGTTATGAGGGGCTAGAGGTGTTCTCTTGCTATGACAGACCTTCCTCACTCGTCTTTTTCCTTCCTTATTTTTGAACCTACCTAATCTTTCTTTGGTTTTTGCTTTTTTGTTTTGTTCACATAAACCTGCAGTAACTGATTTATGGGCCACTTAATAGTCCAGAGGAATAAAAGCTGTGAACACAAGAATGACTTTTATCCTCTATGATGAAGGTGATTTAGTGAACTTGTAGGAAAATGGCTGCAAATATATACAAAGGGCTGATGTAAAGGCCATTAGCATTTATTTAGTCTGGTCTAATGAATGTTAGTTTGGTCTCCACAAACTCCTGTGGGGAAAATCTGTCTCTATAACTGTTAAATGCGCCTCTTTGGCCATAAGCAGCTCTCCAATGTGCTTCAGCTGAGAAACGACTTACATAATGTTAATTTTTTACACAAATAGCGGCTTTCATGAAACAACAAGTTAAGAAAAAGTTCAAATTCCCGTTATATCCAAAAATGAGATGAAGTTTGGAATTAGATGATGAAGAGGGACGCACAGTTTCCACCTCTGACAGTGAGATTTAATACTTGCTGATACCAAATGTCGTGCAACAAGTAGGAGAAATTGTCATATATTGCCTCTGGTGAGAAATATGCTGAGTAAGCTTTTTCCTTATTTTAACAGTTCATTGGTTTTCTTTGGACATTTTCTACTGCTGCACCAGTGTTTGCTGCAAAGTTGCTTGTAGCTTTGAGTGTTGGTAAACTCCTTGAACGTGGCGATGTACCAAATTCGAGAACAGAGCCGAGGAAGAACCTGGTTCTTCAGGTGTTTAATGAGACCGCTAGCTAATGGAGCTTGTTACCACACCTCCTCTCTACGGTTCACACGGACATAGTTTACAACCTGCTTAAGTTTTGTCATCACTGCTTCCATTAAAGTTTTACCACACTGATGAAGCGCCCCTCTTCCTCCTACCTGCTCATCTAATCAAAGTTAATGATATGTGGCTGTAAAGCGGTATCAGGCGAGGATGTTTAGGAGTAATACAAGTACCGGAGCCCATTATCGGCTCTGATAAGTATGAGTGGACAGTTATTATCAGGATGCAACTGCTGACCGTATTCATTATCTATCAGTCAGTCATTTATTTTGACAATGAGTTGATCGTTTACTCTGTAAAAAATCCAGACTTTGTGAAAGATTTTAGCTTTATAGATTTTAGCAGCCAATTGTATGATTGACAAATTTGCATGAAAAAACATAAAAAAGATTAATCAACCATTAGAGTAGAAAAGGGGTGGAGCTAGGGTCTCAGTGGGCTCAACAGAGACAGTGAAGTGGAAGGCGCAGGAGACGACTGGGTACAAAGTAATTGAGAGATACTCAGAGAGTTTTTCTTTAAGTTGTCGTCAGATTTAAGGGCAACTCTGAGTAACTCAGACTTTAAAGGAGGAATCTGCATGAATTGTCCTAAACCGTCGGCACTGCTGTGCGTGTCTGTAGGTTTGCACTCTCTGAGTGCTTTTTGTAGTTATAGTATTTATTTTATGTGTGCAATGATCCTGTTTCTGTGCAGTATCCCAGTCACTTTAAGCACAAACTGCTAATTCTTCTACATTTCTGCCTCTTTACTTTAAGCCAAAAGCAGCGTCATCTTCATTCTGCTGCGTTCCTGTCTGGTGGTAAGTCTGAATGACAATGAAGCTAATCTTCAATCTTGAATCTTACGTCTGCAGGAGCAGTGATATTCCCTCACACACAGATTGGTCTCTGCAGACGTCTCTCTACCGTGTCGTTTGCACGGACGACTGGGAGAATCTCACAACCCAGTAAACCAATTAAAAGCATGGATGCCCGCCACATGAGCTGAAACGAACAGAACCCTGCTCAATTAGCAAATTCTTTCAGGTTGGCCTGGATTGGAGAACAAAGTGTGACAAACTGAGCAAATAGTCAACCAGACTAACTTTTAACACTGGTAAAATACAGAAAACCTTTCAGTCATCTTCATAATGTGTGAGTCCTCGAGGACAGACCGAGGAGATTATCTGATCTCAATAACTCTGGGTTCCATCGATCACTTGTAATATATGTACAAAGTCGAGTCAAGTCCAGTTTTAACAGTGTGAGTGACTTTATGTGTGTGTGCGTTGATGTTCGCACCTGCTGTCTTTTTGATGTGTTTTCATTGTAACGTCTGGTTTGAGGGACCTGTTCCCTTAATCACTGGAGACAAGGTTTTCTCACGAGAGGCCATAAAGACACACATTCGACCTGAACTAGCTCTGGGTGTTCATTTTTTTGCAGCACGGACACTCGATACGCCGACATCCGCCAGGATTCATTTTGCCCCATGAATCCTGGTTTTTGAATTGTTTGTCTCACAGTGTGCTTAAATGGTTTTGGTTGGCCCTGCAGCGGATTGGACATTTAACTGCATCATTGTCCCCCCCCCCCTACGTTGTCTGCATCTGGATGCTCTATTTTTGAGCAGCTCAGATTTCTAACAATGTGTTCCAGGACCTCATTCCAGCCTGGAAGGTTGGCTCACTTACTTATCCCTGTCCCTGCCTGCGTCTAGAGTCCTTCCCTATAAGGAATATGACTACTTGATGTATCAACCGGCCAGGAGCTCCGCGCATTTTACCTCGGATCGGCTGTCAGGCTGGTGGTACGAGGCAGACAATAGTGAGAGGTGAAGCACACGCATGAGAGAATTCCAATGAGCTTTTCCTTGAATGCCAACTGCTATAAATCCTCATAGGAGAAGAAGACGAAGAAAACAATAGATTTTCAATAGAGCTACACACAGCGATCAATTACATCGTGAGCTGCATTCAAAATAACCTTCACAAGCAACGCAGTTAAACCATTGTCGACCGTCTTTAGGGCATATCCAACGACTTCATTTTCATTTAAACAGAGTTGTGAGTATTTTACTGCCTCTCCTACAATTCCCCTTAAATCGGTTTAATTATGTGAACCAATAGTTTTAAATGCCATGTTTATCCTGCTTTGACGGGCCGCTGGACTCTTATTACAATTTGAATGAAGTGTAGAGTTTTCCCTGCTGAAGTAATTGTGTAATTATCCTCTCTGCTGGTTTATTTTAAATAGTTTAAGGTCAACTTAGGAGCCTTCTAAGTAACATTTTATTGCCAGGGTAGTGTGATATTGTCTTTGTGTTGCTAGTACTTGTATCCGTCATTTATATGTATAGGAAAACAAATCCATACCGCCACGGTCCTAGTCAACATAAGCTAATGATGAACACTGATCAGCCATAACATTATGACCAGTGGCAGTTGAAGTCAAGATATCATTGTAATATTATCTCATTTAAACGGCAACTGTCAGTGAGGGGGAAATATTCGGCAGCAAGTGAACATTTTGTCCTCATAGTTGTTGTTTTGGAAGCAAGACATTTATCAAGCTTAAGGGAGAACCCAGAAGTATTAGTATTTAGCAAAATGATCCATGGAAGGACAACTCATGAGCCGGTAACGGAGTCATGGGCACCCAAGAATATCTGATACACCTGAGAAATAAGAACAGCCAACACTTAATGATCCCAGTAAGTTACGGCTGATGGGTGTTTATATATTTATTTTTCACTAGATAATTCAGACGAAGTTGACAGGAATGTCTTAGTTTGATATCAAACTATATTTCCTCCACAGGGAGAAAGCAAACACGATATTTCTCTGGGTATTTCTACGTTGAAGATATTTCTCTGAGCGTCCCCTGACAGGTTTGAATAAATATCTATCTTATATCAAATTTCTTGATGTCAGCTTTTCCTCAGGAAACCCCTGGCCCTTATTCACAGTGTCCTTAGTGTGCAGCCAGTGACAGAAGGTGGAGGCAGGTTCTGGCTCTGATTGGACATTTTCCCGAAGGAAAATTATCACAAGGTCTTTGCCCATTTCACAGCAAACAGAAACAGCCACAGTGACTGAGATGGAGGATCTACTGTGAGGAAGGCAGAGACACTGCAGGAACATTTAGAATAAACTGTTCGGACAATTTCTGAACTGCACCAGGAAACACTGAGTGTGGATTGACTAAAGAGAAGATTTAAGATTCTACTGCTGTTCAGAGGCTGCACGGACAGTTGAACCTCCAATAGCTGTAGTTCCTCTTCTAACGGGTCTGTGGAAAAGCAATAACGGAGTGGTAAGATGTTAAGATGTGGTAACTGCTACGATGAGACAGGGAGAGAGTGTGAAGAAGCTGCATAGGCTCCTTTAAAGAGATCTTATATTTACATAAAAAGACAGGATTCAGGAGGCAGAAGACGCGTCTAAAGAGGGAAGTGGTCAGCAACACAAGAATGTGCTGACAGAATTCTGTGTTCATCTTACCCAGCATGCCCTTGTTTGGCTCAGATAGACACATGTCCTTTTCGGCACTTGGCAGCACGAAGCCGACGACAAAGATCTCCACGCCATCTGCCATCAATGCCAGCCCCAGGACAAAGTAGAGTGTCCACTGGAACTTCCCATGGCCACACTCCTGCAAGATGGCTTCGTACTGCTGGGCCAGCTCCTCCTGGTCTTTCCTCCTCTCAGCCTCGTTGGCTGCCAGATCCCTGAACTGTTGGGCCTGGGTTACTGTCACCCCATCCAGGCCGCCAGCTTTGTCTGAGTCAGCCCTGGGGATTCCTTGGTACTCCCCTTCATAGATCTCATCATCCTCATCATGTCCTTCAGTGGAGTCGCTGTGACCTTCATCATCATTGGCCCGGCTGTCGTTGCGGTAATATCCGCCATCGTTGCTCGGCGCGCCATCGTAGTCCTCTTCATCATCTTCCTCCTCAAACCGTTTATAGGATCGCCTGGTATACTCGTCGCCAATTTTATCCACTCCGCGCCCCACCTTCTTGCCGACCTGTTTTTTGGCCACTTTGGCAATGTCCTTTGCGCCGCGGATAAAATCTGACCGGCTATCTCTGTAGCGCCCGTCGTCGTCCATCTTGAATATGGAGGTGTTGGTCAGTTGCTGCTAAGAATCGGAGCTATCAGGAGTAGCCCAAGCACATGAGTGTGCTACGGAGAATACTGTTAGCTGATGAATTCAGCACCACGGACAGCTTCCTGCTCCACTGCACTGCTGCTGGAGGACTTTGGCCAATCAGCACTCAGATACCTGATCCTGTGGAAAAACACAGCAAAGAGTTGCGTTATAAAGATGCATGACGCTGGAAGCACAGTGCACATGAAGGAGAAACGTGAGATGATTCATTGTGAAATACAAAAGAACGTTGCTGTTCCCGTTGCATGTGCAGACATGTCGTGTGGCTGTCACATGGCAGCTTCAAGGTGCTGATGTCTGATCTCAGTGGCCTACATTGAAGGAACATCAGTAGTGTCATAGCTCTCTCCTGAGCCCAGCACACATCCCAGTGTGGCATTTACAGCCGTATACCGCAGAGTCAACATATAATGACCACGCTGTGACTCTGACGCCTGTAATTACACAGTGGGGCTGCATATAGGTCAGTCAAAGTTCATACAAGGGGATTGAAAATTGACATTTAGTAGATCAACTTAATGTCATCTTTCTCACGTCAATTAATACTGTTATACATTTGCTCTCAAGATCATCACCTTGTCCAACCAGTGTTAAGGTGCATTCAGTGTAGCATGGGTGACACTGATATAAAAAATGGTTCCCAGCCAGAGAAGCATACACCTAAAAAGAAATCATTTGGATGTCACATGCTGGCTTCAATAGAGACGAGACTGAACAGAAAATAGTCAATGTTAACACTGTCAAAAAACTGAGCCTTAGCACCCAAGGGTAACACCACCAATTAGTTTAATCACACTTCTGAGTACCAAGAGTGCTTGGCTTCAAGAGAGAGAGTGGTATGTGTTCAGGTGCCTCTAGAGTGCAGCTGGCGCTTACAGAAGCATTTACCCGTTGAAAGGAAATAAAATATGCCGTTGGGTCTCACGCCGTAAAGGATGTGGTTCTTATAGCTACTGTGGAACAAAGTGGGTTGAAATAATAAGCAGAATATGCACTGTGAAAATCTTCGGTCTCCAACATGAAGACATGTTGAGAGAAAGCAGCGGCTTGTACATGAAATGTGACGACGAATGAAAACTGTAGAACTGAAGCCTTGAGAAATAAATCAGCATATTTTACTGACAAGAAAAGACCACAGAAATACACACGGGTGTCACGGGAGAGACAAATCACATATGCATCAACCGTTTCAGAGGCAAAAATATCCCTGCTTGATTGTCAAGGATCTTTCCAAACCAGACTTAGACAGAGAACATGACAAGCAGCATAAAAATAAATAAATTTACTAAATAATTGCCATTAAATGTTATCAAGCCCAGCATAGATGACGTCATCTGGGGTTTCCGTGAGCCGTTTAACCACCACTCGCATTCATTCACTCGCAGCATCGATACATGAATAAATCAGTTCAGCTGGGCAACCCTTTATTCAAACAGAAAGAACTTCGCCTTGAAATCTTTGTTTTTATGTCAGACGAGACGATCGACACTGTTCTCATAGCTGCTGGGTTCGTATGAAGCTACAGCCAGCTGCCGTTTGTTTTAAGTTTAACGTAACGACTAGTCCCTCAATTCAGTCGTTTACTTTTAAACGTCAATGAGGAGCACCAGATGAAACATCAACAACACCAGAAACAACAAACCCACGGCTGAAAATAAACCCAAACCTCGACTAAGAAAAAAACCCACAGAATGTTTCCTGAACAGTCCGCTCAGAAAACAACAAATAAGCAATCTGAGTATTATTGAATAATGTGTAAAAACAAATCTGGATGATTTTGTGTGCAGATTTAGCAGAAATTACACAGAAAATGAGTTTCAATTGGGCTTGATTGGAGGTACTCCGGATCTCCAGCCTGGAGGACTAGAGACCTGATTATGTGGAGGGCATGCGGGTCAAAAAAAGTTATCAGGGGGTTCACCTCCACAGCTACCTTCACTATATGGCTCCGGATGTGAAGGACTATTTTATCTTATGTTCTTGAAAATTACATTCAGGATGCAATATAAATCAGTTATTGAAAATAAGAGCAGTTTGCCGTTAAAAAACAAAAGTCAAACTTGATCATTGACAAACATGCCGTTATAAAATAACGGCATTTTTGTATGTAAATTAAAACATTGAACATCCTGAGGAAGAACAAATGTTGTCGTCTCTTCTTTCAGAATACATCTAAATTAGTATCAAATCCAAAGTCCACTGTAGCGTTTACTGTTACAGTGGACTAAAAATATACCATTTCGATTCTAGTTCCTGTGATGAAGGTCGGAAATGGTGGGAGCGACGACTTCCTTCTAATGTCCGTGATCACATCTTTGGTATCTGTGGTGTTAGGTTGTCATCACACTAGTTAACAGACTCATCCACCACCGGTGCATCCTCGTATTCCTCATCTTTGAGCAGGCTGGCAGTAACAGCAAGAATGACTCACTAAGAAACACGTATGTATCTCTTTTGGATCCTTCATACACAAACAAAAACAACAGATTTTGTTTATGAGTCAGACTATTTCTTGGCTAACGGGTCTGGTCCCTTGGTTCTAATTTCATATTTAATATACGGATACTGGATTAAAATTTCTTTTTAGCAAAAGCATGTGTGTAATTTTAATTTAACTGATATCAAAACTTGAAGTTACATGAATATGAATATTTAGTTAATAATAATAATAATAATAATAATAATAATAATAATATATTTACTTTATAACGCATTTTACGTTTGGATCAAATCTCAAGGTCTTATGGATTTTCTGTATTTCAAACCACTTATGGAAATTCAACATTCTTCTTACACAGAAAAGTCAGACCTGCAGACTTTGCAATAAAGATCAATGTTTGTCAGTAATAACAGCTATTACAGTCTACTTGTCATTTTCTTGGGCCTCATATCGATCGTGTGTCCTCCAGGGTCAAAATTGAGTCAGTGTGGCTTTTTGTAGAACGCAAAATATAAGATATCTCCCAACTCTTCATCCAAGCAAATTTCCACTTCTTTTACTCATCTTTGTTTTGCTTTCATTTACATAAGTCGCTAACTTGTATTTGAATTTTTTAAAAAGACACACATGCTGATGTATTCCTGGGTCACAATGAATGCCACATGTCATGTCCATGTTCTCCCGCCCACTACTGTGGATCAGTCAACACACAGTGCATGCAGAGTTAATTTGATGTAAGGCGTGTAATGGAAGAAAGCTTGTTAGCGGTGAGAGGGACGGAGGAGCCGGTGAGGGGGGGCGTCTGAACGAATACATTCACATTCTCATTGTGACACTATCATCCAGTGAAAAATTGATCAATTTTGATTGGCAGCTGCCTGCGGAATAATGAGGTCAGTTTGGGTCCTATTCACATCAGTTCTGATGTTTACCCAGCATGCACTGCTCCCATTCCAGACAAATAATTCAGAGGAGGCACAGAGGAGGACTTTACAACTAAAATGTTGCACATCGAAACCGGTCAAATGCTAGGATTACCTGGTGTATTATTTCTAATTATATCACAATATCATGACCCCCCCCTCTAATATTCATATATAAAATAAAGGGTGATGGTCCATCAGGGTGGGACAATATTCAACATGGAGGACGCTGCTACCTGGGCTCAGTTTATACATTTTAATCTTATCACAGGCTAGAACTCCGTCTTATCAAGGATTTGTGAATTGAGATAAAGGCAATCCTTGTTTTGTTTTTTAGATGTTAATCTGGCCCGTGTGGTTTATGTCGTGGTTCTCCATTCCAGCGGTCCGGTGAGGAGCTTGACACGGAGCAGCTATAATCATATACAGGCATCCTTCCACAGTGACCTAGTTAATACTCTATCGCTCACGAAGGAATCTGCTGATTGGCTGATGCTGCCTTGTCACTATGCTCATGACCTTTGTACCAGGAGGCCCTTGAGGTCCTTCTTAATGCAACCAGGGAGCCCAGCACCATCTGATGGATTTTACTCAGGCTGGAAGAACTGACATGAGAATCTATAAAGAACTCTGAAAAACATTTAACACTAAAGACACCATCTTCTTCTTCTTCCGGCTGTTTCCTTTAGGGGTCGCCACAGCAGATCATCCATCTTCCCCTATCTTCTGCATCCTTCTATGTCACACCAACCAACTGCATGTCCTCTCTCACCACATCCAGGAACCCCTTCTTTGGTCTTACCCATTTTCTCCTGCCTGGCAGCTCCATCTCCAGCATCCTTCTCCCAATAGATCCACCATCCCTCCTCTTCGCCGGTCCAAACCATCTCAAACTAGCCTCTCTTAATTTGTGTCCAAAACATCTAACCTTGACTGACCCTTGGATGTGCTCATTTCATTCCCTCATTACTCCCAAAGAACATCTTAACATCTTGAACACTTCCACCTCCACCTCTGCCTCCTGCTTTTTGGTAAGAGCCAGTATCTCTAAACCATCCAGCAAAGCTGCTCTAACCACCATCTTGAACCAGCCACCATCACCCCATTAACTCACCCGTCTACATCTGACTCATACTGTGGGTCATCAGGGTGCATTGTATGTGGGTGGTAGGTGGTGGTTTAGACCACCAGCCTGCTAAGAGATTCAGTTTGGCGTATACGGCTTCCTTCATTCATCTCTCAAAAAAATCGATACTCTCTGTCCAGAAGATCCATTGTTTCAGACGAGCCGTCAGATGCAGACGGACGACTGGGTCCCGTCCTGATGAGCTGGCTGTCCTGTGTTGGACCATGTTCTTGTAGAGAGATCCTTTGTAGAGATCCGTGCACGCCACTTCTCAGAAACTGCAGGTTTTTGCACCAGCCCTTCTTTTTCTCGGCGGAGTTGCTCTCCTGAGGTTTCTCTCCTGACCTGATGGAAAGCCCAGTTGGGGGGGGACCCAAATAGTGTCAATGCATCAACCACTTCACAGGAAGTTAAATACCTGACGCGCCGGTCAATCAGAACTGAGGAGCACCTTCATCTTAATAAAGACATACAGCTGCGTCTGACCTTCAAAGATGACCTTGACCTGGAAGAATGAGGATTTACACACATATCAGACTAGATGAATGATTAAACCAATAACTTTTTTGTTACACAGTGGGAATAGGCTGGCCCCCTGCCTATGAATAACAAATGCATGTTCATATGAGGGGTTATCCCACCGCTGGGGCTGCTTTACTCGTATGCACCTTCATGGGCTTCAGTAAAAGCTTTTTAGTGAAGAGAGAAAATGGATTAGCTTGTGATATTAAAGAGTTACTGTGAGACAAAGCAGTTTTCCAAACTGTTCTGACAGCTCCAATGAAGTGTAGATTGTTAATACATCAGTGGAGGAACCGAGGAATAACCCTGGCTGTCGCATGTCACTGATAAAAGACTCAATTATGTAATCTCATTTTCTCCCACAGAGCAGAAAAGATCCCGGAGAGAAGGGATTTAAAGCCTCAGCCCCCCACACTAGCACAAGAGCAGCCATGTGGGAGGCTAAAAGCTTGCTAACAAAAGGTAGCAGGAGGACACATGGCCGCTAGATGAATCGTAAATCAAGTCCAGCCAATACCAAATAATCACAGGGATGGAAAATTTAAAGGAGCATTTGTTTTAGAAAACTTTGAAACGATCTATATTCTGAATAGTGTTAGCAGTTGATGGTAGCTTAGCTCATTTTTCCACCCTCTAGGAATGGATGCACTACTAAGGAAGAAGGAAGGCCTTAATGCTGAGTGAAAAAAAAAAGTGAGTGAGAAATACCTTCTCAGGTTCCACTGCACTGCAACTTATTTTTTTGCATTTTTTTTAAATCAAATTTATTATAGTGGAATTATTTTAGGACTAATTCATGGCTGATATTATTCAAAATATTGCCACGAACCTCCTGCAGTACCCCAAACTTCCCCTAGGCGCACATGTGGCCATCTTTAAGAAGCCCCACACTGAAATATATTAATAATAATAATAATAATACATTTAATTTATAATGCACTTGGCTGTTGACGTCAGCTCACCAAAATCTTTTTATTCTTATCACAGCGCAGGTGGCCTTTGCATTATCCTTAGGATTTCCAGAGGGCCTTTAAAATACAGAATATCCATAAGGAGTAAATCTGTAATAATCAAAATGTTTTTGTTGTTGGTTTGGAAACACATTCACAATTGTGTTGGTAAAAACTGCTGCACCCTCAGATTTCTGCGCTGCAAGATTAAGAAAAACATGTATTATTATTTTAATTTGAGTGACACAACCCTTTAAAGTAGAGTTTTTTAATGAACTTCTGAGACATCCATCTTTTTTTATCCGAGAGGATCTTAATACATGTCTGCTTAGTTAAACCAGTAATAGCTACATGAAAACACCATGGGGCTGGGAGCTACTGGTTCTGTTATGATTTATGCACCAGCACAACGCTTTGGTTTCCTTATGCAGCGAGCTTCATCGATCTAAGCGCGCTCATACTCTTCAGTGAAGAAGCACGCCGGGAATATCACATTTCATTAATAAATGAAGAGTCCTCGGGGCGGCTGAAGGAGCGTCACACCAGTAGTTTGACTGTGACGAGGCACTTCTTTCTACACCAGTGCGTAACCTCTGCCCTCTCGCGGACAGCCTTCAGTTTCTAACAACAACTCCTGTGCAAAGTTGAAACGCTAACATTCGGAGCATCTGTTAAACCGAGCAGTGGGAGTTTTTCACTCCTTCCACATCAGGTCTTGACAGGAGTGGGACGTTTTGTCCAGTGGAAATACATGACCCATTTAGCAGCTGACTCTATCTGGCGGGGAAAATGAGAAGAGGTTACTACGCCCCAAGAAGATGGATGATGAGAAGGGAACCATTTGGACAGTTCATATACAGAATCCAGACCTTCAGACTCAACCCTGAACACACCACCACAGTCACAGCTCTACGCTCCTGATAGCAGGTCGGCTCGTTTTTATGCTTTTTGTTGGTTGACGGCCAATAAGACATGAAAACATGCTGAATATTAATCATCAGGCTGCTTTTCCCCTGTTTGTCTGACAGGAAACTCACACTTTGTCAGGAAAAAGGAAAATTGTTTACCCACCTTGTCATTTAATCCAACCATAATGTAACCACAACACTCATATCCTCCTGATTAAACGAAGGAACTCTCTTAGAGCGCATAGCCCCGCTAACTGAAACCTGAACAATCTAGAAATCAATCCTGTCTTTGTCAAAACAAAATCCTCTAACAATCATTTTTTTCAGAGAAGCTTCCGCAGTTTCCGTCAACATTAATGTCTCTGACTGAATAATTAAGCGCACAATAATATGCATTGAATTTCATATCACCGTGAGGAGCGTATAGAATGTACATGAATCATTACACTCTGGACAAAGCCATCACTATGGTGATGTGATGTCATCATGATGACATCACCATTAATCCATGATTTCGGTTTGTGTCATCATGATGTAGAAATCCATGATTTCGGAAAACTACTCCGAGCATTTGTAGTCGGAGTTGACAAGTAGTTTATGAGATGTATTTCTAGATAAAGTGTCTTCTTAGTGGTTAGCACAGTTCCTCCAAAGTTCTGAGTTCAAATCCAGCTGGTTGGAATCTGCATGTTCTCCCCAGGTTCCTTACACACTCCAGGAAAATGCAGTTTAAGTGAATTGTTGACTGTAGTTTGTCCGTAGGTGTGAATATGAGTGTGAATGGTTGTTGTTCTCGGACTAATTAGTGGCTCGTAGCATTTGACTCTCACACAGTGTCAGCTGGGATAGGCTCCAGCCCCACTGCAGCCCAAAAAAAGCATGGATGGAGGATTTCATATCATTCACGGATATGTTAAATGAATCTAAATGACTCATATTGGTACGCATATTGCTGGCGGTGCCATGTCTCTACAGTTCTCCTTTACCCATCTGTGACAAAAAACTAATCAGCCCCTTCCAAGAACCGTATTTCCTCTCCTGGATCCGTATTTTGATCCACTTGTGTGCATAGTGTTTGGTCACCATGAACTTAACACGCCTGGTTATTTTTACTTGGTTCGAGACTTTTTTCTTTATTTGAGCAAAATGTAAAAAGAAAAGAGGGCTTTGAAGAGAGTGAAAAAGTCATCCGGAACCACTTCCATACCTGGACTTGCTCTTGATTTGCACCAGACCCTCAGCTTCCTGCATATCATGAAGAATGTTAGCCTCCACTTCAAGCGTTAGAGGAAATGATGTCATCGCCAACATAACCTCCTGCCAACCCCTCTTGATGATGTTGCATCTTTGATCTGATTCACCTGCTGGCCTCCTAGTTTGACCCTCGTTCTCACAGGTGGCGCAACGGCACGCGAGCAGAATGCAGCAATAAGTCGGGTCTCATAGCACCAGAGGCTCAGGTGTTGTTTCAACAAATAAAAGACACAGACAACGATGAACTGAGACGCTCCAGCTGTAACTGTGATACTTCATTAAAGGGAAACATGCGGTTTCTTTCTGGGGAGTACAGACTTTCTGTAGAGAACAGACTTTTAACAAAGCTGCACTAATCAATATTTCTATGTTAGTCATGGATGGACGTACAACTGGTAGAAGCAAGGTGTTGTTTGTGACAGATCCACAGGAAATTATCATCTAACTTTAGATTTCCTCTCAGTTCTATGGACCATTTTAGCATATTCACACTGTTTTTTATGGTTTCTGGGCAACGACTTAACTGCTCTGGATCAATTTTAGGCTGAGTTAACCTGTCAGGGTTTATAATGTTATGGCTGATATAACATAATTTCATACTTTGTGAGTCAAACAAGTGTAGCTCTTCAAAAAATCTCTGTTTTGGAATGATGTTCTTTTACAGAAGCACAATCGAGTGTTTGCAGCCAACAGCATAAAAAACAAGGTTGGTCCTCCTGCGGAGAAGAACATCTCATGATCCAGGCACGGAGCTCCAGGATCTTCAAGGAATGTTAATTTTCAGAGGGTTGATCGGTCATTAGATGGTGCTTTAATATATTTAAAGCCCTTCTTATCTCTTCTCTTATAAACACAACCTGCTCCAGAGCAGATCATATTCCTCTCAAGGCCATAGCAGCAGTAAGAGGAAGCCAGGAGACCCAAAAAAAACTTGATGACATTTGATTCGATGATGTCTGTCTAATGTCTCATCATCTGAAATGATTCTGTCTGTCCATCTAGTTCCGTCTTGCTGCTGGTTCTCCTGTGCCCTCCGCCTCCATATGTCTGTCCAGTCCCTGCAGATCCATCCGCTTCATAATTCTCAGAAAGGTTATCAGCCACCACCACCACCAGTAGTATCCAGACTCCCAGGGGCGATGTACCTGCTGCTGATCACGGCAGACACCCTTCAATCACAAACTCCGAACTCCAAACATCTTCTGAGGGACTGATGTCACAGATCCTGTGCTGTACTAAACTTTCCTTCTTTACTTCATTCTCTTTCCCTCCTGACTGAAATAAAGAGTTGAGTCTGTTCCCTGTAAAACAGTGACATGTAGGCGTGTCGGCTCCATTCCTACTTCATGCCTCAGAGAGGTAAACAGCCCTGTGGAAGGTTTTATGTGTTTCTGCTTGAGGCAGATTGCTTTCCATTTAAATTTCTCGCTTTTGTTTAGAGCTGCATCCAATTAGCGGTCCTTCATTTGCCGCCAGGATGAGTCACTGGAGTCTCCAAATATAACCTGCGCTCTTATTGGCGTGCTGACTAACACCTTCATGCAGACACAGTTTTAACTTTCATTCTCCAGTAGCACTGCTGCAACTAACTAACTAAAATATAGACGACAAAGAGTCTGAAACCCAACGCTACTCTGTGTATTTATGTTTCAGAGTTCAGTTATATAAAAAAAGAGGCCAGATTTTTTTTTTATTGATTGATTTTTTTCCCCATTTTATATAAATCCTAAATGACTAGAATGTATCCAATCGATGTGATCGACTTTTAAAGATAACATGTACAAAATGTACGGGCATTTCCTTGAATAAGTGGAATATAATATTTGTAACTTTGTGTTAATTGGCTGATTAATTAATTGCTGCTGCTCAGGGCAGACACCATTTTTGATTTTCCAACCCCATCTTGTGTGATACAGATCGATCTCTTCTTCATTCGCCATCTCTCCTGATTGAGATGAAAGATCATACTTATATTACTGAGCACAAGATGAAACATCTGTCAAAGTAGGGGAAACTCGTAGACCTAACTCAGAGCAGAGTTTGGATCCGCGAACAGACACAGAATGGAGGGGGTCCAGTTTAGTGATTTAATAAAATCCAAAGTCCAGAAACCAGAATCATTGCCCAAACACAAGCAGGGGTCAAAAACCAGCAGAGCAGTCCGATCTTAAAAAACAATCCGAATAATCACAATGTCCAGAGTCCAGAACCATGAAAATCCACAAAGAACACACCAGGAAGATGGTCACCAGGTGGGTTTACATGGGAAACTTTTCCCCGATCCGAATTAAACCTTTCCGAATAGCAATGTCGGTCGCCTGTTTACGTGACTTGTGACTTTCCGACCCGGTGTTTACGTGCATCGACTCATCTAATCGGAAACAGTTTTCTGCCATGTGCAGACGATCCACACTCCCCCTCATACGATGGTGATAATGCTACGATGAACTGGGCGTCACCCGCCAACAAGCGCCCAGAAGAAGAATACAACAAAGAGGTCATACGTGGAAGTGACTTCCATCCATCTAACCGTCCAACTGTGTTAAACTCTTTCGAAGTTGGGATGAGTAAATGACTCTCCGATGTAGAGCGGTACTGTTTTGGAGTCGCCATATTTAAAATGCGTTACGACGCTGGGCATGCGCTGATGCAACTCAAACAGAGAGCTTTCAGAAACTGTCTTTACGCGGAGCGACATGCTATAGGAAAGACTTTCTGAAGGGACTTAGACTACCTCCACGGAAAGAGACTTTTCTTTTGGAAAGGGTTCTTCATCAAAATAATGTTTCTTTCCGATTAAATAAACAAAATAACGCGTCTACGATGAAGAACAAGTAATAATATTTGTTGTCTTTATACAGTTTCAGAAATAAATCATTTCTAAATATATCCATCTAAAAGAAACTCTTCGCTTGAAATGTGTTTCTTCTCAGACAACCGGAACTTAGGTTTACCACAAAACAGATTTATGCTCTCGTACGACGATCGTCGCTTCGGTTCTGCTGGAGGTCTTAGGGCACATAAATCAGTCGACACTCTGTGATTGATGTTTGTGCTCCGGTTCACACCTTCACACACTGAACACCTTGATGCTCGCCCGACGCCACGGCTGCTGCCGTCAGCGAGTGACAGAGACGACGTGAGCGATAATAGTCTTTCCTTAGTGAGTGTGAAGATGTGAGGGAGGTAAAGATGCGGCATCTATGGTTGTGGTAGAGAGCGAGGAAGGTGGAAATGATGTAGATGCAGATGGTGGGTAAGGTCGTGCAGCACTGAATCCATTTCTCTTGACGTACTTCCTTTCCCATCAGCGCCTGAGTGACTTTTCTTCCCTGATAGAGGGTCCCTGAGGGTGTGCAGGATTCTGATGGAGATTGCAACCGAGAGAGACGGCAAGAGAGCTGGATGAAAGATGATTTGTTTCAGAGGGAAGTAAATACTTGGTTACTTTACTTAAGAAAGAGTTTGAAGTTATTTGCACTTTCTACATTCTTCTGACACCTTTTTCGCATATTTCAAAAATATTTTAATACAAATATATGAACTTTCTTCTTGTTACATTTTTAAAACAGGCTCATTAATTAACTAGATTTTTGTTTATGTTGCATTATCGCACGCTTTCCCTCATCATCAGGACTGATTTCAGCCTAAAAGGACAATAACACCTAGAGAAGATGAACCCACTGATCGCCCACAACAGACGAAAGAAGACATCGGGCATAAAGTATGTAAGAGAACTAAATTATATACCAATAAAAATATGTAAATAATAGAACTTGCTCTGTCTCTTAAATTTGTGTTGTTGTTAATGTGACATGAAGTTTTGTTTGTTAACTCTTCAGAAGTTTCTGCCTCAATGAAGATCTCCGCAGAAAGAACAGTTCCTCATTCTTACACTCCAGTTTAATTCCCTTTTGTGCTTCCTGAAGACACAGTAGACCTGCACCTGAAGACACAGTAGAGCTGCACCTGAACACACAGTAGAGCTGCACCTGAAGACACAGTAGAGCTGCACCTGAACACACAGTAGAGCTGTCCCTAAAGACACAGTAGAGCTGCACCTGAACACACAGTAGAGCTGTCCCTAAAGACACGGTAGAGCTGCACCTGAAGACACAGTAGAGCTGCACCTGAACACACAGTAGAGCTGTCCCTAAAGACACGGTAGAGCTGCACCTGAAGACACAGTAGAGCTGCACCGATTGCTATTTTTTTGGCCTATCACAGATTTTTATAAAGTCTGACCAGCCGTTTACAATTTGGCTGATTCCAATTCTTTTTTCTTTAAAGTATCAAAATCATTATGAGTAATTAAGTGTATTTAAGTGCTCTTATTTTGAGGGATTACAGTGGAAGTCACAAGGCCGGTCGGCATTGTGTGTGTGTTCTATCTTGTTGAAATGAATGTTCCCTCCGTTCTCCCCGTTGTGCGTTTCTTGAACCAATTGTATGAAGTGAAAATAAAACATTCTAAGACGCTATCAGTCCATAATATGTTATATGTGGGTTTTGTTCAGGGACCTCAGGGCTTGTGGCCGGCTCTGCGCTCCCGTTAGCTTTAGCCGCTGGATAAATGAAATCTCATTTCAGAAATGCGGCGATTTTTCTGCCACATTTTAAGATAAGATAAGATAGAACTTTATTGAGGAATTTCTTCTGACAGAGAATTAAGAGCAAGGCTGTACGCCTGTAAACTAATGACACTGAAGATTCCTTCATTTAAACACGGGTGGAACCGCTCTTACCTTTTATTTTGTCAATTCAGCACACTTAACAACACTTGACTACATCCTCTTGACCCCTCAAAAATAAAAGCACATCCGGTACTGTTCAACCGCAGGAAACGTTACAGTAACAAGAGCAATTAAAACATAAAAACCGGTTACAAAACTATGTGAGCATAAAAAAAATAGAATGTAAATATAAGTGGAAATGATAAAAAAGAGAAGGCTTGGCCCTTTAAGACCCTGGCCTTATGAGTATTGTGTGTCTGTGCCACCAGGGATTATGGGAGATGTAAACTGAAAGGTACGATCTTGGAGAAAATCATGATCTCAATTCTGAGGAAGAAAATATGCAATTCTCTTTTTAGCTAAAATCGTCCCGCACTTCCGTTCAAGTTTCAATACGACCTTCAGATTGTTGCCGAGTTCGCCATATCAAAAAAACAGCCTTGGGGAACATTTTCAAATATTTTTATGGGTATTTGTTGTTTCGGTCACCATGGCAGAAACAAAATATGGAAAATCTGTGCTTAACCTCCATATATCAACGTCATAATCATTATCCCTCACAGTCCAACGAGATGCACATAAAATAGTCCCAGACGCCAGGAAGCCCACCGCCATAAACTCTGACTCTGCATTTACGTTATTCACAACGCTCACGCGATCTCTGCTGGAGACGTCCAACGACCTTCATGAGAGCGTCGGCGGTGTTGCTCCCTGCAGAGCCCACGTGATTGCTCTGTTTGAAGATTTCCCCAACAGGACTCCGTCAACAAACACCCACGCTCGTAATAAAGTACACCGTCATCTGCCATTATGGAGGAGAAGGATCACACAGGAGGAAATCAGCCAGCCAGAGGAGCATCTCTCTCGCCTCCCTCACCGCAAATCAGCTGAAAATATCATGAATCTCTGCTGCATCCTCCAGGGATGGACTCGACATGTCTCCATAGAAGCAATATTTTCAGCTATATTACATCTTCAAAAACACGTGAATATTACATGAAGGTCATATTACATTCATTATCATGTACAATAGTGTTTTTCTGAGTATCACTATCATAATACTTATATACAGTCATACGCAGCATCTCTGCATTTGTCTCGCATGACCCGGTAAGACGCCCAGAGAGAAAATCTGGGTCAACTTTGTTGCTCAAGGATGTTTGAACATGTTGACAGCAGAGACCAGGCATCGAAACAACGAGCTTCCGTCAGGAGGAACGATTCCTCTGCCTCCTGAGCCCCAGCTGCAGCATGGTGTTACTATCATGCACAAAAGCTCGTTATCTTGAGCAGCATTACTTTTCTGTGTTGTTATGGTGGATGAGCTGGAGAGTGTTGCTGGGGAGAGGGACGTCTGGAATACTCTTCTTGGAAGAAAATGTAACGGAATAATCCTCGTAAATAAAAGTGATTTCATTACCATGTTGTCGTTTCTGTGATTGCCTTTTCTGTTAAGTGCTTGACTGATTTTTTAAATTTTTCTATTTCGAATGTCTGGATTTATTAATTTCATTAATTCATTTATTAGTTGTTTTATGTATTTTACCCTAGAAATGTCACTTCCTGGGTAGAAGTTCTTGTTCGGAGAGCATGTGACCTTAAAAGTCCGGCTCGTGACCACAAGGCAGTCTCTCTCTGCATGGATCGAACATTTCATCAATGTGTGACACTAAGTTATCAAAGAGATCAAAGTCAAAGAGATCAAAGTCAAAGAGATCAAAGTCAAAGAGATCAAAGTCAAAAAGCTCAAAGAAATCCCTTCTTCTTGGTATTGTTTGTTTGTTAGCTGCGATTTGTTACATTTTTCTGTTTCCTCGTTACTGTTATTTTATGTTATCATTGAGGGAATCAGGGGACAAAGTGCAAAAAAAAATAAAAAAATTTATAAATAATAAAAAAAAGATTTAATAGATTTAAATAAATATATATATTTTTTTAATGCAAATTGAACCGTTAAGTTTCTTACTTCCGGTGCCAGAATGGAATCAACCTTAAGGTCTCTCGTCTCATTTGGCTCCTCCTATTTCCGCTCTTTTCTGACTGTTTTCTGAACCTCACCTCGGCCTCTGATTGGACCGTTTGAGTGGATTTGCGATGACCTGTGTGGCAAACCCTCTCCAAGCAAACAACATTTTTAAATCTCACACACAGTCTCGTACACTTTTGTGTCTTATTCAGCGCCGTCATGTCTGGACCGCCCCGGTCTGTCTTCTAAAAGCATTGAAACACCCTCCAGACTTTGGCAGAGTGAGGTGGAACACTGAGTATTCATGTGGCCAAAGTAAATCACTCGATGGTAACTCTGAGTTCCACCCATCCAGCAGCATTTATTCATCCAAAATCCATCCCTTCTTTCATCCGTTAATCTGGTCGGAGCTTCAAGGGGAGTTCTGTTGAGGCGGTGTGAGGGCTGCATCAATATTTCATATCTTGCTTTCTGGCCACAAGGACAGAGGTGCCAGAATCGACTCTGCCTTCGGCAGTGATGTCTTGTTGCCACAGATCTCGCAGGAAGTGACATTTTTTATACAGCTTCATCGTGTTCCTGCATGGCTTCAGGCCAATCAAGGCCAGCAGCATAGCAGCAGCCTGAAAGGAGAGAGTGATGATTGGTTGTAAGGCTTTCTGGGTCATATCTGCTCCCTAGTTGCAGAGTCCCCTTTGAGAGGATCTGCAGCCGAACGTGAGTCACGTCATTGTTCCCCAGCTCACGCTCCTCCTGTGCACCGTCACCCTGGTGGCACCAAGGCAACTTGCAACACCACGTCAAACAGAGTGACGTCAGCTCCCTGCATCCATTTTGGCTAAAGGCTCGCTGCAAAATGGACTGAAGATGATTCAGACGGAGGGCAGCCGAGGGGTGCAGTTCAAAAACCTGCAGCACGGTTCATAGAAACTGTTGTTTTGAAAGACACGGACGCCTGCACCAAAAATAATGGCTGGGGATGTTTCTCACAGCCATTAGTGTTGTTTTTCTCTACATCTTACAGCGTGCACTGATTGTTTAATTTCTATGTTAATGGCACTGCGAAATTACATCATCTCTGAATGTCTTTCTCAAACTGAAGGTGTTTGTGAGAAAATGGCTGAAAACGGATAAATTCCATGTATTAAACTAGAATCATAAGGACAAAATATGGCAAATCTATTTATTAATATCACCGCAAGAACCTCAGGTAGCAAATGTATCCCTGCGTCAGCCATAACTTAAGTGCCGATTCATAAGTTAATCAGCACTTATCAGACATAACATGATAACCGCTGACAGCTGAAGTCAGAATAACGTTGATTATCTCGTTACAATGGCAGTAGCTTGCTGATGTACAAGGCAGTAGGTGAAGTTGACGTGTTGGAGGCAGGAAAAAAGGATCGGGGCAACTTAGATGAAGACCACTGGGTCTGAGAATCGTGGTAATCATATGTGTGGGGAGTGGACTGTCCAATCCCAAAGAAGTTAATGCTGGTTCTGATAGAAAGGTGTCAGAGCATTAAAAGCATCACAGAGCGGCTTTTCTTGCAGCAGGTGGTTTTAATGTAATGGCTGAACACGTCGTGCTTGACGGATTTTTGCAAGTAGACTTAAGTCAAAAAACAAATATGAGAAACGGGTCCACAATGCCTTCATCCAACTAATCCCGAATGTCCACGTCTTCAAACAGGCACAAACGTTAAATGACATCTGCATGAATGCCTCCACCCGGACCGGGCCGGGCCGGTGCAGAACGTCTTTGTTAGTGAGATGACCTTGACAGATTGTCTGCACATGACCCACCATGTGTCACGACCCAGCATCAGCACCAACATGTCCACCTGCCGCTGCCTCCTCTGCAGCCTCCATAATATGTGGCTGCACCTGTGAAAGCAGGAATCGTCTTCTTCTATATCATTTCATCTATTTATATTCATATCATTGAGACAAGTTTCCAGCACTGGGTTTGTGACTGTCGGTGAATCATAATGGCTATTTTTGGACAAATTTATAGAATAAATGAGGATGTTTTTGTCTTTTTCTCCAGTCCGTGGCTAAAGATTGAGCAGAACCATCAACATTACGTCCTGCAGCATCACCCAGAAGATCAGAGGAAATGTGACGTGACATTTTGCAGGTGATGATCCCCTTCAAAGCTCCGTTCAAACACAGGAGCCTCACTCAGAACCAGCGGCGGTGGGACTCTTGGATCTGCTCTGTGTGGTGTTCTCATTTTCTGCTGCTGCCCCTCCTGATCGGGTATTGCTCCGGTTAGTCCACAGAGATTACGGGGCCGGATCCATTAGCAGAACATCTTAAAAAGCAAACATATTGCGATGCAGCACAGCACCACGGCGATCCTCCTCCACTACGCCATCCGGGTGTCGTCAAGATCGGCAATTAGCACATCTGCTTCAACCTTTAGATCCGAGCCCGGAGGAAACGTGGTTCATTTATGCCGCGTGGCTTTTCTAGACAGATCTGTTGTTGGCTGCTGCTGAAGCTTCCCTCCCCGCAGAAGATTAACTGAGAGACGGAGGGAAAATCGATGGCCTGTTCTGTCGTCTCCAGATGGGTCGGAGGAGACGGCCATTAGTGTCAAACACATAACTCTCTGTTAACAGCTGGCAGCGCTGGTTCCTTATGAGCCTGCAGGAGTTTCCCGACGTACGTCCTCGGTTTTATACGAAGATAGAAAACAAATCATCACACAAATTTACCCGAGAATGGATTGGATTATATCCTATAATATGCAGGTCTAAATATCTAAATAGGTTTCTGATTAGGATGTATTTAAGGCTAATAGAGGAAGTCGTATTCATTTTTAATTGGTAGTAACGTACCTGGATGTGCAGAAGTATATATATATATATATATATATATATATATATATATATAAATATTGTTCCTCTGCATGTTCTCTCGGAAAGACTGAAAAGGATAAATGTCTCCTTCATGAAATCGATCGTTTGTGGAATATTAAAGTCTACCTGTGTTGAGTTTTTGAATCTTCTCTCCGTGTTTGCGTGAGTTCTCTTCCTAAGTTAAAGATAAAGGTGATAAAAGTGAAATGGTGAAACTACGGCTGTCTGTCTCCTCATGTCGATTGGCCCGGTGATGAACTGGTGAATCGTCCAGGGAGAACCTTGTCTCTCGCTCGATTGCAGCTGGGATAGGATCCAGCCCCTCCCCCACAACCATCATATTCACTGTTACAGTAAACGTGTGGTTGGAACGATTTTCTCCCGGTTCTGGCGTGAAATGGAGAGACTCTCTCATCTGTGCATTAAATACAGACCTGGATCCATCGGGCAGGCGGTTCTCAAACACCACAGCCTCTTACACTCGACTTTGTGCACGGATTAAATAAAAACATGTTAAATGTCCTAACCAAGACAAAAGAAAAACGGAAAAAAACGATTCGTTAAATTTCATAATTCAATATCTTGGATACTCTTAGTTTACAATAAAAATGTTGTTTACTGTAAATCTTTTGGTCAAGCTTGTTATTAAAAAGTTGTTTTTTTTTAAATCACTCACAAAATTCTCCTTAAAATACATTAAAAGACACAGTTACTACCATCATTGTATCAAAAATTCAATATCTTAATCTTTTTGGTAAAGCATGTTTTCTGAAAACTTTATTTAACTCTTTTTGGTTGTTATGTTAGTTACGTAATTGTGTTTAGTAAGTCCCCACATGATTTAATATGCAGAAGAAAATCAGATTACAATAGGACTTTCTCAATGGCGTGGGTTGATGCCTCCTCCTCGGCGGCACCTTTGATCTGCGGTGTCCCCCTGGGCTACGTAATCGGTCCTTTAGTCTTTAGCATTAACATGCTACCACAGTCACGTTTTTCAATAATGAAACATTACGACTCAAAATGAATTCTACCAAACAGTTGAGCAGGACATGAAAGGGTTAATTGGTGAACTTTCCTCCGTCAGTCTCCATTTCACCCTAAACTAAACAAATCCTGGATCCATGACTGTTAAAACAGCTGGAGGCACACTGATATATTTTACTAAATGACAAACTATTCCTTGAGTATGTACAGTGTGTACAGTACTGAGTACCCTCAGCACTCACAGTGACGTTTTTATTTGAATTTCTAGATATTTTCAGTGAGTTTTTTCGTCATATTTCATAAAATTTATGAATTTCTAGAAACCTTCTGAGACATGAAGAAGAAGAAAAAAACCATGAAAATAAAAGTATTTATTTTTAAGTGTTGTACTTTGATGGTGTGAAATAGCTGTAGAAGCGCATACAGCCATATCATTAAAGCCACCTGCCAAATATTGTGTACGTCCTCCTTTTGCCGCCAGAGCAGCTCCGTGATGCTCTGACAAATCTATGAGAATACACTTTTTCAGCAATGTGTGCTACAGTAGCTTCTGAGTGAGACGCGATGACAGAAAAACAGGAGGAGAGAGTGGATCTGCAGCATCTTGAGAAAGATAACGATGGCTGGATGGAGAGTTTGGGTCATTTTGCTCATGGGAGTAGTGGCTGCCTCTTAAACAAAACATTCCCTGTTACACAGGTTAACATGATTTTTATGATCTCAGTGTCCGTTTCCTCTCTTATTCCACCACTGGAGTGAAATACCTCAACATGTAGACATGCTGTCTATGGATACCATCAGACAGAATCGTCTGGAAGTCTTCAAGCATTTCTGGATGAAGCAGATGAACTCTGAGGAGCTTCCACTTCATCCAGAAAGTAAAACATTCCGACATCTATCGTCGGTTTTGGTTGAATTGTATTATTTATCTTTATTATTTATTCATAACTCCCAGACGATAAATCTTCACGTCTTTGCTGAATCCTGTGACGTCAGCAGCAGTAAAGCAGAGGACAACCAAGCAGCAGCAATCATCATGAAAGGGATGATTGTGTAAAACACAACCGAGGCGGACTCAGAAGCAGAAAAGAAACTGAAAGGAATGTCAAGATAGCAGCTCAGCGTTCTTTTTGCAGCCTGCAGGAGGCTAATTATCAGGTTGAAAACACGTCAGGCTTGAAAAAAAAACCATAAATCCTATCAGAGTGCGTTGACTGTAGTCCTGCAGGTTTTCACCACTGGATGCTCGCCTCTCTGCCACCCATCATGTGTGTTGGATGCTTTCATAACTCAGCCTGAGCTGCAGTGATGGCTGCCACAGACAAATCAGACATGCCAACTTGTTCAATACATCACCACCCAACCCAGAATAAACTACATCTATCAGGCTCCAGCAGCCTCCACCTCCAGAACCTCATTCTGATGCCCTGCATTTAAAGGTCACTCCCTGTACCACACACTGATCTTCTGGGGAGAATATTCTATTGAGCTAAGCTGACATAAAAACCGCGCAAAGTGGGAAGCAGAGGGGGAAAATGCCCACCACTCTTTCTCCATCACATTCTCCCTGCTGGGATTCCACAAGGTCATTTTGGCTCATGGCGCAGGACAGGACGCGCCGCTGCACCGAAGCCCCTGATCATTCCTGCTTATTCCATGTAGGCTATTATAATGTGACAGCATACAATAATGTGGACAACTTTCCATAATTTGGGGGGAAAAGTCGTGATTGATGAGCGCGTGTTAAAGAGGAAGAGGGAGCGCGCGCCGGAGAGAAGCAAGGACATCGGTGGCAAAATTATTCGCAATTAGCCAACACTGGATTTATAAACCGTAATCTGATCATATATGCTCTTTGATGACACAAATATAAGGCTAATATCCCTCCTGGAGAGAGTCCTGTGCGCCTGGAAGGATGAGGATCGCTCCAGACGCGCGACAATAGGAGCGAAGGGCGCATATGGCCAAAATGCGCATTTATAAACCGTATCTTCTTGTTTGAGCGCAACATTTTACCCCAATAAAAAACATTTCTCATCACTCCGACCACTTCTTCATTCATTCTCCCCTGGTCAGGTGTTTAGGGGTCATCGCGGTGCGCACGGGCCTGCAAATAACTTGTTATAATTGGGAATAATGTCCAGAATTGTGGTAAAGACGCATAAATCTCCCTCTAGTTGTTCGCCTGGAAGCTCAGGCGATGACAGCAGCCGAGGAAACTGGTCAATCCATGCATTCAAAGGAAAAAAACAAGAAAGAGCGCATTTAGGCAGGCAGATGTATTTTCCTACCTTGTAGTGGGAAGGTCGGTGCGTTTGAGGGCGATCGGGAATTTTCTGTGCTGGGGAGTCACCTCGAGTACCTGAAGCGAAACGGTCCAGTGTGCCCCTGTGATGTACGCTGACGTAGTAGCAGAGAGATGGACCCTCCTCCTCCTCCTCCTCTCTCCCCCGCCTCCTTTACTTTACTATACAACATCCCTCTTGGATGGAGACGCCGCCTCCTCCCTCCCTCTTCTCCTCCTCTTCCTCCCCCACTCCCATCCCTAACAGCACCATCCCTCCCTGATGGAACATGGGGGGCTTTACTGGTGAAGGTGATTTATTGTCTCACTAGTGGAACACTGATTGCTGAGTAATTGCAAAGTCACACTTTCACACCGGAAGCCGCACAAAGATGCGTGAAATGCGCTCTTTGCGCTCAAGATCAGTACAACTCTGTCAGCCTGTCCTTGGCTCCACATGCACCAAATGCTTGGTGCAATGAAGTGTGCAAGGCGAGCCTCTCCTCGCACGTGCTTGGGCGCGTGCCTACAATATTCAGCGTCAAAAAGAGAAGACAAAAACCCAGGGGTGCCCCTGGTGGAAGAAAACTGAAAGCCTGTCCTGTCATCAACGCAGGTGTCTGCAGCAACAACTGACAACCAGCAGATGCAGAAACAACCTCAATCAAACCTGTGAATTATTCAGATATTAAAACTGCATCTACTGTCCAGAAATATTATCTCTAGAGTTTCCGGAGCATCCAGAGAGGCAATGTAGAGCTTCCAGAGCCGGCCCAAGCTTTTAGGGGGCCTGAATCAGAATCTGATTCCCGGGCCCCCCGACCAACAATATGATGGACTACTGTTGATGGTTGATCAACCACACACTGTAAATCAAACCCAGTCATTTTTGATGTAATGTAATGGCTGTTATTGTAACTTACATCCAAACAACAACATGCTGAAACGTTTCTACGCTCCAAAGTGTTTTTAATATCAGAATGGTTTGGAGTTCATTTGCACTCTCATTTTAAAAGTTATACATCAGTGTTCCATTAAAGTGGTGCAATAAATGAAAAAAATAAACAGTAGATGATGAATTTGCAGCAAATAAGTAAGCAACTCGAATTGCTTCTTTAGTTGCTTTGGCTCAAAATGAGTTAAAATGAGTCAAAGACCTCCCACAAACATAATGTTCGTAAATATAGCTGTACAGAATAATAATAATAATAATACATTTAATTTATAATAGCTTGTAATTCAGTGAATTACATTCATTAAAACTTCTTTTTCGGAAAATGAAAATTTTATTCTCATAAAATGAAAACTTTATTCTCATAAAATTACAATTTTATTGTCATAAAAATAAAACTTTATTCTCATAAAATTAAAACTTTATTCTCATAAAATTACAACTTTTTCCGGTAAAATTAAAACTTTATTGTCATAAAAATAAAACTTTATTCTCATAAAATTAAAACTTTATTCTCATAAAATTGAAACTTTTTCTTGTAAAATTACAACTTTATTGTTAGAAAAATACAAATTTATTCTCGTAAAATTAAAAAGTTTTCTCGTAAAATGACAATTTTATTCTCATAAAATTACAACTTTATCAACATAAAATTAAAACTTTATCAATGTAAAATTAAAACTTTATTCTGGTTAATTATGACATTATTTTGATAAAATAACGACTTTATTCTGGTAATATTAGATTTTTCAAGGCGACCCTAATATTCATTCATACCCTTCCGACCGAAGATCCGTCCTAAAACCAAGTTTATCTTTTATGTAGTATTACATAATCCTGCATTGAAAACCAAAAACTACCAACAAAAAAAAGGACTTGGTGAAACATGAGCACCTTGGCAGAGGTCAAAGTAACCCTGAGATGAAGAGACGACACGTCCAGTGAGTCTTCAGAGGCAGAGGTCAGATTTCCAGTGACACTCCAGCTGTCGTCTGATTGTCATCAGGAGACACGGATCAGATGAAGCCTCTCATCCGGCTTCAGGCTCTCAGCAGGTTTTCTCTGTTCCATGTATTGATGAGTCTGAAGAGCTGCTGTCTGCAGGTTCCACCGTCTCCATCCTTCATCCACTTCAAGCTTATCGATGTTTGTCTACATGGAACAAAAAGGACGGGGAACGGATTAGGCTGGATTCTAATGAGCTTGAATAAATATGAGTTGTTAAGTGTCAAATGGCAGCTATTGATGTTTAATTCTGTGTGGATTGTTTTATTCCTTATATTCCAGAGTTGACACCATCTTTGAATCAAGCAAGTCTGACCTTCATTTTTCGCCTACAGATGCAAATCTAAAAAAGACTTAAAGTTGGCTATTTTCAATTTTTGAGCCCTTTTTTTTTTTACTATCAATAGGGGCACAACATTATGATTTCTATAAGGAAAAATTAAGTCAACAAAGTTTGAGCTTTAGGTCTAGAAATATTGATGAAACTATTCATTTACAAAGAAACTCGCTGGTTTGTGATATCACGCAAACGTTTGCATTAATGTAAAAACTAATATTGGCCAAACAAAAACTTTCACGGAGAACAAACCTCCTCTAATGCAGCACAGTTTCTCTATTGTGTCATTACAATCACGCATCAATAGTCTCATTACAATTTGACCACCACAATATGAGTCCCAGCCCATTCAAATCCAAACCTTATATCTGGAATCATGATTGTTATTCAAGAAAAACAATATTTCACTAATGACTTTATAAAGATTCTACAGGATGTAGATCCATGATTTAAAAAAATCTCTCTATGCTTCACTTTCATTTTCAAATTTATTTATCTCCATATATTTGTGGCAAATTGAATAAGATGTAATGGAAAGTGAGAAAATGCACCAGTAGGCGCAAAAATTCACAACTTTAATTTTTTAATTGCTTTGGTCCAAATAATTTGGAGTCTGTAAAAGTGCAGCAACTACCCCTAAAATAACCTAAACAACAATGATATTTCACTACTGGTTGTTTTCTTCTTTTCTTCACGACAATCCACAGATATATAAGTATAACTGACAAAAACAGCCCAAAAAGCCAAAACAAAAATAATAAATAATAATACATTTTATTTATTGGTGCTTTTCAGGACACTCAAGGTCACCTTACAGATACAACAATAAAAACAGCAATAATAAAATGATTTATTCCGCCTTTCTATCCAGATCCATTCCACAATGTAAAGGTTCTTCCTTCCTGGATGAACAACCTTCACCCACGTTTACTCAGAATCTTGGATAAAAGTTTATGCATGACTCTGTTTTGCCTATTTTGCCTCTTTTATCCGGGTCAACTCAAAAATTGAGCTGGTTCTTCCCTGTCACATGGCCATCACTCCTACGAAGTTCCACCAAAAATATATCCGGTATTTTTTGGTTGGTCCTGATAATGGAGAATCAAAGACACTGAAGATAAACTCCTCGGTAGACTTTATGAAAATTCAATTTTTTTTATATTAGTGATTGAATATTCATGCGAAATGTGGCCCAAATGAAATTAATCCATGTGGAGAGAGCGATGAGGACAGGTTAGTAACACCTCTGGTTCTGGCCCGCTGAGGAACCTGTTGCTAATCAAACGGAGCAGATGATCCAGGCTGCAAACATTTCCCTGCAGCATCTCTGACACACCAGATTATCATCCCCAAACACTAAAACGCACCTCCAGATACCACCCTGCTGCAGCGTACAGTATGTGTCTGCAGCCGTTTGCCTTTAAAAGCATCTTTTTACCCAACTGCAAAGCAAGGTCAAACCTGATGGACACAGAATCTGGTTCCCACACAGATTTCCTGCACAGAATCCCAGTCAGGCCCAGTTTAGTGATGATGCAAATATGGAATAGAACCTTAAAGGAAACAGATACTTTACGTGAAACTGCACAGAAACTGATGAGCATTTTAGATGAAATTATCATGTTATTTTTTTAATCTCTCCGTCTTTATTTTGATGCAACATGAGTCAAGAACCTGCATCAGGGATTAAAGGTCACCATCTCTGACCAGCAGGAATGTTCCCATGCAGGTTTACTGGGATGTTGATGAGTTATTCCCAGTATTTGTTCCCTCGGGGAAAGAAAAATAGGGCTTGTCTTTAATATAAGAATATGATATAAGACGCAAATCCTGAATCCATTGGGTTATTTTAGTTTTAGGCCAAATGCTATACGCCATCTGCTGGTCACTTACGGTAATGCATAATAATTAAAGGGCATCGATTTAAAGATAAAAACATTAAATACATCTTGATAAATCTCATAGTCTGCACATTTAAGAAAGATATTAGAAAACAAAAAATGTTTCTTTTCTCCTTTTCTTTCTTTATCTCGATGAGGATATTAACTGGTATTACAAATTATTAAAGAATAAATGGAAAAAATTAGTTCTGTTTCCTCGTGAACAACTGACCGGCTCTGACCTGAAAAAGACACACTTGGCTTCAATCCGTTTTCCTCTTTCCATTCCAGAAGCACGTTGTCTCATAGGTCCCACCAGTAGCGTACTATGCCAAAGTCAAAAGAAATTCCAGAGAGGATGAGTAAGAGGAAGGTTGAAATACATCAGTCTGGGAGGATTTAAAAAAAAACGTACAAACAGATAATATCAGATAATATGAGGAAAATTACCTACAAATGGAAAAAATACAGAACCTTTGAAACGTCATCCAAGAGCATTTGTGAAGATGAAATTCAAGAAAGCACAAAGGACCCAAAGGAAATATTCAAGAATCTACAGAACTTTTTCTCCCCCTCAGTAAAGGTCAGAGTTCATGGCTCCACTATACTAAACATACGGAACAAACATGGAATCCATGACACAGGAAGAAAGCCGCTGTTGACCCAGAAGAACGTTAAAACCTGAAATTTGCCACATAAAATTTTGATAGGCCTCATAGTTTTTTGGTGAATCTTCTAAGGACTGATGATTGGAGACTTCCCTCTCTCTGCCTCGCCCAGACGCTGACCTTCAAAGTGGTTCTGGTCGATCGATGGACTTTGATGTCTCTCTGTAAACCACGGTTCAGTTTGTCATTTCTAGAGAGGCCATTACTGTGAGAATAAAAACTTATAACCTCCTATGAAGCCACCGTGGAATAAAAGAGGCTGATAAAATGTCACTATATTCTTGCTAATGTCGCTGCTGAAGAACCCGGGCCTGCAGGAATGCTGGAGCAGAATCACTGGACCTTTGTAGAGTTAGCATGTTTATGTCTCCTCACGCTCTCAAGCCCTTCATGATCAGGAACCAACACGTCTTAAAGAGCTCATAGTAACCCAACTGGAACACCGAGCACCCAGGAATAAAACCTAAAGTGCCCTAAAGCAAAAATGAGAGCCAGGACATTCAGTTCTATCGGGTTCCCCCTGCTGTGGCATCATCTCCTAGTCCTGGTCCCGGAGGTCGACGTCCTCTCTACGTGGAAGAGTGGGCTTAAAGCTCTGCTTTTTGATGAAGAACATTAACTTACTGTTGTCCATGATTAGCCATAACATTATAACCATCAACCAGCTGGTTTTGATTTCAAAATAGCCAATGAATAAAATTATAGATATTTACATTTTCCAAAACATTTTTTTATGGATGAATTTGACAATGGTGCAAAATAAATAATTGCAATGTGAGTAAAATGGGAAATATTGAAACAAGAGCATATATTGAGCACGTTTAGATATAATATCAGACACACCTAAACATGCATTTAATATTGCATTTAAAGGATGATTACACCTATTTGCTAAAAGGAAATCTCCAACTAACGTTGTAATATATTATAAGATCTAATACTGTGAATTCTTTCTCGTATATAAGGTTGATATTTATATATTTTAGATCACCAGGCAGAGCTGACGTGGGTGAGAAAAGAACACGGGTCGACGTGAACTCTTCATTTCGCCCATCAGTGGGATATTTTCAGTCTCCTGCTCCACTAAGAGCTGATTGGTTGATTCACTCTGATTGACGCAAACCTCAGCTGCGCCTCTCTGCGTCCTCCTTGCGCCTGTGCTGCTGCTGTGAGGAGGAGGAGGCGGAGGAGGAGGAACAATCGGAAGCTGCTCCTTCTCTCTACAGACGGAGACGTGACATGAGAGCAGAGTGTTGTTTACCTCCTCACGCGCCTGCGGATCATGATGATGATGGTGGTGATGATGAACATGTCGCGCTCTTTTTATTGGCACATTTGAAAACGTGTGAGGAAGGGGCAGGGTGGGATGGTGCAGGGCTGTTGTGATTGTTTTGCCGTGGATTTGCAGAAATCGGCGTTGGGTGGGATCTGACGGATTTGTGGAATGTGGATCCTATCATGAGAGGAGCAGGGATGGATCTGCTGTGGAGGATCCTCGCGGCTTTCAGCTTCGACTGCTGCAGAGACTCATCAGCAGCCAGGTGAGTGATCAACAATCACCTGCTGCCCTCCTCAGACCCCCCCCCCCCCCCACCCCCGCCCACTGTCTCTCAGTAGAAGCCTCTGTGGAATGTCATAATGACACATGCGTGTTAAAATCCACGCCTCTGCGTGATCCTGATTTGCGTTGCAGCTCAGTTTGGGATTTCTTCTGTGATAAATCATGCATAAAGAAAAAGACTTTATTTATTATGCAAAAGGGAAATGTCAGCCTTCTCCACGGTTGTTATGACAACAGGTTTTTCTGAGTCACTATTTGCACTAATTCCTCCCGGCTCTGCTCCTCCTGAAGCCCACCTCGTGTCACCAACGGAGGGTGGGAAGCCTTTAAGTGGGAATCAGGTCCAGGAGGGTTCCCCCCTAACGTTTTTAATTACACTTTAAACGGCCATTACATATTTCCATCTGTGACATTTACCTTCTTCACGTACAAAAATCCCATTTTTCACATTTGGGGAGAAACTACGACACAATAAGTTCTGAAATATGTGAGCCTGACATGTTGAAAGGTTATTGGGCTTCTTAAACTTTTTATTATAAACCCCCAAACTGGATATTTACACTTATATTGTGGAATTTGTTCACATTTGAACCACAAAGGAAAACGAGAGACTATCATTGACATGTTCACACTTCACATAAATATTAACATTTTCACATTTTGACCGTGTACATGTGTTCTCACATGAGGATTAAGTTTTCGCATGTACAAACAATTCATGGCGCATGCAATCACATAAAATGGACTTATTTGCATGTCAATTTATGCAATTTTTTTCACCTCACTGAAATAGTCAAAATGAGAAATTGACATTTTCAAATCTGACTAATGTTTCTTTATTTCGTTATTATAAACACAAGATGTTTTGTTGTTATTCCACATGTGAATCAAAGCTCACGGGTAATAATTACATTTCCTTTCTGCTGCCGCCGTTTAATAAAGCTGAGGTTGATGTGGTGACGGGTGACTGCTGCATGTTTCCATAATGAGGAGGGAAGAACTTTATTAAACACATTCAGCAGCAGACCCAACCCGTCGGCTCTGACGCACCGGGCATACAGGCTGAATCTAAAGACGGGTGAATGTCAGCAGATTCATCTCCACGGTTAATTATCGAGCGATCACTCAACTCCTCCCTAACTGGGATCCTTCCAGGTCTCGTTTTACCGGTTTTTATTCATGCCTTGGGAAAAAGCTACACACAAACACCAAATCTGTTATTAATGTGCACAGGAAACACCTGAACCCAGTGTTCCTACTCGTCTCAGGTTTATAAGAAGGTCTGGTTCAGAGCGGCAGAAGACTGACTGGTATTTAAGCCCCTCCTCATTTCTTCTACCTTAGTGGGAATCTTATAAGAAAATCTGTCGGATGTTCAGACACAAAAACAGTAACAACCATGAGATCATTGATCATCATCATCTCTAACTGCTTCAGAGAAGACAAACATGAAATCAAATACTAATGAAGTATTTCATCACTGAGAGGATTATTTGAATCATTTGGTTGATCAGGTCAGATATTGGTCTGGTAGGTAGTTTGCATCTTCTTGGTCTCGGCTAGGAAGCTCATTCCTTTTTCTAAATAAATCTGTAATGGAGCTCGCCTCCACATGAGCTTGCTGCGCTCTGACAGAAAGGCAGGTGCAGATCTCCTTCACTCATTAGTCACTGATGAACACCTTGAGTAGGAAGAGGTGAACAGTGGATTAGGACGTCTGAAAAGGATCCAGATCACTATTCAAATCTAACCGGTTGTTCCTCAGGCTGAACACTTCCTCTCCAAAATATATCATCAAAATCTCCGAAATTCATTGTCCCATCTCTAGAAACCACCAGTAAGAGATTTGAATCAGTTTCTCCAAACCTGATGAAGATCTGTGTGTTAAATTACATTTATTAGATCAAGGCTGCGTAGGAAAGATATTTTCAATATTGATGATTCGGCGGACTATTTTTGATCCACCTCTAAGTCTTAAACATATTGTGAGAATCCATCACAGTGTGTCATAACCGATCCTCCGATGATCCATTCGCAATGATGTAGAACAGGAGCTGGAACCAACTTTTGTTTGATTGGTTATTTTGTTCATTGATGTCTGTCTCGTGTTTCCTTCTTCTTCAGGTCTCCCACCAAGCAGAGCTCCAGCCAGGCCGGCAGCATGGAGAGCAGCTCCCTGACGGGGTCCCTGTCTCTGGGTCCGGACCTGCCTCACTGCCAGTGCTGCATCTCCTACGAGGCCCGTCTGAAGCGCCTCTCCTGCGGCCACTTCTACTGCGACCCCTGCTGCGACCAGATCGTCAACCTGGCTTTTGAAGACATAGAGGGTCTGTCCGAATACCCCTGCCCCATGTGCAAGTCCGTCCGGCAGCTGGGAGGCCTGGGCCCGTCCTCCTCGGGCTGCTTCTGCGGGCCCTAGGGCCTCCAGCAGCAGCAGTTTACAGGGAAGGAGCCCGGGAGTCGGTAGGAGTAGAGATTATCTGACATGACGTGGATGTAGACCCCCATCTGCCTTTTTTTTTTTTAAAGCACTGATTAGAATCACACTGCCAGGATTCTTGAGGGAAATCCTACTAAACTTTTTGCTCAGTCGTCTGATGGTTCGGGTGAAATGTGAAGAAAGCATGACGCAAACATCCGTTAGTCTAAAGTGCCAAAATGTGTCTCCATAGACGTTTAGAAGGTTGCATCCTAACAAAATGTGGTCTCTTTATATTTCAGTCTCATTTTTCCACATTTATATTTGTAAAAGCATGCGAGTTTTCTACTGAGACTTCAGATTGTGGAGCCCAAACCCGAGTTCTGAAGTCAACATTTCCTGCCAGGCGAGTTGTTTTGTGGTGAGATTGTACATTTTCTGTATAATGGTTGAGCATTTTGCACACGACTCCAAAAGTGTTTTAGTCTGTCTGTACATATCATGCAGAGCGGTTTTAGAATTTAATGCTGTTGTACAGTTCCATGCTTCTTTCTACGTGTTTGCAAATCATATGTACATATTTATTTTGTTAAAAAATAAAGTTTGTGAGCTGTGTGAGAGTGGGTTTTTGATCCGGGGTCACAGATTCCGACTTGAGATTTTGAACTTTTCTTTATTGATGAGGATCAATACATGCTGATACAAAAAAAAAAAAAAAAGTACATCTGGCAAATTTAAGTGATGTTCGTACCAAAAAAAGGTTAAATTATATATCGATAAAGGTGAAGCAGAGGATGCAATTATACCTACAGGCCACAGGTGAGCTTGTGCTTTTTCCATGGACGACAAGCCAGTGCATCAGCATCACAGCTGGAATGCTCTGAAGTCGTAGCTGATATCAATGTTGATGTGGAACATTTACCATAAGGAATAAGTCATAGTGCGATCTTGTGAAGTATCCTTGGACTAGAGAGGATTTACAAATGCATAAATGTTCGTTTCCATTCGTCCGTGGGAGTCCACATCATGCAAACCAGAAAACTGCCTGGATTTAGAGGTGCAGGACCAGATCATTCCCTTTGTGCTTCAAACGCAGTCAGACACGTCTAAGTCCTTGACCCAAATGCTGTCTGCATACTGATGCACCGCTGGGTAAGGACAAGAGAGAAAAGAAGGAGGAAAAACAGGGAGAAATAAGCTTCTCTCTGATTCCAACACTGGTACCTTCTCAAAATGTGATAATAAAAGCTAGAATAATGTGTTACGGTTTTCAAATTACATGTCTACACTAAGAAGAAGTTCTCATACATTAGTTACATTTATTCTGAAACGATTCAGAAATCACTTATCTACATGTCTGACCCATATATTGACCCGTAATGATCAAAAATTAAAGCTTAAAGTTGAGACACAATTATATTACTGAAGCCATGGAATCATGTAGGAGCTGAATTATACATGAAGGAATGACCGTATCTCCATCCAGACTAGTCCTGGCTCGTGTCATACTCTGATCCAAATGTAGGCTTCTCAGTGTGCTGCGAGAGGAGCGACGCGAGAGCAAAATCAAAATAGCTCTCTTGCCCTACATTCCACGAGAGAGTCAGAGCCCACGGCGCCTGGAGTTGAAAAAGAGGCTTTTTTTCAAAAAAAGATAATCATTGACGAGATATTCTACGTCCTTAACCGGCGCTGAGATACAGAAACTAGGAAAGTGTACGTGTGCACATTAGCATGAAATATCACACATCAAAGGTCTCCTGCAGTCATGTCAGAGGTCAGAGGTCAGGTCCATCCTGTCAAAGTGCCCAGAAGGACCATCTTATCACACCACTACACAGAACCTGCCCAGACATTGTAACCCGGTTTGGATAAGAAGCTAAAATTAGAAACTAACATGACATGAAACGAGTCGGCTCCACTTGAAGATATCGCTTATGGTGCCTCTGGAGTTCTGTTGGACTTCATTATTCTGTATCCCTTATTCTTTTCCTACACACATTCATCACTGAAATATTGAATACAAGCATTTTCTTAACAAATAACAAAAGAGTCACATTTTAATACAGTACTGAGGAGCAGCAGAGTCCGAGCTCTCGCCCCGGTGACGTCATACGACTGTAGTCCACTGGGAATGTTTTCATCACCCCGCTGTCAATCAAAAACACAGCTCCAGGCTCCTCCATGCGTGACGTCACACAGACGGGTGAACTCTCCTGGAGCGGGCCGTTTATGAGAGCGCTAAAGACCTCAGGGAGCCATCAGGACCCGGTGCTCTTCTGCAGCTTGGTGCTGTTGGGTGCTGGGTAGTAGCGTGGGTCAGGGCGAGCCTCTGTTACCGATGAGTGTCCAAACAGGAAGGTGTGCTTGTTGGTGCTGGCATTGTCTTTTTGGGCGGGCCTGGACGGCGAAGCGGATGATGGCAGAGGACCCCTGGAGGTCTGGCGGTTGGTGGAGGTAGGAGGAGGCGCCGCTCTGGGCAGCGCCGTGCTCTGAGGCCTCGGTGCCGGGAAGAGAAAGGTGCCATTGTTTGTGTTTTGATTAAGGTTGGTGTCGGTCCACTGGGGCCCGGCCGTCTTAGTGGGAAAGTTTGGATCTGTGCTGGTGGACACCTGCGCCAACCTGTCTTTGAGCAGCTGCACCTCATGGGCGAGCCTCTCCACAGGGTGCGGGTGGTTTGCAGAGATGGGGTGGGAGAATGCCTGGGGATGGAAAGCAACATGGTCAACTTCTCCAACAGAAGGTGGTCCCTTCTTCACCCTCGATGTCCCACCAGAGGGCTACTAAGAACCCTCATCAAATCATCTCTCACAAAGACCCACGGTGAAGTTCCGTGTCACTTAGCGTGAATAAGTCCAGTGAACAGAAAAATGAATTGTTCCTACTAACAACCTGCATTCTGATATATCTCACTCCTCTGAGCAGAGCAGAACCTTTCTGGTCCCACAGCTTAAAACCACAGGAAGTCACCCTGTAGCTCTGGCTGACATGTTCTTTCATTACAATCCTGAACGCCACGTCATCAGACACAAGCAACTATTAATTTATTCACGTTCAAACCCGTGGCTCATTTAGAGTCACCGGTTCTGGTCTACTAAGTGTTTTGGACTGTGTGAGGAAGCTGGAGCACCGGGACGGAACCCATTGAGACACGTGGAGATCAGGTAAATACCACATACAGGCCCAACGTCTGGTTCAAATGGGCTTGACTAATTCTTTTATTCAGAACTCGGCAACAAAAACAAAAACCCAAAGAGTTTTCATAAATGTAGTCATAAATGAAGAAAAATGGGAACATTTGATCCTGTTTTACATTTTGTTTGAAAAATGGCTGAAACTATTATTTTATTATCAAACTGTTGGATCTTTATTCCTTACAGCTGCCGCAGGAGGCAGACTCCATCCTGTTTGTTTTTGGGCCCGGGGGGGAAACAAAACATTCTAGATGTTCTTTTATAGCTGCAGCTTTAGCAGAAGAGGACGTACTTCACCCAGGTGAGGTGAGTTGAGGTGGTAGGGTCACGTACAGCTGGTATGGCTGCATTTGTTCTGAAAGGTTGTCATTCACTCTAGAGGCACTTTATCATGACCTTCCTATTTTAAGATGCACTTTATCATGACCTTCCTATTTTAAGATGCTATCTGTCTTAGATCAAAGTGTTTTGGTCAGACTCCTCTGGACTTTTATAGCTGTGCTAGCTGGTTAGTCCAAATAAAGTCAACTAGAAGAGTGGAAGTATGTTCAGTTCAATTAAGCAATAATTGAATCGACTAACAGCTTTACTCAGAAGAGAATAATTGACCCATTTAAATGAGAAAAGTAAACTGTAAAGACTTTGTGACCCATTTATAAGCATCTTTGGGTGGGAATGAATGAGTTTGGGTCAAAGAGTCACACAACGGCTAGATTAGTTGGTAAAGATTGAGATACGGACTAAAACACATTTCTTGATGATAACAAAAAATAAAAACACCCTTACTGTTTCAAACAAAGTGACGTCCCCAAACCAAAAAACCTGTTACAATCCCCTCTAGTCCAACCCGTCGGCCTGGCAACAGAATCTAAAATCTAACTGAGAATAAAAGTATTGCCTGTATTACGACGTCAAACACATGGGGCCGTTTTTGAAGTTGCAGCTCATGGATTTTGTTGAATGGATGTGTGGAATCTGATGCTTATCAAACATCTCAGCTATAATTGACTTCAGTACCGCTGTGAAATAGGAAACAAACCTCCCAACATCCACAGCATTAAACAAGAGTCCTTCCTCTCCGCTAATGTTAAGTTAATTAATTTCTTCATGGATTAATATCCTGTTTGGAGGCGGCTGAGAAAAAGTGATTTATTTTGGGAAATTAATGGGGGTTATTTTAATGATGCGAGACCTTTCAGGTAAAACACTCCACCTCCACAAAAACAAATCATGCATCCTCTCCTCTCCATCTGTGTTTGGTGTTTTGATACTTAAATTTACTTCTTCTTCTACAGCTCCCTTAGAATAAATGACTGCACCCACCCATCCTCCCACACAGCCCTCCGCTACCCTTTGCATCGCCATGGGGACACGGATTGACGAGGCCGTCCAAAAGACATCACAAAGACTGAAACAAATCCATATTTGGAAGAGTCGCTTCTCCTCATCTGCACAACAAAGGGACGACATCATGACTCAGCAAAGAAGAAAATCTGATAAAACATTTGTGGAGGATATCGTCAACTTGATCCAACCGATGACACACATCCGCACGCAGCCCGCGCCAACCCAGCCCACGCCAACCCAGCCCACGCCAACCCACCGCCACTGGCTGAGGGTCCAGTGTCTAATCTGAAGGTTCTGTGAACCAATGCATCTTTTTTCAAAGTGAAGAAGTAAGTGTTTGAAGAATTTACCAAACTATAGACACTTTTAATAACATATAATGTGGTATTGGTATTTAAATATTTTTGTGGTAAATATGTGATCCTGATTGTCAGCAAATCTTCATTGTTATAGATTTTCTTTATTTATAACAATGTTTTTAACTGATAGAAAAGTGATTTACTTTATATATTATCATCTATATTTGATATGAGTGTTCCATAATGCCTTCAGAACACTTCAAACGTACCTGTGCATGGAGCGCCCCCCGGAGGTAGCACTCCTTCCAGAGGCCAATGCTGGGCCCCATGAGGAGCGGGAACAAAGGCTCATAAGAGTCAAGTGGTCCTTGAGGTCCGACAGTGGGAGTGAGGCCTTGTGGGATGTCTGTCAGAGCCCAGGCTTTCAGAAGTCTCTCCAGGCCGGGCACGTTCTCCGAGGATGCCGCCCTTCGGTGGCTCTTCTTGTAAACGCCTGAACTGCTGCTGCGCCACGGAAGCAAGTTGGCAGGACAGGAGAAGGTGCCGCGAGAGAAGAGGAAGACTGAGCCGGGGATGGTGTCAGTTATCTGGAGCACAGATGTGTGAGGAGAGTTCACCATCAGTCACAGTCAGCTGCAGAAGAGACCTACATATGTAGCTGCCCAGTAGTGATATCAGCTATTTTATTATTATAGAGTTATTTGTTTCACATTTTATCACATAATCTTGGTTCAGTTTACATTTTCTTAGAAATGATACTGTGTTGGTTTAGATATTACACAATTTATTCAAGTTGTGATAGTTTGTTCGCTTGCGCACATTTTAGTTTACATTCTATCACTGTCACATATACTGCTTTTCATATGGACTCTATTTCTTAACCTTTATAAAACTATTGTTTACTGTTAGCTCATTTAAGAATTCTATGATTTGTTTCTAAATATATTCAGTAAAAGAGTTATGTTTATTAATGTAAATATTTCTGGGTTGATTAGATGTTTAATGTTATGTTTTCCTTATGTGTGTGTATTTGGACTAGTCCAGGTAAACAAAACCTCTCTTCTTTTTGGAGTTCCACTTTAGTTAGGTTGTGTTACGTTGGAGCTTTCTTTGGTTTAGGCCCTTTTGAGATCAATGATAGTGCTGTTGGTATTTCTGTTAACATTAATACTTTTTTTAATATATATACACTTCAGTGATTTGTACACTTCTAACCAGAAAAAAAGAAAATCAGTGAGCATTATCCGTCATGTTGAATGACATCATTGTCAATCAGAGTTTATTTGACCTGGACGCGTTTCTTCTGATTACCACCAGAGGGCGCTATGGTTTAAAACAAACCCCTCATGTCCCTGAAGACTGTGTCCCGGTATTAAAACACTGCTCTCTTCTGAGTCTTTACACAGACTATATTTTTGCTATATTTCATTGTTGCAGCTCGTACAGTCCACAAATATCATTCAACCTAAGCGGAAAAAAAAGGACTATCTAAATCTAAAAACGATCCCTTTAATCCATGTCTGGAGCTAATTTAATCCAAAAATTACCAGCAGAAAGACATCACCAACATGAGATGCTCCGTGATGTCATCAACACGGCCACTAGAGGGTGTGTGGCATCATAAAGGAACAGCAGCCCTACCCTGTGTGTGTCCGGGTTGGTGTTGAGGTTGCCGTTGAGTAGTGGTTGCAGTGGAGGGACTGGGGCGACTGGTTGGGTGAAGCGGTCTCGTGTGGGCTTGCTGTACTGCAGGGCCCAGTCCCACACTGGGGGCAGAGGGGGGTCAGACAGATCTGAGGAAAAATCTGCATGCTGCATATCTCTCCAGCCATTGACGGGTGTGTAGGACTGCCCAAGGTTCTAGGTAGAGCAGGATATCCACTTAGAAGTTTCATGATTTTTTGTTAAACATTTGTATTTGTTTTCTAGGTCAGCACTGAAAACACTTAAAGAAAACAGAGTATCACATTTCTCAGGTATTTTTGCCGGTATGACTATCGATCCAGCAACGTCTACTTGTCTTATGTGTCGGAAAATCAAATCTTAATCATTTCATTTAACAGAAAAGCTTATAGATGATTTTCATGTCTGTAATCAGACTGAAGGAACTAAAGCCCTCTCGGGTGTCTGATACCTGGGAGCCTTTGCATCTCTCTCTCTGGCAGTTGGCCAGGAAGCTGGAGAAGAGTGGCAGCTGGATGCTGTCGTGCAGTGCCAATAGGAAGTCATCTGTCAGCTGGAACCGAGAGGGATACTGGGACAGGAGCTGCCAAACACAGTCCAGGAAGAGCAGGAAGACCGGGGACTGCAGGGACAGAAGGAAGTCATTTCAACATAACCTTTTAAAAAATGCTTCATAGGTGCATAGAAATAGAGAAAGAAAGAAGAAAATAAAACCATAAGTCTAGGAAAAGCAAATTAAAATGATAAAACATTTAACATGTACATTAGTTCTGAGTTCTGATTCTCACCTCCTCCTTGTCGTTGTCTCGGTGGTAGTTTATGCGGCTCTGGAAGCGGTGGCCGGCCATCACCCACTCCTTCTGCACCAGGCTCTGGAAACCAAACTGGGTCCGACAGTGAGGGTCACACATCACCTGCACCAGGCTGGACACCACGCAGCTCATGTCCCGGTCATCCGCCTCTGTGACGTCAGAGGAGGGGCAACACATGCTTACAGGCCGTCAAACATCTCTGTGACTACCTGACCATTACTTTACAACTACCAGCAGCAGAGGTGGCGGATATAATGCCCAACTTACTGACAATCTTTGGTTACAGTTACAAGCAGGATGGCCATTCTAAGGCTGTTGCTATATTATTATGGATTTTTTCAATGCATGTGTTGATTATGATAGATCAATACCTTCACACCTGCAGATAAAAATGATGACACAAGAAAGAGAAGAAGAAGAGAGAGAAAAAGTTTTCTTGGCCAACAGTAGTGAGTCATTTCTGCAGTCATTTATTTACTGCTGATGCTGCCGATAACAGAACTGCTGCAACCCGGGTCCTCAGCACAGCCGATACATGAAGCTCTCAGTAATGGGTTTGTTGGTAGCCTGAACACTCGTAAAGTTGATATCAGAGCAATAATAACACAACTAATCCGTTGGTAAGAACTTGAAGAGGATAAAGCTCAAGACTTTGTGGGCTTTCTCGGACTCACGTAGCGGTGACCATATTCTTCAAGGTCATTAAGGCCAGCACCAATTAGGCAGGAGCTTGAAAAGGAAAATTTAGCCGCTATCTAGTATTTCTCTTAACTAGCACAAACAGAATTCCAGTGCAAGATACTAATCTCAATTACCCCGATTTATGTTGGGTAATTGGTGAAACAAATATCAGGGCTCAGATCTTGGAGAATTCTTTCAGCTGAACCTAGAACTTTAATAATCCATGCTGCTCCATGTAGCCTTGAGGGTAATGGACTCACTTAGCTCATTCTACTGAATGTCCAAACCAATACTGAGCAGGTTTAGTGAACTAAACTATCGGACGTAAAATTCACTAATGTATTACAGCTCTCCCTGAAAGGCCGGTTCACTTGACACCTCTTGACTGATGTCATACGACGGTGACTTTTTGCATATGTGTGGTTGTTATAACGAGAAGGTATAGAATGACACACACAAGTGGAATAAATCTGATGTGTCGTGTGTATGAAGGTCTTGAATCTTTCATCTCAGTGAGGTAGATGTCTTTTTCCTCCATGGAATCTATCCGGCTCTCAGAGGGAAACACAGTTGTTGAACCGGGTGTAACAGCGTCTTTAGAGGCATGTTGTATGGCGGCCTATTGACTGAGTGCATGCAGACTCAGTGGAGTCTGCTTGTCGCTGGTATATAGCTACCTCAGGGCAAGACCTAATGGGGGATTAATGAGAGGGAGGTGCCTTGAATAATGAATGGATTGAATAATATGAACCAGGCTCTGGGTCATGTGACTCACCTTGCAGTGCCACAGTCAGGTGACCGCCACGCAGCAGGCAGGCGACCTCTGAAGCCTTTTTCAAACAGGACCTGGAGACAGAGGCATAAATCAAGACTAATGTCATGACAGTTACAAGCTAAATAATGTTACTACTAAATTTATGGAATAAAATAAAATACAATATTATATAATATAATACAATGGAACAGGATGGGATAGAATAGAAAATAAATAACTTTTCATAAACCCAATGGGGGATTTTGGGCGTTAGAGCAGCTCCAAGGAACACAGACACTCTTGCGCATATTTAATAATAATTTCATTTTTCAGTAGCTATCCCTTATAAGAAGTTTCAAGGTTCCTTTAATTTTCTCCAAATGCTGACTCCCAAAATAAATGTCAGTCAGTAGACAAGCTGAGCTTGATCTCAAACAGAAAGATGAGTCAAAGAAATGCTTCATCAGTTCTGATGAAGTTTGTTGAGTTTACACCGCCTTCTAGAAGAATATGATGGAAGACTCCAGTAATTGTATGATGACAATTCACGCGTGCTGCAAACTCATTTAGCTGCTGTTTAAAATGCAGCCCTGATCAGATTCACGGACAGGCTTTCAAGTGAATCATACGTGACAATAACCTGTCAGAACAGACACAGCTGGGAAATCAGAGAGCTGTTCTCCAGAGAGAAGGAACGCCGGAGCGACATGCATACATTTTAATAGAAGTATTACTTTTCATGAGAATCCATTCAGCTCTATCAGGGCAAACTATTACCTTGTGTAGTCCAGCCAGTGGGTGCTTTCCAGGGTGGACAACCATTTGTCATCAGGCACCGACACAGACGTGGAGATATCTACGAGTCAAAACATGAAGCCGTGAGATCACCTTCAGACAGTCTGCTCTGCATCATGACGAATACTTGAAAGACTTTAAACTTTTAATGGTTGGAGCCATTAAAAGCATCAGCCATGAGAGCGACGGCGAGACTGATCTGGGACAAGCTTTAAAGGTTTTATAAAAGGTGCTGTAAGTAAGTGCAGACTATTAAAGGCTTTAAATATTAACTGTATCCTGCTGCGAATAATTGTTTTTGAAAAAGGGTGAAAGCTCACATTAAGATTCCTTTCAATGTGTTTATTTATGTTTTACTATTAAATCCATCTTGAGAGAGAGAGGTTCTGAGGTTAGGGTTACCGTGGGAGCAGTATTCATTACTTAAGACAACATTAGACTGGACGACGACTTCCCACCAAACAATAAACCAACTCAACAATAAATTCACAATACAATCCCTTAAATCTGCTGACAGGCTCTTCTTCTGAAGACGGCCAATAAGCTAATCAAATACTGAGAGTCCTCTGAGCTGTGAGGCACTCGACCACAGAAGACAGAACACAGACCAGCAAAACGTGTGAACCGCGTAATCACAGGCCTTCACACACACCGTCTGTGTGTGTGTGAGACAGAGTCGGACAGAAAGTGTGTGTGTGTGTGTGTGTGAGAGACAGAGGTCCGCATTTCAGCTTCAGGGCCAGAGCATGTGGAGTTTTTGTCTTGTCTTTGTTTACCCAACCATGGAATGTGCTGTGTGTGCCAACATGACAAAAACAATAGAGACGACCGTCTGCTCGAGATGTCCCTCTGTGAGGCTAAGACCCACATAAACATGGTGTAATAATGCTTTTGTACCATCTAATTTTTACGGTTTGACCTGTTCATTAAACAGTTCCAAAGGAAATCTACAGTTCCAAAGGAGACCCTCAGCAATTTGAATGAAAAGATTAGTCCCATAAGGGATCTAAGTGAATAAATAAATATGGATATTATGTCTCAATGACCTGACATGATAGAGGTTTAAATAACCTGTGAAAAATAAATGATAAGTTTTTTGTGCGGTATGTAGACAAAGTTTGCTCAGCTGTTGTGTGTGGATGTGTGCATTCAGGTCTCATCCCCACCTCCCAGACAGAGGGCCCGCAGGCGGCTATGTGCCAGCTGGACATCCACAGGTGAGGGTAGCTCCTCGCCCAGCTCCACCACAACACACAGAGAGGACTGGCACCCAAACAGGATCATCTCCAGGTTCCTACAGGACGGCACAGAAGCACACGGCTCCAGTAGTCGATCAAGTTTAACGTCAGCTGCCTTTCAAATTCTACCATAGGTCAAAAAAAAGGAAAAAACTCATTTGTGCTCATGATATCAGGGAACCACCGGCTGCTTGACCAGACATGCATGTCACAGTGCTCTTCATTTGGGCCCCCATGTTCAGGTCAGAGCAGCCACACGGACCATTAGAGATCTGAGGTCTGGCCATATTTATTTGGCATCAAACATGCAGTTCTTGGCAAAAACAGACCAGATAATCTACTCTACATCATTTTGACATCATATCAGCAATTTACTGCAGTTCTAATGTCTGTTTCAGCAGAATACACCGCAGACTGGAAAATATTACAAAATGCAAGGCAGTATTTTTTTGTCAAATACACAATCTCTCTGAACATGTAGAGGAAAATCACGTCATCAGTAGTGATCATAATCAAAGTCTAACTACATGTTGCGACACAGGGCTGGCTTTAACGGCACTGCTGAATCAACACTGTCTACATGGTTACGCACATTCATGCTGCAGCCATTCAATGATGCTTATTATATATAATCTTATATTACTACACATTTTGATTTCATTCTGTATTACCCACTTCTTTAAAAATCAACCTAGAGCTCCTTAAACAACGTAAAAGTGTTTAAACTGTGACCTTGTGCTGTTTCCTGTGTTCAGATCTCTGTCAAACATCTCTATATCTTTTCAACGGAATCATTTGAATAAAAAGATGTTAACTGCAGCACCCAAAGGTGCTTTGGTTACAGAGGAGAGTGTAGGCTCTCTCTTAAGCAGCAAAATCTCACTCTCAAATAGGAAGTTAGGTGACGTAGTTATAATTTAACATGCAGTGTAAACACACCGATAGTTCTAATAAGATTTATAATCAGAACAAATTTAAAATTTCATATAAAAACAAAGACAAAATAGAAACCTCCTGTCCAGTTGAGACTTACTGCAGCCACATAGCAGGGAGAAATCATGGAATATTAATGGTTCCATCTTTCCTGAGGAACACTCAATCATGCTGTTTGACATTTTCCTTGTAATTATGAAATCTGTGATTTTTTATTTTGATTGAGCCTAAGGTTATGGTTATAAAAAGTTTTCCTCAAGCAGATTTAATGTTGGTCTTGTAAAATGGCAAAAGTCAGCAGATCTTTGGCTGTGGTTAAAGCTACTGCCAGCTAAAGATCTTGTGGCCTTTTAGCTGGCTGGAGTCTGCATGGAGCGCAATCTCAAATTAACAGAGTGAGTCGCAGCTGACAAGAGGGACTTCTCTTCTCTCAACTGCTCTCAGCCTCATCCCAGTCAATACAACGTGAAGTGGACTGGAACATGATGTATCCTCTGAGAGGAGCAAAGGCCAGTTTGGTGAAAGAGGAAACACTCACAGGTTATCTGATTATCTCGTTACAGTGGCACCTAGGATATATTAGGCAATCAAAGTTAATCTGTTGTAAGGAGGACAAATGGGCAAGCGTAAAGATCTGAATTCCTTTAACAAGGCTAAACTGTGATGGCCAGACATCTCCAAATCTGTAGGTCTTGTTTTGTGTTTCTGGTCTGCAGTGGTTAGTACCTACCGACGTGGTCTGATGAAGGACACCTGGTGAAACAGTGACAGGTTCATGTGGGCCATAGCCTCATGGATGTGCGTGAAAAGAGAAGGTCAGTCCGGGTTTTCCACAAAACGCGGGCTGACCGTACAACAAAGTGATAGTGTAGGGCAAACAACTGAAAAAGTGCATGCTGGTTCTGATAGAAAGGACTCAAAACATACAGTGCATTGTAGAACCATTTTAGCGGCAAAAGGGAGACCAACACAATATAAGGTAGGTGGTTTTAATGTTATGGCTGATCAGTGTATGACTTCAGCGAGGATAGGACTCAGCAGGAGGAACACTTTCACGTTTTACTGTGAAGAGCATTTACTTCAAATGAACCAGAACCACGTTTCTATGAAGAGTTAACGAGACGATTGAGGTAATCCCGGTTTACAAAAAGAGAGAAAAATTAAATCAGATGGTGTACTGTTGAAATCATGCTAAACAGATGTGTTTGCTTTGTTGAGTTATTAGTCTAAACACAAAGAGAGGCGGAGAAGCTGCACCAAATGGACTCAAATCTATTTGGAAAACTCTGAAGACCCACCTGATGTCATCTTTCTCGTGATAGATGTTGTTCTGGAAACTGGCCATCCGCAGGAGATCGCTGCCCCGGGGATGTCGCCAACACCAGTGCTTCAACACAAAACACAATGTCTGCCTCTTTACTGACACGTTCCTGAAGGCGCTCGCAGCATCTGCATTCAACTTGTAATTTTTTGTCGCAGGAATGTTAATGAGGGAAAAGATGAAATACATTTCTATAAAAATGCAGGATAAACCCTTGTGAAGGACAACAACTCCTCTGAAGAACTGCTACTTTTCTATTTTTGTAGTACAAGCGTTAGATTTAGAAATGAAGACCTCAACCTCAAAGGCATGAAAATAATAATTCGGATTTTAATTTAAGACTTACGATTCCGGAGAGACTTGAATCTTTTTTTAACAACTTTTACGCACAAATGTGAGTTTGTGAGTTCATCTATGGTCGCAGAACTGTGTCTGCACAGCTTAATGTTGACTGATCTCCATAATATTCACAGAGTTTCCCTAAAATATCCCTACATCTATGGGAACATTAAGCTTCTGTTTTGTTTTCAGCTCTTTGATTTTGCAAATTCATAAAAATAGGACCATAATATAACCAAAAATAATATGCACAGATATAGAAAAGCCACAAAATATTTCAGACAATAAACGACACCAAACATAAAGTTAAAGGGTCAGAACAAACTGTTCCCTCAGTGTGGAGTACAACTCACAGGGATGCGGCCTTCATTGAAGTGGGCGAAGGTTTTCTTCAGCTCAGTGTCCAAAACCTTCTGTGGAACCACGACGAACCTCGGCAGGCTGACAGGAAGCAGAAAGAATGCTCTGTTTTACTGACACAACACTGATGATGATCCACGCAGTTAGACTCTCTTGACCTTTTAGGACACATCGGTAGACTGGAATTTTTTTTTATTGTTCTTTTCAGTGGTTAATAAAAGGCTTTGTTTTTTTTCAAGTGTTCTCTGTGTTCACTGTATTAGTGGTAAATATAATTTGGCACAGAATTAATATATCATTTTTCAGGCCCAGACATACATTGGTTGTTATTCAGCTCAGGTGTGTGTTTACCTGGTTGACATTTCAAAGCGGTCGTTCACTGAGCTGACTCTCCAGCCCACAGCCCCGCACCTCTCCAGCTCCTGCTCCCAGTCTGAGGCAGACTCGTACCAGTTCATGTGGGTGCCTCTGCGGCGGTTGCTTAGAAACTGCTTCATCTCTGGAGGAAAAAAATGACCCAAAGAAATGGGATCTTTTATCATCATGTTACAGACAAAAATTATCGTCTCGATGCTTATGACATCCAGTTTATGATGATATCATGACTGGTATTACATATTAGTTTAGAGATAACAGGCTCTAAACACTGGAAAATCAGCAAAATATAATTGAGGGCTAAAGCCTGTTCCCTTCTTACTACTGTACATCGCTAAGGTTAAGCTGCACACATTCTGTTTGAAATAACAAATCAACGCCGATAAAAGCGCCACCTACTGACAAATCAATACTCAATTACACAATCACTCAGCTCAGAGTGCAGGAGGAGGTTGTGAGAGGTGTTCGCCTGTGTAGGTGGGACACTATTGTCTCCTTCATTTAATTTCATTTACAAGCAGTGACAAAACGTTCTGTTGTGCTTTTGTAAAGCAATAATATCATCCTAAAACAGATGCTGATGCCTTATAGTTGTGTTTTTAAGATAAAATATTAATCCTAGCCTGCTGTTTGAATTATGCTTTATAGGCTATTTATTGTTTATTTGCTCTTGTTAGACATCAGCGCAGATGCAGCTGAAAGAGTGAAGGTAAAAAAGTCAAACTCAACATAAGAAGACAAAACAAGCGACACAGAAATTCAAAGAAATACGCAAATCTTATTATATTCAGATCACTCGTGCCCTAATGGCTCAGCGACATCATAAGAATGTTAGTTGGACTTTCTTCACACAGTCAGTGATCTTTCAGAATCAGCCAACCAACGCCAAGAGGAAAATCATCACAAGGATACCAATGGTAAGAGGGAGTGGAGGTTAGACATTCGGAATGATTTTAAATAATGTTTCTCTGCTGCCAGGACACTTGTCTGTATTGTTTGCAATAGCTCCTGCAAACACTGCGTCCTGTACCAGAACGGGCCCGGGGCTTGATTGGGAAATCCTGGGTTTAACTGACCTGGTTGATAACCAACGGTGTGTGACCACTTAGTGAAGTCAGATAACAGAAACATAATCTGGGTTTGTTGAACTTATTTCATAGTAGAGGCCTCAGGTGTAGCTTAAAGCTACCTTAGAGAAGTAGTGAGAATCGAATGGTGCCTGGTTAATGGTTAGACTTGTGTGAATACCTGAGTAGAGCTGATTAACGGTTAATATCATTAACTATTTTTTTTTTTTTTTTGCTTTCAAAGCCTTTAAATTGTGAGGATTAAAAAAGATATTCCTTTATTTAATATCATGGTGAACTGAATATATTTGGACGTTCTACTGGTGTGTTCAGCAGGCATATAGCTGACCGGGAGATGCTAATATCTGAGGTACGGGTTTGTGTCCATATGCTAAGTCTGAAGGAAAAATGTCAAAGGAAAAATGTCAAAGGGTTGTTGTCCTTCATTCTGAAGACAGAAAGCAAAGCACTGGCCATACACTTGACCCCAAAGGGCCAGAGTTGAACTGTGGGTCATCTGGAGACTTCTTTCAGAGGGGGGGTGTTTGCATTATTCATCAAACTGCTGACATGCCATTCAAAGTCTGGTCAGCCAAGCGTGTCCTTTGACATAATGTATTGCACAGAGTGGCTCATATTATTCTATAGGATCTCAGTATATCCTCTACACTTAAATTGGGGCGGACTTTTGTCGGATTCCGTTTTATTATGGAGGCTTTATATTTTGGAAACAGAGCTTTTCAATCAATGACAAAAACAGCCCTTGCATCATTATGAGCGATAGCCTTTCAAGTGTTTCCAGCCTGAGAGTATGTAAGCTTTATGTGCCATTTAAGTCGAGGCAAAAACCTTGATTCCGTTTCTCTTGAGCATTAAAACAAAAAAACAGACTATGATGTGGAAGCAGTAAGTAGAAATAGTGACAGGATACAGGATGGAGTCAAAGTTAGGTGTAAAAGATAAAAAGCTGTGGGTACATTCTGTCCCTGGAGCGGCTGTGTAGAAATCAGAGTGAGAACAAATTTGATGAAGGCATTCCAAGAGGACATTATGAAAACCAAATAATTAAGAGAATTATTCCGTGTTTCTGATACAGGTTGTCATGTGCTTCCCACTTTCACCGAGGTGTTATTTCTGTGAATACTATATGAAACATGAACAGAGAAATACTCAATCAATAAAAGTCGAAGTCACTAATTTCATGTTTTTATCATATATAGAGTTTTAGTGCCCCAAAAAACATGAGGCTGTGTCAGAGCCAGGTGCGACAGAGGGATAGGGTGTCTCTATACAGGAAGGTGTAAACATTTAACTGACTCACCAACACTACCAAGGGCTGCATTCTGGAAAGATAAAACTGACCCCGGTTTGGGAGGCTGGTAGGTCTTGGCGATGGTGTAAGTTATCTGAAGAGGGAAAGCACAGGGAACCCATCAACATGACAAAGGTCATCAGCTTTCAACATCAATTCCCTGCAGAGGCGGCTCATCAGCTTCTCTACTTAGAGGGCTTAAGTCTCCGAAATGACTGATGACAGGCGTGACAGTAACGGGAACCTACAGTCCAAACCAACACACACATATGCACAGAAATACACAGCTGTTGTATTATAAACATATTCACTACAGAAAGAATAAATATTCTTTACTGTTTTTGTTCTATGCCATTGCATTCAATATTTAAAGGGTGATTTTGAAGAATTAAGAAAGACAAAGTATTTATGTACAAAATCCTAATATTGGACTATACAAACTAAAGTTCAGCATCAGTACTACTTTGTTATCTAACCCGTTTCAGAACTGGCCACGTTTAGAAGGAAATCACTGAACTCTGAAAACCAAACACCTCTAAGACTTGAGCGTCAGGAGTGAGACGATCAAACAGGAAGCAGATGACGCGCAGGTCTCTGCAGTAAAGCACCAGTTCCTCAGGAGTGAACTTCAGGGAAGAGTTTGGAGTCACCAGCTTGGTTCTGTTTGGACCCACTGCAATACAAGGAGGGAAATTGGCCTGGTTAAACATTTAACAGACAAACGGGTCGAGAGCCAAAAAAGTCTGGTATAGAGGATACATGTATAGTGTGTGTAGGTTAGGCCTTTAGAAGATGAACCCAAACCCTGATCATTTAACCAACAGTATTCACGCTTTAATGATCTTGGATTTAATGACAGGTTTGAACTTACTTTTCATGAAATCAAACTCATTGTCTGATACATATATGGTCATTACCTCTTGTACGGCTTACAATAACTAATACTAAACCAAACTGCTAATACCCTACACGGCAGCTTTAATTGGTCATCATGGAATCCGCCGTTCAGGCTGTCTAACTCATTATCTGCTATTTATAGGAAACACTGCCGCAAGCAGTTAAGTACATCTTTGCATCCTCAGAAATAGCTTCACTGTTGACTGATCGGGGTAGTATGAAGCATTAATTAAAAAACTTTGAATAGTTCATGAGTCAGAATGTGGAGATCAGGTTTTACTCACCAACGACAACCCTCTCTATGGACGCCAACGCAACATCATGGTCTCCGAGAAGCACTGGGTCTACATTATCCTGCATCATGAATGGGGTTTCAAAGGTATCATACACGCAGAGACACAAAAGAGATTTGCTACTATTATCACAATCTTTGCACTTTGTCAAATGTTGTTAATTTATTTTTAGAATCAGATCTGTGCGGGTAATCGGGGGGGCTCACATCAGGTTTGGGGCTGTCCTGGGGCACGAAGGCCACTCTGAAGTGAGTACAGAAGAGGGTCCCAGACAGCCACCCTCTTCCTTCCCTCGCAGTCAACTTCTTTCTCACCATGACAGCTCTCTGAAGTACACACTCGCCTGGAGACCAGAGGGAAAATTTAGTGGAAGTTACAGATTGGAATTATGAATGAATCTTTTTCCGGCCATTTTATGCCAACATCAAAGAAACAACATAATCAGTGTAATAATCTCATCCTGGACTTGAGGTGACGGAGTCTTCTCGATGCTGCTTTGCTCTGGAACTCACTATCAAAACCACATAACACTCAAATCCCTTCAAAAACTCACCTTTTTTTCATGTCTCCTTTAAATGCTTAATCACTGCGGTGTGATTCCTTATCTGTGGTTATTCGAGCTCTTTATATTTTAATTTCTGATATTTATTCCTGGTTTAACTTCTTTTAGGTCCTGTAAACATCGTTGAGTACTAATGAGAAGCACTCCACAATTTAAATGGTAAATGGACGCTACTTTTATTTCACTTTTCTAGACTGCTCGACCGCTCAAAACGCTTCACAATGCGAGCCAGCATTCAACCAGTCACACAAACATTCATTCAATGATGATGGAGGCTGCTATGCAAGGTGCCACCTGCTAATCAGGAGAAGTTTCCAGTCACACCATCATGTACAACCCAATGGAACAGCTATTGGGATCAGTATGTTGCACAAGGACACTCTGACATGTGGAACAGTCCTATTTTAATCTAGAATCTGGTCTGAAACCGTCAATCTGCTGGATGGACCAGCTACAGGACAGACAGTTAGAGGCAAAAAAAGAGAAAGGATTATATCCTCATACCATTGTAAGTGCAACCAGATGACATCATTATTTAGCCTCGATCCAACATCAAATTGTGGAAAACTATGTGGAAAATTGATGTTTGCGTTTCATCCGAGTACGCAAATAGCAAAAAATTCAAATGATTGCAAACAGATGATTTTCTAATAACTGTGACTGGTACATGTCGGATTAAAATGGCATGAAAGAGTGAGTACATTGGGGCTTCTAGTGAGGATACATTATATAACAGTAGGGGACAGTGAGAGAAGCAGCAAGGAAGTAAACCAAGGCTACTGGGAGTGGGTGTAACAAAGACCTTAAGACAAAAAAGGTGACTTTGTTAAGTTGTCGTTTACTCTCTCGGGTCTCAGTATGTCAGGACTTGCAAGTGGGTTAGCTTATTGTAGTTCAGTATATGATAATTCCCACTGGATTTCTTAGTCTGATGTAAAAGTAGATATCAAAACTCCCCACTTTCTTTAATTGCCATTTAAAATGTGGGAGGTGCTTATAGACTAAAATGAAGAATGCTGATTAGACAAAGTGGCATGAGAAATACAATTATTATAATAACCTAATAACTACAGCATAAGTAGAGCCAACAAAAGAGTGAGTTCATTCAAAACAACAGTTTCTAATGGATAGGCTACTCAAAATGTGAGCTTGGACTTCTACTATAGTTTTTTGAGATGTTTACGTTTTAAGCAGAACGCCTGCTAAGACAAAACTATAATAATAACTGATGATATTTGATGAAATCTACTCAGATGTGTACTTTAAGTGTGCAGGGATTTGCTGGTCCAATGGAAGGATGAATCCCCCAATGTCTGAAATTCCAGTACAAGGAACAATTCCAATAACAAACCTTTCCACCCAGAAGAAAGTCTCAGATACGCAAATGTGCACAAAACAATCTCAAAGGAAATGGAGGAAAACATTTTGACCAAAGCACACAAACACACACATAAAACACATGCACTGTGGTGAGACAGCACATTTATAACCGTCTCCCACAGGAATACAAAGCTTTGCCAGCTAGACTGAGTGTTTCCATGGCAACAGAGAGCAGGCTAGGGTACAGATGGTGAAATAGGCCTGTTTGTCCATGACAAGAGGAGTTTTTGGGCCAGACACCTGGTTAGTGAAATGATTTCATATGCACTCAAAATCCCATTAATGAAACGAGGAAGACCACTGGTTCCTCGTAACTGGAAGGAGAAAAAAAAAGTTTTTGGAGGAAACAGAAAATTCCTTCAGTGTATATGTGGAGAGAAGGAGCACGGAGCTGGAACTGAGAGTAGAGCTGTTGGACAGAGTCCAGTCTCTGCGGAACACTGAGACTCCTTGCTCTGAGCTTCATGGATGATTTCTGGGTCGCCAGCACACAAACAGGAAACAGACATTTTTACACACGAAACACAAAGGAAGAGAAACCATTGCTTCCAGCATCATAATTTGTGACTGCACAAGACGGGCTTGAATAATTCTATGTGATTATGCTCATGTCCTCAGCCTCCAGAACCACACATAACCCAGACCTACCAATTAAACTGGACCAGACCTGATCTGGCTGAAGAGATTTCACATGCTGAGCACACTGAACACAAGGGAACTGTTGTTAAGAGCTTTCAAAGGACAATCTGTGGCTTTGCATGCCTTGTTTAAATGTCTCCCCAGGGTGCAACAGAGCTGGTAACATTCCTGCAGCTTACAGATTTGAAAACTAAGTAAGGGACAGAAGACAGTGAACCAGAGGTTTTTGGGTCCATTTGCACCCTTTGGTGAGATTTAAGAGGTGTGTGACGACAGGCGCAGCAGCACAGCATGAGGACGCAGCGAGGTGTTTATGAGACACACGGTCGTCCTTAGATCAAATAAAATCTTTTATGTTCTTCCCGGAGAGAGTTTAAAAAAACCTATAATGTGTATTAACACACTATTAGTGCACTTGTGGCAGATTATCCAAACTTTTAAAATGAAATAATTAACTGTACTTCAAGGATTTGAATAATCTACACATGTTTTGGACATAGTTGACATGTTTGCTGGAAAAGATAAGGTGTAGGATTTAGGAGGATCTCTTGGAATAAAGGAAATATAATATTCATAATTCTGAAGATCTATCCAAACGTAAGTCAGGAAGACTATCCCCTGGCACACTCGGGCTACAGTAACTGCTCATACCACTATTATTCTCACATTTCACACCAGCTCAATCTCAATTACCCGCTTTATGGTCTGGGGCATCATTGATAGCAGCTGCGCTCATTCAGGCAACCACATCAGTCCAATCACTGTGACACAGTAATGAATATCATCATTAGCTGCTGTCTTTTTGAATAAGATTCTCTCGGTATATTTTGCGCTTTCATTCTGCTGGTACATATGCCCTCATCTCCCCATCTCTGCCCAGTCCCTGCAGATGCATCAGCTTTATCATTCATTCCTTCTCAGCAGAGTCATCAGCCACCACTACCAGTAACCAGACTCAATGGTAGATGTACCTTTGTGCTGCACCGGGCAGCTTGAAGACTATGAAGAGCGCCATTGACTTTCTAATAGACCATTAACCATATACTATCTGTTGTAATGAATCACTCATCTTTACTTCTTTGTCTCCTGAATTTTATTTGTGTATAATCACTGTAACAGAATTTTCATGTTACATTAGATTAGAATGGGTCCTCTATAACCAAAAAGAGAGCGGGTCCTCCTCTACAGAGTTTGTTTGTACAGTAGCCTAGAAGGGACAGAGTTCTACAGAAAACATTCTGCGTTTTAGGTTGTTTACCATTTATTGTTAGAATCATTATTAACCGTTAGCTTGTATTAGCATGTAAAGCAACTAACTACTGTGAGCAATAAAACACCACCACAATGCAGAACAATAATAGTGTTTGCTATCTTACATTTAAGCAGTTATGTATGGTTTTACAGAATAAATACCTAAATGCAATTTCTAAAAATATCTTTCTAAAATGAACCTCATCATGTGACAGAATACACAATGCAGTTGTAGACAAAAACATCGTTTTGACACTATATGACCTCCTCCTTTCAAACATACTGGGATAGGGAGGGGTGAGCTGAGGTGTATGTATCACTAAATTCTACACAATGGACCTTTCTAAAGCAATAAAACAGCAAGACACAGAACAGTTTAACATTTACTAGGCCAGAGGCTGTTTATTTTTTATTGCTCCCTATTTGCTGTAGATTATTCGAAGTCCCTGACAGCTTTACAGAGACCCTTCAAATCAACTCAGCAGCCCACCAAAATAAAATGTTAAAATGGATTGGAGCTTGGAGCAACTGAAGATGGAAAATGAGAAAAAAATACAGACTAATGAGCTGCCCTGCATAGTATATTAAACTGAGCAGTTATGAATTATATTATCTTTATTAAAACAGTAATGCCTCACACGCCACTGTAATCTTGTACTTGGCTGTCAGCACCATCACCAATTCAAATAATGTAGAAGAAATCCATTTCGATCATTTCACTTCCCAGGAAAGTATGTCACTTGTTGTAATATTCAAGAAGGTTTTTAAGAGTATCTGCTCCAATGAAGGGCATGTTTAGTTTCTATTAGAACTGTATACAATCTAGAAGCATGTGTGAATGCTGTTAGCCATAACATTGGATTCATTCCCAACATTAAGTTTAATTTGAGTTTCCCTTTTCACATGTCAGCCGCTGTGGTTGATGTTGTGGTCACCGGTTTGACAAGGAGTAGAGAGTGACCTAAAGCCTGCCTGAGAAAATACAGCTGATAGAGAACTGAACCACATGCTCTCAGCCTCTGTTTCACTTGTTTAGTCCACATTTGATCAGCTGGGAAGCATGCAGAGAGACAGTTTCTCTGCATGCCTCACCACCCACTGAGGGAGAACTATAAACAAAGAAGATATTTAATTTGGTGTGTCCTTGCTGCCTGATATAATCCTTGAATTGGATGCATTGGAAAAATGGGTGAGCATAAGGATCCGAGCAATTTTGACAAGGGCCAAATTGCGATGGCTGGGTCAGAGCACCACAGCGGTCTAACAGTGGACAAAAGGTGAACTCCAGACGGAATCATGGACACCTAAGGCTCATCGATGTGCATGAGGATTGAAGGCCAGCCTGTGTTATCTGGTCCAAAAGAAGAGCTACTTTAACACTAATTGATTATAAAATTGAATGTTGGTTCTGGTAGAAAGATGTCAGAACAAACTCTACAGAGCTGATTGCAGAGATAAAGGCAGATCCACTCAATATTAAGAAGATGGATTCAAAGTCATGGCTGATGTACAGTATAGCAACACACAACATCTCCAGATGTATTTGGTATGATAAAAAATCTGTTCTTGAAATCTCTTGTTTGACATCTCTATTCATGGAGAAAATAACTCCAATGTCATGCAAAGAGAATGTAACACATTTGTCAACATCAAGAATGAAACCTTAGAATTTGAATACCCAGGACCTTGTCTCTTGTCCAGCAATCAATATGGTATGAAACTGATGGACAGCAGTTTAATCCCACAGTAACATAAGACTATGGAGAAAGGGATTGAAGGGGGTCCTAGTCCTTGGCTTTGTGAGTGAATGGACAGTATACCGCCAAGCCACCACCTCACAGCATTGAAAAGGTACATGATCTACCTATGGCAATCCTGAACCGACTGCCTCCCGCAGGCCGGCTCGGTTTCTGGAATCCTGAGCCCCCATGACACATGAGAACGGCAAGGACAAGTTAACTACTGGTGGTGCAGATGGTATTAGCGTGACCACTTCTGCAAACATATTTATGAGATTGTCATTCATTTACTTGTTCTCAACTTGTGAGTGGATGTAGCTTAAGTAAGCACACATATTTAATTGGCCTATGGTGGAATGACACATTTACTGTGTTGATATTAACATGAGAGCTACAAAATATGGTTTTAGAGCTCAGTTGACAAAAGGCCATCCTTTTGCAGTGTGTGTCTGTGTGTGAATGTGTGTTGGCGTGCAAGCGAGCGTGTGTGCGTGCTTGGGAGAGAGAGAGAGTGAGAGAAAGAGAGAGAGAGACAGAGAGAGAGAGAGGGGCTTCTGGTGCAAGGTGACTCCTTTCACACCCGCTTGCGACCGGTGGGTGTGAGAAAGTGAACTTGTTGTCACTAACTTTCTCAACACTTAACTTCGCAAAGTGTGTAGAGACACAGGATATAATGCCTTTCCTGACACCAGTATTCTATTTGGTTTTAAATAATATCAAAAATAGATTTAAACGCTACATTTATGAGAGGCTAATAGCAAGATGTTTTTATTGAGTGCAGAAGCTAATATATGGAAAATGTGACAATGTTGCCAATAATCTTCTTTTGTCTTCTCTCTTTTTAAAATAGGGCAGGTTGCTACGGAAAAATGTAATTCTGATAAAAGATAAAGAAAGAAAAGAAAGAAAGTAGTGACGGAAGCGTAAGGAATTTTTGAATAATTTCATTTCAATACTTCAAAGCTGGAAGGGGAAAAAGTGAAGCGTAAATAAAGCTGGTATTTCACGCTAAAATGTTAAAAGCTTATATAATAGGATGAGTCTGCATGCTGCCAACTACCAGCAAAGTTTCTAAGGTGTAAGAAGAAAACTCACAGTTGGAATGAAAATAAGGCAGGAAGTCTGTGACTTTGTAAAAAAATACATTCGCAGGCCGGGTTTTGTCTCTATTGTATTTTTGTGACTGTGAGAGGTGTAATCAGCCCCATGAGGTCTTATGACAGTCCGAGGACATAAATGATCTGACAGACCATACTACTATCACCTGTGAATGAGCAAAATGTCCATTCAAATGTACCTAAAAATGTTAATAAGAGAAATGAAGACATGTGAAATCTCGTTGGATTCTGTTGAGTGGTTTCTGGGGGCGCGTCGATTGACAAAAGCCATTTACATGAGCATGGATAAATAAAGTAAACTGACTGAGACAAAAGCATCTTTCAACTCCATAAGCTTCCTTCTAGTCTCCAGACACACAAAATCATTACTACACTTCCTCTGCTTTTATGAAGAGTGTTCCGTGTGACTACTGATGCACAGCGCTAAATATAACCCTGTCTCAGATCTAACTGTCAAGTCTGCTGCCGTTCTCATGAAAAGCTCCTGCACCGACCCCTGGTAATCCTAGCTGACTAAACTCTCCCTACAGGCGAGTTTAGTCAGCTAGGATTTAGTCAGCACTTTCCTTTCCCCCCATAAGTGTTGTTTTATGGGGGGAAAGGAAAGTGATTCCAGCATGACAAGGATTTGGATGCCATATCCTTTCACGGCTGCTAAATCTTTTCACCAAAAGCAATCTAGTCACAGTTGGCAAGACAACAGTTATAGTAGTTAACCTGCGGGTGAAGGAGGGTTACCTATAAATTGGTTTAAGTTGTCAGCAAAAGGTGACCTACAAGGTTTTAATGTTATGGCTGATCCGTGTCTATCATGCCTCATGGTGGAAGCATCTACTCTGGTATTCTCCGCAGCACCTCAACTTACAGCTATTACTATAGAAGACATTTCTATACAGATTTCCATTTAGTTTGTTAAAATTCTAGCACAATTAATGATGCTATAAATCTGCAATGCTTTGAGACGGACTGAAGGTCGGCTGAGAGGTCAGGGTCACGGGGGGGGCTGGAGCCTATCCCAGCTAACATGAGGCGAGAGGCGGGGTACACCCTGGACAAGTTGCCAGTTCATCGTAGGGCAGACACATAGAGACATACAACCACACACACCCACACCTACGGACAATTTTAGTGTCACCAATTCACCTGTATCACACGTTTTTGGACTGTGGGAGGAAGCCGGAGTTCCCGGAGAGAACCCACGCAAAAACAGGGAGAACATGCCATCTCCGCCCAGAAAGGCCGGCAGATGTGGATTTGAACCTGTGAGGCAGCAGCGCTAACCACTGCGCCGCCTAATAAATTATATATTTATCTTAAATAATCTGCAGCCCTACTACTGAGATGGTTGCACATCTATAAGAACAAAAAAGGTATAAATGTCTGTTAACGTTAGCTCATAAAAGCGATCAACAATCTTACCTGGTAGGCAGCGCAGCCCAAAGACATCTCGACTCCTGGCGTTCACCCCACTCTGACTGAGCATCCTCTCCTGTTAGAGAGACAGAACCACATTGTATGATTGAAGGAACAGTTTGACATTTTCTGAACTGGGTCACACGTTTTTAAACTGTGATGTGAGAAGACGAGCCATTGTGTTTGTTGCCTTACATACAAATAACTGACGGAGTGTACAAATGTAAAATGTATGAGTGTAAACAGCAGTATTTAAATTTATTTCCCAGGACGTCAACTTTTTTTTCTAAGTTATGCCCACAGACTATAAATTCTTCAGTCAAGAAACAGTCTAGACTAAACATCCTACGCACTTTGACAAACGTCATGACATCTTTGGTCTTGTTAATTGTATTTAAATGATGGTCCTGACTCCTGTTATGCTTCTCTCATCTGACCCGTCTCAATGGACTCATTTTCAAAAACAAAGACACAAAGCGAAACCACACAATGCTCCATGATTGTTGAGTTTCCATGTGGCTGTTTGTTTTCACTTTCTCTATGAGAATAATGAAGGCTCGTATGCTGGAGTCTTTTCTACAAGCAGAATTTAAACCCCACAGAGGTTTCTATAATCAGTCTGTGAGCTTACTAGCACATATGCTTCCACTTAGCTTCACTGCTAACCCCCCTCTGTGAAGGCCAGTTAAATTTATCGGCTTTGGATCTCATAGCACACCCAGACCTGCGATGTGAGAGAGCGATGTGATTATACAGGTGATGAACGAGCATTAAGGTGGGACAGAAATAGAGCTGATGCCCTGAATGGCCATCCAAGAAAACTATACATGGCTGAGCCTCAAATGTCTCGCTCAGAAATTTCAGGCTAAGTTTGGCTCACAATGAAACTATTAATCATGGTTTCATTTAAAGCGCCAGGTTTATCAGGGAAAGTCTGGTATTTCTTCATGTCAGCAAGGATATGTAGAAGGATCACAATGGATCTAGTCAGATGCTGGTGTTATGCTTACAATTTTTTGCAGTGAGGGGAATTCTCTCATGAAAAGCTGAGACTCTAAGCTTGTGGTCTTCCTTTTAACAAAGAGGACCTTTGCTCCTGGAAAAGGTAGTTAAATCACACCTATTCATGGCGGGGTGTTTTCATTGTGTGCCTGAGTGCCTGGATGTTTCTTTGAAAAAAAAAAAATAAAGTCTGCAGTTTGCTACTGATTGTATCATGATATGACATCAGAAAAACCTTTTGGATTTGTTGAGTTCAAAGGTTTTGATATTTATCCGAACAAAGAAAACAGTTTAGCACAGATACAGTTAAATCGTAAATATCTAGTCTGGAGAATTTGGGGGGATGAAGGAGCAGAAATGGAGCATAATACTCCTAATGATGTTATAATTAGCTTATAATCGCCTGGAACAATGAATTCTTGTCCGTTCTCTAACTTAGAATGAGACTTTTAAATCTTTCGTATCGTGTAGCAGGTCCTCTCCTGCAGAATTTGCCACGTTGTCAAAGTAGCATCAAACTGTTGCTGTAGCCAGAGAAGAGAATGAGACTAGAGATGATTAGTTGGTTGCAATCTGCAAGCAAATTGCTGGCTGTCACCAAGTCCCACAATCTGGACCTTGGAATATTCTCAGACTATTGAATTTGAACACCTCCAAACCCGAGGCCATAGTGCTGTGCCAGAAAACAGTGGATTTTGCCCTTGGGCCGGGGTTGTTGCTCAAAGTAAAGGAGTTTAAGCGTCTTGTTCATGGGTTACGGGAATCTGGACCGTGAGACGGACAGGCAGTTTGGTGCAGCATCATCAGTAATGCAGGTGGTGTATCTGTACATTGTGGTGAAGCTAGAGCTGAGTGGTAAGGCAAGTCTGTCTACATTCCAACAGTCGTCTATAGTCATGAGCACTGGGTAGTGACTGAAAGATGTAAATGCAATAGAATTAAATTATTTGAGCTGTGACCACAGTAAAAACAGAGGATGGTCCTAATCAATCTGAACCATCTGAGCTGCTTCTACACTGCATTTCCATTATATGTTATGAAATTCCAAGAAATAGGAAATAGCGTCGAGCTAAAAAAAAAAAAACTGTAAGGATCAAATTAAGAGTTTTAAAGCTCTGCTCTGACAAAATAACAAAGACTTTTCTTAATGAGGCAGGGCAATAAATTAAAGACTCACATTCTGCGTGCCAGCGCTTTGTTCATCTTTTTTCCATGTGGCTTATGATTTCCCTCACTCGTTCAATCAACACCCACAGAAAACCCACAGAAAACCCACGTCTAAGTTCCTCGTCCATCCTCTGAAATTTGTCTAGAATGACCAACTCAGGCCTCAAGCTTGTGCAAAGAAACGGAATCAGAGCAAAGTACAAGGTGAAGCACTGCTGGCACTCAAGTGCAGACTGGGCTTGTATGTACACTCTGTGATAAGGCTGATTGAGTGGAGCTGCAGGGTTCAACTAGCAGCAAATTGACTTGTGCACATAATAAATGTCACGGATTTCTACAGCAGATTTATTCATATCCTGACATTTTCAGGTTTTGCACTAAACACTAAAAACAAGCAATGTAGATAAGGAACTTGGGAATGTGATGAGTCAAGGCATACATTTTAAACAACATTGCTCTCGGATCTGAGCCACAAATCCACTGAAAATAACATTTCATGGCCGTCTTTGAGCTGACATTACATTTTCTGCTTTAATTAAGCAGATTCCAAACACCCACTCTTTCATTCACTTTCACTGCCTCGTTCTCCTCACTGCTGCTCCTATTTTGCTCCCCTGCTCCTTCCCCTCATCCTCAGGGCCAGTGGCCAAGGTTTATTGCAGTTTCCATTGCTCATGGCTTCCCCTTGCTACTGCAGCCAGACTTCTGCAGTGAGCGTGCTTCCACTTCGGTCTGGAACATATCTCTCTGTCCTTAAAAAAGCAGACAACGCTCAGGAGGAAGGACAACAAACAACAACTTTGGGAATACACTGAGGAGACAGCATTCTCCATCACTGACCTAACATTCCTAAAATATGATTTTTTTTGTGGGGAAACTGGAAAAACTGGAATGTAATAGAGAGAACTGTCAATAAAATTCTTTCAAAACAATGTTCTGCAAACCACTATCTACAAGGTGAGCTGTCACAGTTTGAAAAATGGAATTTTTAAAGTCTCTTTTGAAAGCTACACCTATCGAGATCTACTCTTTTTGGGGCTTGGGGCAAAATAAACATCAGCTACAGCCCACAGACCAGACTGTCATTCACTTCTATGTGCTTTTCATTTCCTCACATGAATAGGGACACTCACATGGCATTGTGATCCGGCTTGGAAGAAAAATAAGGACCTGAGGTGGTTTTGCTAAATGGGGCTCACTTTGTAATATTTCCTGTCATTTCATTCTGTATAATATATATATTTTTTTTTCACAATAGGTATAATGGAATGAGAACTTTGATCATATCTTTCATTTTTTCCTTTTCTTTCCTTTAGAAGACCTGTAATATTCTCCATTCTTTCATAGCAAGAGAAGACGTTCTTCACTGTACTCTGAGTTTGGCTTGGTTTGGACTGATTAGGTTACAGTGCCGCTCTCCTTAAGTACAGCCACGCACTGAAGCCTGAGTATTTTGCAACATATTTGTAAGCATGCAAATAAAGCTCTTAAAATAATGAACTGGAATAATTCGTCTCTTCCTCAAGAAAGATTTCACAGGTTATAATAGCAAGCGTCAAAGGCAGCAAAGGCAGCAGGTCCTATCAACCATCACTAAATGATGAAGTGAAATGGCAGTAATGTACTAAAAACATAAAGTAACAAATACGGTTAGCATGAGGTTCAATTTGCTAATCTCCCACTTGCAGAGGCATTGCTTTGACGGACAGTTGTGAGACTGAATTAAATATCCAATGCCTATAACAGACAACATGTCCATCAAAGCAGCATTTCCTCCACTTGATCTCTGGAGCACAATTTCATCTATAACCCCTAGTTTCTCACTAAAGGTGCATTATTTCTGAGGAGTGTCAACTTGGCTTGACTGAAACTCTACTGCTGAACATTAGTGATTCATCTTGCCATATAATTGTCTCTTGCATGAAACATTCTTTCATGCCCACTCTGAAGGGTGAGGCCCCACGGGGGAGATTATCAGACCCAGATCATTGACTCGAAACAGAAAAATGACCTTGCCTCTTAAGATCCAGTCCTGTTGCAACCAAACAGTGTCGCTGGTTAATTATCACCCGATGCCAGATCGATGCACCGTCTAACGGGACCATAAATCTGCTCAGGCATTAAGAAGAGCCCATTGTTGCTCTGATTAAGCAGTGGAAGCCTCCAAAGCTCCGGGGCTGGCAGTTAAAATGATGCATGGAGCTGTGGGAGTGGGTGTGGGAGACATTTGTGCTGGCCCACTCCTATCACACTTTGATCTTCAGCCTCTATGAGTAGAGCTCAGAGGATCCCTCCTCTGACATTTTTGCTTCTGTTTTCTTCTGGGCTTTGTGCTGTGGGCCTCTCATGCTGACGGCTTCAAAGCCTTCTGAGAGATGCAGATAGAGTGAAGTCCGGGAGAAAGGCGCGGCCAAAACAAACCTTAATACACTCGCTTTCCTGTCAAGATTCAGGACTGAGCATCATTTTGTAACATGTATGCACGGCTGCTATTGTTGTTATTTCAAACGTTTCCGAGTTCAAAACTTTTAATATTGGTGAGATCCTGCTTTTTCCTCATCTTGAAAATAATGAAGTAGATGATTGCACTAACCATGGGATCATGAGATGTCACGTTTCGCTTTAGAACTTGTGATTTCCAACATTTCAGGTTTTTAAAACAAGAAATTGATTGAGTCGTAAAATGAATCTGCATATTAAATTGCAATGAAAATAACGTTTTCACCAGGGTCTTGGCCTATGGCAGAACGGAAACGCGAAGAAAGAGTCTGTATGCGAAACATCCCTGATACAGCCCTTTCCACCAAGGTGGTTCCTTGGCAAGTGCTGCACTAGTGCCTAACTTAGAACAGGTTCTTGGTTTTTCCACAGCCAAAGTAGTGGCCTTGACCCCTAAAAACGGGTGTTTTTAGTGACTTCAGGGCCTGGCTCTGGATTATCGTAGAAAATCCAAACTTTGTATCTACCATGTTTAAGAAGCCGTGGAGAGGGAGCCCTGTGTGTGTACTACAGAATTTTAAAACAAAAACAAAAGAAAGAAAAGAAAAACGGTAATAGTATTCTAATCATCCCCAGTCTATTTCAATACTTTCAGAGGCTTATGAATAATATTTATAAAATGCTAATAGAATACGTCCTCAGACTATGCTCACCTAAAATGAGTCTGGGTTAGAGAGTTCTTTGCCATCTACCTAGTGACACTAGCAAGTGACACTGGGATTAAACTCCGTCATCAATGATTTTGATGTAACATTTTCATTGATTGAGAAGAAAATTCAGCGTCATACTAAATGGATTAACCCTTACTTCGTTGTAGCAACTTCTCTGCAGAGAGGTGAATCTGTTAGGAGTTTAATATAAAAAACTTCATTATGTGGTTAATCAGAAATCCTACAACTTAATCTGTTTTTCATATGCTGCTTCCCTAAGACAGGGCTCAGCCAACAGAAGCTTAAACATGCCTTCTTTATGCCATCAAAAGTGGCTTGGGTTTATTATCTCTATCATAGAAACCTAATCAATCTGAGACTCAACCGTACAAAAAAACTGCAAAAACAACTGGTCCGAATTCATCCCAGAAAAGATTGAGTTTCTAAAGCAGGCTTCACACGTGTTCCTGGAAGGAAAAACCCACAGGAGTGTGGGGGTGGCCTGTGCATATAATCACACAAGGGGCCAATCCACATTACCATATCATAGACTGAACCATTCTCATACAACAGATACATGGATTCCATCCGTCGTTGGGGGTTGTGATTATTTCCGCGCATACGGTTCTGCGATAAAGAAAATTCAAAAGTAGTCCACCTCCAAACTGTTCTCTCCATTGCGATAGCCAGATGTGCAGTGGGTGTCACCCCCACTCCATATGCGCCCAAGGGCAGAGTAAAGAGGCGTCTGTTCTTGTTTCTCCCTGTGGCTGCTGAAAATAAGCTAGGAGCGGAAAAAGCCAGGAAGCACAAAGACAGTGCCAAGAGGCTGTTCCTAACGGAATGATGAACAGTGTCCCTACCGTGTGTACACATTGATTTGTGATGTATTTAGAATCCTTTTGTTCTCTATTCTTTAGGGTGCACATGAATAATGACAGTATCTTACTGATCATCTAAACACAGGAGCACAAACACTTCATGTAGAGCATTTCAAAGCAATTTATTGTATCATCTTATGATCATTCAGAGCTTCTGACAACTGTTCAGCACACAGTTCACTAGAGATGACGATCGTCTGCACCATCTGTATTTGTGTACAACAGCTTAACCCCATATGAGGCAAAGCCCCTGCCATTACAAGTAATTAAAATTCTCTACCACTGAAATGGCCCTTAATAAGGCACGCAGCCAACCACAGAAACTTTATGTAGCCTTTATATTGCACCTCCCTGTTGTCCAGGCAGAAATAAACTGCAGGGCTACGCAGTTTTGTCCCTCTTTCCTATAAAGAAACCATCCTGAGTTATGAAGGGAAATAACATGCGACAGTCCACATCTCCACACAGCGAATAGAATCTCAGAGGGATCCCTGAGGGGCGACTGAGACTACCTAAGTGTGTATTTATAGCTCTGTGAAATGAACGATGGTTGGTGTTTCCTGCATCAGGGAATGGTCTGCTTCCTGGCCCCTCTAGTGTTTAATCACATGAAGCGAGTGGATGAGGTACTGGAGCCAGCTGATACTGAGATCGGAGAAGTGAGCTCCATCACATTCAATAAGGGTTTTATTCACTCTGCATGTAAAATCTGGCCAAAATCTGATTCTTTGCTGTCACTCATATCTAATTTTCTTCATCACAATGAGGTTTGGATCTTTTCTAATCTGATTTGTGCCACATTTCATTTGTGGTCCTGTGAGAACAAAATTCATGTGGCTTTCCTTCCGTTGAGCACGCTCATATAGGGTGAAAGTACAGATCGGATCACACTGATACCTGGGTCACATACTAAGAGGACTGTGAACATTAAAGGCAAAAAGAGAGAGGAATAAAAATAATTTCGTTCCCTTTAGCTGCAGGGTTAGACCAGCCGCTGGCCTAAACTCTTCCGTTGGAACATTTTCATTAACAACATGAAAAAAATAGTGATGCTTGAAGCATTAATTTGCTTGCATTGTTTGCAATGGTGACAGTAATGAGCATTTTAGGCTGACGACAATAAGGCAACAACAGGATTTGCTTGAAGCATTCATAATTCATTTAACAAACCTCCTACCACGTCTCCTAGTTTCTTTCGAAGTTGCAATGAGTAGATGACTTTCCGATGTAGACCAGAATGTTCTGAGGTTGCCAAACTTAAAATACGACGTCATCTCGCCTAGTCAAAACTCTATAAGACATCTACAACGTGATTTTGACAAGAAGTTTCATTCTACTTTTGCCATTCATGTGTATGGAGTTTGTCATAACAGATATCTGCAATGCTATTTCACCTAGTCAAAAACTCTAATTGTAGATATTTATTATGTAATTTTGATTAGTCATAATTCCAGTTAAAGATATCTATAACGTCTTTCTGACAAGTCAAAACTGATTCTATAGAGAATTTAACTATGCTCTCTCTGTCTGACACCATTCCTTATCTATTTACACCATCTCTCCTGCAAACTGCATCAAACCCCAATCAAATTGCAGATGATGCGTGTTCACACAGGCATGCAAAAAAAAAACAGACCAGGGCTGTGTTGTTTTCCTGTAGTGGCGACATAACATTAAAATAAAGCAATACTAGCACACTTTCTTCTGACTGACTTGCAAAGGGAAAATCCTATTTCTATAGCTGCTTGTCTTTTATAAAGGTGGTGATTGCTGATTGAGATTTGAGAAGCAAGGTACAGTTTGTACCTCTTACCAGTTTATCAGAGAGAGAAACAACCATTCTGCCACAGAATCACTCAAAGGTCATGAATTATTACAAATGTATTTGTGTTGCATGGATTTGGAGTAATGCCAGATGAAAAAGCACACAGAAAGGTTTAGATAGGAACCCAGAATCATTCCTTTAACTGAATATTACATTGCAGAGCCACACTCTATTTATGGAGGCTTTTGCTCCAGCTGCCAGTCCCAAAACAAAAAGCAATTATGTACTGTTTAGGATATAAAGCTTTCTAACACTGTATTTTTTATAAAGAAAACAACTATATAATGTCTATGTGTGAGGAATAAACTGCAGGTAGCATTCAAAGAGCATTTACAATAACACCCGAACTGGATTATATCTAGATTATGGTTGTGTTTGGAGTCATGCGACAGTATTAAACAGGATTTAAACAATTTGATGCTTAAGTCTCTAAATGAAATGAGCTAGTTAGCATCAGTTAGCCTAGCTGCGCGTGACGACCTTACCTTGATATCTGGGAGCATTTGTCTCACTTTAAACGTGGTTTTAGATCCTGTCAACATTTTTGACGGCTTGTAACGGATGAAAAAATGAAGCTAAAGAAAGAAAAAAGCATTTAAGTAAAATAAACTAGCGTTTAACGTTCTCTTTTGTCCATTTTCATCCGAATAAAGAGCGCAGAAAGATGTAGAGTCCAGTAACCGTTAGGCTCTTAACACCAGTGGCTCCTGAAAATGATGTGTTCACGTGAACCCTTTTCTCTCTATTCATCACTGTTCGCGCTGACAGCATCCGACTACTGGCCGCGCAAATAACGACAGCTCAGTCCAGCATAAACGCACCATCCGTTACAGGGCTATTATTAACGGCTGACTCACTAACGGAGGGACGTTTGTGTTCGCCGTTACTCCTGCTTTCCTACCCATAGCGCCCCGTTTGTTTATGCCTTCGCCATAGTGAAACAAACACTCGTGGAAAAAAAAAAAAGGCGAAGTGCAGCGGTGGAGCTTCTTAAAGGGCCAGTACACCTGGACGGGAACTGGAAGTTTTAAGCACGAGATAGAAGATGGAAGGATTTCAGTTTTCCCTGATTTCATCCAATCACTTGAAAGCACCACAATTCTACACTGAATTCCACTTCTTCACTGTTGAGACAGAATTGGCAGAATACTACGGAAAAAGTATTTTAAAATACATTATTTGTATGATTATTAGTTTGATCTCTCTTGTGTAGTTTCCATTTTTATTTTAAGTGCTTTTGATTATTTATTTGGATTTTTTTTCCACACATCTGTGCTTATATCAGTCGTGTGATTGATCATAATAATACAATATGTTAGGCAACATATTTTATTTACTTTATACAAACTTCAGATAGTTTCTAATTATCTCTAATGATATTCAACATATTTTGTAAGTGTGTGACATTTGCTTTGCTGACATTTGCTGGATAATTCTCTGAAAAATCATAAAGTATACATACAAAGTTAATCTAAAATATCTCAATATTGTGCTGTAGATGAACTTAGTCCACACTATTTCAGTGATATAACTGTATAAATTCCTATTAGCATATTATACTTCTTAAAATCGCTCTTGTTGATCATGATTTCCTATTATATCTTGTTTGTTTTTATGTTGCTTTTTATACATCTGTGTATCTTAAAACTCATGACGAATCTGTTTTCAGTGGTTTTCCACTAGTTCTTGCAATGTGACCTGTATGGCCTCCAATGACTGCATAGGACACAACTTGCATTAAAAACATAGTAACTAAAATGTACAAGTTTTGTTTATCATAATACGAGCACTGGGTTTGTATTCAGTCAACTTGTTGAGGGTTTAAATAGAAGTTTGAACCAAGTCAGTATGCTAAAATCTATAAAATCGTCAACATTTGACCTCTTAGTGTTTCCAGCCTGCAAACAACCCCTTAAATCAAGATAATACTGTTAAATTGCGATATTCAGCCTCTTTTTGTTGAGCAATACCTTTCACTCCTGATTCTTTGGTAGGTCTGCACAAGATCTGGCTCCAATCTGGTCACGCCCACACTGGTGAGAAAAAAACTCCAGTAACTCTTTCAGAAGGCCAACTCAGAAGTAATTTGTTTGGAGCGAAAATAGGAAACTTTAAATAATCCTGAGCAGCAGTTTTTCCTGATGAACAGGTGGGCAGACGGCGTCCTTCTGAGCGATAATAGAGAGGTCTGGATTTTTTACCACATGGGAAACTGTTCAATATTACATTAGGGTCTCCAATTTCTCTGATAGATAAAACAGTCGCAGACACAGGACCTCGCATCATCTGAGCTGCAGTTTTTCAACAATGTATAATGCAGCAAGGTTAATGCAGAATGTGCAACACATGTGGGGGGGGGGGGGGGGGGGGGGGAACCCAACATGTCTGAGCTCTGTGCTTAAATGTGTTCCCAAAGTATCACAGGAATGTCTGTGCAGCTTCATTTTAAGAAGGATGATTCTATGATACGTATTTGACAGTTGTGGAAATTCCCCCTTGGGAGAGATGATTTATATTTGATAGGAACCTCTGATAGGTGGGACAGATTTCCTGGAGACTGTCCAATTAGGTGTATCTCACAACACATCCCAAAAGCCTTAAAGAGGTCAACATGAGGAATTTGGTACAACTTATGAATAAAAGATCCAGAATTTGTCCATCCCCGGTACTGATGCAACTGGTGATAATTTAAATATACTGTAAGATTAATCTCCGTCATTCATTTCTTGTATAGAATTTTCACATTCCTTACCTCAGAACCCATTTCTCAGTAAAAGGAAAAATAATGGGCGACACAAAAACAAAAGGAACACATTGTATTCAGTTATTTGTGAAGTGCTGCCTGTCTGAGATCAGTAATATTAAACAGTATGTGGAGAATGTTACATGTACATGTCCATGTTTCCTGGTTGAAAATAAGGCAGCCTTTGTTTTTTATTTGCAAAATCTACAAGACATATCAAAACGCTAACTTTGATGGTTACGTTTTATAACACGAGAATATTTTACAATACTTTCCAAGCTTTTTTTTGTATAACAATTTCTTAAAAATATGTTGTTACCACTGATTAAATTTAACACAAGATTTTTTATTAAATCATTAGAATTGTTAAATGGATTGGAACTTACCTTTAGTGAAAGAAAATGAGGCTTAAAATGATCTTGAGGGTTAAAATAAATAAGGTATGGTAATAAGTTATGTTTTAAAACAGAACAGATTCATGTTTCTGTCCTGTACGACAGTGAAATGCAGCAGGTTTTAGGTGAGAAGTTGCTGCCAAGGAATACTTTCTATTTTTGCTTTAAAAGAGGCTTAATTAGTGAATTCTTGATATATATTTTTTTCCCTTTTTATTGCTTATTTATTTAAATATTTAGATTAATAAAAACAATTTTATTTTATTTTCTGTCAACTGACATATGGTTTAGGCTGAAATACCAAGATATTCCAGGCGAATGGTGCGGATTTATATATGGACTACATTTAAAATAAGCCAAGCCACCTTTATCATTGCACCATTAGCTAGATTTGTTTTTATTTTCAAATATTTTAATTATTACCCTATTGGGAATCATGCGGTCGCAGCTTTATAATGTTGTAATCTACAAGTTTCATTTCTTTATTATTAGAAGAAAAAAAAGAGTGGAAGCATGACATTCTTGAAATACAATGAGAATTTATTCAAACGGTGCAAAAAATAATTAAAATTATAACCTAACATAAAATTATGATGTTCTTTCTGCCCAGATTGCACTGTCACACAGCCTCGAGGCGGATCCTCTCAATAAGAGAAAAACATTAAAACAATAAAGAAAAAAATCATAACAGATCAAATTAAGACAAAATGAAACTGAGTTAAAGTTTAATCCACAAATTTGGTAAAAAATTAACTGCAATTTACATGCAACAGTTCCAGTCCCATGCAACTTAGAGTTTTCCGTGTTAATGTCACCGTTGATGAGTATTCTGTCCACACAGAAACTACAGTGTTGTACAGTATATATAGATATATCTATAGATATATCTCTATATATCTATATATATAGATATCATGTCTGCAGAGTCGCAAAACTTATTCTGAGCCGTTTCTTTTCTGCTTTGGAGGAAACGAGCCGGGTCGAGGAGAAGGTGTTACAGTCGTGTGTGTTTAGAAAGGGTTGGTAGCTGCAGAAAAAAGTAAACAAAATGTACAAATGAAAAATAAACAAATAAAAGCCAGACTTCTGGACAATTAGCCATGTAAGAAAGAACATCCTACTAAACATTCCACAAAGAATCCTATCAAAAAAAAACAAAAAACAAAAAAAATCTCACTATAAATATAGAATCTCAAAACTCGTTAGGTCATCATGGGGGAAAATGACAGAGTCTCCTTCACCAGTCAGAACGACACTTTCAGGTAAAACACCCATTCTACCCCAAAATCCAGGCTCTCGCGTGCTTCCACATCATCCATACCTGTTTTAATACCCAACAATATACATTCTTACCCCTTTAAAAACACTGTAAAACTTTGGGCTTACAAAAATAACTCGGAACACATTTACACTACCGCTCCACGTTTCTCATTTGAATACAAAAAAATATCCGTAGCCTGCTGACGTTTGGTGTTTCCAATATATTTCTTAGGCGTCCTGTTCCATTCCAAAAAAAAAGAAAAAGAAAAGAGTATATAAATAAAAATGGTGTTGTGAAGGAGGGGGTACTCACACACACAGATTCACTTCATGGGTCTTGTCTGAATTAAAATGCAAGTGCATGGACACGTGTCGTCACACAAACACAGCAAATGCAAACACTTTTCTGGGGAATATAGCCTCTTATTAGCTTTAAACGTCTAGCGTTACTTTAAAATGCACAGCAAAAAGATTCCTCTCAATCTCTGCCAGCTTGCATAACGTGGAGAGGGTTATAATTTGTTGTTAAATAAGCACTAATGAAAATGATGACCCCGATAGTTTGGTTATTTTTGTAGTGTGAGTGCAGGTCATGAGCTCCAAACAGAGTCAATAAGTGACTTAAAACAGGAGCGCCCTCATCTGGGCAAGGCAGTGAATTGCATACTTAATTGTGCTTTTCTAGACTTAATAAGTTCAAAAGAAGAGAGTAGAGCGACCAGAGTCCCACTACCCCGGAGGAAAAGTCCGCATAACGGCTTTTCATAGGAGATAACAAATAATTACCACAAATTTAAGTACTTAAGTAGTCATTTCAACATCAGTACAACTAAAGACAGCCTTGGATTCATAATCACAGGGAAGACTCAAATAGAACGCCTTTATGAAAAGAACTGAAAAGAATGGCATCACAATAGCTTAGAGACTATTTAAAAAAATAATCATTTCTTACATTTTGGGGCAGTAGTAGAAACTGTATGCAGTGAGGCGGGTAGCTTCGCTGCATGCAGACTTTGATGCCAAGAGGACAAAATGCTGAAAAAAGGCAACTAGGAAACTGAGTTAGATGGTGACGCTGGCACCAAAACGCTGTCGCCCTTCACTTACTGAATCCTTTGGAGGAACTGTTTTTGAACCTGTTCTCTCCTGTTTTCCCATGAACAGAAGTGGCAGTGGCTGCAGAGAACAGGAAGCGACAGGAAAACAGTCAGGCCACTTAAAAAAATTCTTTTTTTTTAAAAAAAAAAAGGTCGTTGGGAAAGTGCTTGAATTTGTGCAAAAATAGATAACGCAACTGGATTTGGTGGGACAGACTTCAGAATTCACAGCAGGAGGCTGAACCATTTTTGGAATGAGATTTGCGGGGACACCATGAATGCATGAATGTTGTGTGGATCAGGGAACTTAAACATGCGTTTAAAATATCCCTACCATCAGAGCAGACATTTCTAGACAGGAATTCTCAGAGTCAGATGTGTCTTCAGAATTTGTCACTGTATGCTATTAGGCATCAACGTCCGACAGAGTTCCTCCCTTTGCATCATGCCAACAGAAATTGGAGACGACTGTCACAATTGCAGACGTCCTCAGTGCTTGAGAGCAAGTTTATGCCACGTATGTATCAGTTCATATGGATTCATTCTGCATGTGACACATGTATCGGTGGTCCGTTGTGCTGGATGTGACATATTTATTTGTATGAATACGCATGCTTGAGTTTGCACCAATAATCAAATGCCCAAATGCCAAAGATTGTTACCTTCCAACTAAACAAGAAATACTCTGGATCAGGTTCTGAGAACATCATTGACGCGGTTCTACGTTGCTCTATCACCTTTGTTCTACAATGCCTGGTAAATGTAATGCAACCATTTAATCTTCAAAAGGATTTAGTCTTTATAATGCAATTTTTAGATATACCAAATTGACAAGAACATGTTTTGAGGTGATGTTTGTTTCGCCAAAAGAAACAAATAACAGCTGAGCAGATGTCGTCAAGGAAATAAAAGTGCTGAGTTTGCATTCGACATCAGCACCAGGAAGCAACCTAATCGTTAGCTGTGTTGTTTCTAATGTATCTGGCTGATACAAATGTTATTCCACAAGAATTACCGCTGCTGTTTTTCTAGGTAGATCAACGCAAGCCTCTAATAACAGTAGTGTAGTTTCTGTATAACTATGAAAATCCCCTTGAATGGATGATTTGACTTTAAAATTCTCAAACACCTTTAAACCAAACCAAATTATCGCAGAACAAAAGCGGAGCTGAGACTCGCCACCTTTCTGTTTGTGCTTGCATCACTATGCATGAAGTAGTGTGTGTCTGACTGAGTATATCTGTGTGTGTGAGTACTGTCTGCTGCCTGCCATATACATTCTCTCCGCCAGGAAGAGACAGTAGACACACGTTGAACTGATAATGGGGTTGAGCCTGCAGCTCTCACACACAAACACACTCGTACTTAACGTCTGCATAAGAGCCACAGCAAAATATAACAGAAGTGCAGTTAGTTTATTCTATGGTCTAAATGTGTGACCCCAGCAGTCAGAGACCACCCTGTTTATTCTGGAGTCATGTACGACTCTGCAGCTTTCTGAGGTTGTCTATTCCAACAGGAAATGACGCAATTAAAAAAACGGAGGGAGCCGGTTGTGCCTTTGTCCATTAAGAGGCCGATCCTCCACAGCCATATTTTTTTTTAAACTATAAAGGCCACTCATTAAATTCAAAGCGGAACAAGGTTCGTTCAGAACCTGTGGATGGATGGTTCTGGCTCTCTCTTTTTCAGCTCTTCCCGGTAGCAGTAGGAGCAATAGTTGCCCGTTTCGGTGTGTCCGTAATAGGTGCAGCTCGGTGTCCGACAGCGGCTGGACTGCAGGTTGACCAAACCTCCAGCGCTGCCCAGTGAGTAGTGTCTGATTGGGGGCTGCCCACTACGAGAGTCTACATTAGGGCGCATGTCCCGGAATCCATTGGTGTAACTCCCTACCGTGGGTTCAGCGCCAGGATAGTCTGGTGGATCAAACTCGGGGAGGAATGAGGGTGCGAGGCGAGAAGGACTCAGGGATGAAGGGCCTTGGGAGGTAATGTACTGGGGGTGTGAGGGACCCGGTGTTGTGGGGCAGTGCCGAGGAAGGGTGGCGTATGAAGGAAGGCCAGGGTACGAGGTTGCCGGGGAGCCCCCAGCGAGCTGGCGCCGGTTTTCCATGTAGCCATGCATATGAAGGTGCTGGGTGAGGGGTGCTGCAGCCGGAGGTTGGTCTATAAAGGAGGGGCGGGGGATGGGCACGACAGCAGAGTACATAGAGGGGCTCACAGGCGTCGGCTTGAGTTGGCTAAAGGAAGGTGACGAGTTCTCTGACAATTCCTCTTTCGTCTCATAAGGCCGGTAGGTCACCTCCGCACCGCCAACCGTCTCCTTCTTAGGTAGCTGGATGCCGTTGGTGACAATCTTCCTGTCTGCATCGCGACGCTGTTGTTCTTGTTCTGCCCGGAAGCGCTCCTCTGCATCGGAAAGGTACCGCTGGATCATCTCCTCCTGGAAGGGCTGCCGGTTGCTTGTGGTGAGAAGGCTGGCGAAGATTAACTTCCTCTCACCTTGCATGGCGGCTCGCAAGATGCCCAAGCTGACCTTGACGTCAGCGCTGTACTTGTAGGTATCGCTCTCAGTGCTGCTCCCGCCGCTGCTCATACTGCTTCCTGTTCCGTTGAGACGCTCACTACCAGATGAGGGGGAGCCTTTGCCTGAATCCTCTGAGGTGTGGGCTGAAGGAGAGCCATCCTTACTGCCCTTCCTGCCCCTGAACGAGCCCTTCTTCTTCTCCCCGCCCTCCTGCTTCACACCTCCAGCACCAGCGTTCTTTCCTGTCATCAGTCCACCTACGTTTTTCTTCAGCTTGCTGCCCAGGCTCTTGCCAAAGCTGCCCAGCTTGTTGGCCACAGAGTCTGCCCTCTTCTTGTCTTTATCCTTGTCTTTGTCCTTCTCCTTCTTGGCTTTGTCCTTCCCCAGAGTTCCTGTTCCCACCGCTGCCGATCCACTGCTGGAGGAACTTGATGACGAGGTAGAGCTGTTCTTGGCCAAAGACCCGCTTCCGTTAACTGCAGAACCTGTGGTTGTTTCTCCATTGCCATTGGAGCTGCTGCTGACTGACTCCTTGTCTGACTCTCCTGAGTCAGGAGGCGTGCGGGCGTCCTCTCCTGCCGAAGCTGTGGGAGACTCGGGCTGAGCCAGAGGGGCTTGCTGTGAAGAAAAAAAATCAGACACAAGTATTAAAAAAAACTGCAAAGAAATGCAAATCAGGCACAAACATGCCTGGAAACACCAATAACTACAAATTGTTACATCAATTAAAATTCATTCATTTTTTTGGTTTGTTTTTTAAACTCTGCTTGCAAAGTTAATCTACCAAGTTCTATGCTGGAAATATGCTGAAATATTACAGCTGGGATAGTTTTGCTACTCAAAGAGATCACATTCTTGGGATTTCTCTCTTCTGCAAGGTTACATGCAGAAACCATTTCTCACGGGCTGTGCAATCATTTTCAACGCGATCATGAGGAGAACATGTTGGCTTGAGGCATCTGTTGTGCCGTTTCCATTCATCATCAATACCAGCCGTCTTCATACCTGACCAGAGGTCAGAAGCTGCTGCAAAACATCAGTCAGGTGTCAGTGCAGCAGCTTTCTCTCACAACATTTGGGCACCAAAAAAATATTTCCAAAAAGGCACAGAGCATCTTTTTTCAAGGGTTTTAACAAGCCGTTTAAAAACACTCATTTCAACGGCGGCTATGGGAGCCACGTTCTTCAACAGGAATCTGTTATTTCTTTCCATTTTCTTGAATCGTTAGCACATCGTGTGGCATTTGAAAATCTTCCTGCTGACAGCTGCACTGCAGAAGCAGTTTGGCGCATGTCCGTCTCGCTTTTATTTTGCGAGTGATTAAATGAATTGGCGTTACCTTTGTTTCTGTACTGTCTATATCTGACTTGTTTATTGTTGTGAGTCATCTTCACTGAGGCCAGAATGCATCCAAACGAGCGACATGGTATTCACTTTGGATGCATTTGTCAGCTCAGTGTTTACGCTTGTGTCTCCCTGAATCCACCGGCTAACATTTGTTGGACAGGCACAGTAACATGATGTCTTCAGGGACAGTCGAGTTTTGAGGGATTTGCAATTAATAGCCCAGCCTGAATATCGACCAAATTACAGTAAACCATAAAACATAGAGATTAATATTCCTAGTAAGGCTTATCACATTATGGCCGTGGCCTAGAGACAAGCCTGCATGGGTGAAAAAAGAGGGGGTGGAATAATCAGATTATATGTAAATATATATATATATATATATACGTATAGGCATATATATATATATGTATATATGTTCCTCCACCCCATAGAGCGGAGGCCCCATTGGTGGGGGCATGATAATATTACAACAGCTTTCCATTTAAGAATGTAGAGTTTAAAAATGAGAACGATTCATGCGTTATTCGTGGATTTCTGTATCGCCAGACATTTTCGTAACTTATCCACTTACTGTTTGGAATTTTTCCACTGGAGCTCCCTGATGTTAGCAAGTACCACACAAGAGGACCTTTGTCATAGTATTGTGTCACGTGACTGTATGACCTGAATAGGCCAGTGTAGTTTGTTTTCACACACAGGTTGTACAGAAGTCAGGTTACAGCGGCTGTGATCATGGAAAAGGAGAAAATAATATTGTCCTTGTTTTTATTGAGTGTGGGAAATACTAACTTCATGTTAACCACAAGCAGTTACAGTAATTCAAACATACTTTACTTCTGCCAGATGATTTAGCATCAGTCCGATAATCATATTACGAGTTGGCCCTTCTTTTTAATTCAAAAAGTCAATTTGTCCGATAAAAAATGACTCGATGGAATAAAAATAAACTTTGTGGGTGGAATCCAAAAGTCACTATTCTTTCTGATTTGATTTGACTGATTTGACTAGCCTGTCATAGCAAATGTGGTTTGGGCCAAAATCGTGGCATCTACTAAACCGTTAGATGAATCCAGATGTTTGTACTTGGACATTAATCAGCTCCCTGCTGTAGATGAGCAACCAGCCAGGCAAAGATGCATGAACTTTCATTGTTACCTCACAGGGTAGTGGCAACCAGGTGACCGTCATGTAGCTGTGCAGCATTTGAAGCTTAGCCTCCAGAGACAGGGCCACACTGGGAGGGAGAGTGAGCGAGAGAGAAACAAAGTCAGACTCCGTGAAAACCGACAGACATATTGTTCAAATCACAACAATCTTCTTTGTTAGGCTACTATGGACAGCAGTCATGAGCTGGATTCTCAAAACTGAACCAGAGGCAAATGTGCAACTGCTGAAAATCAAAAAAAAAGATACAGACCAAATTACGTAAATCAAAGCGGTTTCCTGGGAGGATGGTGAAGGTCGCTAAAAATGTCTGTCCTCTTCTCAAATGTAGACTGATAATAAAACGGAATGGAGATTTCTGTGCAGCTGTGGAATAATAATGGGTGATTTTGACTATAACGACTATTTAAAACACACGTTAACAGCCACTCATGTACGATTACCTCAATCCACAGTGTCGTCTTAAAATGCATCAAGTGACGTAAATATGTTGGGTGATTATTTTTTTACGCAGCTGCTATTTTGGGGCCCTTCCTCCAGGTCCATTCATAGAAGGTATTTACAGATAATCTTATTGTCACCGCCAATGTCGCTAATCTGGAGTCAAGGGGTCAATCCCGAACACTGACACTCAGCGCCGAGGTGAAAGAGAACACCAGCCGTAGATCAGCTGTGATCCACTGACAAATCCATCCGTAAAAGACAACTTTTGAAAATAGTTGATCTCACACACACAACTGGGTTTACAGTTTTGCAAGATGGTTTTACCTCGCCAGCATCACGTTGTCTGTGTCATCTTTGCCCCACTCCCAATCTTTCCCAGGGTCCACTGCAAAGTGCAGAGGCAGCATTTTGTGCTCCGAGTCAGTGAGAGGGATCACCACTGCAGGCAGAGATGAAGGAAGGGGTATTCTTAGAAACAAGATAACAGGCTTTGATCCATCACTCTGGATCGCCTTTAGACATTAAAACCTGTGCAATCAATCCTTTCCCTTTCTATGCGAACACTTAGCCTGCTCGGTCTGACCAGTACTGTTCTTACTGGACCAATCTGATATTTTTAGATCAGTGAATGAGTCAATGTCAGGACAACGTCTTCATTTTAAAAGATACAGATAATAATAATGCTGCTTTATTCTATCATTTAGTCATACAAGGTAAACTTAGTACAGCCTGGTGAAACGTATTCTCTGGCTTAGAGCCATCCCTGAGGAGCAGTGGGCAGCCCCATGTGGAAGTATTCAGCGTTGCTCCAAAATTCCGATCTTGTGAGGTGAACAAAATAGCATTTAGAACATCAAAGTAATGTAACCTCTCAGATAATGAGAAATTAGAATTTTTTTTGTTACCAATTCACTCTCACGCAATACATGAAGCTCATGATGAAATGTCAGTCTTTATACATTTAGCATTATCGGTCTACCATTCGTCTAAAACTTAATTCAAAGTGAAGACCGCCGTCTTTTGGTTGGTGTTGAGCTACAAAGATTATTTGATATACGTCAAAGTCCTCCAGCTATTTCCCACCACAATCTTTAAACTCAAAAGGAAGACTGCCACATCCAGCAAAGGACCGGATTACAGAGGTAGAGATAACTCCAGATTTAAAACTTGCGCTGTGATTGTGATTGTGATTTTTTCCAGTCTGAGTGAAAAGTAATTCGTTGATGCAATTTAGCATTTTAAAGCCTTGCATTGTTTCCTGTCTTGATAACAGTCATTGTTGTTAGCCTGGTTGGGAGCTAGGGTTAGGCAGTTCTAAAAATAGTCTAATAGTCAAAGTCGGGATGGGCCCTGAAATCTCGATTCCAACACTAGGACACGATTGACTCATACTCCCACACATGGGTGTAGCAGCACCATGACCGGTGGAGGCACCACCCTCCGATGCTGGGCTTATCTGTCATCGTTGGGCTTCTGTTAATCCTGCCATAAAATTAAAATAATTAAAGTCCGTGTACGGAACCAGAAAAACCAGAAAGCTGCCGAACCCTGCTGTTCCACATTCAACTGTCGAACCCATGAGGCGAGAGGTTGGGAGTGTTAACGGTCAGAGGCTGTGTCTTACGATTGGGCACGTGTCACAGCTCTGATCAAAAATGGATTCTACATCTCGATTTAAGTGATGTGTGGCTTTGACTATTTCCAAAATAGAAGAATTCTACAAATAAAGTGAACTGGTGCAGAGTGGTACCTTGCTCTTTGGAGCGGTCTTTTTGCTCCATAGAGACCAGGGCAGAGAAGTGAGCCTGGTCATAAGCCAGGACGAGGGGCGAGCGATGGCACTTGGCAGCTGGAACTTCCAGCGGTAGGTAGATGCCTCCGAATGGGATGGGAGCAAATGCTGGAAGAAGTGCGAAGAACATTTCACAGTTGAAAAGCATGACCTCAGCACTATTTCCAAGCACACTAGGAGGATTTGAGCAATAATTACAAATTACTTTTCACCTCTATTAATATGTTAAAGTATAATTTTACCTTCCCACGAGTTTCAATTTATTACGAGGGTTATGATAATAGTATAACATTATTGAAATATCTGAACAGTTTAAAACAAACTGGCAACTACTTGCACTGTTTTTGTTAAACATTTGCATCTGCACGATCATTCCATGCCAGACAAATGGCTCATACAGTTTTTGGCAGGCACATATTGTGTGTTTAAACCTGCTTTAGGCACCAGATGGGTTGTGTTTACTTTATGACGATAATTCAAGCAGGCCATCAGTTACTGACAACTGGAAATGTCTTTGGATCGTCCTTTCGATTGTCTGAATTTTCTGTGCAGCACATGATGCATTAGCAGCGTGAAGCTCCTTGAATATTTACCCTCTCCTCCGGAGTCCCTCAGCATGGTGTCTGCTACCACCACGATGGGCCTTCGAAGGACGTGAGCCAAGACGAAGACATGGAACTCCTCCAGACTCTCATAAACTGGTTCGTCTGAAGTCTCCGCCCTGAAGACAACAACACCCCCACAGCTTTTGATTAACAGAGACAAAATTGTTTACACTGCTGACAGAGATAATAAGAGTTTTGAGGAACAGCAAACTAGGACATTATTTTGGCAGACTTTTCTTTTTGCGCCTGAATCTAAACAGGTTTTTAATTTTGGATGCATAATAAAACTTGAACTATTTGAATTATTGAAGCAGTATATTTAAAGCTTGTGAAATGAGAAGCAGCCACTAAGTTCTGAGTGTGAGTTAGTCCTGAATAAAAACATGAGCCTGAAGTGTGCGTTGGGTAAACAGTCCCTGCATTGTCCGAGTCAGACCATACCCGGTGGTGCCGTTAGTGCTGAAGTGTATTCTGGGCTCACTGGACGCTAGCTTCAACAGCTCATTCCACTCCTTCTGCCACTCCTCTTCTGTGTACACCAGGCCAGACTGAGGAGAAAGAAAGGGCACACACCCACAGTTGCCATTCAGAGAGGGAGTGTCAAATGTCACAAAAACATGATCTGGCATTACAGGGTTTTAACACGAGCTTACACAGCGACAACTGAGGCCAGAAATGTAACTAGTGCCATTGAAAATGCCTGTGTCGCTCGCCTAGCCAAAGAACCAATATCAATATCATGTGTTTGAGCTCCATATACGGACAGAGAGAAACTGCAAATCAATGTTTTTTCCCTCAGAATCAATGCACTTATTCACAAACTGTGAGCTCAGGCGAGGAAGCAGTTGTTTGTTACTATTCACTATGAAGTGTCACTACAGCACTTTTTTGGTTAAGTGACTCCCTTTAGGACACCACGGTGGCAGATTTTGAAGAATGGGTGAACATTAGGCTGCAGTTTTTGTGGCATCTGCAGGTATCTGCATGCTGTCCACAACCACTTTGGAAAACCTGCTTCCTGTGCTGATATGTTTGACTTCACAGCTGGACAACAGGGTAATTGTGATGCAATTGAATTTGGTACAGTCATCAGAAAATCCACCAAAGCTGAAAAGATCGACTGTTATATGTAAATAAATGATTTGTAAAATAGGAGAAGGAAGTCGGCGGTGAACTAATGTTACCCTTTCATAAACGGGGTATCTGGTGACCATCAAAAGCACATCAATATTAACTACTGTATATGGAGGTGGTTTAGAGATTTAAACTTTGCTAAACTTGCAGACTAAACTGTTTACATTTCCGATAATCAATACACACTTAGAAAATCCACGGTGGTAATATTGATTTATGGCAGAGCTGTTGTACTGAACTGCAACAGTTTGCACAGATGTACCTGATAACGGAGCCACCGAGTAAAAGATTAAACTTTTATTCGATTATTTTACATTCCTGATAATAACAAACATTAAGTATTTAATTAATTTAAGTACTTTAAATACGGCTAGATAATAAATGAAGACATGAAATAATTGTCTTGTATGAGAGTTTTAAGTATTCCCCTGTAATTCAGGAACACAATTATTACATGCAGTGGTGGAAACTGCTTAAATTTAGCCAAGTTTAAAGCAACCAGTATTTTTTTCCTGCCTCTCTGTGTTTTTTCTGCCTCTCTGTGTGTACACTTAGTGTGTCCCGTGTTTTGAAAGGGCAGGAAATCAGACAACAAAGACTAAAAGTGGGTTGTGTGTATTTGACATTTAAAATGCTTTACTGCAGACTTGAGTAGAATATTGTAGGAAGGCTTTTGTTTGTCCACTGGTCTGTAGATTTTTTGCATTTCGCAAATTAACAAAAAAAAAAAAAAACAATCAAATCAAAAACGCACAATTCAAACCTTTAGAGTTGCTTCAGCCTTCAACCTCCCCTCATACAGTCATCACAGAGTTACAAGGATGATCGAGAGAGATGTACAGCCTCAACAACAAACCTCTTTATTCTGCTGCGTCTGCTGCCACCTCCACCTGCGCTTTAGGGCCTCTCTCTCCAGACCGTGATCCATCAGGGCGTACAACGACTTCCGCAGCATCAAGTCACGGTCGTGAAAACCCCACATACCTGCACCAGAAAACAAAAATGTGTCATTCTACTAATAAAAACACTTGGAAATGATTAAGTTACGCAGAGCAAAAAGCAATTTAATGGCCTTTTGAATGTCTTTTAAATTCTTCATCCACTTATAATAAATAAATAAATTGACCCTACATCAATGAATGAAAGGCTAAATTTGCAGCTACGTGTTTAAAAGCCCTCGTTAAGCACAGGGATATTACCTGCACATTATTAAGGAGGTTATTAATTTTCTGGTGCATGGCTCTTGAGGGGGCCACAAAGGCTAAATGAAAGTGCACAGGAACATTATAAAAAGCAATTAGAGCTTAGACAAACAATGACGCTCTTTTAATGAATGCTAATGGAGTGTGAACTGCACAACGCTCAGGTCTTGTTTAAAAGGTCTGCGATACTCACCGAGCGAGGCTGCATGTAACAGGCAGTTTCCGTCTCCGCTAGTTGCCAGAGGTAGTAGGTTCTGACAATTTGAAACCACTTTGGTCCACCAGTTGAGGCGCCCTGCAGGAAGAAAAAAACTTAACTCAGCTCATTATAGAGTTCACAGTAGAAAGTTTGTTAAAGTATTTGATTATTATTAATTATGAGATGTGTTAGATATGCTGTGAAGAAACTGTGCTACCCACTGCGCCACCGTGTTGCCACTAAATAGCCATATGAATCAGCAAAATCCTCAACTAATCAAAAACGTCATAAATTTACTTCAGCACTTGCCAAAACAAAAATTGTCATAGCAGGAAAAGGTTTTCTTAATAATAAAGCCAAAGGCTCAGTTCTACATTATTCAAGCATCACAGTAAGCGTGACAGTATGACAGCGATCCAGTATGAAAAAGCAGCTAAATGGAATGCAGCAATGAGTAATTCTATTATAATGTATATACTTATTATATCATAACACCCCACAGACACCCCATACATTGTTGTATTCCATTAAGCTGCTTTTTCATACTGGACCACTGTCACTGATACACTGATACAAAGTTTGGCGTGGGTTCACTGATGATTGACCAGAGCAGCCCAGCCCACAGGCGCTCAGCTACAATAACATTTGTGGTTTGGTGTTCAGCTTTCCTCACCAGCATGCTCCAAGGCCACCATCATAGACTGCTCAATGAGGTCCCTCTCGATGAAGCCGCGGAAATCGTCCCGATACACGGTGAGGTCTGGTAGTTGAAAAGTGCACAGGGGCGTGTCCAGAAGTGGCTCGCTACTGGTGCCTCCAGAACTTGAGACATGAGAGCGGGCCAAGGACACAATAGTTGAACTGGCGTGGGAAATTCCCCTAGACAGACGCTTTTCTGTAGCTGCCAAAAAACAATGAATGTAGAAACAGACAGTGTTATATATTTGTTTTTTTTGTAGTTATATGGGGAAAAAAGTGCTTTACAAAATTTAGCAGACATGGCAGCACTTAAAGCTTTGTAGCTACCAGTATATTTATGTTACACGACATAAAAATATGTAATGTGCTGCTGGACTCACCTTGCACCACCTCCTCTTGGCGGTGAAGAATGGGCCGTCCCATTCTGGCCATCTCCTTTTCGAGAGGCAGATACGTCCTATCTTCCGTGAATGAATATGTCAGATTCCCAGCATGCACCTGTCGCAGCTGCTCAAAGTCACAGAGGGCGGCTGTAATATCCCAGTTCTTGCCTGCAGATTAAGAGAAGAACATCCGTTTAAGGCACCAGGTCCAATGTGAAAGCGTGAATCTTATTTTCAATGTTTAGCAGATCATATACCCTGAATGAATGAGTTTAAATGCTGACCACTAGTCGACGCAGCATTAAGCAGTCTTATCTCATGTGAGACCATTGGCACATTCCTATACTCGGGTAATTATCAGAATTTGGAGCACGTCTCGGCCTGCTGACTTTGACTGCATTGCATTACATTTTTATCCATATTCTTAGCTAACACTCGCGCGGCTACCAGGCAACAGGAGCCCCGTTGGTTCAATATAAACCTTTGTTTGTGTATTCTATCCTAATTAACAGTAACAATCCAGAGGCACTGACTAGGACAGATGTAAATTCTATCCTGACTTGTTCTTAGGTGATCTGCAGAAGTGGAAACCTGCAACAATAAGAGGATGTGTGCATGTGTAAGTGGATTAAATGCATTTAGCGATGGCATAATTGATTGGATGACTTTACTCTTTAAATTTTTTTCAGATTTTCTATTGACTGGATAAAAAAAACATACCTAAACTGAATCAAGCGAAGGTAGTAAGTTGCATAGAAAACATCATTCCACAAGGATAGAAGTAGGGCTCGTTGAGCAAAACTTCAAATCCTAATGGGGATAATTTCAAACTTTTACCTCAATTATTATAAATACATATTTTTTTCAATGCCAGCAAAAGTTCTCGGACATGTGCACTTTAACTCTGCTAAACCATTAAGACGGGTAACATTTTGCTACTGAGCCTGTGATTTTTCTCTTCTGACCTCATGAAAGCAGAAAATATGTAGAAAACATTTCTCATGCTCTGTGTAATCAGTTCTAATCGTGTGATCATCAGGAAAATATGCCGTCTCAAGACATCTGTTGCACAGGTTCCATCCATCATAGATAGGGTAAATGTACGGCTCCATTATCCTACACGGCCAGAGATCAGAAGAAGCTGAACAGATTGTGGTTTGCAGTTATTTTCTCACTGTTGCTTGTCAGACACCACAATTTGGGAAAAATATTTCCCCAATGGCATAGCAGATCTTTCCACAGTCACTGTTGCAGGCATGTCCACATAGATGTCACGCATAATGTCGTCCATTATTTCATCTGCCTGAATCCTTTGCACACTGTGTGGCGTATTGCATCAGTTAGCGATAGGTTCAAAAGCATCCAAGTGCTTCCAGTGTAGTTCACTGGAGCAACGCACTCTTCCTACCCAGCTGTGTGACAAAAACAAACAGTTTTGGGCGGCAAGATTGTTTTGTGCATTAACATCGGACTTGTTCTTCTTCAGTGTAACCTTTGACTGTATCAAAACCTTTGACTGAGTCCCCCGTTCATACACTGCGTTCATTTTGTATTTGTTGTAGTGTTTGAGGTGTTTACCAATATGAACTAAACATAGCTGTACCAACGTAAATCATTGGGGGCAATGTTGCCGCAATTCAAGAAATACGCGACAAATTGATCATGTTTTTTGACATGATGAACAAGAAAACAGTTTAGTAAAAAGTCTACCACTGCGTGTGGTGATGTATTTAATGACCTCACAGGCTGCTATCAATTACAATTACAATTACCTTCATCTTCTAATTAATTAATTAATTATCTTCATTTTACAATCTTTTCTAGCTTCACCATACATTGTTGTCGAAATGTCTGACTCTTCACTGCAACCTTGGGGATGCATTTGAGCGCACACGGATCCAACATTTGGAGTCCACGAATCACATTTTTGAAAATATATTCCATTACCTGACCAGCCCTAGACGCATGACTACTACGCAGCTTACCCTCTAGCAGATCTCTGGCCAATCCTGGTTCAGCTCCAGTGGAACGGACAAAGTCGGATAGGACTGCGTCCATATCCACAGTCATGTGATCATGAATTCACAAGTCTGCAGGTTGTATCCGGGGAAGGAAAAAAAAAAGAATCTGCTCTCTCTTAAAGGAAGGGGTGTGGGGGTCCAGTCTTCTACCTCGTGCTACTCCACGAGCCACACCTGAAAGAGCAGCAGAAGCAAAATGAGATTAAACCCACCGGTATAAATTTGTTAGGATTAAACAATTTCGGAGCAGATTTTCAACAGCCTACAACAGATTAAAGGTGTGTTTGAGCTAAAACAGTAAATAAGAAAGGCATTAATATAATGCCCCCGCTAAACCTAGTTTCAAATAAAGGCCTGTTATGTTCTGGTTACATTTTGAACTTGACACCCTTTGCAGTCACTAGTCTCACCCAAAACAATATCGGTGGTGCACGACCTTAGCAGCTTTGACCCGTACGTTTCTCAGAACTGCCTTAAACCATAGTAAAAGTTCAATAACACATGAAAGAAAACAGTATTAAGCAAGCAAAAATGTGGCTCGCATTCAGCCATTATTTCTTCAGAAGAGATGTCAGGACCATCTCTGAAGTCATGTCCTTTTCAAAATCTGACCTTGAGAACACTAAGATATGATCTCTTAAACGATTGTTCTGCCGGAGAAACCAATCATAGGGGGGTTACGATAAAACATAAACCATTATATCAGAAATCTAAAGTATTTTTGTGTGAAGTTTCACTAAAGGGCCATTAAGTTTACTTTTCCTCTAAACCAGTTTGAGGAAATATCCGCTAACAGTATCTAATGATTTGCTTGTTTGGGTGTTGACAAAATATGGATTCTGGTTATTTTCATCAAATGAATTATATTTCATTTAAATAACTTATTTTAAAAACATATTTCAAGGATAGGCAAGTTTATTTTTTAAGCAGTATGACATCAACTATTTCAAAAGAGCCCCATTGAAATCAATAGACAATATTAGTCTTCTAATTTCAAAGGAAGAGCCAAAGGACTTCAGCTCAATCAGTTGGGCACTCGAATCAATAAGACACATTATCAAGTCTGCTTTGCTTTTAAAGGCTGTTGATACAAAGGATGTAGACGGAAATAAATCCATAGCCAGACAAAACGAATCAAGTAGCACCGACTAAAAAGATTCACTTTGAAGGCCAAGCTGAAATTAAACCTTTATTTGATCAGCAGCATTCTGAGCGAGAAGCCACTGTTTCAGTGGAGCATTTAACCAACTGCAGACATTTTAATTCTAAGATTGTAACATTTATCCTCTCACAACATTTTTCAAGCTCAGTAAAATGTGCAAATAAGTTAATTAAACATCTCCAACAACTGGGAAATGATGACGAGCCATTTGATTCTTATAGTCCAAAATAAAATATTATAAAATAAAAGTCTTTATTATCTTGCCGGTAACAAAAATGAAAATCTCAGCTATTATTATTATTATTATTAATATTATTATTATTAAGTCATTATTTCACGATAGTAAATAATGGCCTTGTAATGTTAATATGGGGCCTTTTTCAAATACTGCCACATCTGTTTTGTTTCTCTTCCTAAAGTCATCTATTCCCATCCATCCCATGGCTAATCTACCACCCAATGTTCCTGCCTCATCTGTGACTCAGTGAACGCTTTTCCACTGTGCCCGATGAGTCACGCGTTTACTCTTCTTACACCTCTCCATCGTTCTTTTGGTTCACACGTTCATACCAACCTCCCTCGTCTTCTTCTCTGTCATTATTACAGAAAAAGCCTCACAGGAGAAACAGACCTCAAACTGAACAAAGTGCTCCTCTCAACCAGCACACTATTTCTAGACTGCCCTAGTCTACAAAGTCAAGCCATCAGCACTCTCCTCTGTGGAGTCTCTTCACTTTCTTGCAGTACATCAAGAAGTTTGGCAGTTTGGATGTTTTTCTTATTGCTGTTATAAAGCAACATATAACCGAAGTCTGGTGGTTCACCATCTATCTGATCTGGGAAAAAATACAATTCCGTACTAAATGTATAGGCAAAAAAACAATAATTGAGTCGTGTGCTTGCATTTCTTGAGAGGCCACTATGTAAGAATACTTCTTGTAGTTCTATTGCGTATGATGTTTATAACATATGGTATTTGTTGCATTATAACATGCGTGATTGGCTGCTACCCTAGCCAGGATTTTAAATTTAAATGGGAAATCGTGTTTTTAAATAAGGACCAAAAAGAGACACAAAAAAGACACAACACAGAAAGTGTAAAAGGAAATTAAAATGTAATAAGACACTTCAAATACACCAGGCGAGAAGATAATTAAGACGTAGAACTCTGCAGGGGAGAAAGCTTACATCACATCCAAAGTACATCAGTTAAATAAGAATCAGGTGACCCGTAATCCTGGCATTTAATAAAACAGGTTAACATACGAAAATAGCCAAAAGGAATCAGTAGGAGTGGGAGTTATGTAAATATACCACAAAAGATCTGACATTTGTCAAGTTCATCTATCAGGTTTGCTCAGGGCACTGTGGCTGCTGAAGCTATATTGCCTACAAAGGCATCGTATGTGTCGTTATTGAGGAACATGTCGAGTTCCATGAAGATCACCTTCATCTTTTTGTGTCATTTATGAGCATTTGGTGAACAGCTTTTATATATCGAAAATTGGTAATGAGTGTGCTCCAACTCTTTTTTTGGGCCACGCCATACCTCCTTCCTTTGCGGCTGAGGCAAAACGTTAAGATGTGTGGCATCATGATGCTGGTGATTTCCACACAAGGAAGGTGGCTAAACATTAGCAGAGACAGAGCATGCCTCAGTGAGCTGACCCTGCAGGCTAAAATGAAGTCCTGCTACATACATAAATAAAACATATGCATTCCAATAATTTTAACCAGCAAAAAGAAAAGTAAAGCTCATCCCCGCAGTAGGCATCACATAATCCTGATGTAGTGGTAGTATGGTTATTGTCACAGCTGTAATTCAATAACAGAACCACTTCAAAATAACCAGGGGCAGTGTTAAGGTGAGTGTGTTGCCATGGGTACCAGTTGAAAATGAAGCAATTCAAACCAGTCTAGAAAATCCAGCTTACTCTTGCTATCTTTAGATGCCAAATAATCAAGTTTATACTCCTCAAAGGATGGCTTTCTAAATTTAAACAAGAGAGCCTTGAATGCAGCATCATTTCTTCAGGTCTAATATGAGAACTTGCACATTTGATTAAGAAGCTGATTTTGTATGTGGTGCACTGCAGTAAAAGCGGAATAAGGATTGACCTTTGTGTCACACTAAACTGCATTATTTGTCCCTGAGGTTCTTTCCGTCTGGCTCTCCTTTTAAAAGGGTCAGCATCATTTGGCCTCTGTGACCTGCATCCTGTTTTAACTGCAGATGAAGGATGCCTGGCTTCGGTGAACATAGGTAAGTTATTAAGGATTATTATGAGTGGTAGAGTTAAAATGTTACCAACAAAAAAAAAAGCCACATAGGAAATAAGACGGTGCAGAAACAAGGCTGCTACAGTAAAACTGTAACTAGCGTTGTTGATAATTGTTTAATGAATTTATGTGGTTTGCTTTCACAATGACATGAAGCGGAGACATGGTTGAAGAATCGCGACTTGAACGCTTGATATTAACTAACTAGTGACAGCAGTGTAATATGAATGAGACATAAAGGACAGCAATGACATCAACTGACAGTTAGAGAAATTATGAAATGGAATGGCCCATGGACTGAATGTACAGATACCAACAAAGGGCAGGCTGTTGACACTCTTGGCCTGTAAAATCTTCCATTCCTGTGAACACACGCTGATTTATTTGATGTGATTTCACAAAGCACTCCATCGCAACCACTAATAAAACACTTATCTCTGAGAAAAAAGAAAGAATACTTTACTAGTGAGGCAAAATGACAAGATCAATAAATCATGAATCTTTCCATTGAGATAAAGTCTTATATACAGTGTAAAAGTTATAATTGAAGTTATTGGATATACGTGTTTTAGTAGGGGATGGAAATATAATTATCTAATTTTCATATAAGCAATAACTTTAGAACCACTGATAGGTGAAGGGAATTACATTGATTGTCTTACAATGGCCAGGAATAGGAGACCAAGTCAACACTTACAGCTAATTATGCCCCACAACCCATTCCTCAACCATTTCTGCAGAGTGGCAGGATGGATCATCATGCTGAAAGAGGCCACTGCATGAGGGAGGTCTGAAACAATGTTTAGGTAGGTGGTATATGTCTAAGTAATATCCACATGAATGGCAGGACCCAAGGATTCCCAGTAGAACATTGGCCCAAGAAAACCACTGACTCCCCCGACGTGCCTTATTGTCAAAGTGCATCCTGGTGCTATCTCTCCTCCTAGATAAGCAAAGCAGGAGCACCTGGCTGTCCACATGACGTAAATCTGATGATTTTTCCTCCTTACCTGTTCTGTATGTGTGCCTCTTTGTGATATGTATTAGAAAAACTTTCTTAAACTTAAACTTGTAAACTGTGTTCACTGTGCTTGGTCACGCTTATGATTACTTCCTAATGATCAGACTTAAACAATGGTGGACATGGCAGAACATGCTGTTATCAAGACAGAGTAGTAAAACCATTTGTGACCGGAAATAAAGTAAAGGTGTGGGAGGCTTCATGTTTGTCTAGTGACAGGGTGGATGCACTAAAACACTGCCAAAAACCTTAACTGAGTACGGTACGAGCCCACAGTTAAAACATTTCAGTAATGCCAATAAGCAAATTCTCACCTCAATTGTCAAGTAAAGCTGCCCCAATAATCTGAAACTTTTCATGGTTTTATTTTCTCACTCGGTGCCCTTAAATTGCCTTTTCTGGTTTCTTAAATGATGTGATTTGGAGATTAATGTCATTCATGGTGGTAAATGACAAAATGAGAATTTGAAGAAGCAATTTTCTTTTGAAATGAGATTGAATTCACTTTTTCTATTACATTTTATAACCCTAATAGATAAATCAGGACACAAGGTTGATCAATGTTCTGATGATGAATTAAGAGACAATAAATGCATTATAAGATCCGACAATTCTAAGATTGTAAAATTACATTTCACATTTTTACAATAAAGTTTTTGTTTTTATTTGGCGGACAAAAACAAAACAAAAAGAAAAACACCTTGATTTGGTCAACAAGGTTGTGGACATTAACCACAGCGCTGCCAACATGGGTTTTGATTTGTATCCACGGTGGCTGAGCTTTTGTCTGGCAGGAGGGCTTACGTAACGGGAGCTGCTGACAACACGTGGGTGCCGAGCTGAGAGCTAGGAGAATGGCCTGGATCACAGCGAGAGAGTGAGAGAGAGGTCAACAAATCCGACGGCGTCAGCCCTCAGTGGGCTGAGAGGGTCAATCTACTGCTGGGACCAGGAATACAAGCTTGTTTTACTGGCCTTTAGACCACAAATGAAATCTGGAAATCATTTTGATACTCCTCTTTTGGAATTACATGCCCTCATATTTGAGATATTATCTAAATTCACATCAGAAGTACAGCCTTTCTTCTCTATTGCTGAACACTGAGCAGCTGAACTGCTGGAGTCTAGAGGCATCATTCTTGCTGAATTGATGAACGCTAGCGATACAAAAACACTGTTTTGCTGGCATGATGGTGAAGCAGTTATGTTGGTGTCCGAATGCAAGGATACCTCAACGAGACATTTAAGTTATTATCTGCTTGTCCCGTTCCTCAGCTCTGAAACAAAGTTCCAATGCCTGATTTTTTTACTTTTAGAAAAAAATAAATGTAAACTCAGCCTGATAATCAGGCTAAGAGTCATGAGCAATAAACAGAAAGAGCAACAAACTCAGAAGACTTTACTACAAGTAAAGTCCAGAAAAACTTCATATTTATTCTTATAACTATCTCTTAATTAAACTGCACTTGCTGAATGAAATTTGGAAAAAATAATAATAGTATCAGCTGTTATATGGTTTAGTTTGGACTCGCTTATGACGGTAAATTGGGGTGTTAACAGCCTTGGACCAGAACCCAAGATAAGGAACATAAGGATAGAAGCTGAAAAAAAAAAGCAAGACAAACAAACGGCAACGGAAACGGCAACGTGGCCTAACCCACAGTGTGCAAATGCTGCTAATGATCTCAATACTTTATGATGTGTCAGTTTATAAAGAAACTCATTTAAGGTCACCAAGAGTACCAAGAACACCACCTTCCTGAGAAGCTCCAGGGCGAATTGTGGTAAACTAGGTCCTTGTATAAAGATGTCCTAAATAAACGATCCATAATATGTTTGGCCAGGAAAATTGGAAGCAAAATTCTGATGCATTATGAAACCCAAATTAATAATTTTTTGGACAAGTAAGTTGTAGCTGATCTTTTAAGTTTCTACTTTGAACTTTACCAATAGTCCTATTTTCACATCCAGGAGCACTGGAGAAAAGATATAATCAATATGAATGTGTTTGTGTGCTCTCATTAGTGATAGACCGACTGATGATATTTTAAGATATCTAGCATCAGCCAATGGAGCTCATAAGGAGGAAATGTTTTTAGACACCTCTGCAGGAAGCTTTGTGTGGCCGCTGCGGAACGCTGTGGGTTTGGGGGGAGTGGTGAAAAACATTTTCTGAGTGCTGCGCTAAAACTCCTGCCGTAAAGGTTTTCCCACATCACAACCGTCTTCTCTAAATGCAGGCCCATTTCTCCCAGCCTAACTTATAGAAAATCAAATCTTTAACCATTTATGCTCACAACACATGATAATACATGACACATGTAACCCAACACATGATAATACATGACACATGTAACCCATTCTCCCTTAAATACCAGTCAGGTTATGAAATCTACATCATAAATTTTCATCAATAACATCAATAATTTTTTTTTAATGTTGATAGTTCCTTCTAAAGCAGCGTGTTAATGGCTAGGAAAATCCTCTATATTAGATTACAATGTGAATGGACAAATAGAAATATACATGGCTTACCGTACTCAGCCAGAAAGAGAAACACTGAGAAAAATCGATGTGGAAAACTCTGGGAGCGTACTAGTACTGACAGATAAGTAAAGATAATAGGAAATTTGAGACGCTCTGGTATATCAGTTTAGCTGGATTATCTACTAACAACAAGTGCCAGCTGACTCATAAATGGCTCCAATACTGGTTATTTGTGCATCTGCGCAAAATAGGTCAGAATGTCTTACTCACACTGTCAGGCCATGAAAGGTAGACATAAAGTTGGCCTCCATGAACAAGTAAGGCAAGGCCATGGGCTGTAGGCTATGGTGCCTACAGTGAAAGATTTCCCACCTCATTTTTGGCTCACTGAGGCTACATTTACTGAGAGAAACATGAGATGTTCTTCAGAGGGAAAAAAGCCAAAACACAGATCATACTTGGAAAGGCACCTCACAATGACCCGAGTCGAGGATAATTCCGTTCCTCTGCAGTTGTCAGCAGATGATAAATGGTCAGGTCTGTGGATGTTAATGTAAAAGTTCTATTTCTGTCTTGGAAGAATTTCCTGTGATCTCAGAAAATGAAACACACCCACTAAGCCCTGCAAAACAATAAGTAACAGTGAGATAAAGGGCATTAAGTAAACATCAGAAGAGGGCAGTGTGCCCAGTGGGAGAGCGTACCCTCTGTTCCATTTCTGGTCTTAACTGAAGCAGGAATCAAAAGCAAAATCTACCAACCATGGGACAAAACTGCGTGATTTGATGTGAACTAGGAGAAAAGGGGCAACTTTAATGATCAGACTATGACAAGGACCAAGTTGTAATGGCCTGAAGCCTGGGTCAGAACATCTCTAGAACTGCAGGTCTTGTTGGGTGTCTAAACAAGGACAACCTCTAAACTACGGTAGAAAATATTGCTAAAAAGGTGTAAGACCAAAATGCACTGTAGAGCAGTTTGGCGACAAAAGGGTATATACACAAAACAGGGAAGGTGGTTTTATTGTTATGGCGGATCAGTGTTCATTTCAGCCAATAATTAACTATATTAATCTAGAGACGATGTTCTTTGTACAGAGACTTTAACCAGCGAGAACAGACATGTTGACTTTTGCGATGGGTTAATACTGCTAGGTCTATATACAAGTTCAAAATACAATCACTACTTATGTATTCGGTACGTCCGAATGTTCTTCCCTGGGGTTTGGCCTCTCATTCCAGAATACAGATATTTTGTAAAAGAAAAAGCCAATTAAAAAAAATTGTTTGGAAAAATATCCATATATGTGCAAACAATGCTTTACATTATCTGTGTCGTTAGTCTATAAAGTTGGACCATGTGGCTGCAACATAAGTAGGAGTATTTTCTTTAAAACCTCGAACACATGCATACACATTCTAGGAGTGAGGGGAGCAAACGCTTCTTTGTTACTCGCTTTCTTGGTCAGCTTATTTTAAATCGTCTAAAAATATTCCTGGTTCACTGTGAACAATCAATCACAGTAAAGACCTCACCACTGAGGGAAACCAGAAGAGGAAGGAAAACAAAGGTGTGGTGAGATGGCTGTTCTTCAGCTCTGGTTATCAGTGCAATGCTGTAATCTGGCTCCTGACTGAGCACAGTCAGCCTACGCCGAGACATTACATAACAGAAGAGCCGCAGCTGGGAAGGAGGCTGAACGCCGGTGCCTGGCTGAGGAGCGGAGGGAAACCACGGCCTTGACACAAGTTCTTCCCAAGTTTGTCTCGGCAGAACAGAGCAGCAAAAAGACTCACAAATGTACTATCCAGAATTAATCTCTGCTATGAACTGGAGAGGTTTTAAAAAAAAGAAATGGCTTATTAGTGATCGATGGGTATAAAATATAAAATTCTTACTTTGTATAGCTTAAAATTATCCTATTGGGAAGGAAAATGCCTTTTATTCGTGTTACAAAAACAAGACAGATCACTAGAATCTTTATAGCAGACACAAATGACTATCTGTGCAGGAAACTCAGGATTTCACAGCCAGTTATAGGATTTTCTGCAACATCAGATGTCTTCAAGGGAGACTGGGTCCATCGTATGAACATTGTAACGTAGGCACATTCATTAATTCCAAGGATTTGCGTTATGTTAATGCACACTGCAACGTCAACATTCCCTCAGACTTATATAAGGCCACAACAGAGAGGGTTTTGTGTCGAAAAAGTGAGTCAATGCTCCAACTCCTCTCTAGCTGTAGAAATAAATTAATTTATAGAGCACTTTTACATAACATGGTCATACTTAAAGAGAGAACAAATGCTTGACATTAAGGGGAAAAAGTAAACGCCTAAATTCTAAATTCAATTAGCTAGCCATTAGATCCTGCTTTTAAACTGCTGTCTCACTAATTCAACCCCTCAACTCAGCAGATGTGCTGAGCCAGTACCAAGGGAGGAAACGGATGTGGTTCATTCTTAGGGAATGACAGAACACTGATGTGGCTACAGCAAAGACTGCTTCATCAACTACTTGCTACTTCATTAATTAGTAAATGACAAGCCTCCCTGTAAAGAAACAAAAAAACAATCTACATTGTAGAAAAAAAAAAAAAATCTCTGACATTACAATTCTCAATTTGTTTTTGTTTACAGTGTAAACGGTACGGATTTCAACCCTGATGAAGGTTTGTCCACCAGCTGTGGGTGTTATGCGTAAGACAACACCAGGCTGAATGCACACACAGCTGATGTCAGAGATTCCAGTCCGTGCGTGCCCTCCCATGGGCCATGCCATCCGAGCTGTCCTTGTCCAAAAGCTGTCCAGTCATCACACAAAAATTTGCCAAGTCTAACTTCCCTCTTGCGGTTTCCCTATCACACTTGCTGGCTCAGAAACCTCCAAACTTGATCCATGGGAACATTTTCCTCCTCAGAGTTCAAGGAAAAATAAGCAGACCAAAAACAATATGAGTTTTCAGGTTATGAGTTTCTTTCTGTTGTATAAGGTGTACAAAGCTACAAAGTGGATTGACTTCTACATGCGAAAAATTCAGTCAACAGTGTATTTCACCAATTTAATGTAACACGAAGAATAAAACAAATAATGGTCAAGGTGATTAGGGACAAGAGCGCTTGCTCGGAGCATCTATGGAACTACAGCCAGAATGCATACTCACAATCACGACCTAATCTCTGAGTTGCTGGAATTACACATCCTGTTTCAGACTGAAAATAATCTGCTTATAATCACAGAGTTTATAATTCAGCTGACTTACATTCAGATACTTCAGGGATCAAACATTCACTAGAAAGCCTGATAAATAGGACAATCACATAGTGGTGACATAGACTGCTCTATTAAAGCTCAATATCCAAATACCTGGAAAACTTATGCCTAATTTTCATGAAAAAAAGGAAATGCGGAGTTCTGAACACAATTCAGTAAGCAAAATTATTGCAAGCACCCATTTACAGACAGGATGGGTTCAAATGGGGTTGGAGATGATGAAAACTCCTCTTCCTGTGTGCCCATTATTCCGTTTCGTGTAAAATTTGTCTGGGAACTGGGGTTTTTTTCAAACAAAAAACTCTTTTAGTTAGAGGTGAGGCCCAGTTTGATGAAATGAGCAATCAGTGGCTAAAGCTAGGGGACGGCACGGACCCAGCCACGAGTCCTGAAGTCCCTGAACAAAGCCAAAATATAACATATAATGGAACTAACAAGGCGTAGAAAGTTTTATTTTCAGTTCGAAATGCAATACAATTTGCCTTACAAATAAAACCCACGGCGGGGATGACATTGGCAGGTACATCGATTTCAACAGGTCAGAATCAACAATATGAACCAGCCTTACTGCCGCTTTAATCCTTCAAAATAATAGCACCTAAAATGATTTACTCTTGATTTTAAAACTTTAAAGGAAAAAAAAACGGAAGTGGCCCCAAGAGGTATCGGCTGGTCGGACTTTATAAGAAATCAATGAACGGCCAAGAGAATTGCAATTAGTGCAGCTCTACCTTTTATCAGTGGGAGATTTCATATGTTTCCTCATAACTACACTGTATAAATACAGATGATAATAAATTAACTCTACTAATATAGCACTTTGATGTGGAAGAATCTACCATGCATGTGCCACCTGCTCATCAGGGTTGATAACCATTCACACGGCCATTGGACACAATCATTAGCACACCTATGGAACAGCCATTGGGAACAGATTGGGGCTCAGTAAACTTGCTCATGGACACTTTGACGTTTAGACACTTTGACATGAGCACAGAGATCAAATCAATGACCTTCCAATAAGTGGACAAGCGCTCTACCTCCTGAGCCACTGCCGCATGTAAGGATGAACTGATACCAATACCAATATCAGTGCCAATACAGGGCTACTTTTGTGCCGCAGTATTCTATTATCAAGTATTCGTTCCTGTGCTCTGAGTCTTCAAGTACTGACTCATCAAAATATATATATAATAGTCTGTCAGAGAGCAGAGATACATTTCAGAACTGCAAATAATTGGCTGCCTCAAACAGTCACCTGCCTTGCACAGGGTACAGTGTTATTTTCTCTCTCTCTCTCTCTCTCTCTCTCTCACACTCACACACACACACACTGGCCAGCAGCTCAGAGCAGAGTGCACAGCAGAGATAATAACCTTTTTACACATAATACGTGCAACAGTTCCACAATGGAGATCCTTCTCAAGGACGCCTTTCTTTGTTTACACCGAAATTTTACACTGAAATAAACAAGGCGGAACAAAGCCACTCCAAAGTGTGTTCTTTAAATTCCACAAACAAAAGAGGTACGTACAATAACACAGCTGCATTACCGTTTTGTGTGATGTCTTTCATATGCGTCAAATTTTGTAGACAATAGACTAACATGGCAAAAATGATCATTTACCTCACCTGTTACGTAACGGTTCATCCTTTTGCTCTGAGGGAGAGAAGCTCCTGGACTTTGCGCTTTCTCTCAAATTTGAAATCATTTTCGGCAGACTTCATTCGAGTTAGCTGCCAACTCATAGCAGCTGCTTTAAAGTCTTCTGGTTGTCCATCCCCAAGTATATTACATTGTCAAAAGCACTAGCCCGTTCCAGCCTCCCAGATACAGATTTCCATACAACTCAGTTTTTACCTCTGATGAATCTAAACAGAATAACGGTGGAAAATAATGGCCCTCCAGCCGGCCTATGAATAGGTTGTGTAAATTGGGCTTATGTAAAAGACTTAGGGATGTATTATAGGCACCGATGAGAGTAATGCTCACTATCCATAAGTGAAAAAAGACTAATTGAATTGTGATGTATTCAGCCACTCTGCCAGCCTTTACTTACTACACCTCTTGATCCACATCTGGTTTGTTCTGCAAAGCCATACGGAGCTCGTTATGCCAAAGTGCCGAAGGTGACCTCACAGTATCCTCCTCAGTTGAAAAACGTAGTTACAAAAAAAGTTAATAGTGTCAATTAAATTGAAGTGGTCTGGACATTGAGATTAAAAGAGTCGGAGCCAACCAAATGTTTTCCATCCACTGAGACGGTACCATCCCAGCAACCGCACCGTTAGTTTAAGAAATTACAAAGCAAGCTTTCTTGTAATGCTCTATTAAGGCACATAAAGCATGTTGGCCAATTAAACTATATACATTTAACCTAGATGTAGTTTGACATTTTACTTTATTATTCATTTATTTTAAATCTAAAGGTTGAAAAGGTTTCCCAAATGGATCCTCTTATTACTTCAAGATTTTCTTCAAGCGGGCAGGAATTTCATATTTTTGATAAATATCAATAATTAATCAACATAAAATCACCTAATCCTTTTAATTCACCATTTGGTTGAGCCTTATTTCAGTCTTTAGTTCTGTAAACATTCGGTGGAGCAAAGCAATGGCAGTCAAGTAGAGCCAACTGGCGTGGGCAGTATTAGCGACAGTGTTCCAGTGTCTAAGAGATGATGTCATGGCATAGCAGTGCATGAAGCAGATTTCATCCCTAAAATGCTCTACAGTTAGCCAATGATAGAATGAACTCAAATGGTGTTGTTGGCTCCTATTTAGAACTGAATGTAAGCACAAAACTTTGTCCTGTTACAAGAGGACTCCTTCACTCTATGAGGACAGTACTTACAACATCCTATTGTCCAATGAAATTGAGACATACCCACATTTTTTTCCCACTTAAACAGGATGTGTTTCATTTGACAAAAGTGGATCCATTCCCCTTCACAATACCCATGACTCAGCTCGAGATAAATTGAACATATATCAATTACTGTGTGTGTCGTCCCTTCAATTGTGATGTATTTATTTCCACAGAGATACTTAGAACACTGGATTTAATTTGCAATTGAAACTGTAAACTTCTACATTGTTGATAATTATAGGACCTTACTTTAGCAACATCAAACATGAGTGATGGATCTACTTGTTACACTGTAATTTTGAGTATATGGCAGGTACGAATAATCGACAATAATGAATTTTGAAATTAGTTGTCGACGAATTTAATAGTCGATTAGGCGGTGACGTCATCGGACACTGCCAGCGACAGCGCTTAATAAGAAGGAAGTAAACATTAGCGCCATGGGCACCCCATAGCGACAGAAAACATCCAAGTGATCTTTTCTCCCTCAACATGGCCAAACATTTTGTCAACTGCAAGATTTGCAAAGCTGACCTGTCCTGGCGTTGAGCACGTCAGTAATGCTGGAGCTTTTGGAAGCGATGATACTCTTCACGTTACAAATGTGCCCCTACGTTTAAGTCCTAAACATTGCATTGTCTATGCAGTCATTTCACATTACTCCTGAAAGTTTGTTGCTGCCTGCCGCGTGCACACAGCTCTACATGTGTGCGTGTCAAATGTTGGCTGCATCCAACTTGTAAATAATTTAGCCTTATGTAGTTGTTGACTACAGAATGCACGAAGCAGTTTTCTTTTTTACCCTGGTTAATTTTCCTAAATTTACATGTACGTTTGATTAGATTCTAGAGAAACTGCTGTATTTTTTTATATGTATTTTTAAAATTTGATTTATTTATGTGACGCAACATGAAAGGACTAAATTATAGTTCAGCAACTACACTGTTGGAATAGCAACCTCTTTGGTTTATAACAGTGTTATAAAAGCAGTAAAGTTTATTAATAGACATTTTGAAAAGAAGAATTCACCTTTGTTGTTTTAATTGTTAGTTTGCATATGCTTAAAACTGCCTAAAGTTAGATTCAAAAGCTGATAGAAAAATAAAAGCCATTTAAAAATTGTACATTTATTTTTAAATTATCCGATTAATAGATTGATCACTCGATTATTGAAACGGGCAATCGACTATCAAATAGTTGTTAGTTGAATCCCTTTTTGAGTATAGCAATATCTCAAGAAATGTAATAAAACGCTAGAAACATTTTCTACCTCTCTGTCTGTCTGCTGGCCTCCGAGGGTCCACGACTTCCCCAAGGGCATGTCAGCGCAGTCAGAGCCAGTAATCACCAGTCAAAGAGTGCTTATTAACCACCACATGAGTCTGGTTACTGTACAGAGGGCTGGAGGGAACCATAGGCGGCATTCCTGCCTTTCACATAGACCACATTACACTGTTCACAGCGTCGGTGCAGTGAACACCTGAAGTGGCGTAAAATGAATATATGATCTTCAAAGTGAGAGGGGGAAGTGGAAGTTAATCTGCTATCAATTAGACTATTTACTGTTTTAGTGATGTGCAGAGCATCTAGTGTAAAGTGCTGCTGTGAAGGACTGCGGCAGAGAAGTAGACGTAGATAAAACGCGTTGCCTGTGTTTAGGATTTGGTTTCACTATTCTAGAGGGATGACGACCTAAACTCAAGACTGTAGGTGTGTCTAGAGTTGGCAGGATTAATTTGTTAATGTTTTGCGTTTGTGAGGAGTAGAGTGGGGTGAATCACAACATACACTCTTCAGCCATGATATTATAACCAAAGACGATTTGTACTCCAAGTTAATTTATTAGAACTATGAAAAATGGAAAAGTGTAAGGATACGAGTAACTTTGACAACCTAGTCAGAGTATCTCCAAAACTACAGATATCTCTGTCTGCTAAGGATGAACAGGATGCAAGTGGGGAGCGAAGGCTAGTTCCTGACTTCTCACTCTCTCCTCCCACAGAATAGCTAACAAAAAACAAATTTCCTGAAAAATGGATTGGTGTACAAGTCTGTACTAATAACTAGGACCATCATAATAAAATAGAATTCAAGTCAGAATTCTATTAATGCTGCATGTAATTGAAAAATGTATAGTCAGTGAAAGCAGGGACATCGGTTAAACGCATCAAAATCTAATATACTATTCTGTTATAACAGGTTGCAAATTATGTCTCTGGCTTGTCAATGGTGCCAAAATATCTTTTTTCTTTGGTGTACTAATAATGCCGTTATTATTACATAATTTGCATGTAGGAGGCGAGTATGATGACTGGTGTTTTAATTTGCATGTTAACCCTTGAGCAATATGAGACATTTCTTAGACACTAACTTCCAGATTTTGCTGTGCTGTTTTAGAGTCAACTTGAATTTATTCCACTCCAGCGAATCAAAATAAGAGGGCCTTAAGAGAAACATCAGCTCCAGAAGATAAAAAAGGCACGGTATTAGAAACAAAATGGAGCAGAGACGTCCAGCTACCATGATGGAATGCAGGACTAATTCAAATGTGCTGCTTCATCAGCCTGAATGTGAAGCCAACCATGCCCTGCTCAATCTAAAGCCAGTGGCTAAACAGGCACCCGCCTCTCCAGGCGGGCATCACTGACTCTCATGTGAATCCCCACGTGCTGAAGGCCAGGCCCTGAACACAGCAGGGTGACTTCACGTCACTCCCTGTGTGATGTCATCCTGGGTGACAGGCTCCTCATCAGGGCTGTGGGTGGGATTACGCCTGCTCCTCTGGATCAGCAGGGTGGATCATGAGGGAGGGATGTCTTCTTGTCTGCACGGGAAACTACACCGCTATCCAAAAGATCCAGTAGCATCTCAATCCCATAATTCACCTGCGACCAAACTTTAAAATAATCATATCCTCAAAAAAAATATTTTGGCTGGTAGGTTTGAAAAAGAATAATCACCAGCTATTGCCACTTTGAGGTTACCAACATAAACCTATCTAATCCTCCTCTGGTTCTTCTTTAGGGTTCAAGCCCACCAGTTTCTTTCTGTAGTTCCCTGTTTTATCATTAGGGTCATGAAAAAAATATACGCAATAATTCTCTCAGCAAATGGGTAATTTAAATTTCTTAAACATTTTATCACAACCCGACGTCCTAAAAGGCCAAATCATCAGCAGGAAAGGAGGGTGCTGTTTCTTAACAATCATGATAGCGTATGATTCATTCTTTGATTTTAGGACTGCAAACATAAGCTACAAGTACTGCACCTAAAAATATACAGTGACTGCATGTCTATTTGGGTGTTCTCAGTCTGCAGTGCTTGGTACGTACCAAAGTCTAAGGAAGGACGAGTAGTGAATCAGCGACTGGATCATGGTCGCCCAGAGTTCATTGAGGCTCTTCGGCAGAGAGGGCTGGCCCCTGCCGTCTTATCCCATAGAAGAGCTACAAATTGCTGAAAAAGATAATACCGGTTCTGATAGAACAGGGCTCAGGACGGCGAGTAAAATGGTCGCCAATGCGACTAAGATTTGTAATTTTTACATCCTGGTGACGATCCAGATCGATATGTGCTTTACATTCAGTGTCTCCCACTAATTTCTTATTTATTTAATTCCTAAAGAAGCGAGTCTGATAATACTTAAGTATGAACAATAAATCAAATCAAATAGATGTTTACTGTTTACATCGGCAGGTGAGCTCACCAACGTAGCTGACAGGAGCATATTGCGTTGAGAAAAACTGTGCGAGGCACTTAATATCTATTCAATAATCATCAGTTTGGCACAAAGCAGAATTGTAACGTCATTGTCATCAGGATGTAAACCATACTCCAGTCAATTATTATTATTATTATTTAACGATTGTGAACTTCATTAAATTTCATTTATAGTGTTTCTTTTTGTCATGTCACTATTCCCATCGATACAAACAATGTGTTGGTGATTAGACTGGATTGTTTACTAGAGAAAAAAGTGTTTATAGAGCACAAAGTTCATCATAGCTTTAGCCCCTTAATTTTGCTCTCAGAGTGCACCAGATTGCTGATTTAACTTTAAAAGGTTCAAAATTTTCTTTTAGAGGAGCATACGCCAATCCCCCTAGAACGTCTAAGGTCCACCCCCTGCAGTTTTTTTAAAATCCTGTGGGAAACACTGACTAATAAAAAGAAAGAATTTTTTTTAAACACAAGGTGATAGTGAAAAACCTAAGTATGCCAGGTATTGTATCAATGTGGGGGTGGGATATACAGACATAGACATATAAACAGACTCGTGCAAAATTCCAGAAGTGTTTGAAAAAAAAAGATTTGACATTTAATTTACGTAATTATGTCCACAAGATTGCAGCATATTGGACATGGCACACAGTGTGCCGGTTTTGTGCCTGGAGCCCTGTAGAAAAGCGTCAGAAGACACAAACAGCGCAGACATGTTGGAACAATTCTATATAAAACTAATAAGGTTTTAGCTGATATGCACTAAGTTTTCCCAAAAGCCATAATAAAAAAATTCATGCAGAAAAGTTTGAGGTAAACCCTAAAAACAGTAAAATTGTATTAAATTGCCAATTAATTAATGTTTATCAGGGTTCACAAGTGCTGGGAAGGATTCATGAGATGGACAAGTGGTTTGATGCAGCATCAGCAGTAATGTGGGAGTTATATCGATCTGTTGTGGTGGCAAAGCCCTCAAAGTACCAGCTGACCTACGTTCTACCTCACCAACGGTCATGAACTTTGGGCAGTGACTGAAAGACTACAGTCTTATATAAAAGCAGGCGAAATTAGTTAGAAAGAGATAAAATGAATAGCTCAGACATCTGGAGGGAGCCGCCACACCTTTGCATCGAAAGGACCCACTTGAGGTGGTGGGGATGTGATCAGGATGCCTCCTTTCGAAGGTTTTCCAGACATGTCCAACTGAGAGGAGACCCCAGGGTAGCCCCAGGATTTATTAGAGCAATTACAAATCCCATCTAGCCAGGGAACTCCCAAGTATCCCCGAGGATGAGCTTGAAAGTTATCCCGGGGAGAGGAAGGCCTGGCCTCCTTCCACTGCAATCCGACCACGAATAAGCGGGAGAAGAATGGATGGATAGGACTCATGGTGTAGAACACGTGTCATGCCTCCACATACAACATCATCACTACAATAAAATCCTCCTTCACTCTCCTGACAATGCAGTTGATCCCTGTATTTTCCAAAAGGAAATCTCAAAGTTCTGCAGGGAATTTAAAATGCAGAAAATTCCTAAGCCTCCCAGTCTTGCAGAAAAAGTCGATATGTGTGTGTGTTTACAGTGGAGTAGCTGCTGGCGCCCAGGTAGATACCTCCCTCCACCCTGACACAAACAGCCCTGGGCCCTGGCTGGCTGTCGTGTCACAAGACTGGCAGGCAACCAGCTATGCATGGGAGGCGGGGTACCAGGAGTTTTATGGGTTGCTGTCTGGACATAGAGGCCTCTTGGAGACAAGTCACCTATTGATCCCTGTCTCACTGCAACAGCGTGGGGATGGAGGTAGATTTCTCGTTAATATCACATCTGTTAGTTTCGTTTTGAATGGTGTGACTTAGAGATAAGAACACCGATGTGTATGTGGGCTGTCTGATGTGTAATTTATTCACCCTGAAAATAATGTAGCTGGGAGCCGTCCAAAAACAAGCAGGTGCTAGGCTCTGCTCCTATTTTATTACCTGCTCTGAGCTGTTTACACTGCAAATTCAGACACACATGTATACTTTACATGAAAGTAACATGTTGGTCCCAAGAAGCTGAAGAAGCACTCAACTATTTACTTATTTATCTGAGAGTGTTTGAAACACCCTTTGGGAATACCTCTATGGCCAAATGGGTCCGGCTCAGACACTGACACTGGATCCTTGATGCACTCACGCACACACTCTAAGTGAGCAGCTGTTGGAGGTGCTTGGCAAGAGACAAATTTCAAATTTTAATACCATCCACATTGCTGTACCTGCGTGGTTACCATGTGAAACATGATGTTCGCCGATCGATGCCAAACTATCCAGCACAGAAACAGAAAAAATGAATCATCTTTAAGACATTAAGTTTATGAAAGTGCCAAGACGGTTACTCAGCACCTTTGGAACAAGTAACGCTCCAGACTTAAGATGTTTCCTACCAAAAAGATGTTAAATTTGTTCCGTGTTTTTGTGAACCCGCTGACCGAGATATAAAATCATTCAAAGCAGCTTTTTCATTCATTGTATAAATATAAGACATTACAACGTGTCACAGCATAACTGTGTGTCAATAAACCCAAGGCAACAACGTCTTGCAACTTTGCAGTGTCAAAGTTTTACATGAAACCTTTTTCCACAGGCATTAAGGGTGCACAATTACGGAAATTTTTTAATAATGGAGATTTTTGCCCTGCACTTAAGAACGCTTAGCTGCAAAGACAGAACTGACCCCCAAACCACTGCCATACCAATCAGGTCTCCTTTTTACCACTGGCCTACCAATCAGGCAAGACAGTGGTACTTGGTTTTCTTTGCAGCTATTCCCTGGACCACACTGCCTCTGTAAACATATCCTAGAACAGAGTGCAAAAAGCTTTTCCCTTGAAGAGAATAATCATCTGGATTTTGAAGTATTCCGGATTTAGGAAAATTGACGTTAACAGAGAACATATTTATGCATGGGGTGTTGTATAGATGTGTCTGTACTGCAAGGTAACGCGATTAACTTGCCAGACATTTGAAAATACACCACAAACTACTGCATGATGAATGCATTATGACCAAGAAAAATGTTGCTAACATGAATCATGCGTCATCAGCTCAGACACCCATAACAACCACTCTGTACGGCAAGTAATCACATCCATCCAGCTCATAAAGAAACGCTGAAATCCCCGATGTATCACATTCCATTTGGCCGGCAAAAACTGTGAGTAATAAAGACAGCAGGAACATGATCAACACACTAGTCAAATGTATGTCAAACCCCTCGTACAATTCATTTTACAAATGTGAATGACTTGTCCTACATGTATGCAAAACATCCAGAGGAAATAGAGGGGAATCTCACAGAGGTCAAATACCTTGCTCCTTCCTCATCCACACTAAAGTCCAGCTCAACAGCGGAGCCTTTCACATCAAGCTCATAATATGATAATAAATGAACCAAATCTAAATATTGATGTAATAATCAGGACTTTGTGCCCAAATTACTTGTTTCAGCCATAACAGTGAAGCTTTGACATACATTTCATGTGTCAACACATTTTTGATAGTGAGATCAATCCGTACAAACATTTTGAAAACCTAGTCACCTGTATAAAGTCACCTGTGTCATGTTCTAATGAGGCGAGTGTGAAATGTTTACCCCAGTCCATTTTGATGCTCCCTCGGATCTCTACATCATTATATTAAAATAACAGTTAACGCATTTTCATTTCCATCAACTAAATTCAAGTGGTTTAAAGTAAATAAAATTGTGATAGCACTGTAAACAAGTGATATTTTTTAATTTTCAGTTTTGTTCAATTTGTAACACAGGGGGCATATATTCAGATGATCTATATACTATCTGTTATGTATATTCAAGCTTTTACAAAGTGGCTCATATTGTTGAATTATTTACAAAGTGGCTGAACGGTGTTTCTGTGTGTCAAAATGTGTCTAATTTTTCACCCCCTTTCATGGTTGGCTATCTTAGAATCTTAACTTCGGAGGACACGAATGCAGAATCCTTCTTAAAAATAAGGTGCTTTCCCCACTTACACTAAGCACTGCTGTATAGATTAATTTAAATGTTGAGGCCCGACTGACAGTGCGACCTTACACTTTTGCAGATGGGCATGCGGGTATAAAAATCTGTTTTTCCTTAATTCACAGTTCTTGGTGGATCCCAGGATTGGAATTCAAGAAATGAATCACCCATGTAGTAAGGCTGACAGTTTAAGGAAAATAATGGTATATTGATGTTTAGAACTTCTAAACAATGTAATAAGTATGATGATAATGGTGACATCATGATCACCCGGCCCTACCACAGAGATTCAATAATGCATAAACACATTGCTGACTGCCAAACACATTCGAGGAACGGACAAACCTTCCATTCATAATTAGTAGAATTCAACTAATAATTGCAAACTTTCCACAGTGCTAATGATCAATCCTTCTTTGCAACTGTCAGGCAGTCCTGTGACACAATATTAAAATCAAACAGAAATAATGTGCCGAGGTGGAAGGACTGTGTTCCTTCGTTGAATAAAGTTGGATATGAAACCATTTGACTTCCTTCTTTGAAGGTAAAGAAATGTCCCTACTCATAAGAGGCATCTTCAGTTCTAAAATTAGCACAACTTGGATGGATTAGAATCTCCACAAATGTATTGCCTCGCTCTTTGAGACGAACAATAGCAATGAAGAAGCTTCTTGGGATGTGATGTGAAACATTTTCAACTTTAAGAAAGAAGTACAGTTGCTTCTGATTCAACCTTGATGATAACCATGACCTGTATGAATGAGAATCTAACCTAACACTGGTTGCATTTTTTTTCTCAACTCTAAACCAAGCTTCTACCACTGATGTTACAAGTTAAGGCTCATGCTTACTGTGGCCCTTTAACGGCATACACTGCACAGCCATAACATTATAACCAATAGTGACATTTAAACAACATTGCTTATTTTGTTATAATGGAACCTGTCAGTTTGTGGGATACATTAGGTAGGACATGAACCGTCTGTCCTTAAAGCTGATGTCTTGAAAGCAGGGAATAAAAAACCAACAGTGGCGATTGAACAACTTTAACAAGGGCCAAATTGTGATGGCTTGACAACAGGGTCAGAGCATCTCCAGAATTGCTGATCTTTTGGGGTATTACAGATCTTCAGGGGTTAGCACCTCCCAAAGAGGTCTAAGGAAGTACAACGCATAACGCATAACGAACACATACCCAAGGTCATGGGCGGCCAAGGCTCACTGACTTGCTCACGCCTGAGCCCATGGAAGCGCTACAGTAGTACAAAGTAATGCCAGTAGTAATAGACAGGTGTCAGAATGCACAGTCCATCAGAAGCTATTTTGATGGTAAAAAGGAAAACTAGACAATATTTAGGCAGGTGCTTTAATGTTATGACTGATGGGTGTAACGCTCTGTAGGTCAGGTGCGGCAAACACCTTTTATCTACGTCATAGCTTTCCTGTTGACTGTGCAGGTAACCCAGCAAACAAGAGAGACCACAAACACAAGAACCTGAATAATTCAAAGCAGTGTAATGCAATACCCTCTTATTGTGGCGATGTTAAAAATTACGGAAAATAACCAACGCACTCCTTTTCATTTTGCACTGGATCAAGACGACGGAAATTCTGCGCCGTTACCCCACCTTGCTGTTACATATAAAAGTTAAAACACGGCATGAGGTACCATTTTTATTCCTTAAAGCCGGAACATTGAACCCAATGACCAGCTAGCTCAGGATGAAGTCGCACATATCTGACAGTAACGGTCGAGTAGAAATGCTTCACGCTGACTTGACTCACTCGATTAATCAACCTTGTGCTGCTAGCTTCATAGAAACCAGTCATGTTTCTGAGACTAAACAGTTAAGCTGGAGGTTGATTAAGTGTTACATCACACATGCACCTAACCTAAGTGCTGGAGTAAGATGATCGTGGGTCGTGACTAACCCGGAGGTAGCAGATAAAATCAAACGTTGAAAAAACTAATAAGCTAAATAAAAGTCATTGTAGGGTTACTTTGTTGGTGCACAACTTTGAATGCATCGTTCAACCTGCACTGAGCTAGTTGACAACTCGTAAAGCTAATGAAATATTCAACAACTAATTCTATAGCGCATGCCTCATGTGCCAAAAAAAAAAGGGATAGAATGCTTAGGAAGATGGCTTGGACCAAGTTTGCAGAGGTGGCTATAATGGTTACGATTATTCTTTGGAAAATATATATTTACGGACAATACACATGCTTACATAAACGCAATTGAGGCGTTCAAATGCATGGGATTCATGCACCGTTTACACCAACTTTATTCTCACATTATCCACTATTTATTCACCATTATTGAAAACTCCCATTCATGTGCTTTATGCCTGCTGCCGTTAAATGTTTATTTTTCGATAAGGACACTAAACCGTTACATTTGATAGCAAGTGGCTACTTCAAGCCTGGCTAATCAGCAGCTAACGCTAGCTACCGTTAACGCTACAAGCGAGAGTAACCCCTCAATGCTTACCTTAGCGGCCTCGCTGGTGCTTTTTCATCGTCTCGTTTAGTGTTCCAGAATAAAAGTAGGGTAGACGCTTCCAAGATGTGAAACTCTTAACTTTTCAGCCTCTTCATAGATAGAACTGGGCTTAGAATCCCAACCGACAAAGTAATTTCTCCACCAGTTACAACAACAACGTCAAGCGATGGGTTAGCACGCCCCCATGAGAAGCTAGCCAATCAAAGTGGAGAGTCTATTTAAATGACAGACCTTAACACCAATGGTTGTGCTCAGTGACTTTGATTGATGATCCAAAATAGAAACATTACCCAATCACAACGTCAGAGTGCAAAACAAGTGGTTGCCGATTGGTCCGCAGAAAAATAAAGGATGAGGGGTTGGAGCTGAAGTAGCCTATGTGTGTAGAGAATGACAGGCGCTTTGGAGTTGACAAAATAGTTGGGGCGGTATCAGTGCCTCGATGAGGTCATCTTGAATGATGTGAAGACTATGTCACTTGCAGTGCTAAATAAAACGCAGTAGAGCACAGCGAAGCCACATTTTAAAAAGTTTAATTGTCCCCAAGGAATACAAAACAAAAAATTTGAGTACAATAAATTGCACAAACTGAAACAACATTTTGAGGGAAACATGAAAATCATACACAAACTACCTATAAGTTGGTTTTGAAAGTAAGTCTCGTTTCAAATGGCTAGAGCGTAACTGACGTGCTTTTGTTGCAAGGTATACCAGCTTAAGAAAAAAAGAAAAAGCTGCCATCAACCAATGCTATTATGTTATTCACCTTTAGAAGCCAAATTCCTTGTGTAGTAATTTGAAATTTGCAAAATGGCATGCCTTAACATTTACTCAAAAATATTCTAAAAACACTTAGAAATTAGCTTCTCATGAGAGGAAGAGGATGATAAACTGTTTCAGTGACAGACGACGACTCTTGCCAATGACAACTGCCAGCTTCAACGCCGTCTCCTATCTGGACTTCTGCTGCGCCTCCGTCCTCCAGGCCTGTGAGAAACAATAACACCATTAAACACATTACATAAATTATTCAGATCACTTTTACAAAAACTGTTATAATATCTGAATTATCAACATTACAACCTTGGGGATGTTACTTTCTACGAGACAATGAAATTCCACTAAACATTACATGAAAACGATAATTTTACTGGACATTTTTCTACCAGCACTTGGTAACCACATTCCAAACTCACCTTCTCTTGCTTTTAGGGGGTCCTCTAACAAATCCCCAGTCCACGCTGATAGGCTGACCCATCATGTCCTGACCATTCAGCCCTTCCATGGCCGCCTGGGCCTCCTTGTATGTCTCATACTCCACCAGTGCATAACCCTAAGGACAGTTATCAGGATGTTGCTTGAGTTAGTGCATTTTTAGCAACACTGTCATGTTAATTTTACACGTGATAATACTGTGTCAATAAAGGAACACAACCTTAACGACTGATCGTTTCAGCTCAGACCTAGTTCAAATCATTGAATATACAAAAAGTTTTTACACCACTCGGTTTCTATTCAAATAGTCTGCAGTAACCAAGACATTCTTTGTTTGATTGAAGTGAATGGAGGAGCTTTGGACTTCATGCTTAAGCGATGCTGCCATCTTCAGGCTTAAGGGAAAGATGAAGCTTGGAGTCCCAACAAAGTCTTTCCCTGCTTGATCACATGGTTCAGTAGAACTTCACTGTCAAGTGATTTTTATTGATGTTGAGTTAACATTATGGGGGGAATCATTCGCACCTCTCCCCAGTGTTTGAAATATCAAGTGCATCCACTATTTTTTAACGAAAAATTTGTGCAAATTCAAAACTCACAAATATGCTATTGAAGCTTGTTTTCTCACCTTTAGATAGCCTGTTCTGCGGTCAAGGTTTAGGTGCACATTCTTGATTTCTCCAAACTCTGAAAACTTGTCGTGGATATCTTCCTCTGTGGCTTCTTCATGTACACCAGTCACAAACAGGATCCAGCCCTCAACAGCTGCAACAAGACAAGCACAATAAAAGGCCTCAGAGATCTCATAATAAATAATATAATAAGCCAGGAAGAGTGAGAAATACTGCAGTTCTCATTCATAGCATGTATGACTCCACTGTTCTGCTTTACCCTAGTCGTGACAACTGGACCGCTGCGAGACCCCTCACTATTTCCCACCCACGTTTTAGAAACAGCGTGGGAAATGTTACTTGCATGAGCAAATAATATATTTTCTCCAGCACATAGACCATTTTCCTGAACCTTTATTTATTGGACATAATATACAAAACATTGTAATGTATTTGAGAGCTGGATGAATATGGTGACATGTGAATTATTCATGTTAGCTACATTTTTATTGAGCTTCAGGGGTTCATCATTCTGCAGTTTGTGGTGTGTTTTTAGGTTGTTGAACAAGTTAGTCATGTTACTTAGTGGCGTAGACATAGCTCTAAAGTACTCTTTGATTATAAGCTCGTCAGGAATACTCATGCTAAACACAAAATATATATGTATATTGATGATCCAACATATGTATATGTAGGAAGCACTTGAAGATTTGTATTATATGGAGGGATCATTTTCATAACGCAACCGATGTTCGATCGTGTTCATTTAATTTTGCTAAGGGATAATCACTAACAATTTAATTTGGATCAATTATACAAAAAAAAAAAGCTTTCATAACCCCTGGACGGATATTAAGGTTACATAGCAGAAAAATCTTGAGAAAATCTTTGACTTAAAGGCTTTTCCATTATCGGGGCTCGTCCCAGGGATTATCTGTTTCCACCCATAGGCCGGTACTCTGCTGGCTACCAGTACCAGTGATGGCATTTGTTAATCAGGGCCCCGACTCATCCGGTTTGGAATAAGTTTCATGTTCCACATAAAGATTTGGTATTAGTTTTACGCCGAAGGCCCTCTCTAAAACAATCCTGCCCATTTCTCCGTGCTTGGGGGGAGCAGCACTAGCAGTACACTGAATTTTATCTTTTCTATGGTAATAAAAAGGTTAAGAAACAATAACAGAAAAAAATAGGCCATAAATTAAATGTATTATTAAATTACAGCACATCTTTAATATTAACAGAATGCTTACATCTCTGAGGGCCTGGTTCATCCCCGTCCTGCTCCACAGTATCATAGTCCTCTTTGACTCTGGACCTGGCTCCTTCATCTGGAAACAACACAGAAATATGTTTAACATTACTTACTGCTGCCAAACATGGTAACATGCTACCATTAAATACAATCTGTGTGGGATCATCCAGTTTAACAATAGGGGGACTCACCTGACCCAAAACCACGTCCTTTCCTCCTCTTGGCTTTTTCCTTTAACTTGTGGATGCTCTCTGATGAAGATGAAAAAGTTCAGTGTGATGATCCATTCTCCATACGCAAGTTTAGCAACGAGGATAGTTGACCAAAAAATTGGTTGTGTAATTTAAAACAGTAATCAGAAAATATGCGGCGGATAATGCACAAATACTGAAATGCGTCAAGCTCTAACTTACAAATATTGTGTTACTAGGAAGATTCAACTAACTTGGTGGCAGCAAACGAGGCCTAAAATTGATACATTAGATCCAAAACGTATGAATTTAATGTAAGACACGCGATTAATCCGAAAACCATCTGCAATCTTCTGGTAACTGAAGGGGATAGGAACCTTTATATCTTAAAAGAACAGTGACGCTGCTCGGCTACAAACAGCGTTTCACTGAAACACCAATGCGTTGTTAGCTTAATATTAGCTTGCTAGCATTTTCAGGCCTACAACAACGCGGGACAATTTTCGTCGACGTCCACTTTTATTTTAAAGTTATATTTCAATATACAGACATTATTCGAAAGTGTTTGATTTGGCACATAAGCTGCCGATAGACATAGTTTTATTATTACCATCACCATCCTCATCCATAGGAAAGTCCTCGCCTCCCGCCTCATGTAGGTCGAGCACGTCCGCCATGTTGACTGTGTATGAGTGTCTGAGAGACGCTACGCAATTTGAGTACGCAAAGAAACAGCAGCGTAGCGCCCGTTGCCAGGTTGCGGAAAAAAAAGGAACTCCAGTAAATATTACGCATTCTTAAAAGCAGCGAAACGTCTTATCCTGTTCCAGTCTTTCCAAACAGCAATGCACTGAACAGTAGTATGTATTCAGTTTAGGTCTCAAAGATATTTGCTTGTTACTGATTCTATATAGTCGGGTTTCCGATAGAGATGCGTCTATTTGCATTAATGATACGAATGTTTTTTTTCGATGTATGAAATGTGATATTATCTATTAGTCACAAGAGCAAATCCTGCGGAGCCCCTGAAGTCCCCTGAGAGAAAAAAAGTATCTTTTGCGCACAGGATAATAACTTACAGCTAAATTGTCTTGTGCGCACAAGATGATTTACTGTTGGTCCATAAGGGTCTTTTGATGGAAAAAACCACCACATAACATATAATGGGCTGAAAAGGGCTTATAAAGTTTTTATTTTCACTTCGAAATGCCCTACAATTAGTTGAAGCGTATGTCAATATTGTCAAGTCCACTATTGCCATACACCATGCTGACTAATATTACTTCCGCCGTGATCTTTCAAAATAAGAGCGTACGTAAAATACACCAAGCAGCAAACGGAAACAAAAGCATGTGTCTATGCCATTCACAGTCAAATTGGGAATATTTAAAGGCAACAGGCGGCAGCTACATTAGTGGTTTTCAAAAAAAAAACAGGCCTGCTTTTGCAATGCTTCAGGGGCTCTGTAGCATCCACATGGGGCACCAATATTAATTTCTGCATTTATTTATCCATTCATTTTTGTTTAAAAAACTGATGCAACCCCAGCTTTGTTGTCAGAATTTTGAAATTAATAGTTTACTCTCGAGTTCCTAAAAAGTAATGCAAAAAAGTTCGGAAAAACACTGAATACTCACTTTATCCTCATACGAATAATAAAAAAAAATAACATTTTGATTATAGTTTGATTCTGATAATTCTGAATTTCATGCAATCCTAACTTTAATATTACAATTCTGACTATAGCCTCTTGTTCGTGGACTCCCATAGGTAACGGCCTCCACCAACATCAGTGTTATCCAAGGGTGAATCATCTTTCACGCCACGCAGACGTGACTGTTGCTATGATTTCTTTTTTTCAACCAACACCACCAGGTTCAAGCAGTGAAGGAGGCTACAACTCCTGTATTTAAATATATAACTTTCAGTTTAACAGTCCGGCAGGGTTCAATTTGCAAAGCAATGTTGACATCTAGTGGCATATCTGGGAATCACGTCACCTCCAAGGTTGTCAGAAGAATCCAGGAAGGTTTGAAAAAAGGACCAGTAGGATGTTCTGTGATTTATTTATGGATGATTTGATAAGGACAGGTGAAGTGTACATGGATAAAAAGAGGGGGAAAACCTGCACAATGCAAATGTCATATTAGTTTTAGCAAATGCTAACTAACAACACTCGTCCCTTAGAATGGACTTTATATAACCAAGAGATTGAAGCGTTGAGGTAAAAGCAAAAAGAAAACCTACCTTTGCAGTCAGCCCTCGGAGCTGCTCTGTTGGATCTCCAGCCGTGTAATGTAATATAATCGTGATAGATATTTAAGAAAAAAAGGAAGGGAGTGATTCCATTTTAACACAAGCTTTAAATGTTGAAAATGAATGAAGCATAGAATCACATGTTTGGTTTAAAATTCACTAATGATGATATATTGGGTTTTTTTCCGTTAAGGCTTCTAAGGACAAATTCTATCGCTGAATGGTTGGATTGGACTGAACAGGAAAACTGTCGTACAAATGTCACAGCAAGACCCTGTCAAATGGCTAGCAATTTTATTTTCATTTTCAGTCCCACTGCAAGGCTTCTGAGAGAAGCAGGAGTCAGAGGGCAGGACACACACATGCAATTTAAGCGTTTTGACAAAGGAAAAGTCACTGGCAGTGGCTGAAAAGAAGCGGTCCCACCCAGAGGTGAGCCATTACACACACAATGATCAGCCTGTGGTGGTCCTGCTTCGACTGAGGCTGTCTTGCGCTGAAAGACCAATGCACCAAGTGATGCTGAGATACACAGGTACAGATTTGCAACCACGGTGGCCGCCAATGTTCACATCCATGAATCAGGACCAGCTCAGTACAGTGCTGAAACTTCAGGGTTTGTAACAACCGATCTACCGATTGAATCTTGTCACCTTTTAATCATTACATTCATGAAAGTTGATGGGTGATTTGGGACGACCCCATCACATTATAAATGTTATTTTGAACATTGCAAGGTCGGGGGGTTTTTTTAATGTATTTTTCAGTTACACACAGACTCATTTGAACGTTTCTTAGGCTGGAATGGCCATAAGGTGGAGCAGTGGGTATAGGTGTAGGTGTGAATGTGAGCATGTCTGCCATTATGTTTCAGCCCTGAGATGAATCGGGGAACAGTGAACAGGATAATTGCTTAAAGTAAATGGATCTATGGGCAGAGATTACCATAACATTGGGTGAAACAGTGGGGCATGCATTATGGACAAGACGTCAGTTATTAGCTGGAGAGTGTTGCTGGGGAGAGATATTCTTCTTAGCCTGTTGCCATCGTAACCTGACCACGGATAAACGGGAGTAATATGGATGTATAGACGAACACATGGAACCAATTTCTCTATGTTTTCTCGCTGACCATTATTTAGCATGTTTCTGGTCTTGCAGCTTTTACAGCATATCTGTAAATCGTACATCAAATGTGTCGCTGGCTCAGGACTGCTCAGCTATCCGCTACAGTAACAACCGGACAAACGATAGTTGTAAAAAAAATGCAAAAATCAAAGAAGTGAAAGAGGAATTCACTCAATCAGCTTAATCTGTAACCATGGCAACGGGGCAGTCCTCGTAGACCTCAAACACATCAAGCCACATGTCAAAGACATCACCGCCATCCCATTACATGTTTCAAAGAAATCATTACTTCAACTATTAGACAGGAAGTTGCTCTGGCTCCATTGTTCGTGGTTCAATATGCTCCAAGCCTAAAATGTTTTTGTGCTCCTGCTGTGGTTCCTTCAGTACTTCTACTATTACTGACATTTGTACTACTGGAGGGCTTACGGAGTCACATACGGTGAAAAGACCCCGGTTCATACAGAGAAATGGTCCAGGTTCATACAGTGATCTGGTCCAGGTTCATACAGTGAAATGGTCCAGGTTCATACAGAGAAATGGTCCAGGCTCATACAGTGAAATGGTCCAGGTTCATACAGTGAAATGGTCCAGGTTCATACAGTGAAATGGTCCAGGTTCATACAGTGAAATGGTCCAGGTTCATACAGTGAAATGGTCCAGGTAAATAATCCGTAATCCGCATATAATAAAAATTCCCGGTTCATACAGTCTTATAGTCCAGGTTCATACAGCAAAACAGTCCAGCATTATACAGTGAATCAAACCAGGTTCATACAGTGAAAACCTCCAGGTTCATACAGTGAAAACATCCAGGTTCATACAGTGATATGGTTCAAGTTCATACAATGAAATGGTCCAGGTTCATACAGAAAATTTTCCAGGTTCCTACATTGAATCAAACCAGGCTCATACAGTGAAACAAACCAGGTTCATAAAGTGAAACAAACCAGGTTCATACAGTGAAACAAACCAGGTTCATACAGTGAAACAAACCAGGTTCATACATTGAAACGGTCAATGAAACAATCCAGGTTCAAACTGTGAAAAGATCCAGGTTCATACAGTGAAATGTTCCAGTTTCATACAGTTATATGGTTCAGGTTCCTACAGTGAAATGGTCCAGGTTTGTACAGAGAAATGATCTGTGGACATAGAGTGAAACAATCCAGGTTCCTATAAATAAAATGGTCCAGGTAAATAATCCCAGGTTTATACAGCAAAATCTAGGTTTATAGACTGAAACAAACCAGGTTCATACAGTGAAACAATTTTGGTTTATACTGTTAAATAATCCAGGTTCATGCAGTGAAACTGTCGTAGTTCATACAGTGAAATGGTCCCGGTTCATACAGTGAAATGGTCCAGGTTCATACAATGAAATGTTCCAGGTTCATACAGTGAAATGGTCCAGGTTCATACAGTGAAATGGTCCAGGTAAACACAACGTAATAATCTAGGTTTATAGACTGAAACAAACCAGGTTCATGGATCAGGTGGATGGACAAAAGAGAGTGTGCCAGTGAGTGAAGTGTGCCAGTCCTCCAACAGAGGAAAAAGTGAACTGTAGAGAACTTAGAGAGCGTTTGAGTGAACTTAGAGAGCGTTTATTACAGTGTCGTACAGTAGACGACACTACTGTACGACACCGAGAGAGAGAGAGTTCACCAGTCTGAGATATGTCATCTGGTAGGTTCACTAAAGTTCAGCTGAAGTGTAGACGTGGTCACATTAACTAATGTGACTACAGACGGTCACTGTCCAAATATTCTCTGGAAATCCGATATGTAACACATTTTAAACAAGTGTTCTGTTTACATGTGTACATGTTTGCCAATCTGAAATATTTTCAAGAAAACAATTCTAAGACAGTTCCTGGCGTCAGTGTAATAATAATAATAATAATAATACATTTAATTTATAATGCACTTTACATTTGGATCAAATCTCTAAGTGCTACAAGGCAAAAGCAGATAAAAAATGGACCTAATCCAAGATACGGAGAGATAACAGCTGAGCTGAACTTTAATCCTGTGGATGTTGAACCAACGTACAGATGTGAGAACGTCCACATCGTCTCATTATTAACATGCTGCCATTTAGCTGATTGTGACATCTATGAGTCCAATCATACTAATAGTCCATGAACCAGAGCTTGTGCAGGACCAGCCAGGTCCACCCACAGCACTGGTTCCTGAACCAAAATCCTGGAGAAGGGCTTGACTTTAATTCTTCTCCGGGGTTGGCCATGGTGAGAGGCGTGGGGCGGGGGTGGGAACATTCACAAGCCCCCGTCTGACTGCCTCAGTGGCGGAGTTTTCCCTGGAGAAGGAGGGGGTGAAGGTTTCAGGAGGGAAGGCTCTGACTGTTACTTAACAGTATTAAGACCATCTGGTCTTCTCGGAGACTCTGACTGATGTCCGAGAAAGAGACCCAGTCAGGGACTCTGTGGTTCTTCTGGGTGACTTCGACGGCCATGTTGGCAATGACGGAGAAACCTGGATTTGGATGGGGAGAAACGGTCTACCTGATCTAAACCAAAACGGGGCTTTGTTTTTGGACTTCTGAGTTAGTCCTGGGCTTTCCATAACAAACAACAATCCTTCGGTTAAATGGGACAGCAATGTAGAAGAATTAGATTAGATAGATTCTCGGTCCATCCACGCGCCCACCGGTTTTAAAAAAAAATATATATATATATGATAGAGAAAATAGGCTTATGCTGTTGTCCCTTACAGCAAGGGCGTATCCTCAAAAACCCCAAATCCCCTGCATTATACAAGCAACTCCCTGGAAAATTATTAGAAAAATTATATTTGAAAAACATCATTTTGGTAAAAAAAAAAAAAAAAACCCGTTATGAGTAAAACACAAACTATTAGAGTAAAGTAGTTTAAACATATACGTGATAGAGCCCGTCAGGTTCAGTCATAGGTACCTCATTTGGACTAAATTGGACCGACTCTTGAGAAAAAAAGGAACGAAAACCTTTGGAGATAACGTTGGAAATATGTAACCGGCATCTCCCCAAATCAATCCACTTCTTCCACGCACTAAAGTCTATGGGAGTATAAGATTTGAATATGACTGATGGAATATATGTTGAGGTATTGCGTTAACATAAACTATTCGGGGATATAATATATAAAGTTTAATGCAAAGTAGTGCAACAACTGCAGAACAATCAGTGTTTGATTGACAGCTGGATTCAATATTTTTCAGGGAGTTCTTTATTCTGGAGTCTTTTGAAATGTACGAAAACCACTCCTTTTGATACCCTCTATTTCATTTGGATGTCTTGTGACGTCTTTACGTTCATGGAGTATACAAAGTCCAATAGGATTCTAGATACGGACCGGCCCAGAACATATGTACCAGTGTTCCTGGTTGCACTTTGGGCAGAACTGAGAATATTGAGGTTTGAATCTATGCAACCCGCCAGGGGAATAATAATCTATATTATTACTGACCTAATTTTGATTACAGGAAACGGCTCCAATAAAGAAAAAAAGAATAAGCAGTTTAAAATGAATAGATGAAAAGAAATAGCATTAATATGTCAAATAATAATATAAACAATGATGATGATGATGATTAATAATAAATAATAACAATTGCTAACAATAATAAAGATAATAATAATAATAAAATCAAAGGTTTAATCATCCCGATTATTCCCGACTAAGGAATGCACCGCAAAACCAAGTGGAACAAGAACAGATGCATGAGCAGGTTTCTAAGACACAACGTCCAAACTTCATTGGACAATATCCTTCATCGTTATAGCAGTTGAAGGTTATAATAGTTGAAGGTTATAATAGTTGAAGGTTATAGCAGGACCACTATTAGCAGGAGGAGCACATGTTGGCAGAAACTTCCTAGAAATCTGGCTTTACCAGGGAAAAGTCTTTTTCTCTCCAGGTGAAACAGGGAGTTTCCCCGTATGATAACACGCATGGAGACGACAGTATCTTCTCTCAGATGTTCAGGAATGACTTTATCAGGATATGATCCCAGCCTGCTGTAGATTAGGCACACAGCACGGAGCCACTAGCTGATAAGAAGATGAAGAAGATTAGGGTCAAGGGTCAACAGGCTGACTCACTCGAGTGGCCTAATTGTTTGGAAGACAATGAATGAATGAAACCTCGTCATCATGATAAAGACCCTCCCAAAGGAAAACCAGGATTCATCCCATGCTCCACATTATAATGTGTATAACCGATTCTATTATCAACATTATATGTAGTAGATCAATTAATTAAAGTCTCATATACCATTAATTGTCTGATATGACAACTAATGGTAGTTGGAGCTGCTCCTCTTAATGGCTCCCTTGCTTCTAACTTTACTACATGAATATTCTAATCAGTGACTACATTTATATATATATATATATAGTTTTATTTAGTGCAATGCGCAATTTGTTTCTTTATTCTTTGATTAAATATTTTCGTGCTCATTTGTGCCTTTGTCATGGCAGTGGGAGCAGCACAAAACATGGAATCTGACCGATTTAAGCCACTTCCATATGTGGTTCTGAATCAGACACAGATGGGATATTTGAAATGCAACCTCAGTCTCAACCGTCAGATTGGAATTCACGTAACTTTGACGTCATCTTCCATCGACATTCATAATGGAAGCTGGGCTGACCAGAGTCGCTTTTCACTCTAAAACATCACTATAAACGCTATAAACATCACTATAAATGCTATAAACATCACTATAAATGCTATAAACATCACTATAAATGCTATAAACATCACTATAAATGCTATGAACATCACTATAAACTCTACAAACATCATTATAAACGCTATAAAGACCATTATAAACGATATAAACACCATTAAAAATGCTATATACATAACTATAAACATCATTATAAACTATAAACACGAGTACAAACGCTATGCTAACCACTATAAACGCTATAACAATCATTATAAATGCTATAAACATCACTATTAATGTTATATACATCACTATAACCTCTATAAACATCTCTATAAACTCTATACACACAATATAAACACTTTAAACATCACTTTGAATGGTATAAAAACCTCTAAACATGCTATAGAAAACATTATAAACGCTAAAAACCATCACTATAAATGCTATAAACATCTCTATAAATGCTATAAACATCACTATAAACTCTATAAACAACACTTTAAACTCTATAAACATCTCTATAAACTCTATAAACAACATTTTAAACTCTATAAACATCTCTATAAACATCTCTATAAACTCTATTAACACCAGTATAAACGCTTTAAACGCCACTATAAATGGTTTAAACACCTCTATACATGCTATAGAAAACATTATAAACGCTAAAAACATCACTTTAAATGCTATAAACATCACTATAAACTCTATAAACATCTCTATAAACTCTATAAACATCACTATAAACTCTATAAACATCTCTATAAACTCTATAAACATCTCTATAAACTCTATAAACATCTCTATAAACTCTATAAACATCTCTATAAACTCTATAAACATCTCTATAAACTCTATAAACACCAATATAAACGCTTTAAACGTCACTATAAATGGTTTAAACGCCTCTATACATGCTATAAACTGGACTGTTATTATTGATATATTAATGAGTATGAAACATTTTAAGATTTATTGTGGTGAACACAAATAAAATGTTCCTAGTTCATGATGAGTTATGTTGGCTAGTGGCATGTTTATTTTATGACTATATATACCATACATATAAGTAGAGCCGCTCTAAGATGTTCCGTGATGAAGAGGAGTTATCTGAATGAGTGAACTTTGTGTCTGCTGTGTGATGGCTATCAAGCATCAAAGGTCAGCCAACTCAAACACTGCCCTCATCTTGTCCGTCCCCTCCTTTGCCCTGGAGTCACTGATTGAGTGGTGATAAGCCGTGATTAAGTCATCGTCTGGAGCTTTAAAAACCTCGGGCTCGCTGACAGAAAGCACCGTTAGGTCCAAGAAGCCCCAGGAGTTACAGGTTCGTCCTTCGGCTGCTTCTCTATCGCTGTTTCTATGAGACTGTAGACAAAAATGTTTTATTTAAAGAAGTCCCACTGACTGTTATTACACTGTTACTATACTGTTATTTATATTTCTTGGAGAGAGAGAGAGAGAGAGAGAGAGAGATATCACACATATTGTATAACTGCTTTAAGACACTTTATTATCGTTAACTCTGTGACTGATTCTTTACCTTTTCTCCAGGTTGGTTTGACCATTCGCCGCTATGAAGTTCTCCCTCATCGTCGCTCTTGTTGTTGTTCTGGCTGTCGCCCATGGTAAGACATTTTTATTTATTCATAATGCATTTTAATGATCACTTATAGATTATAAACCACATAAACAAAAGTTCTGAATGTCTTGTTGATTTAATCTACGCAGCTACAAGCATGTTTCATCACAACTTAACCAGTGTGACCAGTTTTTCCTTTAAAGTTGCTCATCACGGGGTCTTATAAAGTTTTTATAAAGATTCAAAAAAGTTAACTAAGTCGATTCTGATTTTCTAAAAGTCCAAAATGGTGATTTTCTCAGTTTTACTCCTTAAAAAGTCAAAATACACCCGTGTATTATTCACAAGGTCCTAAATATTTTCACGTTTATTAAGTTTATTTCTTTCTAATATGCTCATTTAAATGCTTTTCAATCCTTTGGATCAAAAAAACCCAGTATTTTATTTTTTTTTTTACACACAGAGTTCTCTAAATAAACAAGCTTACTTTGCATATATGTATATATATTTTATATTTCTATTTCATATTTTATCTGGCATGGATGTAAAAAAATTGTAAAAGCATTTCAAATGTCTTAAATTGAAGTGATTAAAACCTGCAGAGCTCCTGCAGAGACGCTGTTAGAACTCTGACGGCGTGATGGTACTACTCCAACTGTCTGATAACTGTAGAGGCTTCAGATGAAGATGCAGTCATGTGTTTTCACAGGCTCTGATGCCATGTCAGTGGTGAAGCGTGACGTCCAGGCCGAGGTGGACAAAATCACCAAGATGATCCAGGACATGTCCGCCAGCTTCAGCTCCACCACCAACGAGATGGTGGAGCGGGTGAAGGCTATGGAGATGACCAACACCGCACAGTAAGTCCAATCTACTGCTTCAACCCCCAACATGCACCAACCAGGCTGCGTTCGGCATCTCATGGATGTCTTAGGGAGAAAATCAGATTTTTCTGTCTGGTTATTTTGAATCGGCTTGTAATGTTTGGAGTGTCAAGAAGAATTTATTTGATTTAGAGGCAAGAAAAGGACAAATGAAAGTTCAAGAGGGACTATCTTTTTTTTTCTCGGCAGCTTTTGAATTGATAATTTTTCTTCTCCAGAGAATATCTGAATAAACTAAAAGACTTTGCATCACTCAACATCAAACCTGACAAATAGTTGTATCTTTTAGTATCTTGGACTTTCTGCATTGTTTATGTTTTGTTGTTTCTCTAAAAAAGGGATTGTCGAACTGACTCTTAGAGGAGGTCATCTTGTCTGGAGCATTTCTGGCTTCACTCTCTCTTCCTCAACAGTCGTTTGATATTTCCAACTAAAAACCCCTAATTTAATGTTTTGTTGTTTCCATGGAAACCTGATTTTTCTGACGTCTGCATCTTCTCCACCACATACCAGGCAAACTATACTTCCTAGCTCAGCGAACTTCATACATACATACATATATACACGTATATAAAAGGCTTATGTCTTCACAAAACTTTATATATACATAGAAAATACAAAAGTAGTTGTGCCTTTGGGTGTTTTCAATATTAGACCATTCAGTTTTGTTTGGTTACCATGGCAACATGTTGCCATGGTAAACTACACATTCGATTTTCACCTTATCCAAATAAAGGATCCATTATAGACGGTTGTTGGTTCACATCTTCACAACATATATCCAAAAATAATCTAAGCCTTGCGCTCGGACTGTGAACATGTTATACACTGATGGATTCTTTTTCTTTGCATATTTTTGAGTTATTTTATTAGTTATTCACTACAACTTTTTACTGCACAAGTTTATTCATTCGAATTTCCAAAATACTCAAATATTTATAAAATTATAGAAATTGCATAACAGAACAAGACTTTGGAGAAAACAACATTTATTGTTGCAGCTACTTGCAAAACGAAAGGCTTGGTGCTAAATATTGGTATTAAATGATCCGTTTGAGGTGAAACTCTGGTGTTGGACCGCTCAGGAGGGGAAAACCAAACCCTTCTTTATTTAAATGTTAGCAGTGATGAACACGAGGTTTTCATCTCCTCCACCTGCTTACAGGTCCTACATGGAAGATAGCAGATCCAAGATCCAGCCCCTGGTTGACAGGGTCCAGATTGAGGCAGCCAAGCTGCAGGAGCAGGTCAAGCCCTTCATCGCCAACATCGAGGAGGAGTTCAAGCCCGTGATGGACAACTTCAACGCTCAGGTCCGGCCTATGACCGACAACGTCCACGCTCAGGTCAAACCTCTGACCGACATGATGGTGCAGTTCTTCCAGCAGGTGATGGACCAGACCAAAGCCCTGCTCCCCCCACAGTAAATTTGGTTCTTTCCAGCTGCACTGACCGGGCCGGAGCTCGCTCTGTGCTTCAGTGACTGTCAGACTCCTCCGTCTCTCCACACGTTTGAATGTCATCAATAAAGGGGTTTGAAAGTGGCCACTGTGAGCAGACTGGTTCTTGGGGTTATTCAAATAAAGCAATGTCAAATTTATTAGGTTCATTTATGAACAGCCAAAGGCTGAGTGATTAAATCCACTGTAGCGGGATCTAATGAGAAGTGCTGGGGTCCGAATCGATACAACCTCTGACCTTTGGGTCACCTGTGCTTTCCATCATTTATGGTTCCATATTCTGAAGCAGGCTGTCAAATAGGTTGGAGTCCGTGGAAAACATCAGGCTGATGAAATCAAGTCGAATTCATGCAGCATTCTATTCAGACTGATAATTAACCCGGGTGGTGTATGAAGCTGAACAGAACCTGCTTCGTTTAATCTTATCTCAGCGACCGTTAATCTCAGGAGGAATGAAAATTAAATCACTTCAAAACATGTAAAAAACAAACAACAGCTGATAAACATCAGATGTATTTGATTTTTAATTAATAGTTGAATACAGTCGGTCACTTTGTGATAAATACATGAAATACATTTGTTTTACATTCTTAACAATCCTCAGAATGAGAAATTTACATCAGGCATTTAATTCCACGTGAAGAAAAAAAACGGTGAACCGGTGTAAGTTTGACAAATTCCTTTTTTGCAAATTGCCTATTAACATTTTTCCTACCAGTCAAATTCCCCCATTTCCCGGCATCCCATCCAGACAAAAACGACGTAAGGTACCACAAACCGCAGCGACGTGAGCCAATGAAATGATGCTTAAAGGATTAATTGGCATCAAAATCAAAGAATATAGACATTTAAAGATAGAAAGTGGGTCAGAATTAAAAACAGTTCATTCATTATCTACCAATAAATCACCCAAAATCCAAATAATATGGATTGGTACATTATTATTATTTTTTTGACATTTCTATCAGTTCTATCCGCGCAAAGGTTTAATTTCTAAAATCTTGGCGCTAAAACCCAGTTGACACCCAGAACACCTTAAACCCACATGCTGGTTTCACAGATGAAAAAATGGAGTCAAATCTTTGCTCCTGATCAAAAAATGAAATAAAAATTAAACCGTAAAACCGATTTAAATTGAAACGAGGCAGAAAAAAAAAATCCCCATAAAAGTTGGTACAACATGCTGACAAATGTCATTTTTACTGATCTGAAGGGCAGCACTTCTTAAAGGCTCCACTTTTTTACATCGACCATAATATTCCTTTTCGGAGAAACGTGTCTGGGTTCTAATGGGTTTTAAGACACTCTATTATTACACAAGCACTCAAAGGGAAATCAGATCACAGCGTCAGAATCTGTGAGATGTTCTACAGGATGTTGAAGCCTGCGTCTCGGAGCAGTAAGGGAGACAATGACTTGTTGTCAGTTTAGCCACAAAACAACAAAATCACTAGTCTTCCACGCCGCTCTGGACTCCTTCATCCACTCCCAGGAGATTGACACTTCTGTTCTCAAAATAGGTGCCACACTTTATTTTAGCAGATTAAAAACATGCAAAACATTTTTTCCCCCCGCTAGAAAGAAACAAATAAATTACTAAATGCAATTATTCATCCATTTGCTTGCGTGCGCCTCTCCAGTTCTGCTGCCAGCCTACAGGATGAACTCAAGGTGGCCTCCTTGAGCCAACGCCTGATCCCAGACCTCCCGTGGGAAATGAGGGAGGGCTGGAGGCGCTTTTCACAAAGCCACCATCCTTCAACTTCCTCCAGCCCCCAAAGCTCCGGGTTGAAGGCCGGAGCCTGTTCGCCTCGTTAGAAGAGGCGGTCGCGAGCGACCTTCTCCTTGTGCTGGCCGAGATTAAATGAATAAATTGGCAACCAGTCAAAGAGCTCCAACTGTTGCTCAAGAGAACCAGGAGAGATTCTGCTGCACCATTATTTAAACGGCTGCAATTATCTCTGCGTGGCTACATCTGTCTTTCATCGAACAGGTTCCCTTTTTTAATCGCGGTCATCATCTGGCATCTGGTGTTTCCCTTAAAGTAGTTTAGCATCACACATCACACAAAAGCTGAAGAGAGAACATAAACAAAACAAAACCAACAGTCTGTATGGATTAAGACGAGGCTGAAGAGTCAGGCAGAAGCAGAATGCTGATTATATGCCCGGTCCTCAATCCCATCTGCGTAAACTAGCCTCTAGAAATAAAATCCAATCAAAGAAAAGCCTTTAAATCATTCTTTTGAAATCTAAAACACATTCTTAACTGGATGTTGGCTTTATTCCAGAAGCCAGAACCACAAGATAGAAATATTTTTTCTAACATGCTATTTTACTGGCTCTCCAGTATTAAACAAAAAAAAACGTTGTTTTTTTTTCTTTTAACATTATTTGCATTATTTCACAATATACATATTAACAGAATGTCATAATGTGAGACGTCAGAAACAGATGAGCGGTGCGATTATAACAACTAAGCTCAATTTTTATAAAATAAAAATAAAAGCATTGAATTTGTCGACAAAAAAAAAGTGTTTCTTTTAACCACTATTTTAAATAAGTAAATAAATAAACATACTTCTATCTTTGTGCAAATGGGAGTCTTGGACACGACACGCAGTTCATCTACCTTGAAACCTGGAAGCAACAGTTTGGTGTGAACCCGTGGAGGTCCAGATGTTCTGGAGGAAGGACAGGAGGAGGCAGAGGGATGAATGGATGAAGGTGAGGAGGAGGGATGCGGGGCGAAGGAGGGGGGAGGGAGTTCGCATCAGGGTTATCTTTCAGAAAAAAACTGTGTGTCACTGCTGGTTGGCAACAACCCTGCACACTGGAACCGAGAGAGAAAAAAAAAACCCAAGACGAGCTTTGGCTCGGTCCCGGCGCCGTGTTTGTGAGTTCTGACGTCACTGCCATCAGAGTCCGGCTGATTCAGCCGTCAGACAGGAAAACTACAACGTCCAGAAACAATATTAACCCCCAGATGTGATAACCTTCCATCTGAATGAAGTCTTAGAAGCATTTAACTACGTTATTCATGACAGAATAATAGTAGCCACAGCAAATAGAGCAATGAAGGCAATTTAATCTGCATCCATATGTAATAATAATTATTCTTCTTTATTTGTTTAAGGCATTTTCTCCAGTCTCAGAATTTTCTGTTTTCGGCTGCTGAAGCACCAGTTCGACATTTGATCCAGGATAATGCAAAAGACATTCCTCATCATTTTTTAATCAGTGATTGATTAATTTAGACAACTTTTTTGACTTAATAATGGAAATAAAGATTGCCCTAATCAATATCAATCTGCAACACTGTCGGAGCGCCTGCCTGACACACAAATAAATGTTCAGTTGATGAGACGAAGTCTCAAAAGAAAGCGACATTACATGCTTGACTCAGACGATTAGTCACTGCGGGGAGCTGCAAACTCATTATTTTCATTGTAGAAGTCAAACATTTTGGACTTTTCTCTCTCCTCACGCCCTGCTGAGAGCTGCAGCATCCGTGCGCCGCACATTCTCCAGCCCACAGGTTGCAGGTGAAGGGCTGTGCATCTCCAATGATCAACAATTGGAGATGCAGAAGAGAAAGCAGCGTTCTGAGTGTCTTAAGTCAGCTTTTGAAGGAAGATGTGCAAGTCAGTGGTTTCGCACTGGCGTCTCGCCATTTTGTTAATGTTTCAGCTGGACGTAGAACACGGACACATACTGCAGTGAATAATTCCCACTGACGCAAATCAGAAATAGCTCTTAAATTCTTGGTGTTGCACCAACATGTGAACCTTTATATTCCAATCATCTCTCTCTTTATGGAATAAACGGACTACAAACGGCTGTCGGCGGTTTTCTTTTTGCCTTGTCTTTAGTTGCGTTTTCTTCACTTTTTGTAACATATTTCCTCTTTTTTGGACAAAACTGTAGATTCTTTTCTGCCTCTGCCTGAAGAAAATTGAATAATTTTTGCTGCATTCTCAACTCTGCAGCTGCGGAGTTGCATGTAACGTGACCGTGTGAGACTGACTCTTCTTCATCCTGACAGGGGACGCATAGGAGGATGCCAGTATTTACTGAAACTTGATAGCATGTCAGCCAACAGTGCTGCCATCTCCCCGGACCCCCTACACACACACAGCCTTTAGGTTTGAGCGCGTGCACTGCACAGACACAATGAAACCTGATCTGAGAGTGTGTGAGTGTGCCTTTCTAGTATCTGTGTCCATGCATGGCAGTGAGGTGTGTGCGTGCCGGTCTAAGATGTGCAGGTTGTTGGATGACCTGTTGCACGAGGGACGATCAAGAGGCTGCGTCTATGTTCACCTTAATGGTAAAAACAAGGTCGCAGAAGCAGAATGGAGCAGTTGCACAACTGGAAATCAATAAGAGAAGACGGACAGTTGCATGAACGAAAAAAAAAAAGGGCTTCTTTGGATTTCAGGGAGCACCATTATTACAAAAATTATTCAAAAGCGATATATTAAGTCAGAACAATACCCAATACACGGTACAATGAGAATAACGCTGATTTATCTGATGGTGAAATTATCGGCACTTACCGCTCCTGAATTCGGCACCCGGGGTCATCCGCAAGGCGTTGATTGCAGGAGCGTTTAAAAGAGCAATTTTCATCGCACAGAAAGGCAGAAAGCAGAGCCTTTGTGAAAAAAAATTTAAACTCACTTGATTTTTAAAAAAAGAAAGAAAAAGAGAGAGGTTGTTTAAATATATATAGGATTACAGAAAATGGTTTGGGGATGAGGGTCTAACACCTCGTGCTCTGGATAAGAGAGACGGTGTTGGCCCCTGAGGGAAAAAAAGATGGTGGTGTGTCTCCGGTGGCCGGTGGAGAACACTGATAGATATGTTTTTGCTGGCATGGGTTATGTTTTTACTCCGAACTGACAGACAGACAGCCCCCATGCACACAGGTGCTATTCAAGGAAACTGTGTAAAAGTGACGTCACTGAGAAAAATCTAACACTCAAGTCCCTCCCACTACATGTTGCTCATTTTATATTTTTCCCATTTCTCCCTTTTTTCCCTCTCTCTCTCTCTCTCTCTCTCTCTCTCTGTCTCCACTTCTCTCTCTCTCTGCTCTTTGTCCGCCTGTCGTTGCAGATCTCAATCTGTCTTTATCAGTTTCTCAGCCCATAAAGTACATTTCATTTCAACAAATGTAAATTTGCTTTAAACTCGTAAAAAAAAACAAAAAAACTCTGAAAGGCATCTGTCCATCTCTTCCTGCCCCCGTCTTCATCGTCCTTGTTCTCCTCTAAAGTCTCGCTCTCTCCCGCACACACTTGGTGTCGGTCAAATACGCTTCGGTTTACAAACGGCATCATTCAATCCTTCAGTGTTTGTTTTCGTTTTGCCGTCATCAGCTGAATGCAAAGCATGCCCCACATTTCTTTGCTATTTGTGTGGCTTTTTGCAAATGTGTCTGATGTGAAACTAGCAAATGAAAGACCCCCCCCCCCACACACATAATTTTCATAGCCCTCCAATTTGGGGGCACATCCGTCTTTCGCTCTCTAATGCTGAAACACCACTTTGTGAAATTACAGTACAATTTTGAAAAGTAGAAACAGGCAGCAGGCAATTCAGGTGCTCAGCCTCCACAACAATGGAGTGCTGGCCTTGGTGATGGTTGCTAGGTGATGGAGGAAATACAATGGACTCCTCTGAAACCAAAGGCCCTTTAAGTGGACTGACAGGAGCGAATTCATACGCACACACAAACACACACTCACAAAATGGAACGGTGCAAAGGGAAGGAGAGAGTAAGTGGAGCTGTGCACCTCTGCGGGCAGACGCTCGACCGCAATATTGCAGATGCTGTTTGGAACACTCAAAAAGGTGAATCTTTTTTTTCTTCTTCTTTGGGTAGCACACACAAGAAAACAATGTCTATTCTTGAATGTATTGGATAAATAAGTTGAGGGTGATTCTTTAGTTTTTGCAGACAGCTTGGGACAACCTGATAGTGGGAGATATGGTTTCAGACGGAGCAATGTATTGACCAATCACAGTCAATAGAACAACCATCAGTGGCTGCCCACGTCTGGCGGCCTTTTCTTCCCCCCCCCATCTGTAGGTCCATTTCTCCATCCTCGCATGGAACCATCTATCTGCTGCCTCTTCTTATCAAATATCCACCCGGCCTCACGTCAGTCCGTCCAATCAGCCGGCTAAAGAAGCAATATTATACACTGTCACCGTCTCATGTCCGTCAGCCCGTTCCTGGGCTCATAGAGGGAGGACATGCAGTTATTACAGAATGATCAACCATAAAATTAAAACCACTGACAGAGGAGGCAAATAACATTGATTATCTTGTTACAATGATGCTGTCTTTTGTTGGGATGTATTTGGCAGCAGGTGAAAATTTTGTCCTTGAGAAGGGGCCAGATAGTGACGTCTAGCTGACTGGGTCAGAGCATCTCCAGAAGTGCAGGACTTATTGAGTGCTCCTAGTCTGCACTGGTTAGCGGGAAGGTTAGTCTGGGTTTGATCCCACAGAGGAGCCTGTGTAGCACAAATTGCTGGAAAAGTTCCTGCTGGTTCTGACAGAACATGCAGTGACATCACAGCTTGCTGCAGATGAGGCTGTTCAGCTGCAACCCACACTGACCTCCTCCCCCCTGCACAAAGAGCCTACAATGGAAGAAGGTAGGATGACCAGGTATGTGTGGTGAAGAGGTGGCACCATGATGTACTGTAGGAAGATGGAGTCAGTGGAGGCTGAGTTTTCACTGCAAAAAACTCAAAGTCTTATCTTAAGTATATTTGTCTTGTCTCTAGTCCATATATCTCATTGCACCTGGTATAAGACACAATCACTTAATAAGTAACACATCAGGGCGACTTGATTAAAGACTTGATTTTAGAAAATACATTTTGAAAATATCTTAAATGTACAATGTGACTATTTCCAGCTCACTCAAAGACATATTTTCATCTTAAATTGCCTAGATATTACTTTCTTATCTTAATTCCAGACATGATCATCTTAAATCTGGAACCCTGTCAATATTATACATTTAAATAAGATAAATGCACCTGAAATTAAGAAGTTGCGTGAATGGTAACAAAAACCAAGAGGCAGATATTTTAACTAATTACAGGCTAAAACACTTTCACTTTCATCCATTACTTTTTTTTTTTTTTTTTTTTTTTTTTTTACATATTTCTAAAGGGTTATTTGATGCTCTCCAGGGAGACTTTGGGTCATATCATTTCTGTGAATGTTACTCTGACATAGACCACCAACTGATTCATTGTTGGAGACCAAATACAACTCTTCATGGAAATGGCATTCCCTAATGAGAGTGGCCTCTTTCAGCAGGGTAATGTGCCCTACTGTGAAAATGTCTCCTCAAACAAAAGAATGGTTTCTATCCATCTATCAATCCATCCCTCCATCTATCCATCCATCCATCTATTAATCCATCCATCCCTTCATCTATCAATCCATCCATCCATCCCTCCATCTATCCATCCATCCCTCCATCCATCTATTAATCCATCCATCCCTTCATCTATCAATCCATCCATCCATCCCTCCATCCATCCCGCTATCTAATCCCTTCATCTATTAATCCATCCATCCCTCCAACCATCTATCTATCTATCTATCTATCTATACATCCATCCATCCCTCCATCCATCTATCTATCAATCCATCCATCCATCCCTCCATCTATCAATCCATCCATCCCTCCATCCATCTTTCAATCTACCCATCCCTCCATCCATCCATGCCTTCATCCATCCCTCCATCCATCCCCCCATCTATCAATCCATCCATCCCTTCATCCATCCATCGCCCATCCTCCGTGGCTGACAGTTACCACTGTGCTGTCCTCTTGTCAGAGCCAAAAACAAAGAGGCACAAGTGCCGACTGACTATAAATGATCACCTAACATATGAGAATACATTATGGTTGATTCTGTCTTTCATTCGATGGCCTCTTGAACATCTGAAGCATTATTGTGTCCGAGAAACTTGAATTCATCAGAGATTATTCATTAAAATCTTTATAGTCCGGGATATGTCATGTAAATCTATTTGATAATGGCGATATAATTTGGAGGCACTGCTCAGATAAATACAGCTTCCTGGCCACCCCATAAATGGTATGCAATAAACTGAGTCGCCAGGCACATGCTGACCTTTCGAGACATTTCTAACAACCCTGAAAATACTAAGAAGGCCAGCATCTCTCTGAAGTACTCCCTTCCCTTTCAATCTCATTTCCCCCCCTACACATCTCCCTCATCTGCTGGAGAGAAGCTGAAGCACCACTTCCAGCCGGTGCTATTATTTGCTCCTTTCGGGGCCTGGCCCCTGAAGTACTGCACTCAGTTAGGACCTGTAATGTAGATTCCATTTCAGCAGCTATTAGGCCTCATCCGTTACAGCAGACCTGCTTGTTCGTTATTCCTCCAGTGCTCTCTCCGTCCTTCTCGCGTGGCCCAACCCCCCCCCCCCCCCATCCCTTCTGTTTACACCGTCCCGCCACTCATCCTCTCACTCCTCCTCGCTACCTCCACACATCTGTCCCCCCCTATCCCATTCTGCTATCGCTCCGCTGCGCCTCTCATCTGACCAGCCCGGTTTCTCTCCCCCCTATCCCTCCATCCACTTCGCTGCTCCACTCACATCCACAGCCTTGCCCCCAGGGGAGCCCTGCAAACTGCTTATTCAACAATCGGCCGCCATAAAGATATGTAATGACATTTTCGGAGGCAAAGAGGCCTGTGTGGTTTTTAATTCATATTTAATGGCTGTCAGGCTAAATAGCCCACTATCCTAAATGGGAGACAGGCTGCTGCTCTTCCACTTAAGACTGAGAGCCGTCTGCGTGGATATCTGCTGGCTGCCCAGGGCCGCCGCTGCTCCTGCTGCTGGCTTTTTCTGTTTCTACTCATTTTGGAAAATTACTCCGAGTCCAGTACACAAGCTGACCGGAAGCAGAGCAAAACCTTGAGCAGGAATTATCTTGTACCACGAAGAGGAGGGTAAAGCTTTTAAAGCTCCATAATGACTGGCAAGGGAGAATCAGTCCGATACTTCAAAAAAAAATTCTTTCCTTTAAAATCCAGTAGTTTCAGGAAAACGTAATCACAAATGCACTGGTCTGTCTCATGGTTGTGTTATTATATATCATATGAGTGGACTGTTAGCAGGTCAACAAAGCATTTGAATAATGTAGCTGCTGGAGGTGAAGCTCAATTCATACAAACCCCATTGGCCAGTTTAATCTAAACGTTCAAGCAGGTTATGATCTGATTTGGTGCAAAATTAAAAAAAAGATTAAAGAAAGTAATAAATAAAACAATCAAATACATATAAAATAGAATAGAAAATACAGCATTGCTGTTTCCTTCTTCTATGTAGTGGAGCCTGAATCGGAAATCCTTTTTTTAAGTGCTGATTATTTATAAATTATTCCTAAAAGTCTGTCCAGGAAACTTACTTTGACTTCTCCTTTAAAACTGCTCTGTCATTATTTGTTTGCACTTTGCTAAAACTGAAGGCTATTATTATGTCATAAAGTGATCTCATAATGGTTCAAGTAATTATTTTTTCTGTTGTTTTGTACCAGAAGTCAGGAGGATGCCTAATGTTCGATCTGGACTCCTGCCTGCGCCCGCAGATTCAGCTCCACCTCATGATAAACCTCTCTGAAAGTTATTTTTCTCTCTAAAGGAACTGGATTAATATATTTTTCTTATTTGGATGATCAATCTGACACTGGTTAGATTTTAGTTTTTTTAAGTTTCAATACATCTTTCAAATTTTTTAAACAGGTTTCAATTTTCACAGCAAAGCATGTTCTAATCTTTTTCTTTACTAATATTTAAGCCAGACCAGGTGTGGCTTTGGTTTCAAACTGTTGTTCCGTCTGCATGTCCATCATTTTGGTCTGCCTTGAAATGTAAAAACAACTTTTCAAAATACTGCGGGGATTTTCTGCACAGACATTAATTTTTCCGTCACTTTCCTCTACAGACACCAAAATGTTGACGTTTGTATTTCTGAGAGGAATAGCTCAAATACTAGCCATTAGCATTATTGTGTCCACACATGAATGCGATGAATTGCGACCCCTCAAGCGATCACCTGATTTTCATGGAAGAATATCAACATTTGTTTGGAATAATATTTACATCAGCCTCTAAATAATCTCATCATCATTTTTGAATTGTGTTTTATGCTAATGAGAGTATGATCCTCCGTTTTTTGTTCTCAAAATTCAAAAAATGTCTCAAGAAACAAAATAGTTATGCAGAAACAACTAATTTATCATATTATTCTTTATTGGTGTTTAGAGGCAAAGCATTTCTTTATCGCCTTTCTGCCGCTTCTGCCTAAAAACATGAAAAGATCTCTCTATTGTCAGCGTTCAGTCCATCAGTGCAAGGCTTCCGTGTAATATGTTGAAGAGGACCGGTTCCCTCTGGAAATATAAAGAGCTTTTGTAGGCTTAAAAATACATTCCAAACGATACCTCAACATTTTACAAACTGCACCTTTAAATTGGGGGAGGCACAATGGCACATGCGTGGATTCTCTATAAGTAGCGGCAGCTTCATCCCACAGACCAAAACCTTACAATTTGGCTCAAATGGTGATTATGAATGGCGACATGTCGAGGGGGAGCCCCGCCCACTGCCACTGTCAGGGCTCCAGCCTTCCTGTTACACTGAAGATAATAAGTGGCGATAGAAAATGGATGGATGTGCCTAAATTCAACTCCTCAGAGCAACTGACATGTCAGTTTTTCCAGCAACAAGATGAGGAAAGGTTCTTGTGTATTTTCCTGTCATTGCTCTACAGGCTGTGAGCTCAGTCGATGCTCGCTGCTCACCTCTGACCAGATGAGAGCTCAGAGGTTTTAGAGGTTGGACTGGAGTGTCTACCATGATCGGCTGGAAAATGTGAGTGAGAATTGATCTTGCCCCACTTAAGAGTTACTCTTAAGCCAAGCAGCAATGCAGATTGTTGAGGTGAAAATACAGATGGGCAGTATGAAGGCTGCTTAGAAGTACAGAGGATAGCTAAATTGTAGTTATTACATAGTAATTAAAGCATTTGCTTATATATACATCATATACATATTTTTGCGGAAAATTGTTAAGAATTAAGTGACAGCCTTCTCATTTGGGATGACGTGAGAGTAATTATCATGGTAAAACAGCAGAAGATTGCTTGATTGGGCTCAATCACATGCAATAATGCAATCATGTTCATGAAATAGCCATTGATTGAGTGTTAGTTTAAGTTAATTCCAGGCAAAATACTCCTGGTAGAATTTACTCAGCCTTTATAAAACATCTCCAGAGCCCTTGTTCTATATTAGGTATCTAAATATAGAGTACGGACATAATGGCCAGTACACAATCTGCTTCCATCCCAGCCAGCAACTGACCGGTGGAGGAAGCAGCATGACCAGCAGCATTAAGTCATCGTGAGGAAACAAAAGAGCCGGGGGTTGGGCAAAGCAGGATCATCACTACTACAAAATATTGATGCCCCCGCCGGCTCGTAGCATTTTTTTCTGAGTGGGGTCCAGGCGCTGAAATGTAAATAAATCTATCAGGGCAAGGAGCTGGAGGCTCCAGTTACCACTCCTAACAATCAAGAGGCTTTTCATGCCGCCCTGGAGGGCCATTCCTGTAACGCTAGCACACTGGAGAGAGTCACAAATCATCATCTCTGCTCCACTCGCCCTGCAGCGAGTTTCTCTCTCCTCCTCCCGTGTCCCCCCCTCAAGGACTCTGGTTTGGGACTGTTTTTTGCTCCCCTCCATTTTTCTCTTTCGCCCACGCATACAAACAGCGCTGTCCTCCACTCCCAACTCTCCCCTCAGCGTTTTCTCTTTCCAGCACCTTCCTTTTATTCTTAATACGCTTCATGAAGATCCCGGCAGGTTTGATGCCCCCCCACAGCTTTGTCTTTATAGACCCACTCCTACTCCTCACAGATCCTCAACTCTTTTCCGTGAAGCTCACATTAAAATGCACTTATAGATGTAGCAGAAATGAAAGCAAAAATGAACTAATCTGGTGAAAAGAACTGTATTCTGTTTATCCGAGTAATGTATTTTTGCATGATCCCTGATTTAAACTTGGGAAACACTGATGTTTCCGACAGGACAGGTGTATCCCTCAAAAGGACCCCAGTCCTCTGCGTTGTACAAGCAATCCCCCTGATGGAACTCCTAACATTAAATAAGACTCGAACAGTCCATATTGACTGAGCTGAAAAAACATGAACCATTTCCTTTTGTCAACTCATATTCAGACACAACAGGATTTTTGTTTGGAGACTTTCAAAGGAAAGCTCCCATTTGTGTTGGAAATGTAGAACCAAATATTCCAAAAATCAATCCAATCCTTCCTCACATTAAGGTCTATGTTGGTATAAAATAAGAAATGGGTGAATGAAATAGATTTTGAATTATCGGGCGACAATGAGTTCCACTTTTAGGGAGTATAATTAGGAAAAACAATATCCACAAATGATATGTATGGTATATGTATATATATATATTATATATGTAAAATATATAACACATAATAAGCAGGACAATTTATTTATGACTGGGGTACACAACTTACACAACCCTGAAAGTGTTCTGTAAGTGAATAAAGATTGAGAATCCCTGGTCCAAAGGTCTAGAATGTTCATTGTTGCTCGGCAACATCTATCCGTGTGATACTGATGTAATCTCCCAGATTATAAAACCTGATATTAATTGGGGTGGTCCTCACAAGTATTGGGGCAGGTCGGGAGGTTAGAACCAGATTTTTTTAAATCCCAAACATTACCAGGTGAACAAGAGAGCTAGGATTCCTCTTCCAGGACAGACTGACATGGAGAAGATGTGTCCATGTGTTCCGAAAGATCAAATTAGCAAAATCAAGATTAGAAAAATGCCTGATATACTGTAAAACACAGTATATGATAAACCTGATTGAGAGGAACATTAAGTTTCAGAGAAAGCCAAATTACCCCATAAAGATAATAATCAATAATTAATTTAATTCATACAACCTTTATTTTAACATGTAAAATATATTTTGCTTGAGGCCTCATTTACAACACAGCCCAGTCTAAAACAATTAAGTTAAAGAACCTTGACATTAAGAAAGAAAAGAGAGAGAGAGTTCAGGTAAAAAATTGCAATAAAAATGGAAATAGAAACTAGTCAAGATAATAAAATGGTTAGAAAAAAAGGACAGTAATTGAATTAAGCAGCTTGAAGTGAGATAAAATGAGAACAAACCAAGTGTTTTTTAATAATAAAATCATGCTTTCTGTGTGTAGGATGAAAGTGAATAAAGTTCTTTATCCCTAATGGATTAGCACATTTTGGTCATTGTTAATAAGAAAATGAAAATGGTGTACAAAAACCACATATACGGTATCATTTGCAGATAAGTGGAGGGCATATTCAGAGGATCATCCATCAACTCAACCCACACACCACCATATTCCAGTGTCAGCTGTTAAGACTGGGCTGTTTACGTCACATTGTTCTTTTGTGGCACAGAGAAATGAACTTGCTGTTAAATACAGCGAGCACTTTTGAGAAGGATTCACAAGGCCGGGCTGAAATGGTGCATGTAGATGAGGGAGAGACGGTTTTGTTCAGAGGAGAGAAAGGAGGTTTTGCAGTACATTGCATCAACAGCCTCACAAGCAAAACGCACGAAAATAATCTTTGCATTTTAAGTCTTATTTTCCTGCCGATTTAACCCTTTAGTGTCCTGCCCAACTGTTTGGTCGAGAACATTTGGAGTCTCTGGAAAAATGTGTGCTACATGACTGAACCTGTTTAGCAGCTGGGGATGATGAAGAATAAGGGGACCAAGTATAGAGCCCTGGGGGACACCACATGTCAAAGGGGCAACTGAGGAGGAGCCGTAAACCACGGCTATTGATAAAATCCTGTTTCACAAATCTTTTGGCATATTTAAGTATTTGAAGACTTACAGAACAGAATACTTGACTTGCAACTTGATTTAGTAAAAAAAAAAAGTTTAATAAGGGTCAAACAGTTTTTCTAAAAACATGCTTTACCAAAAGGTTGAGCTTATTGACTTAAAATTGACTGTTTTCCATTGAATACAAAATTTGGTCATTTAAGATTTTATAAATCTGTATTTTATGACTTCATATGAATTTCTGTGATAAATTCATAATCAATAAATGTAATGATGTGTATATATTATATGTCTTTTTACTGCTCAAACTATGCTTCACCAAATGATTTGTCATTTGGGGAAGCATTTTGTGACAAATTTAAGTATATAAGATATCAAATGAATAAGTATCCAAATTAAATAAAATATGCAAAGAAAGGATTTTGCACACTTTTTTTCTTGACAAGGACATTAAAGGGTTTTAAGCGTTATGAAGACATAGATGTTGAATGCGGAGGCCTTCTTATCTACAGCCTTCACCATTCATCTACATGTGAAGCTCCTCCATGCTGAGGGATGATAATATCGTCTTCCTCTGATCAATGATGGCCCGAGCCATTGATCGGGTCATTGATTTGTCTGGCTGAGGCTCTAGGACTTTTCTGTTCAACTCCTGACCCGTAGAGTGTGGTCGGGTTCATAGGTCACGGCCACAGTCTGGACTGATACCGCCAGAGGTTAATATGGACCACGCAAACATGAAAACTTGACACTCGCAGAGATTAGACATGTCACTAATTGATCCCTTATCTAGAAATCAAAAAAAGATCCGTAATACGTTGTCCATTTCAGCAAATATTGGTTCTGTCGCTTGAGTAAACAATTACTTCAGATTTTATTGTAATTTCAAAGCACTCATTATCTTGTTTATCCTTTTTTTGCAGAGCCTGCAGCCTGACAGGATTCATATTAGTATTCAAATTCAATTAAACCAGGTGATTTTTCCATGTTGATCAAGAACCTGAGGGAAATGTTGACAGAGGTGATCTCCTGCTTCCTGCTCGGGGTAATAATTTCACTCTCATGCGGAGCACAATTACCCCCGCCAAGGAGTTTATGTTTTCCTTTTCTTATTTCTTGGTTCCCGTTGGCAGGATTGCAAGAACTACTGGAGAGGTGGTGGAAGAAGGGTGAAGTGTCAAAAAGAACCGTGGAGTTTTTTTTATGGAAGTAAGATTACAGAAAAAAAAAATCGTTCAAATTGATGAATATATTTTGATATTTTCCCTAATCATTCAAAAACTACAGAACTAATTTTCCACGAGACTTTGTGGAAGAGGTGGAACATGAGTGAGGGGAAAAAAGAACCCACAAGATTTTTGAGTTTTCTTTCATGAACTTAAGTATGATTTCTAGTGTTTTTCTTTCCACTAGTTGGGTTCGTTGTGTTCTGCTCCTTATTTCTATTTTAAAACTTATCCATCTTTTCTCCACTGATTCTTTACTTGGTTGTCTTTTCTTGCCCCGATTTAACATCCTGTTGCCTGCACCATCTGATAGTATTTTACATAAATAGTAACCTTTGGTTGCCCTTTCGCTCACAGGACAGCAGCATTTTGAGTCCCTGATAAAGAAAACTCTTGAAGACACGACCGTTACCATCACTGTGTCAACTGGCAAAACAGAATTATTGTTTAAACTGTCACAACACAGCCCTCTTTTGCACCTGTGTGTTATTTTTCCGTCCTGACAGCCACGTTTGGACAGAACCTAAAAAACAGTGGTGGACTGTTTTGTTTGCATAGAGGTGCATGTTTGTTACTCCTTTTTGTTAATTATGGAATTAACAAAAGGGAGTAACCTGACCTGAGATGCACACTACAGTGTTTCTGTGGATTTGTGAGTCCAATATAATAAAATCCTCAACTTTTCAGGGTTAAATCCCAAAATATCCCCGTAAATCTAGATTACAGTAGCCGCAGATCCTTTGTGTTAATGGTATAACTCAAAAACTGTTTCATGGATCATTTTCAAAATTTTGACCCCTTATAGACCTAAGTGCGAGGAAGAACTGGATTGATTTAAGAAGTGGTCAGAAGAAAATTCCGACATTTGGGGACGATTTATCTCCTAATGGTTTCGGGTAATAATTTCTCAACAGTTGATCGTATGAATCAATTTGAGACGCTCTAGTTTGTATGTATATCTAACTTTACTCTATTAGTTCATATTTAACTGATTAGAGGGAGCTTTTCTAGAAATAAGACTGTTTTCCGTACATAACTTCCTATCTGTTGGTCCAATTTGGTGCATTTGAATGGACTCAAGGAAATGTAACTATATACCATATTCTGTTCTAATAGTTCATATTTTACTCATTAAGGGGAGCTTTTTAAAAAAAGAATTCTGATTTTCAGATATAAATGCTGAACCATTGGTCCAATTTAATAAAAACTTTCATTAATTTTGAGGAGTCCAATCAGGGGGATTGCTTGTACAGCGCAGTAGGTTGGGGGCTTTGGGGGATATACCCTTGCTGACGACTTCATAGGGCCTCAACTTTACAATGTTGAAGTAAAAATAGACTTTTTTCAAATGCAAGACTTTTCCCTTTTTAGCTAAACCATTTTATGCAAACTTGCCTTAAGTGTGTATTTTTCTCCCTCTCTCACATTTCCTGATGTGCAGCTTTGATTCATATATAAAATATTTATATTCCCGTTTCCCCCCCCCCCCAGAAAGATTCCTTCTTGTGTTTTTCACTGCTTATTCCGGTGAATAAGCAGTGAAAATCTGTCTGCCTTTTTGGACATTGCCTACTTCTAACTTGGACTAGATAGCCAAAACTTCTGTGTTTAAAGTTCATTGCAAAACATTTTCAAGTAGATTATCAACCCCAAAAAAATGTAATTTTACCACACTCTGATTCACATGCTGTTCAGTGTTGGACTTAATTGACAGAGTTGATCTCATTAGTGTTAATCCGTCTCTGCTGAAATGTAATAAAGTTCCACCCACATAGAGAATAAAGGTGGAGAAAATTAGGGTGTCATCTTGAGCCACAGACTGCTGGTCAGACTGCTTAAATAATGAGGAGCCCATTACTTGCGCTACAGCCAATCTGTCTGCCACTGCATACTCCATTTGTACTGATCTGCTGGCGGAGACGGGTAGCTGGATAATAATAAATAATAATACATTTTATTTATAACCCACTTTACATTTGGATCAAATCTCAAAATGCTACCAGGTAAATGCGGGTAAAAGCATCAATAAAAAAAACAAAAAAACAAAAATATGACTATAAGCAGCAGCGTTAATTCAAAGTTATAGGTTCTGCTTTAAAAGGAAAGTTATAAGTCCTTTTTTCAAAGACGAGGCGGTTTGAGTGGGTAGAACTGGTGGGTAGAGGGATTGTGTTGAGGATTGTGTTGAGGTCAGTGGGGTGAGTAGTTCTTTCATGCTGAGGTATTGTCAATATGAAACAGAGTTACATAGCTTTCATTTAAGAAATGTTGCCAAAGTGATTGCGTTCTTAACCAATTATGATGCTGAGAATTTGGTACATGCTTTTAATACCAGAAGGTTGGCCTAAAGTAATGCACTGTTCTACCAAAAAGGCTGATTCCGAGACTGAAGCTAGTTCAAAACGCTGCCACCAGACTTTTAACAACGATATGAGAAGAGAGAGCACAATATTCCTGTTTTAGCTCCACTGCTCTGGCTCCCCGTTTCATTTAAAAATTATTTTAAGGTTATTTTATTTACTTACAAAGCTCTTAATGATATAGCACCTTCAATCTATACTTTTTAATCCAATTCAACAATTCACATATGTTGAATGTTTTTGGCTTGTTGGAGGAAGCTGGGGTATCCTGAGGGAACCCATCCAGACCATAGGAGAAAATGCCTCAACAAAGAAAGACTAGATGGATTTCAACCCAGAACCTTCTTGCTTTGAAGCAGCTGTGTCACCCACCACGCCGCCCCGAGCACCTGTGTGTGTTAGAATGTATATCAATCGTAAACGAATTAGAATTGGATTAGATTTTCCATCCTCTATAAACTTACCACTAACCAGTGTTGCTGTTGTTTAATGTTATCGATTTGGAGAGGTACTGCAACTCTTTCATTATGCAAAGTATTTAACACTTTCAAATGGGTAGTTTTATCTTCATGCAGTGTCGACCACTTCACTTTAGGTGCTGAATTAACACTATGGATTTTGCAGTGTTCTGAAAAGGTGCCTTTTCAGTCTGTACTTGGGTCTTCCATACCTGAATTGAACATGTGTTTTTCATTATCACCTTAAGGGTAAGAGCTGGACAGACATTTGCAATTGTTCGGCTTTCGTAGAGGCAAACTATGCACTCTGCTCAGCGTCACTGCTGTTTTTCCTTCATCCACTCCCCGGGTGAGTAAATAATAGTAATAATCTAACCTTTAATATCCACATACAGTCATACACAGTACAACAGTGACTTTAGTTCTCCGCATTTGATCCATCTCTAAGGGAGCGTTCGGCGACCCCCTTGAAGCACCTGGGGAGAGTATTTGGTTCAGGGTCTTGCTCAAGGACCTTACAACATGTAGACTTGCAGGGGCTTGAACCCGCTATCTTCTGATTGGGAGAAGGCCGCCCTCGCCCACTGAGCTACAGCCTAACGTCAATTGAATGTGTCTATTTCAAGTGTGATTTGCCCCCTGGTCTCTTTTGTGTAAAATGAACTTCATCAAATTAACAGGTAAAGTTCTAGTACCCTGTCAACACAAGGCTGAATCAAACACTGTCAGTTAAACGCAAAGGCTGCAGCTGCATATACTGTAGTTAATCAGGTAGAGAGAGAAACGCATGTCTGGTTCCATCCTCAGTTCTCACTCTTATGTGTCATTATCGTAACCATCAGCTCTTATGCACACAGTCACTTCAATGAATGTGGGGCCACAGCGTTCATAGTGACAAACAGATCAATCCTCTCAAGCTAGATCAGGCTGTAAAATCATTTTCATCTTGCAGTTTGATACAGTAATAATCTGTCCCTGACCCTCTTCATTTCATTCAAATGTCCATTCATGCCCACAGTAAGACTGAGCAAGTGAATATCTTGCACTTAATGTTTGGTCACAGGCACAAGGTCTCACTATCAAATACACATGAAACTTTTGTGAATGTGCTTTGGCAGGAGTGAATGTTCCTGATCCTACCATAGGTTATTAAAGCTTAAACGGCAACTACGTTTTAAGAAGCCTTTAGAAAGAGAAACCACTCTTCATCTTTTGCATCGTAACTTTTTATCCCCTGCTCATTCTCATGCATGGTACAAAATCTTATGCGAGCACACAGGGCATTCAACAAAAGTCCTGTTAACACAGAAATCACCAATGAATGATCAAATGTTATCAGATAGCCGGCATTGTGATGTATTCCATATCCGTCGAGACAAATATTATCTCTGTCCCTTAAGTGTGTTTCCTCTGGCTCCAACACGTTCACGCTGCAGGGGAGTCAGGTAGATTTCGCACTGATTCAGGTAGTGCTCAAACGGAAACCGACATCATACAACCTGCTTAAACTTTTGACACAAATTTCCAGAGCTGCACTGATCCGTCCATCTGTATCTTTACGTAACATGTTTTATAAGAGGTGTGTTTCATTACAGAGGTTTTTATAAATTACAACACGAGTACTCTGTACTGCAGTTTCGTTTAACTGTGCTGCACCATCTGACTGTTGTCCTGCATTGGGCTTACTCGGAAAATTGCTAAGTAAGGTGCACCATAACCCAGTCTCATCCGCTCCATCAGGGAGGTGAAGCATGAGCATGTGCTACAGGGTCACCAAGTGGCTGGTTGCCTCCAAAATTTCCCCTTTTATAACCCAATCCAGCCCATGATTGATGATCTTTAGGTGAAAATAATCACGATTTATTCTTAAAACGAATATGGGCATGTTAGGTAGCCCCTCTGCCCGACCACAGAGGGGCTACTGGGTATGATTCCTGGCTCACTAACTTAGAGACGGGCATAATTCCAAATAAATATGCAAATCAAAACACATGCCATGTCTTGGCGTTTTGAGATAATGGATATACACTTCTGTAAAGCTATTCTTTTTTTTTCATTAAATTAGATTACACTAAGTGCTAATGACAGCATGTGGCTAAAAAAAGACACAGTTTCCTTTGATTAAAAAATCCCAGACTTTTGATGAGTAAAAACAGGCTAATGTTGATTAAAAGATCATGTGAATTTTTGAAATTACACCCAAAGAAGAAGCACGCACACACCCAACAGTGAGACGCTCCTATTGTAATATTATCTTACAGCATTTACACATAATTCCTGAAAAGTCATCTGAACTTTTCTGAGATGTTTAAGGTATATTCACACACTATATGCGACTTAAATTGCACAGACTGACCGAAGTGAAAAGATGAAGCGGAGAGAGAGCGAGAGAGAGAGAGAGAGAGAGAGAGAGAGAGAGAGAGAGAGAGAGAGAGAGAGAGAGAGAGAGAGACATTTGAGGTATGACATGTGACCCACAGGGGACAGTAGCTCTCCAGGTTGATCTCATGGTTGGCCCCAGTCCAAACCACTCAACAGTACATTGCACCACTTTGCTGATCAATGTACAACTGGTGTGGCAGCGCGCCACCTTCCACAGCAACTCTCATCACACGACGCAGCCTCACATCCACCGAGCCTTACATTTCATCTCACATTTAGCGCTAAGTCTTTTAGCGTAGGATTTGACATTTGTGAATTTCCATTCATGACCGATGTTTCAGAGCAACTGTGGAAATTTGACACAGAAGCCATTCACCATCAATTTACTGTAATTACTACAAGGTCTCTGGTGGGCTGCCTCTCCATCCTGGTGACCAATCCCCATCCATCCTGCCAAAATGGCAGCTTTATTGCTTCCATCCAGGACTGACTTTGTTCAGCCAATGGCATGGGGGCACGCCTGTGCCTGAAAAGAGGCCAAATCTTGATAAATGAAGATGTTGCCCAAGGGTTGTTGGTTGTGTTGTTGGTGAGTACACGCCGTAATTAAATCATTACCCAACAGTAATTCATGAAGCTCAGGCTCTGTCTCCCTCCACTTACCGTAGACAGGATATTGCTAATTATTGTGTTGATAAGGGTGTTTAAAAGTGGTTTCTGTGACCGATAAATGGATTTATTATTGCAAGATAATTAAAGAATGACAAAATCAAATACTTTCCTCAGGGGGATTGTAGTATTTTTTTGTTATTGTTTTTTCCTCTTGTAGAAGTCTTTTTTTTCCCCACAATGCAAGAAGCAAGGCTCACTTAGAGACTCAGGCTTGAATGATTGAGACTGAAATATCTCATCTTCTCAGACATTCCATGCAGTGGCACCATTAATTGTTTTTCAGAGTACAATGTTTCAACAATCGATTGCATTCGGTTGCATTCAGTGCTGGCTTTTATGTTTCCCTCAGGATTAAATGCAATAACTTATATAATCCCTTCATTTTATGTCCTGTGACATCACCCTTAACATAAAATATTTAGCCATAATTACCTGCAATACGTAGGTCATGCTTTCACCACTCTCTTTGCCTCATGTTTTTTTTTTTAAGTTTACATAAAAACTACCTCATGGATTTTTAAGAGCATGGGTTGAGATCTAGCAAGTAGAATGTCATTCCATTTTGGATTGGCCCTGAATAAGGGATTTGTTAAGGGGAATCCAAAAATGTTATTTCATTAGCCAGAAATGGATATTTCAACAGGGGTTAGAGTTTCATCTATTATCGATAATAACATGATGGATTTTGATGAAACCTGGTAGAGGGGTTGGTCATGTGGCAACTAGATAAACATTGCCATCTGTGAGCAACAAGAGTACTCTGGCTTGAGTGTCAGGGAGGGTGACGGGTAGATGTATTCAACAGAGATGTTTGTTTCCCACAGCTGATTGCTTTTTATATGACGGAAAAGTCAGGGATAGAAAGGAACTGTCATCGCTGCCTACGGTGAACAGATCCCAATGAACCAACGAGAATTTTTATGAGGGACAATGTCGGACCCATGTTACCAATGCCAAAAGGTGGTCTTAACTTTTTACATAATGTCTTACTATTAACTTTAGGTCACAGTATAGGCCGTATAAGACTGAACAAATAGGCCTTAATCTGATTTCTTTGTCATAAATACTAACTTAACCCTTCCGAACACCATAATGGAGGACACAAACACTTTAAATAAATAACCCAAAATCAGTTTTATCCATCAGTAAAACAAGTGCAGGCAGGCCAAAAAAGGCGACATGCTTCCAGTACCATACGGAGTAGCTTCCTTAAACGCAAAAAATATGGTGGAAAGGGCCTTGTATCAAAATGTGAAATCAAACTGAGGGCCTAGAATATTATAAACAATGTTCATCTTACCTTAGATCTTCTTCTTGGTCTTACACTTTTTGTTTGAGCGTAAAGCTTCCAACAAAGCCTTCACCTTGACTGCATAGGTGTAGAATTCCTTGCAACTGCATCCAAAGTTCCTCTTGACTTGAATTTCACTTGATAAGTTCAACTGAGCACCAGTTCCGTTGGTCAGTGAGGGAAAACATTCTCTCTACAGAGGCCTTTGTGACAGGGATGCTGAGGAGAAAGGATGCAACAGTAGTTAAGTTGGTGTCTTTGTGCCTTGAGGTAATATTGACCCCTTCTTTACAACAGGAGCTTTCTCTCCATGCCCTCCTGTTGGTTTGGCAAAGTCAGACTCCTCATACAGTTCATCCATGTCTAGCTTCCCCTTTATCTGGAAAGATCATGTTTGATTACTGCTTTTTCTGTTCTGAAAACTGCTCTAGAATAGTGCCGCCTTTTCCTACCACTTGTTTGAAGAAGCATCTGAACCACTTAAAAGGAATTCTCTAAAGAGTCAGGTACATGCATATCTTTAACTGTGGCGCCTGCTTTTTTTCAACTTCTTTACAATCTCTGAGTCAGGAAAATAACTGCTGCTACTTTACTACCACAATCTGCTGGACCTGCATGAGAAGGGGTGCAGGAGTGTGGTAAATGTTTGTTATCTCAGCTGCCTTTACTTCATCTCTCTGGCAATCATCTTTGGGTCTCAGAGAGAATGTGCTCATGGATTGGCTCGTCTTTTTGTGTTGCAGGTTTCTTATGAAACTCGCGTGTTGTGTCGCCTTACCTCCTATTCCCCACAGTGTGATACTGAAAATGAGGACTGACTTGAAAGGTAATTAACTCTCTGTGAATCGCCTCCCGCTGGCCTCTGCCAGGTGTAGGTAGGTTTCCAGTCTTTCTGTCTCCTCTTCTTGGTGGTAGTTTCCGTCACAGATCTGCAAAAGGTGTGATTTCACTTGCAATTTTCCCAGGATAGCGAAAGAAGATCAGCGCAGGCTCAGCCCCCCATCCTTTACAGCCGTTGGATAAATTCAAAAAAGTGTCCCTCCTGTAGTGTTAATTAATTCAAACTAGAGCCAATCAAAATGTGGGATATTGCCTCAATATTCGGGAAGAGATGAAAATGCTGTGCAGTTATGCAAAAAAGCAGGACACCTGCTCACCCTATCGCCGCCATGTACGCGTCCGCTGCAGATATTTCATGTTGATGCAATAACTCTAAAACTATTTGCATTTAAAATTTCATATCCATATAGAAGTTAGTGCTAGGAAGAACTGGAATGATTCTGAGAAATGTCAGTTGCTTATTTCTCTGTCTAAGGGGAGCTTTATCTCCAAAAGTTTTCAGGCCATAATTTCTAAACTGTTCTGACATTCCGCCTGTCATCCAAGAAGCTACTTAAGTTCCGAACTGACGAAGCCTCAAGGGTGAGAGGTGAAAAATCTTCAAGCAAAACCAGAAGTCCAGTTGCTTTGGATTCAACCAACATTTTTCATATTTTTGAAATAGTGTTTTTTTCCGACATAACTTCCCAACCGTTGGTCCGATTTAAACACATTTTACCTCATATGAACCGCCTAAAGATTTTTTTCGTCATATTTTATTGTAATCCTTCATATTTTACTCAACTGGAAGCAAACATAAGATACACGTGAATAGCATAAAAAAGAATACTCCCCCCAACAGTGTCTCTGGAGGTAAAGTGGTCTGCCACTAATGATAGGGTCACTAGTTCCATCCATTTACCCTTCATTCTACGTGTCGTAGAGTCCTTGTGCCCCTTAGCTTTTCAGTTGGTGTATTAAAGATAGCATGAATGGTTATCTCATTCCATCTCTGTAAGACAGTGTGTGAATGGGTGAATGCTGGCTTGTGTTGTAAAGTGCTTTGAGTGGTCTGACAGACTAGAATGGAGTTATTTAAGTACAGTCCATTTATCACTCTGAAGAGGCTGAGTTAAAAGAGCTAATTAACTCATGCTCTTTATCATTGTCATTATTTTTCTACCTCCTGTTCTCCTCCTTCAGACTCATAAGCTGAACATGAACTGAGGTATCTGACACCAAGACTTTAGTGACAGACTCTCTAAGAGTTGTGGGGGTCCCCATGGATCAGACCCGTTTGTCCAGCACGGATGCTCGTTCGGATTAACATCAGGGGAATTTGAAGGTAAGGTCAAAACTTTGAACTTGTGTTCCTCAAACTATTTCTGCACCATTTTTTTAGTAGGGGAGGGAGTATTATCTTGCTCAAAAAGACCACTGACATTAGGGAATGTTGTTTCAATTAAGGTGTATATTTGGCCCCCCTGCAACCCACGGCTTGATCTCCTCCCATGACATATCCTGGAGACCTGTCTTCCCTAGCTAAGCAATGCATAAACATCCAGCCATCCATATGATGTAAAATAAAACATTCATGAGACCAGGCCCCCCATCTGCCATGGCTTAATGATCTAGTTCTGATGCTGAAATGCCAAATTTAGGTGCTTTCCGCACTGGCAGACTGACCTCCTGCGGCAAGCTACTATGTTAGCCAACTTTTTCAGCAATTTGTGCAGCAGTAGCTCTTCTGTGGTATCGGACAACGTGGGCTTACTTGCCCAGAACCCTGATGTCAGTTCACCAGTTGCCCTTGCATGGTCCACTTTGGTAGGTAATAGCCACTGTAAGCATGAACACCCAACGAGTAAAGGTGACCGGGTTACAATTATCTTGGCCGATTCCAATCACTGTATTTTATAAAGTCTGTCAATGGCCATGGTACCTCACGCCTGGTGTATGTGTGCTTGTGACGTCAACCATTGTGCGGTGCATACTAAGGGCGTAACTATTCGTCAATCCATATCGGTATATTGGTTTGTTGAACGACGATCCAATCAAATCGCTGAAAAGTTTTAAGATAAGCTTCTTTTTTGAAATTACTACCAGCGCTCATATGCAGTGTTTCCAATACACAGGCTCCCTTCCTATCAGCACACTGACCTTGTGGACCGATGGGAACAGCCAGAGGCTGCAGCTTAATTTTGTCCCTGAACGCTAGCGTTCACCTTTGCAGATTACCCGTTCTTCAAACGATAGATAAAGGCTTCCAGGTGCAATCTGAATGTTTACTGCCTCACAACAATGTGGAAAAACAATAAATTCTGTTAGCTTAATGCTAACATAAAGTGGGAAATGCCATATGTGATTGACGGCGTGACCATAATGAAACTATAAAGGGATATATACTGTATATACTGTTTAAATCAACATATATTTGACAGTTAAACTTTAAATGTGTTTATTAATGAGACACTGAGCTTTAACATAACACAAATTAGTCAAAGCAATAAAAAATAAAATTGTTCAGAAGATATTAATTATGATCTTTTTGTTGATGTTCTGTTTTGTAGGATTTAAAACCTTCAGAGTTTAAAATCTCCAAACCAGTGAGCACAGCACCTATCAGAACAATGTAAATTCAATCACATAAAACAAATGAATGTAGACGGTTATGTTCATAATTTAAGGTAATCAGGGGATCTTACTGTTAACTGATGAGGAAAAAAAACATTTGCATCTAAAAATAAAATATGTGTAACTTTTCAAGTGAAACACGGGTCTTTGTTCTTTTCGTTATTATCAATTTGTTATTATTATAATGCTGAAATGTCTTTAACATCCTGTCTTTAACATTTCAGAATAAAATTTCAAAATGTCAAAACAGATCAAAATTGATTGAGAAATTTTTAGAAATTTTCTTTCTTAAGGCGAGATGTAACCTGTTTTGTTAAATGGGTACATAATATCGTCTGAAATCGATCACATGCCCTTGAATCGAATCGAACCATAATGATATTGTGGCAGACTTTGTGATATCAGCAAATACCGTATCTTTGTCCAAAGAATCGATATAATATCGCATTGTGATGGAAATGGTGATTTGAACCCCTAGTGCGTGTAATCGCACATACTGAGACTGCTCGGCCAATCACACTTAAGTCTCCTGGCAGCCGGCTGATCGATCAGTGCATCAATACAAAGAAGACCTTAAATTTTGGAGATGCTCTGACATAGTCATCTAGCCAGCATTGTTTGGCCCTCCTCAAAGCCTCCCAGATCCCCTCGTGCCCATTTTCCCTGCTTCTAACTGATCAACTTGAGGACAAATGTTCATTAACTGCCTCACATATCACACCCACTAATAGATGCCATTGTAACAAACTTACCAACATTATTCTGACAGTGGTTATAATGTTAAGGCTGTTTGGTATACAGACTCTCACTGAGAATAAGGCGGGAGCTCATTTGAAACTACCTGCACTATTTGGAAAAAGCTACAGTGACTCCTGGTGCTGCTAACAGCTGATCTGACATTCCAATCACAGAGCAACAGCCCATGCTGCCGAGTCGACAGTCAGAGGTCCTCAACAACAACTTCACGGTCATCTGACAGCTCCACCAACAAGTGACAAATAAAATACAGAGGGTGCCCTCGGGCCGATTTGCACCTAACAGCAGCAATTAGGAGGCAGAAAAACAGGATATTTTTCTTTTTCCAGTTGCTTTGACAAACACTAGCAGACAAAAAACTCCAAAGAGACTACACACTGGATCTTAAATAAAATAGAACAGGACTGCTGCAAAGATGTTTCTGAGTTGAAAAATGTGTAATGCTCAGTTCCTCCTTAGAGAAACAGGGCCCGCAACAATGTGAGCTGAATAACAAACATCACAGCGCTAGACGCTGTGTGTCAAAAACTTTGTGAAGTTGAGAAATGTTCAGCTAAGCCAGGAAACACATTACGTCACTAGCTTCATTCAACTGTTATTCACACACCGAGCAATTATAATGTGATTACTGCTTCGAAGCATTAGAATCGGCTGAGCTTTTAAGCATTCTGCCTCATTCTGGACGTTTTTGTCTTTCTATTTTTTTTTTTATAATTTTGGCTGGGGTAATACAATTTGCATCACATTTTTAAAGGTTGTGTAGGTCGAAGGGAATTTTGTCATTTTAACCTCAGATCCTATACTATGCCAATACAATAATTCACAGTGTAAACAGAATTGTTCCTCAAAAAAAAAGTGCCCGATGAATCTCATTAAAACTGATATTTTTGATCCCATGGTATAAGAAAAGATATCCTATCGATTCTTCAATCTAAAGCTAAATCATTTTCCCATTGCACTTAGAATGAGGTGAAAACTCACCTTAAATCTTTTTTCAATGATATATCCTGTACTGTTGATTACAGAAAAAACCCAACTAGCATTTTGTATGTGGAAAATATTTTTTTCTACATCCTATTTAAAAAAATGCTCAAATAAAGTGGAATTTAAATGGTTAAAATCCTGAGAATATACATATATTTGAAAGGACGGATGTTGGTTTGAAAACTGAAACTTATTTCAATAAGAAACGTGAAAAGGAGGGACAGTGGATATATTGGTAGGAAGACTCTGTAGATGGAGCTGCCAGGCCTTAAAAAAGGAGAAAACCGAAGAGGAATTCTATGGATGTGGTGAGAGAGGACATGCAGTTGGTTAGTGTGAGAGATGAAGATGCAGAGGACAGGGCAAGATGGAAACAGATGATCCACTTAAGCGACCTTAAAGTGGATATTAAAGTCTCAGAAATGATAAAATAATAAATATCGAAATAATGTGAGTAAGTCTAGCTTAAGTTAAACTTATCAACATTGCTTCTATAGTGTCTTTTGAACTGACGTAAATGTAACATCAAAGCAGAAGAACTTAATGAATGCAGTACTGAATTCAAAATCATAAGTGAACATCATGACTTTTTCATTGATGTGTAAAACAAGAAAAAACTATGTACACAAAGAACAAATGAGAGGCTTATGTCATTGATTTGTCTGTTTGTCATTACTATTTGTTCAGAGCATATCTCAAACTATGATTTACACCAAACTTCCTTCATATCTTATTAAGGGTTATTAGCATTTACGGTTTTAAAAGATTTAAAATTTCCTATACACTTTTTTTTGTGTGGTTTCCATGGAGACACATTGTTTTAAGAGATTTTGGAGGGTGTGCATTTTGTCCAGATTATGTCCCTGCAATTCTTTCTGTTCCATAAATTTTAACCTTTATAAGTGTTGTAACTTTTAATATTTACATAACTCGACAAATTTTTTGAGTTATCCACGGACACATGATTTTTAGGTGACTCTGAAGCACACATACAAAAAAATATCCACTACCCCTGGCTGAGCAGAGAAGTGAATATTAAAGGTAATGTTGGATACTGATGCATATTATTTCAGGGGAAAGTGTTTTCTTATATATATATAAATCAGTTCAATGTTATGAAATAAAATGTTACAAAATAATTTTACATTTCTTATGTGAAAAGGTTTCTTCTAATGAAAGGAAAATTCAACTATGTTCGATGGAATCAGACTTCGGGATTAAATCCCTACTTACAAGATGGATCAGATTTGTGTGGTGAAAATGAGTTTACTAACCCGCTGGAGCCGATCCCAGCTGAAACTTGGCGAGAGGCATGAACACTAGACTACTCGCCAGTTCACAAGGCCAGCAGATAAAGATATAAATACCATATTATCACTGTGGTCTCCAGATTGTTTTCCAACATTTTAAGGTTTGACTAGATCTCATTCAATTCCGTTATTGCTCTGCTCCTGCAACGGTTCAATGAAGAAGCGACTGATAATGGTTAAAAAATGTTGAAAATGTTGCTGAGCAGCCCCCGTAGAGTCATTAAAAAAAAAAATCTGTAAATTTGACCCCCCTGTTTATAAACTGCATGCACAGATTTGCACTCGGTGGGCACCGATTGACAATCCATACGCATGGATTTATAAACTGTGTAGACGTATCTCTAAACTGAGGATGTTTTTTTTTCTTAATGGAGACTAGGGGGGGTCCGAAAGTTACACTGCTGTTCAGTGTGAAGTACTGCAGTATTGCATGATTGAAAAAAAAATTCATGCCTGAACCAAAAATCTTTATTATGCTTTTTGTCATTTGTCTAGGTACAGCGGTTTGAAGACCATTGTACATTGGAACAAAGATGCCTCCCCAAACCTCACATTACAGCATGTCCGTCACAACAATTGTCTCGCTTTGAAATGGCATAATTACAGTGATGTACTGCAGTCACTCCTTGTAATTACTCTACATGGTAAAAAAAGAAAAGCAGCTCTCAGTCCTGCTGTGTTTTCTAAGACTAATGGAGGATCCATCCCCAGACCACAGTGCAGAGCCTGGATTAACAGATCCATTTCCTGGTGTTAACCTCGTACAATCACAACCATATAGATATTTTCAAAACTGAAAATCTAAGGATACATTGTTTTTATATTAATACACTCTTATATACGTGGTTACCCTCTCTTGTTATTGTTCTTACGTTAATTATGAATATGGAGAATTAAAATCGGAAAAACTGGAATAAACTGCAGAGCTGTCCACTGATCACCAGCCTGGTGAGGAGCTGGATCAGATGGCGAGGGAGGCTGCCGGACAGACCTGGTAAACCCAAACGAGTGGTTGGCGTGAACTGGGGTGTATCCGTCTATTGTGGTGAAGAAAGAGCTGAGTCGTAAGCCAAAGCTCTCAATATACCGGTCCATCTAAGTTCCAACCCTTACCTATGGTCATGAGTTCAAGGGTAGTGTCAAAAAGAATGAGGTAAAGGATACGAGCAGCTGAAATTACCTTCATTCGTAGGGTGGCTGGGCTCGGATAAGGTACATGTTAAGGTACGTGGCTCAGACATCTGGATGGAGCTCTGTACATGTAGCATGTAGCTACTGCCCCTTTGTGTCGAAATGAGCTAGCTAACTACGATTCCTCCGTGACGCCCTCCTTTGGAGGTTTTTCAGGTATGTCCAACTGGGTGTTCAGATATAGCCTAGGAATGCCTCAGGATCCCCCAGGATGAGCTGGGGAGTTTTGCTATGGAGAGGGATATCTGGAAAATTATTAGAAAACAAACTGGGAAATACATTATTTTTTATTTTCTTCCTTTCCCTTTTTTCTCTCCTGTGTCTCCTGCAGGGCTCTGTATAGACCTGAGGTAGAGTAATAAAAAATAACTTCCTAGTCTTACTTTCTTGAACTTATAACTGAGCTGATTAACTGAGTAACAAACTAACTGCACATGTAGGCAGTTGGCAGACACATACTCAGCAAATTTATGAATCCTACTATTGCGACACCATGACCGGCCTGCTCTACTTCTGATTGGCTTAGCATGCAACGATGATGATGATACTCAAATAGTCCGAAACTCGAATAACTTTGACTGGAGAAGAAAAGTTTTCCTTTAAGGCAAAGCTGATGAAGATCCTAACAAATAAAACAATGCTTTATTATGGAAAATGCTACATTCACACCAAAGGTGACATGATGGTTTTGTGTGGTGTGATGACATACAAAAACAATGAAAAGCTAAATAGATTTGAATTCACATCAGAGAATGTGACTGATGCAGCTGGAGTAAACCAACGACATGCCAAACATCAATTGCACCATTTGAAAGACAGCAACTTGGACGAGAACTTTCAGCGTTGAGATGCTCAAGATGTCGTAGTAGGACGTGGATGCTGAGGTGGATGATAACCATATTGTAGCCGTATGTGGAAAAACAGAGCTGTGTGAACGCTTCTGGTTGATATTGTGAGCCCAGACATCACAGCTTTTGGCTTTCAGACATATCTGTGACTTACACAACAAATATAAAGCAGAAATTCTGTTATTTAGTAATTTAGTCACGGCTCACGATGGAGCGGAACAGTGTAAATTAACATAATTTGGGAGAAAGTAAAAAAGAGTAAAATAAGAAAGCACTCAGATTCTGGACCCAGAACCGAAAACGTGAAAATAGAGATTATTGCTAATCCGTTCATGTTACGAAAATGTAATAATTGGTCAGTACAAACAAACAAACTAACAAACAGACAAAACCAGCTGAACTACAAACATAACCTCCTTGGCTGAGGTACTAAAGCGAGTAGAGCGATGCTTATGATTCACCGTAAGCCTCAAGATGTAATCACCTGTTTCCCTCTGCAGGACCCCCGTTCCACAAGATTTGATTTGGCAAATTGGCAAGTGCACAATCGAATGACATGATCTTATAGCCTCCCTCATTTCTCAGTCTCCAAAGTAGAAAGAACTCGGAGCGCAAGTAAAATCCCTAATGCCATTGTCCCCTAATCAATTTTCGGGGAATTTGCAGATCGGGAAAAGGCAGACATTTCGTGATGTGCCTTGATGCCGTTGCTTTACTTGTATCTACCTCAATGCAAATCGAGTAATACCACTCGACCCTGGATATTTACTCCCACCATTTGAAATCAGTTGTCATCATCAGCTTTTCATGTGTTATCAACAAAAAAAATGATTTTGTGGTATAGTTATCTTGGATGAGATAATGAGATTATGAATTAATTACATTTTTCGATGTCAGGAGATAAACCACAAAAAACAAGGCCTACATGTATAATCCCTGTCAAATAAACCAATTAAATTAAACTAAAAACACAAGGTTGGTTACTTTCATTCTCTATGTTAATCAGAAAGTAGGAGTGGCTGCATTCAAAGGTGGCATCACGATAACAATAGCACCTCATTTAGGGTGAAAATATCTCTATAGAACCCGGCCAGACTTTGGTGATGCATGTTGGTGTTTCTTGAAGTTTTTCTTTACTGTTCAGATGTAAGCCTTATTTTGAACACAAAATAACTTCCTTATCTTCAAACGACTCCACTGCAGGTGGATAAGTGAAATAAAATGATAAAAATTACCTTTTAACATTAAATATTCACTCACATCTACACTTAGCTTTACACATGTCATTACAATGATATCACAACTTATTCATTTAGCCTTCAGTGCATAAGCTAACATTAGCATTGGCTAATACAATAACAATATGTTGAAAGTACCTTTCCCAGAGTCATTAAGATGTCATAGAACATAGTTATAAGAAACGTGTAACAAGTTTAAACACACAATACCTTGTTCCAATTCCAGCTGGGCGTTTAATTATCCATACTGAAAACTTAATGCGTGGCAACTTCTTTAAGTTGAAAACCGTTAAGAACACCAGTCAATCGTAGTCATTATGATTTCAACTTCCTGTCTCGCTAGAAGTCCGTCAAAATAAAAGCCCCAAAACAATAATGCGCTTGCTAAATACAAGCTTGAAGGAAGTAAGTAAATTATCAATAGAATTTCATAAAAAGCATTTACAATGTCAGATTCTACTTCAATCGTTGGCCCTGGGATGAACTGGAAACTCCTCCTGGGTGTACCCCACCTCTGCCTGGATGTCAGCTGGGATAGGCTCCAGAACCCTTAGTCACAGGGATTAAATCTGCGATTTATTAAGAGGGAAATATAAACAACTTAGTGCAGTACACATGACACAAATGAATGCGTTTTCTACGGTAACGCACAAACAGTAACATCATGTACAGGATGTCAATCACTTCAGGTACCCATATCCCCTGTGCAAAAATGTTTCAGAGGATTTTTACTTTATTTTCCGCTGATAATTCAAGGCATCACAATACGCGAGCCGTACATATCCCGCTGTACGTTTCAAAGGAATATTTGTGTTTCCCAGTGCTGCAGAATGTCAGATATGTAGAAGAACATGAAAGAGTCAGAAAAAAGCTTTCCCTGTAAATAGTACAAACAAATGTGGCATTTCTGGGATGTGTGTGCTTGTGTGTGTGTGTGCGTGTGTGTGTGTGTGTGTGTACGTGTGTGTACGCGTGTGTATGCGTGTGTGATGAGAGAGTGGTCATAAAAAGTACAACAGATGAGTCATCATCATATGTGTGTTCCAGCTGCTCTGCATGTAGAGAGTGCTGTACAGAAGCCTTTTTTTTAAAAATTGTATCTCATAATAAATTTTGTTGGATGAGTTAAACTGAGGAAAGGCAAAATGTGAGTTTTAATGATAATTGTAATAATCCAACAACAAAATATTACCCAACACCACCTGAATCTGTGTAAGGAAGGTCTTTTCCTCTGTAGAAGCTGAATTAAAAGCCTACCAAAGTGCATTATTAACTTGCAGCTGGACTAAGGACAGCCAGACCTGATCGCTATCAGCCCTCTTAAATCCCATCAGCACTCTTCAGAAGCAGGAAGTTGGTTTGTAGGTCTCACCAGTAGCACACTATGCAACAAACAAAAGAGATTCCTGTAGAGATTCGGTAAAAGATGATTGAAATGCAGCAGTATAGATAGAGTTCCATGTCAATCTAAGGCTCTGGGACACAGGTCTACAAATGGAGATGTAATAATTTCCTGGTTTATTTTGTGTTGGATCTCCTCTCTTACTTTGAAAGTTCATTTAATTGTCCCGTGTCTGGTGTTACACGGTTCCCCCGTGTTGTCACTTCAGCTTTACACTTCCTTTCATGACTTCTTTGATCTCGTTTGGGCTTTTAATTCCCTCTGTTGAGTGTTTGTGTTTCATTTCCTTATTCCTCCTGTCTGAGTGTAGTCTTTGTGTGTTCTGACTTACGCTCCTTCTCTCACTCTGTCTGCGTCTCCTGCAGATCTGTTGCCTCTGTCCTCCTCTTGAGTGACTGTCCATCATGTTAAACTGTGTTCTCCCTCCAGCTTTGTCTCATGTCTGTCTTTTCTCCTCTTCTCGTTTTATTTATGAAGATCCTGCTCCGTCTATCTGCTTTTGGAATAGTTGCATTTTGGAACAAGATGTTTGACCCTTGTCCTGTTCATTGAAATTGGATTTTTCTTAATATTGCCTATTCAATCACTGGAGTGCATCCTGACTCTTGTCAAGCATGTGGGTTCAAAGCCTCAAAAAACGCTCAGAGGGTATGGCAAATGCTGATTAAGAAAGTCACAAAAGAAGCAAAGATACTATCAGAGGAACTGCCAGCCTCTCGTACCTCAACGGAGGTCCATCCAAGAGTGTTGATGTTCTTCTGCTCACACAGAAGAACATCGAACCTTTAATATCCTAAACAAGAAAAAAAGAAGAAAAAAAATTAGAAACATTTATTTGGTTTGCATATTTTCTTTCTTTGGGGCATCTATTAATTTGATTTTTCAGACACTAAATTTACCATAAATGACACATTGTTTGACTAAAGCATAATTTTGAACAGTAACAGAAGAACCACCGTGACTCGTAAAACTATTTTCCTATTTCTGCTGTTGTTAAACTTTTTTTTGTTTGAATCAATGGCTGTTTCTGTAAGTCCTCATGTGCTTTAATATGCCAATAAAAGTTCTGTTTATCCAGAAGGACTCAATGGCCATGATAATTGCCTCTTTGGTGGCCCATTTGACCTGTGATGTCCCTCAGGGCTACATTATTGGCCCCTTTTTCTCTTTCGCATATTTATGCTAACACTGGGTAATATCATAAACAGGTTCATTCACATTTTTCAATAACATATACCGGCTTAAAATGTGCTCAACCAAACAGTTGAGCAGGACATTAAAGGGTTTTAAGGCTCACCTCTATTTAGCCGCATTCCCCAGCGGTTTAGGGAGAATATTAAACGGACTTATAAGTAGAAAGTTTAATTCCTATTACATCTGACTTAAACCAAAAACAGCATTCCACCAGTAGACCATAATAATAATAGTCAAGCAGGTGGTAATGTCATGTTGGGGGGATGGTATGAGCAGGAAGTAGAATCATGAAATTAAGTCGGGCTAAAAAAAATTCTATATATCGATTGAAATCAAAGTTCTTTTTTGGGGGTGGTGGGAGTAGTAAAACAAAATCACAAAGTGACAGAGACACAGAGTGGGTCATGTGCAGTTCAAGGACAGAAGAGAAATAGGAAATTTTAATAGAGAAATATCCCTGAAGACAAAAAGCAGACAGACTGTACAATCTTTGACCTCTCTACTAATTATTCATCTATTCTTCTGTCTTTCACTAATTCTTCCCCCGTCCGCTGCACTTCACGCGTTACGGAGAATATATCTTCTTCTTTGGGTGGACGGAAGATAATCGGAATAATCGTCAGTGAAGGCGTTGAAAGCAGGAGGTACCGTTCTGAGTAAGAACAAGGAAAGAACAGATGGTGCCACTGAGGAAAAGCACTGGCGTGGATTTTCAAAGTGTGGTCTTTGGACCAAAGGCTGCCCTTCGGAACGTTTTCTACTGCCCCCAAAAGAGACATAAAATGTGTGCAATACATGGAAAGTACTTCATTCTCTTTAATTAGCTTGAATTTAGTCTCTCAGGTTAGGACTGTAGAAAGACACTGGTTGCTTGGTAACCAGTGACACACAGTGAAGGCTGCAGGAATGATGTTATCAGCAGGGGTGCAACAAAACCCTGTAAGAGTACTTCCATCTGTTATTTTACAGACCGTCAATCGTCTCCTGACATTTACTAATGTTTTGTCAGTCTTAGCTACAAAACTGGCTGAAGCTGTTAGCATTAGCATAACTTGGCGCCGTACTCGTTCATCAGGTGTTTAATACATTTGCTTGTATCCAAGGAGCTGTTTTTTTTCACACGTCCTCTCTGCACTCAAGCTCTGCTTGATTTGCATTCCGCTTTGCTTTCATCACTATTGCCTGCATTAGAATTTCCAATCTGCTGGCATTGCTCCGTTTTGTCCCACTTCAACTAAACGAAATTAATACGACGTTGCCAAAAAGTGGTATAATTTCCGTAAAATAGTGTCAGTGCCATAAAATTGCCTCTTTGCCATAAAGTGATGGACCTACTGTTGTATTGAAATGTAATTTTGTAAAATTGGTAGAATTTAGATGGTGTTGTTAGTGCAACATGGTGTTGTTGTCTAAGAGTGGTATTGTTGATATTAAATGTTGTCTTTGCCCAAAAATGGGATATTGCATTACGTGGAATAGTAGCCATAAGGTGGTAGTGTTGCCATAAAGGGGTATAGTTACTATTAAGTGGTAGTGTCGGCATAAAGTGGTAGTGTTGCTTTAAAGAGGTAGAGTTGCCATGAGTTGGCGGTTTTGCCATAAAGTGTCAGTGTTGCCATTAACTGTTATAGTTGCCATTAAGTGTTAGTGTTGCCATAAAGGGGTATAGTTGCCATAAAGTGGTAGTGTTGCTATAGAGTGGTAGAGTAGCCATGAGTCGGTAGTGTTGCCATAAAGCGTCTGTGTTGCCATTAACTGTTATAGTTGCTATCAAGCGGTATGTTGTGGTTGTGTTGTTGTTGATGTAGAATGGCATTGTTGTAGTTAAGTGGATTCATTGTCATGAAGTAGAATTGTTGCCTTAGGGTGGCGTCACCACTTTTAATAGGCGGTACCAGATGAACTTACTCACTTAGCCTTGGGATAAAGATAAAGCTAAATAAATCATTCAGAACCACTATCAGCAAGACCACCTCATTTTTTTCTGGGCCTTCCCTTAAAAACTTACTGTAAAATAAGAAACGGTTTACTGAGGGAAGAAAGGTGTCGGTTTCTATGGAAGCCAAGCCCAATTCGGAGTCTTTTTTAACTCTTCGCTCCGGTGTTGCTTGATATTGGGCAACCGCAAATGAAATTTCCAAATTGCAATGTTTGCCGCCTGTTTACATGACCTTTGAACTTTTCGGACCGGGTGTTTACGTGCACCGACTCGTGTAATCGGACAAAAATTTCTGATATGCGTAAACAGATTTACTGGTATGAACCGCCGTCGTTGATCGTTACTTCCCAACCAAATGAACCGTGACGTTCAAATTGGCATCATATGAATCCACACAAAGGAGATAGACATTAGATATAAATATTATTTAACAATAGTAGTTCATATTTTATTCCATAGGGGGAGCTCTTTTCTAAATCTAGTTTCTGTGAACTTACACAAAGAAAATCGGAATAATTGTATCACTGGAGTCAGTACTGGATCTTATCTGAGTAGATTGCTGACGTCATGGAAACAGTTTGAGTCAATATGGACTCTTTGAGATGATCAATGAGCCACATTTTATTTGACGAGTTCAATCAGGGGGATTGCTTGTGCAATGCAAGGGGATTGGGGGCTTTTCAGAGATACACTCCTGCCCGGAGACAACAGCGTAGGCCTATTTACAATTTATTTTTTTTAAATTTGGGGGAAATGTGTAATTTATTATCTGCTTCCATTAAGTAAATAAGAAGGGGTTAGGCGGTAAAAGGTTCCATCTGTCCATTACTTAGAATTTCTGCAGCATAATTAAAAAATTGCCTGATAATTTCTCACAAATGTTTCCACACAACAACAACCATGAAATGAAAATGTTTTTTTTGCTCTCTCATGTTTTCTGTTCCCATGGTTACAGGTTTGGACACATCCGAGCTCATACTGGTGGTCGGTTCATTTTATGGAGCAGAAAGCAAATCCTGGAGTATGTGGTTTGTCATTAAAGCCGATTTAGACATTTTAACAGGGTTTTTTCTTTTGTTTCCATGATTACAAGTTGCAATTTTTCCACTATTTCCATGAGTGGAATCTATTTATCTCACATTCAAAAACAGCATCAGCTGACCAAACGTTATACAAACACATTCTCCATGTATTGCTGAGTTGCCTTCTGATATATTAAAAATTTGACTTTTTTAAGCTCAATTTTAAAATAATTTTTTTATGATTTTTGATGAACATAAATAAATTCTTTCTATCTCAATGAAATGCACCGACGTTTTTTCATTAATGCCCCAAACCCATCTGATGGACACTGATATATATATTTTTTTTATCTCTCCAATGTAGCGAAAGAAGTTCAATCAACATTTAAATCCTTTCTGATACACATTTTATACATAAGCAATTTTTTTTAGAATTTAAAAAAAAAATTTTAATGTAGGAATTCAAAAAGCAAAAAAAAAAAAACCCACGAAAATGCAGGTGGCAAAGCAAAATCAGACAGATTAAATGGAATACTGGAAAGGACAATTAAGTAGGGAGAGACTGACTCCAAAGTCATTTAAGTTGTCTTACATCAATCAATCAGGTAAACAAACAAAACAAACAAACCCAATTTATACAGAACCCTCCAAACGACTACCAAAGCCGTTAAAGGGGCTGTTCGTATAATCACTGAAACAAAAGAAGTTTAAAGAGGAGACCCAAAAGACCAAAAAACAGCATTTACGGGCTGAAACAACAACAATACGGGTGAATCAGAAAAGAAAAGATGAATAAAACCAAATGAAAAAGGACACGAGATGGAAAAATTGATCGTGAAATTACGAGATACAACACCTTTTCATGTAAACGTTTGAATACAATTCAACAATTGCTCATTATATTACTGATTACATATAATGTAGGAAGAAAATATGTGTTGCTGAGGTGATGAAGAGGGGAAAGTGATGAATAATAAGAGAGAGAGAGACAGACTTTGACTTTCAACACAACTTCATTGAGCGAGCAGTGAACTCAAGCAGTGCCATGAAAGCTGGTGCGTCAATATGCTTAAACACCATGGAACATGAACATCAACAACATGGGGGAGAAAGAGAGAGTGAGTGAGAGAGAGAGAGAGGGGGGGGGGGGGGGGGGGGGGGGTCTCTCAGCTCCAAACACATCTCTCAGGTTTCGGCTCATCTGCATGAGGAGGCCTCTGGTGTCCACAGCCCAGCTACTAATGAGAAGAGAGCTGAGACGGGCCGATCCGGTTACACACACACACACACACACATACACACACACACACACATAGACACTTCTATCCACCAAAAACCCATTGATTCCTCACAGTTACAAGCAAAGCCTGACACACACCGACACACACACACATGCTCCAAACAATAATGACAGCAAAATAATACATCAAATTAAATAATCCTTTATTCATTACAGAGCGGAGACATTTCTGACTCACCCCAAAAACAACTTCATGAACACACACACACGCACACACACATGCACACATACACAGATCGGGGCATCACTGACTGGGCGCTGATCATCCAGCCACTAATGGATAATAGGATGGGGCAGGGTTGGGTGATGTAAATGGAGAAATGATGAAGAATTTGAGATGGCTGCACCCAAAGCTGTTGTTTTTGTGGGTGGTGTATCGATCAGGGAGGAGAGGAGTTGGTGTGGCGTGGGGTTGAGATGTTCAGATCTGTAGATAAAGACAGGGCAGCATGTGAAGCATGTGGCGGCTTACACACAGTCCCCTCTCTGTATCTTGTTCCATCAGCCTGCACTGAAAAACACCTCATTCAATATGGCGATGACATGACCACGGCCCGCTCAGCCACCCTTTTCTCAGGCCGCCAACTTCTGCTGAAACCTCAGCGAGTAGTTTGAGCAATAGTTGGACAGATTTTAAGAAATTAAATTAAGGCTTATGTCAACATTGTATTGCATTTATTATGCATTAAAATAATAATAACAGCATGTCGCTGACTGAATCAATTCTGCCAATTTTGTTTTATTTTTGACTCATTCCCCCTAGTGAGTCAAAAATGACTTATTTCAGTAGAACAGGATGTCTTGTTGAGTTGATTCATTCGCACCAAAGTCAGACTGAATCAGACCAACTGCTGATAAATTATAGCCCAAAAACATTTGGAGATAACGTTCCCCCTTGTGTCGGAAAATATACAATCATTCTTTGCCAAAACATCAATTCAGCTCTTCCTCGCACTGAGGTGTAAATGTCACCTAATTATTTTGTGTGTACTACTTTCAGTTTAATTAGTTTTTCAGAATGATGCTACAATTCTCTGAGGAGCACGTCACATTACCTTAAACTCCAGAACAGCCTCTAAATGGACTCTGACATTTTGGAATTGAACTTTACACTGTGAACAATATATTACGTCAAATATAGGGGAAGTCCAACTACTGCTCAGTTTAATTTACCATAAAGACCTTCTGAATAAACTTTCTCTAAAGAAGTTGAGAAACCAACATATGTAAGCGGAGCCATGGTATCGCTGCTCCGAACACGAGTCGCCGTTCGGGCAGCAGAACGGCGGCAAGAAGAAACACAGCCTACATACAGTCATGGCAGCGGCGTGCATTTACCACTTTAAGTGTAAAAGCCTTTCCTTGTACTTGGTCCAAAAGAGCTTTTACTCAACCGCTCATTCTCTTGTTACGCTCCCCACTCTCTCTCTCTCTCACTCTCTCTCTCTCTCTCTCTCTCTCTCTCTCTCTCGTTCTCTCTCTCTCTCTTTCTCTCCCTCTCTCTCTCTCTGTCTTTCTGATGCTATATGAAATTGATTAATTGTTTAAGGGTCTGACAAGAGTGCTGTCTGTCTTATACTCTTCCTCCCTGGAGCTGTTTAATCCCCCTCCCCGCGGCTAAAATGTGCGGTACACAATATTCCATACAAAAGAAATAGTCAGTACAAGTACAAGTGCGCACTGCTTTCTGATGAATCCTGAGAGGATGGGAACTCTGGTGGCCATTTTCTCCAAACTCTCTGAAGGACTTCTGAACAATGACGATAGAATCAGTTTTTATACCAGAGTTTCCCCCAAAAATGGAATGATAATTTGGATGCCTTGAATTTTTGTCATTTGTAAGTCCCTCTCTGGTATTTTTCCTTTCAATTGAGGGAAATAGAAGAAAGTAAAAGCTCCTTTATCCTTCTCTTTTTTCTGTAGAACATGTTTGTATACCTGTTTTACTGCAGACATTTGGATACAATGTACAGTAGGACACTTTTATGCCACCTTGAAATGTATATATATACAGAAATGAATATATTCAGGGTGAGACCACTTTGCAACAACAACTACATCCCCGCTTGCCAACTGTGAACCCCCCCTCCCCCCTAAAAAAAGCCCAAGTGACTACAAGAAACAGATATCAGATTTTGAGGCCCGGCTAGAATTCAACATCTGTTGGGGGATGATGCCCACCCAGCCTGACATCAACACCTTTTTCATTTCCAACTATCATTTCTGGCGGAGTCCAATGTCTTTTGTTGTTGCGTTGGCGTCATGAGTCGGCAGGGTTGCTGCTACTAATGACGCTAATGAGGTGAAACCCATTTCAAAAACAGTTACAGTACTTTCCAGATGTACATCTGTTTGTCTTGTGGTTTTGTGAGTAGGTACAGTAGCAGGAGTGTTTACACCAATTAGCCATATCATTATAACTAAATCAAACAGTGAACACTTCACTGTTTGGATCGGGAAAAATGTGCAAGCATTAGGTTTTGAGCAATTATGACAAATTCTGATGGCCATACTAATGTGTGAAAGTATCTCCGGTACTGCAGTTCTCGTTGGGTTTTCCTGGTCTAAAGTAGTTAGTACCTACCAAAGTGGTCTAAGGAAGGACCACTTGTAAACCAGCAACAGGGTCTTTGACTCAGCCCGTGTTGTCTGATCCCACGGAGGAGCTACGGGAGCACAATAATAAGAAGGTGGTTATAATGTTATGGCTTTTACGGCTATATGTGGAATTCTTTTTCAGTTGTTTTTATACATAATAATAATAGCATGTCTCTGACTGAATCAATACTGTCAATTTTGTTTTAAGAGTTTCTAAACAATAGCGAAGAGGAATAAGTTCTATTGAGCTTTTAAAAATGCACGCCACATTTTTAGGTGGGATCACTGGATGATTGAGAGCTGCCTTTTCCCGGGATTGTGTAGCCTTATTCTTCCATCTCCATGCGGTGATTGATTTCATGTGGACACACACCGTGGATTTGCATGTTTGTGTGCGCGACAGACATGATTAGCATTGTTAGAGGCCAGTGAACAAATGGTAGAGATAGGTAACATTGTCAGGTCCAGAGTACAGGACATCACAGGGACTGCCTCTGTTCCTGGTGAGCGGAGTCCTAACAAGTGTATTTATCTCTGACGTGACAGGGGGGAGATTGATTCAAAAGCCAAGTGCCGCAATTAACCCCTTCTGTGACCATCAATCACCATAATGCATAAAAACAGTAATCTAATTAAATACCCAGAGAGAAATGAGGCCATTATTATCTGTCAAATGTCCACTACTACCCAATGATGTGGGGTTGGAAATGATCAGGCAGCCGGCAGGACGGGATTAATGCGCAGAGTTATATAAGCAAAAGGACAGAAATGATCGCGGTGAGGTGAACCGGCAATGCAACAATGTGGTATAACAACGTATACACAGCGTACACAAATAAGTATATAAAAGGACGTAAGAATAATTAGTCGCGGTATGTTATGGAATTCCTCATGTAGGAGTAGGGACTGCATGTGGATGTCTGACTGAACAAAACTTTTCTTATGGTGTCCATCATTCATCTGGTGTTTAGAAGCAGGCACATTTGATTGGATGTTGAATTTTAGCCATCAATATAATGGAGCTGGACTCTGGAGGAGCTGACGCTGTGTGCGTGCCGCACATATGAATGACCTGATTGGTTATTGTTTGGTCAGGATTTATTGTGCGTTCCTTATAACTGCAGGTTCCTAAATATCGGCTGCGGTTTTTCAGAAAAGGAGGATCAGAGTTCATTTTCCCGCAGAGACATCATTGTAGCAAAACGGGAGGCACATAGAATCTACCAGAAGACTTCTAGAACATTCTTAATTCCTCCTGAGTAATTCAGACCAAACATAAATGTTCTCCATCTAATCAATTTGGGTCTCTGCGTTTGTAAACCAAGTAATTCACTAAGACAGATCTCGATTGACTCGGATTTTATTGACTGTCTTATGGTTTGATCGCGGGAAAGAAGATGGTCGATACTAAACGAGAGACAACATGAACTCCGCTCCGAGATGCTGCGCTGCAGACGCCACAGTGTGTAAAAGCCGTATGTCATCATGCCTTGCAATATTTGACGACATAACATTTGCTTATATGCAAAAAAGCCCAAACTTCAAATGAGGCTCCTGGTGATGTCATCGGTTTTAATTATGTAGACATGAAACAAAATATTGGACTCATTTAAATTTGAAATTTCAACAGCATGATTGCCTGAGATGAAAAATTTACGGCATCTCTGCAGCTACACTCAAACACTTAAAGGCACACCTGTAAGGAAGTAAGGGAGAGCACGTTCTATCCATTCTGGCTTCTCTCCACTGCCGGTATGCTGGGGCCTCTGGCTTTTAAGCCAGATTGAGATTTGTACATTTTTTCCTTCCCTTTCCTGTATTTAAAGTTGCTTATAAATAAAGTTGTGTCCAGTGAGAAAACAATAAAATAAATAAATAAATATCACTACAATCTCTATAAACATCACTATAAACACTATAAACATGATCAACATAACTATAAACACTATAAACACTATAAACATGATCAACATCACTATAAACACTATAAACACTATAAACATGATCAACATCACTGTAAACACTATAAACACTATAAACATGATCAATATCACTATATATACTATAAACATCACTATATGCACTATACACAATATAGACATCATCATAATCACTATAAACACTACAAAAATCACTAGGAACACTATAAACATCACTTTAAACACTATAAAAATCACAATTAAAACTATAAACATCAATATATGCTCAATAAACAATATAAATATAATTCTTAACACTATATACATCACAGAAACACCATAAACACTATAAACATCACTTGAAAGACTTTAAACACTATAACATAACAATAAACATCACTATATGCACTATGAACAATATAAACATAAAAATAAACCCAATAATCACTATAAACTCTATAAACAACACTATATGCACAATAACCATCACAATATACACTATAAACATCACTTTAAAGACTATAAGCATCACTATAAACTCTATAAACATCACTATATACACTAAAAACAATATATACATTACTATACAACACTATAAACAAAACTATATAATCTATAAACATCACAGTAACTGCTAACATTACAATTAACATTATAAAAATCACTATAAACTCTATAAATATAACTACATACACTTTAAACAACATTATATTAATTTAAAAAAATCATTCTAAAGACTAAAATATAACTAAAGGCAGTTTAAACATCACTATTAAATACTATACATTTCAATCTATCCATCTACAAATCCACTCAGAGAAAAAACTCCGAGTGGAGAATTAAGACTGACTGTGTGAACGTAGCCTGAGATACGGCGTCTGTCTCCATCCAGCAGATGTTGGGATGTTTCACTGGAGGAGTTCAAATCTCAAGCAGAGAAGTAATTAAATATTCCCAGCCATCAGGGTTCATCCTATGGCCACCATGAATAATATTTGACCATCTGAACACAGATAAGATCAGAACTGAAACTTAATGAAATCATAATTTTTGAGATCTACATTGAAATCAAAAGAAGAAACTGAAGGTTTGTGACATGACTCTTCACAATATACATATACTAAAAGCATCATGCCTTATAAGTGTGTAACTAAAACCACTTTACATGTAGGCATATTAAGTGTGTACAATAAACAGCCAGGACAATTAAAGGAAGTGCTTGTAAGAACAGAAATAAGGAATGTTCAGCTAATGCAAATTGCATGATCTTATTCACTATGTTTATTTCATGAGGTTGTATGAGTTAATTACGCCTCCCAGCAAAAGCTTCCAGTTGAGCGTTTCATCCTTTAACTGGTCTGCCGTTGCTCTCAGACACTTTTCCTGCAAATAAGCTACTTGTTCCTCCACGCCGTTTGCTGAGCTAAGACCAAGGAGAAAAAAAAAAAGGGGGTGGGCATAAAAGGAAAGAGTAATTAAGCCACCCAGATAATCCTGATGACAGCAGCGAAAAATGGCTATTCCGCTTATGGCCAGTAATTGTGGTCGCGACACTATGACCTTACTCATGAGCAGAATGGCTAAGAGCACCGGGGGTGGGGCACAATATTTGTCCCATGGGTGGAAAATGGCTCAGCTCATATAAAGAGCATATGTGTGATGGAACCTGAGGGTCCCTGCAGCAAGTGAGTGTGAGCTGTTATGGGATTAGAGCCGCTGCCGGTGATGCAATGAGTTCATGATGTCAGACATTGCAGCGACTCGCTGCTTCTCGATTAATCACAGTTCAATCGAGCGAGGGAGTGTTGAACAAGGAATGGTTGATTGATTTACCAGATTTCAAGTGGTAATAATTTTTCAGGGAGAGTGAGAACTCTCTCCTAAAACTATTACCCTCGGTTTTCACATCTTCGTGGGGGGTCCGTCCCATCCAGCGTCCTCCCACGCCAAACACCAGAGTGAAAAAACAAACAGTTTGTAACCAGAGTAATCAGGGGTTGACATGATCGTACAGCAAAGTACCGATGACTCAACTGTTGTACAAACACCTACATACCAACTGTGTCAGAATCTACTTTTAAGCACCAAAGCAAGAAGGTTCTGGGTTCAAGTCCAACTCCTTGGAACCTTTCTGTGTGGAGATTCCAAATCATGCAGTACGGGTGACTCTTAATTACCCGAAGGTGCGGATGACAGCATGAATGGTAGTTTGGTTCTATGGATGACTGCTGACCCGTCCACGGTTCAGCCTGTCTTTATCCCAATGAAAGCAGGGATCAGCTCAAGTATTCAGTGATTGATTGGGAATTTGAAATGCAGACGATCCGTAACACTTAAAGTGAAAGTACGGACATGTATAAAAACCACTTCAAATGACTGACAGAGATTTGGACTTTTTCAAGATTAGGCCTCGTGCAGCTGGATGGCTCGGTGTGACACCTCTGACTATGGTGAAAGCCCCAAAAAAAAGAGGGTGTGGCAGAAATCCAGTGTGGACCCTTAAGCAAGGTCCTTGGTGGTACCAGCCTCCCCAGCCACATTCAGTGCCGATCCCAAGCCCGGATAAATGGGAGGGATGTGTCATGAAGGGAATCCGACCCAAAGACCTATGCCAAATCAATATGCGGAACGAGATGATCCGCTGTGACGACCTCTGAAAAAAAGTTCCAAAAACCCAACTATACCCCCCCGCGCTTGTTTGGTCTTATGATGATGTGAGGAATCATCATAAGATGTTAAAACAATCATTATTGTTTAAACAATAATCTATACTAATTATTGTCACTCTTATGATACAGCACAACATAGGGAGATCATTCTCTGCAATTGGCTCAACCAGGGAGTAGTGGACAGCCCCTGTGAAGCAGGCAGATAGAAAGTTATAGTTCAGACTGTTGAGGGACGCAACAGTGTGAACTGTGTGCGGGGGTACAGAACCGTCAACCTTCCTATTAGGAGAGGAAAGCCCTTCCTCCTGAGCTACAGCTGCCCACCTAACACCCTCCATCTTCTGCTGAGAGATCGCATTCCTCCACCAACACCATTCCTACTGAGATGTTTCGCTAACATACATCTACATCTTAATCTCCCTGATCCGGATCATGATCTGGATTCTATTATTCATAATGATGCAACGTGATGAGCTGTCCATGCCTGTTTCGTTTTTTTTTCGACATGTTTTTATTTATCGACCATTTTTTGTTGGTAAAATGTCCAAAAAGTCTTGGAATGTTGAAGAACGTTGAGGGAAAAAGTCATTGGCAGTCCGCCTCAAAATGTAATAAACTCTTTGTTGGCCCCCGATCGACCCTTACATATTTCATCATACGGATCACGTCAACCCCTCCAACTCTCATCCAAGGAAAAGGAAAACAAATGCTGGGGTGGGCTGTGTTTGGTTCATGACCGGGCTCCACTGTGGGTTGTTCACCTCAGAGAGTCAACAGTGTTTGTTAGATATGTAAGTGTTCCAGTAAGGAAAATAACAAACTTGGAGACACAAGTTCATTGCCTTCATCTCTTATCAATAAATCCTGCTAGGACTTCACGCTGTATTCAAACAGATAGCATCTCACCCAACCCTCCCCACTTTTCCACAGCCATTAAAGTCTCGACTGACCTCCTGAATCTCATCAAGCATGAACCTTCCAACAATCAATCATCCCAGGACAGAAGAGCTTCGTCCCGGCTGCAGGATGTTTGCAACAGTAGTGTGGCGAGCGAGAGCATGGACGCCGACACCCACGAGCCCTGACTTCTTGGCTCTGTTTGCGCCTCGATCTGCTGGTAGGACAGCGGACCCATCGCCCAGGGGAGCAGAAGAGATCTCCATCACCATATCCCATCTCCTCCTCCTCTCATCTTCATCATCACACACCCTTCAGCCCAACAAATCCCTCCCTCTTTTTCACCGCTTGCTCTCCGAGGTGTCTGGTGACTCTGGTCGCTGTTGTCTTGCCCCTCCCTTCATCGTGGAGGAGAGGAAGAGAGAGGGAGGAAGAGAGAGAGAGGCTGCAGCCCACTACCACCTTGTCCCCAGAGGCCCCTAGCCTGCCTGCTCCTCCTGCTGCTCAGTACAGCTGTGGCTCAGAACCAGACCCTGACCAGCTGGGATCTCAGCCCTGCCAGAGGAGCCACTGTGTGTGAAATCTCCTCGCCCTCCTCACTGCCTCTTCATTAGGTGAACCAAACAGACACCAACTCCAACTCAGCTATCAAACGTCTCTGCCGGGGCGGAGAAGAGGAGAAGATCCTCTTTTTCAGCATGGCTGTGGCACCCCGGGCCCTGGCGTGGACCCTACCCCTGGTGCTTACCCTGCTCAACCTCGCACCAGCGCCCATCTTAGGAGGTTGCCCGTCGGCTTGCAGGTGCTCTGTCGCCGCGCTGTTGTGCCTGGAACACGACGGTATCACCAACATCCCAGAGCTGGCATCTCAAGAGAGCGAGAACGTGACGGAGATGTGAGTATGATGTGTCACCTGCTCCGCATGTGAGGGCGCCAGATGAGCCGGCATGATTTGTTAGTGGCTGTTTGGCAAAGCTTGGTTTCCTCTGTGTTCAGATTCTGACTCCGGGGTGATGCTGAGTCAGTTCGGAGAGTCCCATTGGCGGAGATTTGGTTTCATGGGGCATTTGATAGTGCCCCGGTATATGATCGGGGGTTTTCAGGTTAAGCTGATTTTACTTTTGATAATTTTTGCATGTAGATTACAAAGTCAAGATTCTGAAGCTCTCAAATTGACATGTTTGCCCAACAAAGTTGCTCTTCATCGCTTTGACCAACAAGTGCTTCTCTGCATGCTAACAGGTGACGTGCACTCCTTCCATTATTTGTTCCCGAATGTGGTAAAAGTACACATTCTTCACTCAAGTAAATGTACATCTCCTTGAGAAAAAGTACTGACCGTGTTATTCAAGAATAACTGAACAGCCTTATTGTGGAAACCTCACATCAATTTGATAATAATATATAATATATTAACTCAGAGCTTGTCTTTCAACTTCTATTACTAGGATTCTATTACTACTTATGGGCAAAAAAACGTCTCACGTCTGTCGTGCGTAGCTGATGGAGGGACGTAAGACATTTAGAAGACAGATCTTCTCTCCTTTCTATTATTGTCCATCAGGCTGAAATTGTAAGTTTCGGATATTTGCGTGAAAATGTAGGTAGTGAAAGTTTAAAGAGTAAAATAAATGATACACAGTACAGGAAATATAACTTAAGTAGAGTTATGAAGTATTTGCCCTTTGCTTCTTCATCCACAGAGGGAGGGATTTGTCTGTTTATTGCGTTAGCTCTGAGCAGAAGTTTGATCCTGGCATTTGTTCAGAGACGACATTACTGACCAGCCCTAACATTAAAACCACTGACAGGTGAAGTCAGAATGGCATTGAATGTGTTGTTTCACTGGCGCCTGTCTGTGGTTTGGATATATTAGGCAGAGAATGAAGATTTTGTCCACGTTGTTGGTGGTCTTCAGTGGCTAGTACGTACTACAAGTGGTGCCAGCATCATTGGTGTCCAAAGCTCATGAATGCGCCTGAGGAGTGAAAGCTAGCCTGAGTTTTCTACTGAAAAAGTTCATGCCTGTTCTTATACAAAAGGTTTCAGAACACACAATCCATTGCGAGGTTATTTGGCAGCAAAGGAGACTCTACGCAATATTAGACAGGTGGTTAATGTTCCTAATGTAATGACTGATGAGAGTGACAATGTTATACAAAAGCACAACAGCAGATTATTGGACAAAATGTTCTTTGTGTCCCTCAAGATCGTGATTCAGATTCAGATTGTGTCATTACTCAGACCGGTTTCACTCTGTTTTCATGCCACATAGACTGGGATAGTTCTCAGATCCAGATGCTGCTTGTGGTAAATGTAACCCTGCTATTGGAGATTCTGGGACGACACTGATGTACTCTCTGTGATCACTGGAGATCAATTATCGATTGCTGCTGACAATAACTGACAAGGAGTGACGGGAAGTGATATTGTGTCATCCTCTTCATAGCAGCAGTCCTGATTCAGGTTTTTGTGTTATTTCCTTTATTATGAAGCTCATAAAGTTCAGCTGTTGCTAAGTTCAATGTCTGATATGTCATGAAAATGATTTACTTTATAAATTCTTCTTTCTGCTTTGTGTCTCAACAAACACATTCTTCAAAAAAACCTTTTATCACCAACATCCCCCGTGGAAAACGGAATTCCATTTCCTTTCTGTTTGAAACCCTTTAGATGTAATTGTTTGTTTGAGTTAGGCTCAAACAAACAATGTTGTGGTTTTGAAAAGTCTTTAAACTTATCACTGAAAGCACATGCAGTTCTTTAAACTCTGTGACTTTAACCGCAGCAATGAGGCTAAAGACTAAAGGGAGAGTTTTTTTTGAGTAAGTGTGACTTTTTATCTGCGTCCGCTGTGATGAAATAATAAACATATCGCATGTTTGAAATACATTTTGCAGATAAATAAAATATACCAATGCACTATATTATCAGACATAATGCATCAAAAATCGGGGGACACCTTCCCCTAGGGGTATTTTATGGTACTGCAGCGGTTATGTGGGATTTTTTTAAACGATTAATGAAAGAAGTTAACCCTTTAATGTCCCGCTGAAATGTTTCTAATGGAAAAATGTGTGCGGCCTGACTGAACCTCCTTACAAGCCAGTGGCAGCATGTATATGGTAAAGAAGAAGGGGCCAAGCATTGAGCCCTGGGGGACACCACAGGTCAAATGGGCCATGAGGCATTGTCCAATGGAGAAAAACATTTTCAATAAGAAGTTGTTGTTTTTTGTGGGCATATTAAAGCATGTGAGGACTTACTGAACAGAATTACGTAACTTGATCCAATCAGGAGAAAGGTCCAGTTATGGTTAAACCCTTTTCTAAAAACATTTCTAATCATGCTAACAGTGAGATAATCAAATTAAAACTGACTACTTTCCTCATAAAACAAAATTAAATCTAAAAATTATTCTGGTTAGAATTTTTTTGATTGTTAAATCATGATAATTATTTTCTCATTTTATGGTACATTTAAAATAAAAAATATTAAATGAATGAATTCCCCAGAAAAATATAATATGTATAGTATAGTATTTTTCATGTTGAGGACATTAAGGGGTTTTAAATAAATAAAAAAAAAATATATATATAAGTCAAATAAGCCAAATTTCCGTATTTATTTGTTTAGTGCAACCAAAGAAGGCAGTCGAAAATCAACAGAACCTTCTGGTTGAATTATTGCAGAAAATCCAGCTCAAAACTCAGCAAGAAAGAAATAAGAAAACGGGGCTGATAAGTTTACACTCACTCTATTTAAAAGGTGGTTTAATCTTTATAACTTGGTGACAAAAACTGGGTTGTCATGACTTAAGGGATAATTTGCGAAAAATTTAATAAATCAGACAATGACGGCACAAATTGGATTGTCTCTCATTTCCTACCAAATATGTTCGGTGCAGATCTGAGGTTACTCGGCTGAAAAAAAAAAAGATAATTAGAAGGTAGGGGTACAATATTGAAAAACATCGAAATGAAAAAAAATGATTACTTGATTTTATTCCTTGTGGAAGCGGAATAAATATTTTTCAATTTTAAAGCTCAAATCTAAATTCCATTTTTTGGTGTACCAATGAGGTTGTTCTGACCCAATTTGGGTTCCTTTGCTTGCTTTGCTTCGGTTCAAGTGGCGCCCAGACTATGAAATAGGAAAGGCTGCCGGAGAAGTTCAGCTGATGCTGGAAAGCTAGTTTGATCCATACATGGTTGGAATATTTCCAAAGTTCTTGCTCAGATGAAGTGAGAACTTCTCACTCTGCCTCAGCCGCTCTGCAGATGAACGTCGTTTAACAATGACTTTTTGAAACTTTGAAAGGGATAAAAGAAGTAGAAACTGACCACCTGTGATTTAAATGGAATTGCTGTATTATTATGCAACCCACCATCAGCTCCTGCATGGAAAAGTAAATGTCACTCTCTGCACTGTTCTCTCTTTGTTCCTTTTCCTCCAGATTGGAGCAGTTAGCACTTGTTAAGAAATAACTGCATTTGTGAAATGCTATTTCGGAGAAAGCAAGTCAATTTACTGCTGCTTTCTGCCTTTATTCACCTATACTGCACTCACCTCTGCTTTCTCTCCGGATTGTTCTTTTCTCGCTCTCTCTCTCTCTCTCTCTCTCCTCCACCACCACTCTTTCTTACGAAGGAGCATTGGGGCCAAGCATAGAAAAAGAAATAAGAAGAGAAAGATTTTTTTTTTTCATATTTCATTTCGAATAAAATTGGAACGGTAGATAAAAAAGTAATAATCTCGAGAAAGCAATTGAAATGTTGAGAATAAAGTTGAACCAAATCAGAGTAGATGTTTATTCTGCGTTTGGAGAAAAAAGTGGAAAAGTTGAGCACTAAATGGAAATGTCGAGAAAAAACGTGTAAATGTTGAGAATGAAGTTGAACATAATCAACTTTATAGTATATTTTCACACTGCATTTTCGAGAAAATAGTGTGAATAAATAAAGATGTTGAGAAAAAAGGCGAAATGTTGAGAACAAATATGACATTTTGACATTAAAAGGCGAACCTTTAACACTATAACAGAAGAGGCGGCCAAATGTGTGCAAAGTGAAAGAGCTTGCAATTCAGAGAGGATATGTTGTATCACATGACACGATAGGAGAACATTTTGATCCTGAAGGTGTGGAGCTCAGAAGGGCTTGGCTGCTAAGACGCAGACACTACCGCAACGAAGGTCCTAACGCGCTGTGGCTTATGGATTCCTATGACAAGCTGAAGCCATAAGACACCGCCATCAATTGTCCTATCGATGGTTTTATTAAGTACGTTTTGTGAATTGAGGCCTACAGAACAAACAAGGACCCCAAAGTAATGGCAGCCTACTTCATCAAATTCATTGCGTACTTGCGAGGATACCTGGGGCGACTGCGCGCTGACACAGAAATACTAATAAAGGACTTTTTTCTCGGCTTTTCGACTTTATTCTCAAAATGAAACGTGAGGAAAAAAAATATCTTCCTCGCATTTTTTTTCTTATTCCCGACTTTAATGCTCCTTCTTGCCGAAGAGAGATTTCCCTGTACCTGCAGCTACTCAGGTCGGGGCGTGACATTCTCTCTGAATCACTCAATCAATAAGTGAGCGGGTCCGTCTCGGCATCTGTTTACCGCCGCGCTGCACATGCCAGCAAACAACGACGCCCCTGCGAGGGAGTCGAGCCGATACGTGGAACAAACAAGGGCCCATTAACTGTGGAACAGTGGCCAAAATTCATCATACGCTGAGTTATAAATTCAATTTTGTGAATTGCCAGTCAATGCCCCCACCCGGGAACAATAGATGATATACAGCCCACTTGGCTCAATCCAATAAGTAAGGGCGACGGGTGATCCTCAGCCCACCTGCCCTGTAATCACATTATTGCTGCGCGGGTCAATCAGACATGAATAAAAAGGTTTGTGTGTTCCGACTGACAAACAGAGAACTGGAAAGAATGAGAGAACGCCACACGCTGGAATGAAAGGCTGTCATCAAACGGAAATCACGGCAGGCAGCGACTAAATATCACACAACTATGAGAGAGAGAGAGAGAGAGAGAGAGAGAGACATATTCAACAGATCAATCTGTCTACCTATCTATTGATCTTCCTACTTATCTATTTATCCATCCATTCATCCATCCATCCATCCATCCATCCATCCATCCATCCATCCAGCAAAACTTCCTACCTACCTCCCTTTTCTTCCATCCATCCATCCATCCATCCATCCATCCATCCATCCATCCATCCATACATCCATCCATCCATCCATCCATCGTTACACAATTCTAACTTCCTACCTAACTATCTTGCCATCCACCCACCAACCCACCCTTCTACCTACCTACAAACCAAACTACCTTTCCATTCATCCAACTGTCAATGCATTCTTCTAGCTTCCTAACTACATTTCCATCATCCATCCATCCATCCATCCATCCATCCATCCATCCATCCATCCATCCATCCATCCTGCTATCCAGAGAGGTTATGGTTTGTCTTAGCTTTCACAATGACATTTCAACAAAATATTGGATTCCCTATAGTTTGTGAGATTTGTGTGCGTGTGTGTGTGCATGTGTGTGCGTGTGTGTGTGCGTGTGTGTGTGCATGTGTGTGTGCGTGTGTGTGTGTCTGTGTGTGTGTGTGCGTTGTCAGGTTAGGGCCATTTTTTTGTATTATTTTTGTGACATAAAAGAGTAACAATATGTCACAGATTTTGGAAACAACACAGAAACTGCTTGACAAATCACCATGGAACTGTGGGAAACCAAATAAGACACTGTAAGATTTTGGAAAATTGATTTGCTGGATTGTTATGAATCTTGGTGGAAGAGTTGGCCCTTCTGCCCAAGGGCAACAGTTTCCATTGTTCTAAAGTGTGTTACCTCTGCCAAGAAGGTCATGTTTTCAACTGTTTGCTGTTGGTTTTTGAGGAGGACTCAAAAACCACAGAAAAGCATTCATTTGGAGAAAATATCTCAGGACAGAATGGAACATAAATGAAGTAAAGTCTCATCGATCGATCGAAAGATCGAGCAAATTTAAACATTTACTTAAATGTCTCCGGGATCCATCCGATTGACTGGTTACAAATTCAGCCACCTTCAATTATGATAATTGGACTACGAGTCTGATTTTCAATAGGGTATCCTAGGATTAAAGGGGCGTTAGTAGTGGCATTTGCTCTAACAAGTGCCCTTCTAGTTTTTCCACCGAGGAGGTTACGTTATTACCTATGCTGGTCTTGGTCTGTCGGTTTGTTTGAATGAGCACGGATGGATTTGCATAAAAATCGAACCCAGAGGGAATCCCTTTTACACTTTACGGGCAGCAGTAACCAACACACTGGGTAGTACTGCGCCTTGGTGAAGGTTTGCTGCTCTGAGTACTTTTTCTAGATTATTATCTTGTTCTTTTAACTCGGTATTTTGAGTTTGATCCTACATGAGTGCAATGCGAAATCAAAAAACTTTCTTCAGCAAGAGCAGATTCCAAAACTAGAAGGGCTGCCAGTAGAGCACATATCTATGCCGAGGCAAAAAAAGAGATGCCTCTTTGTTAACAGGATCAACTTTGGCCCAAGATCTGTCCTCCCATGGAGTTTCAAAGAAATGGGTTCAGTAGGTTTTCACTTAATCCTGCTAACAGACAAACCAAGTGACCAAAAGATCAATCAACCAGCCGACCAACCAACTAACCAACTGACCAAACGGCCAACTGAATGAACCGACCAACCCCACATGCAACAAATAAATGAGCAGGGGTAAAAAACACAACCGCATGACGACAAGACAAGCCAAACTTTTAATTAGAAAAAAAAAATGTTTTAGTCCATCATCTTCCTTTGTGATTGATTCAATGCAGCCCCCTGAAAAGGCTGCCATTTTTACAAACGTTTTTGGTTTTGGTCTATTTGGTTCACATTGATAAGACAGTGAGGCTCTCCCAAGGATAGCATAGATTGAAGTGTCCTCCTCAGTCAGACAGACAACATTTGAATCACAAGCGGAGGAGGTTGAGGAGGTCTGAGAATAGGATGGACAGTTTCCTCCATTCAAACCATCTATTCAGACATCTCATGGAAAGAGCATGTTGTCCTTGCGCCGAGAGCTGAATTGATCTTGCACTCGCCAAGTCTGAGGTGGGCTACGACCGGAAAATAATTTCCCATGGCCCTCGGCTACCAAGCATTTGTTAAGGCCTTAATTCTTTCTTAAAGGGCAGTAGATTCAGTCCTGAGCTTTGTGGTTTGAGTCCATCATGGTAGCTTTGTTGCGTTTTTGTTTAGCGGAGGTCAGACACGTCAATGGGATTAAGTTCAGTTGCCCTCAATGCCCTTTTTTTTTAAATTTTCTTTTTAATGTCTGCGTCACTTCACATAATCACAGTTTGAGCTCCCCGACGCTCCGATGATTTCATATTTCCCTCCTCCCCCCTTTCTTTTTTGTGCTTTCCCAAATCTGAATAATGATGCTTTTAAAAAGGTTATAAAAGTTTCCATATTTAGCATTGATGAGAAGGCTAAACAGACAAATTACCTCAATTCTGTTTCTCCTTCTGCTTTCAGATTATTATTGATAATTCCCTGGCCTTATAGAAAAGAGAGAAATTAGTACTTTTTTTTTTTTTTCCCACATCAGCTGAAAAACACAAACGATTAACGTTTCACACTCCCCGTTTTAAACGTCCCCGGTCAAGCAATTAATTCAATTATTTCTTCATTTCCAAGTTTGTTTTTACAAGATTTTCCAGCATCAACTCAGCAAAAACACAAGAAAAAGTTGAAGGTTGAACTCATGTAACAACGCAACTTCCTCTTTCTCTGTCTCTGCTTTTTTTTTCCAGTTACATAGAAAGCCAACCAGGCCTTGAGAACATAACTGAGATCGATCTTGTTTACTACAGGGAGCTGAAGAACCTGTAAGTAAACAACTTAGATAACTCATTGTAAGACAAAAGACAAGGTTTCAACATCTCATTCTCCACTAAAACCTGCAATGTGCTTCGTGGTAATTAAAGGTCTTCGACATCTCAGGGGAGAAATGTATATTTTCTGAGATTGAGTTATAGCTAAAAGCGTGGATATATCTAATCAATGAATAGTTTGGCTGATGGACAGAAAAATGTATCGTCAAATAATCCAAAAATCATTATTTTTGGCTTCTCTGATGTGATTATTTCAGCAAAATTACATTGAAGATTTGTAGATTTTCTGCTGTTGATTCCCCAAAAACAAGCAAAGCGCAAATGAGGGACATATTTTTGTAGTTTTGCTATATTATAGAGTAAAATTTGATGATTACATGCAAATCAGAATCAACACAGCACATTTACATTTATTTTTAACTTAGTTATGTTAACCTGTCCCACAAAAGTCGGAATTGTAAAAAGATTATGACTAAATGCTTTGAAAAAAAGAACGTTTTAATTAAGAGGTAGATGATAGAGTGATGGATTTAACAAAGTGACTTTTCATTAACTGAACACCGTGGAATTTCAAATTCAAATTAATGCAATGAAACTTAGTTGTTGTCAAACATGCAACTTTTTTAGTTCTTTCGACATAAAAAAGTCATCTAATATATAATATATATATAATAACTAATATAATAATAATATATATATAATAATATAATATAATAATATTATAATATAATATATATATATATATATATATATAATATATATATATATAATATATATATATATATATATATATATATGTATATATATATATATATATATATATATATATATATATATAATATATATAATAATAATAATAATATATAATATAATAATAATATATAATAAATAATATAATAACTAATATATAATATTCCACATCCAAGTTTCATTTACTTTACATAATTGTGTCGGATGTACCAAACACAGTGATGTTGAATATTATTAATATAGTTAATTTGACATTACATACACCGTAATGTGACTCCAAATATGTTTTTAATTTCACAGTAATATAATAAAATCTCCTTGTTTAAATTGTCACAAGTTATTTCTTTCAACAGAAAAAACAACAACAAGTAATGCAAAGAACATAAATGTTGGATTTCTAACAGTGTGCATGGATAACGATGAATAGATCCTGATTTGATCTATTTGTGAGTTTCTTCTAATGTCTGTTTTTTACTTTCAGCACGGTGACGGCTTGTAAGCTGAGGCTCATCGCTGCCCAGGCCTTCCAGTACAACCTGAAGCTCCAGTATGTGTAAGTTTCCTCGTCGATACGGAAGGATCACTTTGCCTCTTGTCATGTTTTTGACCCGCGTGTGGGTCAACCTATTTGTCGCCGTCACTCAGAGGTCAGTCGACCCTTTGATATTGAACGTGTCACGTGAAATGAGAGTTACACGGAGAAAAAAATCCCAGTGACACACTTCTCGGTTCATATAGTGTCATTTACTCACCCATGGATCCGGTAACGTTTGTGAGGTCATTGAAGATTGCTTCTGAAAACGGTCTATTGAGGTAATGATGTGATTGAAAAGGGCTGGTAGTGATCAGGCCCGGGCGGGTCTAGTCCAACTGGAACCAGTTATTAAAGCAGTTTGGTGGTCTTCTGGATTTAGTTAGTCCTAGGGGGAAAATTCATTTAAACTTTCCCTTACATTAGTTGGTTTTCCATGGGATTATTTATGAATTAAGATTCCAGAACGAATGGATTTCTGTTAAGTGTTTATTCTGGTTTTAATTCTAATTCCAGTTTTAATATAATATTTACTGCTTTTTTTAAAAAGGTATGTCTTTAAAGACTGCACATGTTAGAAAAATCAGATGAGGAGACTCTGTGGGATTGTAATTCGCTTTTGTTTATATGTAATTTTGAGATACTTCATAAACAAAATCACAGCTGTTGTATTAGAAAAACAAACAGAATATTGAAAATAATCTTCAGTTGCAGTCTATAGATACATTTTTTTCTATTTTATTTTTTAATTTGCTGCATCATAATGAACCACATAAAATATTACATTGTTGATTAACGGTTACTAATCTATTAAGTTCTTACCACGCATTTTACGTTTTCACGATTTTTTTCTTCTTTAAAAAGTTACATTTTGAGCTGAACTTTTAGGCTCTATACTCCGTACAAGACTGAACCCTGTTCGTTCGTGAGTGGCCGACTTCATCGCCACCATCTCATCCTCTTTGTTTTCGGCCGTATTCCCAGTGTTGTTTATCAAACAACACCGGCGGGTTGGACCGAACCGGAGCAGGAGCCGGTGGTGGTGGTGGAGGTGATGTAGGCTGGACAAGGTCCAGAAATTGGAGAAGGCATCCACCAGTCACCTTTTACTCGCTCACTTTGGCGGATTATCGACAACTGATGCATAATAAATACACTCCACTAAGGGTCCATTATCACTTAATCAATATTTCTCTGTGGGGGTAAAGGGTGGCAGTGGGGGAGTGGGTGGAGCCTCTGGGGTTCTGTGTGACAGATGTATTTCTGAGATTAAGAGGGACAGACATAACCAAACTAAACACGGGATGCAGAGGCTGAATTGCTTTCCTTTGTCTCCCTCCGCTCTCGTCTTCATCCATTGTTGTCCTGGAATTCAATATTTTCTCATAAAATTGCATTCCGATCTCTTAAACGAAAAAGAGCTGCTATTCCCGGTTCTGCTCTCCCCCCCTGTGGACCTGGACCGGAATCGAGCCGGTAATGGATAAGCCCCAATGGCTAACCAATCTGACATGAACTTTTAGGAGCAAGGAAAACAAATAATTGAACCCTTGGCCCTGCCAGAGTGAATATGTATTGGTTTCCATGTGCGCGCTCCCCAGTGTGGCTTTTTTATCATCTTCTGAGGGAGTTTTATTTACGGCCTCTGCTCCTTGGAAGCCTGGAAGGGTCATATGATGAGATTTTATTAGCATGAGAGGTTTGACGGAATGATTTGTGGCCTTCATCCATCACATTAGGGTTGATTGAGATATGCAGTTGGACATATGAGGTTTATCTTATACAAACTTTTTGGATTAAAATCTTAGACAAGACTGTGTATTTCTTTAATATTCATACACAGTGTTGTTTTTAGCTAAATAACAACGCTAATATTTTTGCCTGAAGTTCAATGAGCATGAATTTAAGATATTTTTTAGTTTTTCTTTGTTGTTTCATTATTCCCTTTTTTTTCATTTGCGGTTTTATTGTTGAAGAACCCCGGGAATCCTAGCAGCCATTAAACTGGCAGCTTATGGTGGTCCTAATAAAAAAACAAAACAATGTACTATATTTGTTATCTTAGCTTGGTGCGTTAAGTTGGAAACTTTCTATTCTTCTATCGGCTTTGTTGGGGTTCACAACAGCGGATCGTCTCTTTCCATCTTCCATCAATGCTGAGTGATCATGATCATGCTGAGTGAAAACTAAAATAATTAGGGTTAGTCCTTTGGAAATGGGATGAAATTATGTACCGCTCGATTCAGGACGTGAAGATGTGGACGATTATTTGTAAAGCACTATGAACACAACTGAACACACCCAATACGGGAAGTCTTATAGGAAAATATATTATAAATACAATAATATGACATTATTATACAATTACACACAGACCTTATCACAGGAGAAGGATCATCTTATATATAGCCTCTCAACACAAGGACTTTGAATTGACAGATCATATTTTTAGTTGGACAGCATCATATTACAAGACAGGAATATACTGTTGGTTCTTAAAAGAGGATCGGTTATCCATCAATTGAATTCTAAGACATATGTTCAGTAATCATTCTATTTTCATGTCCTCACATTCTATTGACTTGAGAAGGAACGAGCAGAATGATGAGTAATTGTTCCTTTTATGTCAGTGCCTTGGGGAGTTCTAGATAAGCCATCTGCTCCGGAGTTCAAGGTAAAACCAGTAAACAGAAAAACCTAACTTAGAGAAATGATCCATCTATTAACGGTCTTTCACAATGATGAGGTATTTACCACAGTAAGTAAAAATCTTACCATGCTCGTGACACTAGAGTAAACTGCAATAAGCTGAATTCACTTAGAGAAGTATGGAATGTGACTGTCACGCTTGGTGTTCGTGTTTCCGGCACGGAATCGGCTGAGTGACGCTGCTCGGCCGATTTTTCCGATCTCATTAAACTAGGCCTCCAGGTGCGGATACATTTGTGCAACTCTAGTTAAAAGTCTGGCTTAAGGGGTTAAATATAGCAATTGGGACGTATCCTATGGTAACGATGGATACCTGAACTCAATTTTATCGTGATCCATCAAGGTTTTTAAAATAATTTTTACTTTGATCTCATGGTGCTAATTGGGTCGACTAAGACTAGTTAACACTTTAACATGTTGGTCGCACCAGAGGAAATGTGAGATCAAAAAAATGTATCTTCTGATGTAAATATGTCAGAAAATGGTAGTCCGATTTTGGCAGGGCGATAATTGTTGACTCCGCCGTCGTGAAAAAAAGTGTTTTTAATAGCGTAATGATAAAAAAACATTTAAATCAATGCAATGAAACGCCTCTCTCTTCTCCCTAAATGCGACTCTTCTGAGTACTGCGGTCTATAACGCTGAACTGCATCCTTCCTCCCAGAAGTGTTTGTGACTCCGGACTAATCACATAATGTACTGAACATCCAGCAAACACTGAGCGGCGTGCCGGAGGTGTTTGTGAATGTTGCTCGCAGCTGGTGAGAAATACTTGCCCAGGTAATTGATCAGAACCCATTTGGATGCATTAACGGTTTCCACGGAGTAATTCAGAGCAGGTAAGCATTGCTCTAAAAGTGAAGCAATCAAATCCCAGCGGGTCTCAAGTGCACAACAGGACTACATTACAACAATGAAAAGAACATTTTAACTTTCTTTTTCTTTGATGGAATTTGAGAATAGTTACTTTGCTGTTTCAATGTGCATTCCCTTTATCATTATTCTATTAGAAAACAGATTTTCGTGCCATTTTGAAACTATAGTGGGCAAAGCAGATATCTGGGCAAATCCCCCTGGTAGCTGAAAAGAATCTCAAAACAAATGAGAATAATATAGTGTGTCTTTTCTCTTTTTTTCACAGGAACCTTGCATCCAACTCTCTGCAACACATCTCTTGGAGGGTGTTTCATTTTCTACCGCTGCTCAACCTGTGAGTCCCTTTAACTACATAAAAAGACCGCTCTCTTTCAGTCACATAAATTCACATTCCCAGGGGGTCAAGGTGATCATTGAGGAGGGAAGGCTCTCACTAATTGGGCTGCACAGCAAGAGAAGGAGTCAAAAATGAAAATAATACTTGCAATCGTCTAGCAACTTTATTTTCAAGCATGGTTCAAGCTCACAATAATGTCGTGTGACTCATTCTGTGGCAATAATAAAAAAAAACAGCCGAGGTCTATCTGGGTTGTAGGTGGCCTGTATTATATTCTTCAAATTTAACCAATTCATTTGTTTTCCATAAATTTGCAAATGTTCTTCTAGTGAGTTGATTCTTCCAAATGATTGGACGTTGAAGTCCTGTTATAAATGGTAAATTGAGTTAGGAGTTAGGAGGAGTTAGGATGAGTTAGCAGAGTGTTTGCATTTTAATTTGAGATATTAAGAGTTGAAATTATGGCATTGGTGAGTAGGAATACTAAATTAATGCAACTAATGCTAACCTGAATGTTTATGAATTCTGTTTAGCAGCTCATTGTGGTGACAGTAATGCAAATGTTATAACACAGTAATAGCAGTTTAATACAACTACAGCAAAAAACTGTTTCTTAGGATAACGATTAAAGGCTAACCAGGATTTTACTAAACCAGTTAACAGTCCATTCGGTGACAATATATAAATGTAATAACACAGTAATAACAATTTAAAACAACTCATACTCAATACTCAATCCAACCTGGATTGGATGACTTAAAACTGATATTCCGTGATATTTGATATTCATTATTCACCCCACCCCTACCGCTCCCACAATGACAACACTCTCAGCTCGGTTTGGCAAACAGGGGATTGCACTACCTAGTCCTAATCAGAACTGCCTGCCTGAAGCAGATAGCATACTTAGAATATAAATCTAAAACAGTTTAGTTTTTGTTTCACTGCACATTTCATACTGTGCGATTTTGGTTAATGCAAGGATGTGTGGAATAAAACATGCAGAACATGAAGAATTTTAAACATCGATATTATTACAGAAAAGACAAATAAAAAGTGGCATAACGCTGCTGTCCCCGACAGCAAGGGCAAATCCCCGAAAAGCTTCTTATCAAGCAATACCCGTGATTTAACTCGTCAAATTAAATGTGAAGTTATTTCCAAAAAATAGTATTTTTCGTAAAAAAAACAAACCAAAAAACTCCCCCTTGTGAGTAAAATATGAACTATTAGAGTAAAAAGTGATTTACATCTGTGGGTATAAAATAAGAAAATGATCCATGAAATTGTTTGAGTTATGGTGTTAACATGAAGGATCTGTGGCGAGTTTTCAAGGATATAATGAGTTTGATGCAGGAGGACACTTCGACAGACGTGCAGAGTTAGAACAGGAAAACCAGGAGAATGTTTTGGGCCAACCAAAGCGGTTTTGAAAAAGAGGCCCCCAATAATGTGTGCTAATACTTTGTTTGAAACACTCAGTTTTACACAGTACAACAAATTTTTCTCTGCATTTGACCTCCAAGGTACCCAACTGTACCCAAGGTCGACATTATTGTGATCCAAAAGTTAGATCCGAAATATTATTACAACATCCGTCATCCCTATGATATGCCATAAAAGTATTTCTAGTTAAAATGTACGCATGTAAATCCTTTCATTAATTTATGTGTTATTGCAAAAATAAAACCAAAAGTATCCCATCTTGCAATGGTTAAGAAAGTGCTATTTCTTTTGTCACGTTGTAAAATCCGTAATCTTTCACACAAAAATATATAAATAAACAGACAAACCAACCCAGATCAGAACATTTCCTTTCGGGCAGAGTGGCGGGGGTAATAAAGAAAGACCTCTCGATTGGATGGATTGTGCTTCATACTCTCTGTGCAGGCACATTTGCTAGCATGAGCGAGCTAACCTAGCGTATCAGCTCACCTCATTAAGCCTGCTGTTCTAACGAGCCAAAACTAATGAACGCACCTCTTGAAACACCTCCGGTGTAATCAGTGTGAGTGGTTGTAAAAAAAAAGAAAAGAAGGTAAACTATGGGAATTAAAGATGTGATTAAAGGAGCGATACGCAATCAAACAAGCTACCATAAGTAGCAGGCTACCAGTATTTAGCTTCCTCACTGACTACTTACTGAACAAAAAGATTGTTAAAGTTATCGATCGTTTGATTTGTTTGATATCTGCGTGCAATTATAATAAAAAATAGATTCAACCTAAAAAACATTAGATTAATATACTGCATTAAGGCAGATGTGTACTTCAGTTTATGAAATCAAAATATGGAATTCTCAAGACAATTCCTTCATGAGTTTCTCCGATTCTGTTCTATTTAAATGAATGAATAAGGAACAAATAACGCCTCTATTTGAACTGTCTGACAAACATTTATCCCAGGAAGACGGTTGCTGATTTCAAATAAATATTTATATAATCTGTGAAACGTAAAAAGGTGAACAGAGGACGGGTTTTAATCTTCCTGCTCCTTTTTTTTTTTTTCATCATGGAATGTGTAAAACGTGTTTTAATCATTTTTGTAAAATTGGGTTTGGGAAATTATATAGTGAAATGAGAAAAAAAAACAAAATAATATTTTGTGGTAATTCAACCAGCTTGAAATGCAGTTAAAAAAACAAATCAGTGCAGCTACTGCTCTGCTCTGCTGCCACCTGAAATTGCTTCATCCGTTCTCACACAGTTCCTACTGAATGAGACTGACTGAGCCGTTTGCCTCTATTTTTCATTTCGTAAAAAAAATTGCCCGGAGCGTCAAACTAGAGCGCACATCTCCACCAACGCCGTGTTAAAAAAAAAACCTGTAAAAAGAAAAATCCTGCCACCGATTTTCACCAGAAAAGAATTAGGGATATAATAGAATCGTCGTCATAACTCTGCTTCTGCTGCAGATCCTTCATGTTAAAGCAATTACTCAAAAATAGTTTCATGGCGGATTCTCAAATTTCATACCCCACATAGACCTTAGTGCAAGGAAGAACTGGATTGAATCTGGGATATGTTGGCTGCATATACATCCAGCCACAATTTCTCAACCGTTGGTCCGATTTACTCCGAATTTGGTTTATATGAATTGATTTTAGAAGATGTATCTTGCATAGATGGCAAATAGATTTTTTTACACACATTTTTATTCTTTACTTTACCTTTATTTTACCGGGATAGCAGAGTTAGTTGAAACCCATTGTCTGTTTTCACGAGACAGCTGCACAAAAGAGACACCTTTATCAAATATATCTGAAGTTGAAGGTTACGAAAGGTTATTTTTCATACTTTCTGAATTTTCTCTTTGTTTTTGTGTGTCTTCATCTTCTTTGTGTAACTGAATCCAAGGGATTTGAAAGCAGAGCATGTAGCACTGATTTCACTTCTTTTTCTCTCCAGGGTGTTGAGGGACAACCCTCTTGTTTGCTCATGTGACCTCCACTGGCTGCAGCAGTGGCATCAGAACGAGCGCGGTGACGTGGACAACCAAATGTTGACTTGTTTCTCCGATGACCACGAAGTGGCTGTCAGCTCCTTGGTGATCGATAACTGCAGTGAGTTTGATTCATTCTTATACATCCACTTCCTGACGCAAATATTATACAATGCTTGGTAAAATTAAGAGAACGCTTAAAGGTGCAGTGTGTCCTTGTGTGGCTGCTGGGAGCCGAGCCAAGTTGGATCCTCCAGACTGCCGGAGGATTCTACGTCTAAACCTTTAATGAGTCTTTATAATTGCTTTGTCGGTGAGGTTTGGCGCTTCGTTGCTTTTGCTTCTTCAATGATCATCCATCTGTCGAAAAAACAAAACATAGTAAAAACGTAGAAGGCATAATCCTGTGATGTTTCAGAAATGCTAAGCGTAAACTTACAAGGAGTACTAACGCCAGGTATTAGGGGAAAAAATGAGGAGTTTAATGGAACTACAAAATAAAATAGATCAACAGAACCATGACTAATCCCTCTCCATCCATATCAAGTTCCATACGGAAAGCCGGACCCACTCTATGGAGATAAAAAAGGACTTTAAACATTTTTTCTTTTTACTTTCAGCTGAAAGTAATCTGTAAAAAAAAAAAAAAATGTAGTTATGAATGTTATATCCCATTCATTCAAAGACATACCACTAAAAACCCCTTACATATTATACACGGAACCTATAGAGTACCCACCGGCTATTTATTGATACATGTTCTTTTGATTCAATAAAAAGAAATTGTTACAGGAAACCAAAATCATTAACCGACTTAAACGGGCTTCGTCTTAAAACAAACTGTAAATCAACGTATAAAATTGAAACCACAGGCTGATCCAACACATAATAGTCTCAGTAGTGCGTCCGGCGGCGCCACCGGTGCCTGAATGCATTTCACCAACGATGTGACTCAAGTATATGGATCGTATATTTAGAGCTCTTTTCTTGTGTAGTCTGACTATTCAGAGCACTTTTCTAAATAAGCCTGCATCTTCTGATTCACAAATATTCATACGCCGGCCGCTGAGTCCCCCACCTGCTCATCAGGAGATATAGGGTGATTGTATGGAGGGTTTGGGTCCCGGAGGAACAGGTGGTGGTCTCTAAAACAACAAAGGATATTTAATCAAGATAGCATTTAGCGACATACGTAGCACAAACTGTATACATTCATGTAAAGTAGACGTTTCAAGTCGGCTCTCACTGCAATGCAATTACATTTGTTGTCATTCTGGACTAATAATCGGATGGTTAAATATAAAATTAATTGGGAATTATAAATAATCAGAGTTGCGTCATTATTCTCATCAAACAAAACATTCAAACCTGCTCTCATGTGGGCGTTGGACTCCACCAAAGTTGCCCAAAGCTGTTTGTCATATTCAAGGTAAGGACCTTATGGTGCAGTCGAGGTGAGGAGGTTGTCCTGCGTACTGCTGTTTGCATATGATGTGGTTCTGCCGGGTTCAAAAACCCATGATCTTCAGCCTGCACTAGAATGGTTCGCAGGAGTCGGCTGGCATGTGAACCAGAACCTCCAGCTCCGAGTCCATAGTTGTCATAATGAGGATTGGTTGCTCTCTCTGGGTTGAAGTGGAGTTGCTGAACTTTTTCGAGTGTTGTTCACGTTTGATGGGGAAACGGACCATGAGATGGACAGGAAGTAACATGAATGTTAGTTCTGTTGTAATGAAGAGAAAGATTTCTCAATTGGTTTATGTAACAACCGGTCCCGGTAGAAAGGGATGAAATAAGCTTTTTTCGTAGAGTGGCTGGGCTCAGAACCCAGAACTAGACTCAGACCTCTCTCAGAGTACATATCTCATTTAGCCCGCGAATGGCTTCCCCAAGGATGAGCCGGAGAGTGTTGCTGTGGAGAGGGATGTCTAAAATGAGATATTATGGAATCTTTGCTGTATGGCGAAACACAGGGAAGCCATGGACCCACTATTGATCCGAAACATTTTAAATAATATTTTTTTTGCTCTGTGCTGCTCCTCTAATCTCCTCTGCTGTTTTCAGGTCTGCCTGTGGTGACTATCGCCTCCACTCAATCAAAGATTCAAGAAGGAGGCAACCTGACATTTGTATGTCAAGTGATAGGAAGTCCCACTCCCGATGTGAGATGGCGAACGGAGGAGCTTCACTCTGACATCTCTACCGAGGTATAGAATCACTTTTGATGCACGTGTTTTTATACAGACATCATTGATTTTTACACAAAGCCTCTATTTTATGTCTGCCCTTCTCTGTTGCTATAGTTTCTACCATTCTCCGGAGGGTTTGTCTATATTTTATCCAATTCCATGACAACCACTCACTTCCTGATAGCTAAAATATAGTTTTAATACCTTTTTTGTTTATTAGAAAAATCACTGGTTCTCAAACTTTTGTCACTAATATGTCTTTTGAATGATAGTCACAGGCCAGGACCCCATCATCAGAAACTCTAAATTTGCTATAAAATGACAAATTGTTTAGTTTAGCATGTTGTTAAATAATAATAAATAAAAACAATCAAATTAATTAATTATTTTAGCTCAACCTTTTGGTAAAGCATGTTTTAAGAAAACTCTTTGACCCTTATTAGACACTTTTTTTAGTTGTATCAAGTGACACAATTCTGTTTATTAAGTCCTCAAATGCTTTAATATGCCATAAAAATATATATAAAAAGAAAGAAAAAGAAAAATACATAAGGAAATATAAAAATCCTTATCATAAAATAGGACTTAGCCAATAGCCGTGGTTAAGGCCATGTCCTCAGTGGCCATTTGAAATGTGGCGTCCCCCAGGGCTCCATTCATGGCTCCTTACTCTTTAGCAAATATATGCTGCCAATAGGTCATATCATAAACAGGTTCAGTCAAATTTCTCAAGAAGATATACGGACCTGATATGTGCTCAACCAAACAGTTGAGCAGGACGTTAAAGGGTTGAGGTAAATTAGATTTTAAAATATAGAAAAAACTGTATACTTTTAAATGACCTTAAGGTAGTCGTGTCCCGGTTGCGTTAACCTCCTCTTCTCCTTTCCCGCTGCAGGAGATAATCTGGGGCTCCAATTTACAGCTTGTCCTGTACCTCACCAACGTTTCCTCCTCCGACAACCTGTTCAACCTCACCTGTGAGGCCGAGAACCAAGCTGGGCCCGGCAAAGATATGGTCCAATTGGACATCGAGTGTAAGTGCCTGCAAAATAAAACCACACTCCTGAAAGCTCATGGTCTCAATGCAAGTCGTCAGGCTTAATGGGGGCGAGCAGGAGAACACGCTGGGACCATTTCTCCAGCGCAGGCAGGGTCGACAGCCAGAAAAAAGGAAAAATGGCCTAGACTGATTTCTTCTAAATGCCCCCGCTACGAATAGAACATGCACCTAGCATGCTGCTAATGGAGCTCTTTGTCATCTGCCACTCACTCCGGCGACTGGTGAGAAGTGTTAAAATATGAGTGAAATGCTGCAGCCATGGCTTGCCATTTAATTTAAGGATACAATGAGAGGACAAAAGAGGGTGAACTTTCTTTGCCTTGCTCATAAAGAACTTCTTCAGCCCATATGCACTCGTGCTCCTGAATTACAGGCGTAGCTTGATCCGAGAGGTTTTACCGTTGTTTGCTCCTTTTAGATGCATTAGTGCATCTGAAAGTTGAAGAACCCAGAAGAATGACTGCACCCAGCGGTCCCGCAGAACAAAAAGTCGGACGCATTAGTGATACATTACTGAACAAAAAAAGAATACTGCCCGAACAATATCATATATCACAAACTCGGTGACGTTCATTGGAAAATAAAGGCAAAAAGAGCAGGGGCGCCAATCAGCCGAAGCCAAATGTACAAGCATCGGGGGACAGATAATGAACACCAGGAAAATGGGGCTGATAACCCGTGCTAAGATCTGATTTGAGCCTGTGCTAATGGACTTTTCCCTCCTACTCCGGAAAACCGCTTCGCTCGCAGTGATTGGCAGTCTGTAAATGCGTTAGTGCGGCTAATCTATCAACATCAGCCGCCCTGGTGGACAGACACTCGTTAACCGCTAGCCCTTTAATTACTCTTAATTACCTCCCAGAACAGTGGGTGTTTACTGCTGACTCGCTCTCTGTGCCATTGATTCATAGAACACGGGCTGCTTCCCGTTCCATAAAAGAACTGCTCTAACTCACGATTTAAAGTAATTTTTCAATACCCACCTGCACAAAAGTTAATATTTTGTGCCGAGGTTGAGGTTAACTATGAATCCACCTCGCCCGATTATCATTTTCTGTGTTTGTCTCGTCTTCTTTTTCCAAAATGTTCCTCGTCTAATTCTGCAATGAGGGCTGGCAGGCTCATTAGGCATAATTCTAGACTTCCATTTAACCCCTGTACAGGAACAGCTTGTCTAAGGTTAGTAGAGGGCTCTAATGGATGATGAGTTAAATGTGATGAACTGCGCTAATTTTCTCTCACTGTAACCGACATCAGGGGGTAAAAACACAAATTCTTCCGTTTCGCCTTAGCGCAGCACTTTTCCGGCTGGGTCATGGGTTAAGAGCTGCAGAGTGGGCCCGTGCAGTGTGAAGGGGTCTTGAGAGTCGAGTGTTCGATCCAAATGAAGCCATTTCCTGTAACTTCATGTCCGGTGGAGTTTCCAGGTAGCTTTTGTGGTCAGGGGCACAACAACGACCAGGATTCATTATTCAAAGCAGGTCAGCGCAGGTTTTCAGCACAGATGGAGAACATTGATTCATGGAAACTCAGAGAGGACCGACAAGGCACTCCCCGCTGCTACGCATGATCATGCTGCACATTCAGCATGTAGTCATAGAAGAGACTTTTAGGCTTTTACCTGCTCATTATTCTTTACATAATATTAATGGATGTGTAAAATAACAAGTTACTTTGTGCTTTTGTACAATTACCAGGAATTTGCTGCTCACTATTTTCCATTTTAGGCTGCTTTGTGCCTCTTTTTTATTCTTTTCACGTTTTTGAGGGAAATTTCTAATACTTCAAATAAAATATATGATTTATTGATCGTAGATGACATACTCTTTTGTATCTAACTATATATTACAAAGGATGGATGTAAGTTTAGAGTTCGAACAGGAGGCTCAGGAATGAATCAAGTAAACAACATTGTTAATAAGTGATAATACATTTCAAGAAAGTTTTTTGGGTGCCTACACTCTTGCAGGTAGATTTTAGTAGGAGTGCATTTTGCCACTGCAGCAGTTCAGCAGATAAATTCCCAGTCCAGACACTAGTGGTGGTAGTGCCTCATGACTCTACAGAACCAGGGTAGGCTGATAAAATGGTCAATGGTCCATCAGACAGAATCATATTGACAAAAAAAAAACAGATGCAAGATGATGGGCCAACAATGTGTAGCTAGATGATGAAAATGACGATGATGAGGATGACAGCAAGGTCGACAGTATGTTACCATGGCAGCAAGAAATATGAACTAGGAATGGGTGGAGTGTGAATGACACCATTATACGACAAATATAGTATGGCCTAAGTGTGCAAAAGTAAAAGCTGAGCTTCATTCAAAATCAGCCGAACCTCAACAAAATAACATTTATTTTGATTTCAGCTCTAGAGGAGTTCCATGAGAAGTTAGTATAGTACAAAGCCTGGAGATGTCTCAAGGGAGGTTTAGGAGTTGCTGGGAGGCAAGTTTTATTTTCTTGGCTGGAGCCAGGTTAGATGTTTTACTACCTGTATTTATGCTAAGCTAAGCTAAGCTAACTGAGTTACAATTGAGGCTTGAGAGTGGGAATTTTTCAATTCCCTAGGCGAGATAATGCAACATCAAAAAAATATTGAACCACTACTACTTTCTTGTTTATTTTTTAGAATTACAAAGCATTAGAGAGAGGACAGAGAGTACATTTTTTCACTTTCCAAGTATATTAAGTTTCCTTTTCTGAACTCCTTCACCTCCCATCAGTTCCAGTAAACATCCTCTACCTGAGGGATGCGGTGCCGCAGCACCACTGGTGTTTCCCCTTCGCTGTGGATGGTAATCCTGAACCGACCATCACCTGGCTGTACGACGGCGAAGAACTCAAGAAGTCGGTGTACACATACACCCAGTTCATCTCTGACTCCAGCGACGGATCCGTGAAACATGGTTGTCTCTTCCTCAACAAGCCCACCCACATCAACAACGGCCGCTACACTCTGATTGCGGAGAACAAACTGGGAAGAGATGAGGCCACAGCCACTGGGATGTTTATGGACAACCCCTTTGACCCTCTTGATCCCGAAGGAATAATTCCAGGTGAGTTTTCGAAGTTTGGTTGAAGTCAAGGAATTTTTGAATTTTGGATGGATAGATTAATGAAATTTATAAAGACAAGATCTGTTGATCTGAATATTAACCCTCATGGAACCATGGTGACAAACAAACCATCTAAATGATACTGAAAGTTCCTTAAATAGCTTTATCTTTAGTTAAAAGTACTTAACACTCATTTATCCTTAGGTGTTAATTATAAGGTCCTCTTTGTTATTAAAGGTATGTATTAATGAGTCTAACCGATAATTTAATAAAATGTTTTTTATTACATTTAAACCCTTAAACACTGACGGGCAAATAGCGATTTTGGCCGATTCTTGCGCCTAGTTCTTTGGTAGTTGACCAACATCTTTTTGGTCTTAGAGGTCTAGAGCAGGAAATGGTTTGACCTTCATCATCACTATTCCACCAGGCTCTGGCATTCACCCACCTGCTCAACCCTGATACACCCCATAATCGGAGTGTCATCTGAGAATTTCTGCATGTGGCATGACGAGAAGAAGGTGTATCGGGAAAAAGAAGGTTTCGAGGGTGAACAGGAAAGCTCAGTACCGTCCGGTTCCCCGGTACTGCTGACCACATTCTCAGATGGGTGGGAGTCCACCCTCACTGCCTGTCTCTCAGGAAGGGGTGATTGATGGAGTTAAAGACCCCTTGAGAAATCCCCAAAATATTTTCCTCACTGCACAGCTTTCCTCCCACCTTCGGATAAATGAAATGCAGGACCGTGGGTCGGTAGAAGTCGAGCAGCACCCTCGCTAGGGTTTTCATGATTTTAGACATCAGTGAGACTAGCCTGAAGTCCTTCAGCTCTCTTTTACTGCTCACATTTTTGAGATTTACTTGGAAAACAACCAACACCTGTTCATAACAGCAGAGCGGAGTTCGTTTCTCTGAACTGTATTTTCTTTCTTCAACATAGTGTCAATGTATATGCTCTAAATTTGCTACACTTCCCTTATTAAAGGTTTATAAGTGTTGTGTAACTAGTTTGCTAAGTTACTAATTTAAATATGCTGCTATAAGTGATTTGACATAAAGGGTAACAGGGACCTGTTTCTTGCCAAATAGTGAGCACACATCTGTGTGATCTGCTCCACAATAGAACGTGCTGCAGTAGTACGATATTGCCAAATAGTGAAATAGTGAACCCACATTGATAATTGAGAGCTAGTCTATAAGTTTTTTATGAAGGTTTAATCAATGAATAATGAAGTGTTTTCAAACTAATTAAGAACCTTATAATCAACCATTTATAAATCCTTTAGAAAGGATTTCTTACTTTAAATTAGTATTGTAAATTGCAATAAGTTGATTTTACTACTATTAACACAAGCACGTTAAATCGATTATTATTTTTTACTTGGTAAAGCTGTTAAAACTATATTTAGCTTTCACAACTTAAAATTAGTTTAGTCCAGTTAACTAAATCTAGTTAAGTCAACTTATTATAATTAGGAATTAGGAATTATTAAGACAAACTTATTGAAGATTAGAGGAGATTCAGCCTGAGAAGGCCATAAACATCTGTTTTACAATCTACAGTGTACCGGGAATGAAGTATAACATATCCTATCAGTTGTAAATAGTTCAATTTTGATATTTACATCTATCTCTATGATAAACGGACAGAGCTTCCATCTCCTAATTCTTTTTTAAAAATCTGGCTGTGGAGTTTTGTGCCAAGTCAATAACGCCAAACTGCTTTCATCAAGTGTATTAGTACATTTACTGTCTTGCAAAGAAATACTTCAATTAAATGACTAAATAACAAAATTGCAAGCAATTGATTCATATGCTTTGGAAACACAAGACCATTCCACTCTCAGTGAGGAATATACATGCAATGTGGTACAGAACAGTCCAGAACAGTAGTGCAGAACAGTAGCGTCAGTGCAAACAGTGTAGATTGAAGTGCCTTGACCTTTAGGAGCACTTTAAGGGTCGGGGGGCTCTGGGGGTATAGAGTTATTTAGTCCTCAGTGGGGTGTGCATGTCGAGGGGGCAGGGGTGGGGGGGTTGATGGTGGGGGGGTTGATGGAAGCTACAGCCATGGAACAGAAGCTGCTCCTCAGTCTAGTAGAGAGAGTCCTAAATCTTCTGTATCTTTCCCAGAAGGCGGGGGGAGAACAGATTGTGACCTGGGTGGGTTTGGTCCGGACTGACGCTGCTGGCCGTCTTGTTTAGACGGCTTGCATATACAGTGACCATGTTTAGGAGCTCTTTCCCCCACAAACCCGCACCTGGTCTTTCCTGTCCTCAGAGTTTCATTTAGGGTTTTAGGAGCCTTTAGCGTTTAGAGAAAATGATTCTCCATATTTTTGAATAGTTTATGCAGAGATCGTATTAGGTCTGTTCTCTTGAAGCGACTATTGCAATAATATAATTGGTACGAAAGAAATGTTTTCATCATCTGCAAAATCTTCATAATGAAACCTGTGTTAAGCACCTGTGGTTAACCAACGATTAAATGTGTTTGTTTCCGTATTTCCCACATGCCAGTCTTTGACGATCAACGTGAGTATTCCATTGTTACTCTCCAAAAGTCTTCCTGTGAGGTCGGCCTTGATTTTTCACGCCTATCTTCGCATTCTTTTTCCTATTCAGATCCAACAAGCAAGCCCGACATGGACGTCACAGAGAACTCAGAGAGTCGGGAGTTTGTGGTGCGTTCGTGTGTCACCATGACCAACATAAATGCGTTGATTATCATTAATTGTTATTTAACTGTAATCCAGTGTAACCGCTGAGCTGTATCTCCTTGTTTGAACAGGTGTCTGTGGCTGTGGGTCTCGCTGTGTTCGCCTGCACCTTCCTCCTCATCATGGTTTTCTTCATTAACAAGTGTGGCCATCATTCAAAGTTTGGCATTCACCGTAAGTTAACTCGTTATTTCATTTTTTTTTCTATATGCAGCTGTGTGTCGATTAAATGTTATAATCACTTCAGTTAAAAGTCCAGTTGTCTTTCTGTCTGAGAGTATTAGAAGATCGATTTCACTCTCTTGTCTGTATGCTAAAAGGAAACACTGCAGTCAGCAGTAGGCAATTAGCTTAGCTTAGCATAAAGAGTGGGAACGGAGGAAAACTGTTAGCAGGACACAACCATAGGCTGTATGTTTGGTAAATGCAGAAAGGGACAAATTCCAGTGTTTAATTCTTAGTGTGTTCGTTGTCTGACCTTCACAGGGAAGATTTAATCATTCTTTACTCAGTTATTTTCATTTCTTCTCCCTCACGCCAACAACTGCTTGTCAGTTTGTTTGCCTTCTGCAGGATAACCTCCGTGGAATGTTTGGGAATATCCTAGGAAAGAAAGAGAGGGAATCTGGAAGTGTTGAGTCAGAAATAGTTTTCCCTTTTTTATGTCTTGCCAAATATTTTGCAATTTTATTTTGTATTCTAATCAATTACTTATCCATTGATTCGCCATAACTTCATGACACAGTCAAGTGTATAATGCTGAATATCTCATTACGATTGGCACCTGTCAGTGGGCGGAAAATCAGGCAAAGGGTGAACATCTTGTCCTCCAAGTTGATGTTTTGACAGCAGGAGAAAAAAAAGCTCTCAGCAATTTTTACAAGTTGTGATGACTATAGATGACTGGCTCAGAGCATCAACCAGCAAGGTGGTTGATTCAAGGACAACAGGGTTCTAGGCTCATTGAAGTGCGTAGCAAGAATTGCTGAAGAAGTACATCACACCAATCAGTCATAACATTAAAACCACCTGTCTGCTAATGTTTAGGTCTTTCTCTTGCCTTTAAAAACACTCAGTGATGCTCTTTTTCTCCTGACTCCGTTCTATCAGAACCAAAGTTCACTTTTTCTACAATTCGTGCCACAACTCTTCCTTGGGATCAGGCCAAACCAACTTATATTCTCTTCCCATGTACATAAATAAGCCGTTGGTTCCCATGAAGCTGGTTCAACGGTTGTCCTTCCTTAGACTGGGTATATAGTAGGTACTAACCACTGCAAACTGGGAACCGCCACCAAGATCTGCAGTTCTGGAGTTTCTATGACCCAGTCGTCTAGCCATCATAAATGGCTCTTGTCAAACTTGCTTAGATCCTTATGTTTGCCGATTTGTCCTGCTTACAACACACCAACAACGAGCTAAAAAAAATGTTCACTTGATGCCTAATGTGTCTCACCCACTGTCAGGTGCCATTGTAGCAAGATAATCAGTATTAATCCCACCTCACCTGTCAGTGGTTATAATGTTATGGCTGATCAAGGTATAAACTTACTATGCTGAACTTCTTGGTCAAAATAAAGAAGAAAATCTCCAGCCGTTCATATTGCATTGGGAACCTGTGAAAGTCTCACCTATGGCATCAACACTTCTACTGAGAAAGGGGTTATTACTGACGCCACCTGGCTCTCCATGTCACTCGTGTAATTTCCATCTCTCTCCGTGTCGACGCTGCACTAGCATGAAAATAGGAAGTAGATGACACCGTCTCAGCTCAGAACCACAATCTCAAGACGTATATGTGAACTGGAATGAGCCGTAATCAATGGTTCTGGCAAATTATTCTTTCACATCGCTGTTGGTTCTGTCAAGCTCTCAGGAGGTGATGCACAGCAGAGATGGACTAATATAGGATTTTTACTGAGCTGTAACTTTGCACACAGGCAGCCGCTGCGTTGGCCCGGCTAAAGTGCCTTAATTACTGCATGAGAATGGCGGCAGAAACCTCCCTGGGCCACCACCACGTGGTGAGAGCCATTAACTAGGATGGATGGATGGATGTATGCATAGATGGATGCATGGATGGGTGGATGGATGAAGGAACAGAAAGATGTGATATAGCTCTGCATAGCACACACACACACACACACGCACACACACACACACATACACACACACACACTCACACACACGCACATAAACACACATGGACACACATCTGCCCGTCTCACTCTCAAAGTGCCTAAGTGGGCCTGATTGCCTAAGTGGACCCTGCTCTCCTTCCTTGCCTCCATCGCCTCTGTGCTCCCTCTTTGTTGTTCCATTTTCTAGCGTGTTGTGCTCTGGGGGTTCTGCGGTTTGCCTTGCTGAGTGGGGTTTTACAATTTGGACCCCACTCGTTTGGCTTTTAATACGCTCTGTAGTCAGGAGCCGCTAACCATTCAGGCTTCCTATTTGGTCATTTTCCCCCTCCGCTCTGTGCAGCCTGATTGCTGCATGGTTGATGGTGGTGATTATTAAAGTTTGTCACCATCCGTCACCATGGTACCAACAAATGTGCAACAAAGTTGGTAGCGGAGAACGTCAATTCCCTGAAAGGAAAAAGAACGAGTTCCGAATTGCTTCTTTTGATGGCCACTTCAATCACAAATAGTTGGAGGCTGATTAGGTGTTACATGCTGCTCACTTTTGCTTCTTTGCATCACTCCCTTCTTCATTAGGTTCATCAGTTTTGGGCGCCGAGGATGACCTGGCGGTTTCTCTCCGCTTCATGAACTTTGGTTCCAGTCCACCTTCCTCAGATGAAGACTCGGGTTTATCCAGCTTCGTAGAGAATCCTCAGTACTTCTGCGGAATCATCAAGGAGAAAGACATGTGTGAGTGTTTCTGGGTTTGCTTCCACCTGAAGGTTTGTGCCTGGATCTACACTCGTGTAGATTGACGTGATTGTTGGTCCTTATATCCAGAGGTGGCAGTGGGATCTCAGATTTCTTACTCAAGCAGAATCACAACTACTTCTATTAAAAAAAGACTGAAAAGTTTTAGGAATAAATCACCTCCTATAATTGACTAAATGAAGAAGTACGAGCTCTGAAATGCAAAGTGTACAAATAAAAAGGATAATTTTGAACATAATTTTCTGTCCAGCTGTCTGCCTGTCTGTCTGCCTGTTTGTCTGTATATCTGTCTGCATGTCTCTCTTGTCTCTCTTTCTATCTGTCTGTCTGTCTGTCTGCCTGTCTGTCTGCCTGTTTGTCTGTATATCTGTCTGCATGTCTCTCTTGTCTCTCTTTCTATCTGTCTGTCTGCCTGTCTGTCTGCCTGTCTGTCTGTCTGTCTGTATATCTGTCTGCATGTCTCTCTTGTCTCTCTTTGTATCTGTCTGTCTCTTTTGAATATATGTCTGTCTATTTGTCCTGTCTATGTATCAACCCACCCATCCATCCATTAAGCGGCCTACCCATCCATTCATCCAGCAATCCGTCCTTCCATCCACAGAACAAGCTACCCATCCATCCATCCATCCATCCATCCATCCATCCATCCATCCATCCATCTATCATTAACATTACCTACCCATCAATCATCCACTCATCCATCCATCCATCCATCTATCCCTCTTTACCTCTATTCATTCATTCAATCCATCCATCGACATGTTGAAAACAAATGTGTTTGATGCACATAAATTCCACTTTCTCACACTTTTCCACATGCAGCTCGTTATTTAAGCATGAATAGCAAATTTAACATGGGAATATAAAATAAAATTTCACGCAAACGCTCATTATTTTCAAAGTTATTGTCATTTTAATGTATAAAGGAGAATTTTTCACATTCACATACAAGGTTTTCAATACGAATCCGAACTCCTCACATTTCGGTCCCTCCTGGTTATTTTTCATTTATTCTAGTTACTTGATTGTCTTTACTGTTTTTATAGTCTGCCAAGAATAAAAAGCATAAAATGTTGTGACAGGTGAACAAAGACGCTTCAGATGTTCCAACAGATGTTTTTCGTTGCTTTGTCATCAGGTGTTCAGCATATTAAGCAGCAGGACATTGTTTTGAAGTGGGAGCTGGGAGAAGGAGCGTTTGGTAAAGTCTACCTGGCAGAGTGCGCCAACCTCAGCCCTGACAGCGACAGGATGCTGGTCGCCATCAAGGTGCGTCGGTTTACATCCTGTCCGTTTCTTACACCTGAAAAGATCATGGGCTTTAATTGAAAATCCTTAACATTTGCACAAAATTCATGAGGAGGAATCTCTTTTATTTGTGTTTTATCACCGTACATTTTTTTTGTGTTCTTCCTGTTTTGTTTTTATTACTTTCTATGCCTCTTTCTATTTTTTTTTTATTATCTGTTACTGAAGGGGGTTAGTCCCACTTATGACTATGTGGAATTTTTGGGGGGAAGAATTGTAACTTTATTCTTAGAACTCGGGCTTTAAACTCAGAATTCTGCCTCTATTCTCAGAATTCCAAAAAGAATTATAATATAGCAGTATTCTGAATATAAAGTCCTAATCAAATCAGCCGGGATAGGCTCCAGCCCCCGTGACCCTGAACAGGAAGTTGAAGTTGAATCTCTGGGTTTAAAGTCAGAATTCTGAGAATAAAGTCAGAATTCTGAGAATAAAGTCAGAATTCTGAGAATAAAGTCAGAATCAGAAATTGTCTATATAAAAGTTAAGGATAGTTATATACTAAAATAAAAAATCCATTTGTTTATACACTATCATATACCTTGATCTCGCTGAAATAACATCCTGTGATTCAGGAGATATATTTGAGGAAGACTCTCAGGGGGTTTTGATAAACAGCTCGTGTCACAGCGGGTTAACGCAAACCACAGAGAATAAGTACAAACCCAAGAATCCATGCTCTGATTTATCATCCCCTTACTCATCCACATCCTTTTTATAGCTACCCATCATGCCTCAGCAGGGGCGTTCATCGTTTACCACATTTTTACCTTTGATAAAACTCCTCGCGGCTGCTGTTGATGAAGGATATTCACTCGTATTCAAAGCCCAGCGCCTGTGTTTATAGAAATCTTTGTGTGGTTGCAGACGTTAAAGGACGCCAACGAGTCCACCAGGCAGGACTTCCAGAGGGAGGCGGAGCTTCTGACGGTGCTGCAGCACCAACACATCGTACGATTCTATGGCGTCTGCACTGACGGAGAGCCGCTGGCCATGGTGTTTGAGTACATGAGGCACGGAGACCTCAACCGCTTTCTTCGGTATGTAGCGGGCCCGCTCACTGCCACCTGAGGGGCATAAGTTCAATTCCCACACCTTTCTGCACTTGTTGAGCAGAACACCGAACCTCACGGCAGTTAATCAGGATGGATGTCAGGAACTAATGTCATGCTGAGGGTTTATTGTGACAGATCTCACTGTGTCATTTATCCATCTTGGAATTTGTTAATCGATTCAAAAATAAACCCTCTATTATACATTTAGATACATTTTTCATTTGCAGCATGGGCAAATAAAGAGTTTCGTAGTGCTCCTGATATAAAAGTAACAATAAACCCCTCTAAAATCGAATAAAAACAGCTTAAATAAAGCCCCAGAATTCATAAATGACAAGAATTCAGAGCAGAGACATAAATAATTTAAAAAACGAAATAACCGCCAGAATAAAGTGCTTGATTAAACCCAGTCTATTGGGTGGTTTCTTCCTTGTTCAAAGATAAAAACCTCATCAATTGTTTGACCCGCGCTTCCATTTATTGTAAGCGTAATAATACAATATATTTCTATTATCAAAAGGCTAGGTTATTTGTACGGCACCTTTCAACGGTACATAATACATACTTTATTGGGGGCAGCATAGTTGCCTCACAGAAGAAGGTTCAGGGTTCAAATCCACCTCTGCCCTTGGGGCTTTTCTGTGTGGAGTTTGGAAAATGAATGAATTCATTCCTGGGCTTTTGTGTACTCCGCTAACCACTTCCCAGCTCTTACTGGGGTGAATGGCTGATCTCTGTGAATTTCTGTTCAGCTTTCTGTTCTGTTCAGCGCTGCTTCAGTGTTTCCCATCATGTGTGCTAAACCCACTCCGCTGACCTCTGTAGACCATGAGGTGTCCAGTCCAATCCTGTGTGTTGAAGTACAAACGGCATGAAGCAGCCACACAAACAGGAAAACAGCTGCAGAACAACCTGGACAATTTTTGGATCTTTTTTTTGGGCTGTTTTTCTATATTCTACGGTCTCCTGGCTCCTACCTGCATGATTAATCAGTATTAATGCAGTATTAATCTATGTGACTAATGATTATAGATTATTTCAGTTTCTCTGTAAATTTGGTCTGAGTTCAAGTCAAACGTTAGAGGAGAAAATCGCCCAAAAAAGCTTTAAAAAAAAAAAAAAGCCTTTTGCTGAAATTGGATTCGGCTAAGATTTTGTTTTTGTTTTTCTCAATAATTTCTCCTTATATTTATTGACGCTTTATTACAATTTACATCCCAAAAATGTCACAGTAAAGGTTTTGTGAAAAGATTAATGTTGTCTTTATTCAACCAAAAATGAAAAATTGTTTCTACACCTCCAGACGTTGCTTGAAAAGATATTATTTAAAATTTGTCAACTCACATTAATGAGTTAAAGTGAATTTAAAATATGACAGCCGGAAAGAGTTTACTTTAAACCAAACTAATGTGGTATGGCAAGCCAGATTTTTTTAATAACTTAATTATAATACATGAAATGTGGGCAACAATTCAACAATTGTGTTTTTTGATGATGTAAAAAGATCTATATTTAAAAACCTTTAGCGTAAGAGGCAGTGCTGGACCCATTAGAGCTGACTTGGCACCTGGGAAACCATCTGACACAACTATTAGAGCAGACGCAGCCACGCAGGCGATGCCGTCTGCCAGGTGTCCCCGGACCGGGATTGAAAACCCACACAGCCAAACACACATGCACGCACACGTATATGTTTCACCAGTGGATGAAAATCGCATTTCCAGCAGACAGAATTGGTGAAACATCTGAGGGCCCCCACAATGCAGCTGCTTTCCCACCCTGCCACCTGCCTTCTAAACTAATAGTGATTGTATAGACAACTTCCTTTGTAAGGAGGGGACAAAGTAGAGAGGAGAGATATTAGGATGGATGGAGACACATCATCTGTGATTTGCTCATTTAGGCTGGGTTTGGACGTGAGAGTGGGTGTTTATGTTCCTCAGGAACCCCTGAGTGTCAATCTGCTCTGCATCCCTGAATTGCATTATTGCAAATCAATTGTAGGCGTATTACGAGGCTGATGGTTTCTATTAAACGCCACTGTTAAATGTCTTTATTGCGGCGTGGTCACATCGACCACGTCTGCGAGGCTCTCAAGCGCTCCTACATGATAGAAAAAAGGTTCAATCTGGAGATTGCGTGCTGAGGTCGTTGTGCTTCAGGTCACCCAAGGTTGGTGCCATAGTTACCAATATAGCTGGAGTCCAATCCCAGTGTTTGATTAATCTTAGCAACCAATAGAAGCAGAGGAGAAAAGCACAGGCAAGCAGGTTTTTGTTCTTTACAAATGGAAATATATCGGGGTGGTCAGCAGTTCGGCTCCCGAGCGGAAAATAAAAACCAATTCAGTGGATGTGATTGCAAAAAAATACGGTCAGACAGCAGCGGCAGTAAACAAACAAATAAAAAGCATTAAAATCAGGCCACTGCAAGCACGACTGACCTCGTACATTATATAAAACCTGAGGCCGCTTTAAAAAATGATTCTGTTCGTCATTCATGATTTCCCATTTAAATCCAAACAGATTTCAGTCATTTAAAGAATGTCTGCGGTGTAACTTTTATGCCCTCACTTCCAGAATAGATGAGTTACCTTGAGAAAAGTTTAATAATCCAATGTGAATGATGCCGTACAGGAGCGTTCTGTGTAACCCAGACATGCCAATCATCCAATGATTGTCTACAGGGCACTTCAGTGGTGATAGTACAACGTAAGGCTGTGTGGAAAATACATCTCCTCAAATATATCTCCTCAAATACATCTCCTCAAATATATCTCCTCAAATACATCTCCTCAAATACATCTCCTCAAATATATCTCCTCAAATACATCTCCTCAAATATATCTCCTCAAATACATCTCCTCAAATACATCTCCTCAAATATATCTCCTCAAATACATCTCCTCAAATATATCTCCTCAAATATATCTCCTCAATATTCAGCCATATATCTCCTCAAATACATCTCCTCAAATACATCTCCTCAATATTCAGCCATATATCTCCTCATGGCTGAATACTTTGCATTCGGCCGTGCTCCAATCTTATGCCATGATATTTGGATAATTATTATTAAACATAAAACAATTAGATAATAAAAAATATCGAGACATTATGGAATCTTTACCGATGACTCAAAATGTATTTCATGTCTCCTTTTCAAAAATGTATACCCCACAAAGACAAAGAACGAGGAAGAACTGAACAGATTTGGGGAAAGGACAGTTGCATATTTCTGACACTAGGGGAATCATCATCTCCAAAATTTTTCAGCATGCATAATAAATTGGCCTAAAGGGTTAAATCTTGTTTTTTGTCACATTTTATGCTAATAGTTCATATTTTAACCACTACGGAGGACGTTTTCCATGAAAAACACCGTTTTCCAGACATGACTTGACATTTATTTTGAGGAGTTAAATCAGGGGGGTTGCTTGACCCAGCCACGAAGGGGTCACGAACCACCGTACTTCTAGTGCCCTCCCAAGCCTGGATAAATGGGAAGGGAGGTGTCAGACATACACCACAGACCACATATGATAATATATCACTAACAGATTGAGAACTTTTAATCTTCATTTAGATTTTATCACCTGAAATACCAAAATTACACAATCCCACCTCCCAGATACTCTCCTTAGAGGGAAATGGACGTTATCTCAATTCTTCCAGGCTGCATAAACACAAGAAATCTCAAAAAAAAATCATTATTGGGTTAGCAATTATGTATTCCCACATCAAACACATCTGTCAGATCTCCTTTCACCATCTCAGAAATCTTTCCAAACTCCGTTTTTCACTCACCTTGAGTGATGCTGAAAAGATGGTTCACGCGTGAAGCAATGAAGAAATGTGCTGAACCGTATTAATGCTTTTATTTAAGTAAAAGATGAAATTATAATTTTTTCCCCCTCTTCAGTTCACTGTCTAACGATGCAGAAATCCGCTTATGACATTCAGATGTTAAACCCAACCTCCCATGTTCCCTGTGTGTCACCTGTAGAGCTCATGGCCCTGATGCTCGCATACTGGAGGAGTCTAAGATGCCCCCCCTGGGTCAGCTCACTCTGCCTCAGATGCTGCAAATCGCCGCCCAGATCGCCTCAGGCATGGTCTACCTGGCATCTCTGCACTTCGTCCACCGCGACCTGGCGACCCGCAACTGTCTGGTGGGTGAGGGCCTGGTGGTCAAAATTGGAGACTTTGGGATGTCCCGGGACATCTACAGCACAGACTACTATCGGGTAAGTGACACGTAAAGATTAAAAAAAAAAAAAGAAATTAAAAAAGACTTATGCATTATACATAACAGTGAAGTCCTTAAAGGACCATTTCACCCAAATCACTTCTTCTTCTTCTTCTTCTCCTTCTTCTTCTTTCAGCTACATCATGATTTCTTGTTTTTGCTATAATTCACCTTAACATATTTTTCTGTGATATTTCCGCTGCCGTTTCAATTTTAAAGAGAAAAAGAAAAAAGTTTATGTTTCTTAAAGCAAAGAAAAATCCTTCTACTGGAACTATTTTCATATTTCATTGAAATTACAAATGCGGCCCTCTTAGTGAATGACATAAGTGCTCTGAAAAGACCCATTAAGATACATGTTCTTTTTTTCCAGCTCATTTTGGCGGGTTTAAATGATCCGGTGATGGTCGAAGCTAATCAGCCATATAGTGCAAGGAATGAAGAGCTGCTGACCTATTCAAGCCATTGTTTTAGTTCAAATTAAGACTGCTTGTTCAAATCTTACCCTGCAAATGAATTCTTAATGAACATCTCAAACATGCTATAAGAGGATCAGGATTTCCATTTCAAGGAAATATGGTGCTAAGATTGCACCTTGATTTTAATCCTTAAACAATGACATTTTGTCTCAGTTTTTCTGAAACTATCTACCACAATGGATCATTTGCAGGAAATTACTTTCCATAATATATAACCTGATTACCTCTTCTGTTCAAACCGCAGAGCGAGGCAACATTCGGGAATTTTCTAGGTTTGAACAGAAGATTATAGTTTATTCTTGGCACCAAAGATGTTGCGAGTTTAATGAAAATCAGAATCAAATGGCTTGAATTCATAATACTGATAATAATAATTATAAAATTAAAACTGATATTCTGAGTTTATCAGTGAGTTTATTAATGTAGCTGTCGATTTATTAATATGATTAAAAAAATTCCCTAAAGTCTTCATGGCTACTTTTAGATATAGATATTTTTTTATTTTTCTATTAGATTAGAATTTTGTTGAAGAGTTTGATCAGTAATCCGGTAACCTGTTAGAGTTTAAACAGACTCATCAGAGAGAAGCCAATTATTCTTAAATATAGTGTAAATTCCCAGCTGTGCGATGAATAAAGGATAATCTTATTATATTATCTTAATACAAACAATAAAATTCCAATTATTTAAGATAAGCTTTCTTCAAATCAGTATTTTAGTCTCTTGTTTAACTTTAATAATGTACACCTTAATCTAAGAGTCTCTATCTAAGCGTTAAATCCTGCTCAATATTAGCTGTGATATGTTATTAACACAATATTAGATATATTTTCTCATGAAGAGCATCCATGACTGGATTTTTTTTTCTTCTTTTGAAATAAAATAAATCTCATTTAGGTTTTCTTGACAAATTTCTTTTTGAAGAGTTTGCACTATAAAACTTTCAACCAAATGGATTAGATCCCTATTTTTCAGTCAGAAAGGCCTATGAGGGATTTTAAACATTGTAATTCTTGATTTTTGCTCTAGTCCAGTTCTTAAGATCGAGACCAGAAAACAGTTTCTTCAAAAGCCCCAAAATTAAGAGGAGATAACTTGAGTAATTTTTCTTTCTCACACTGAATGAAATTCTTTGAGTTGATGCTGCTATTGTTTGCTACACACTGATTTCAGGATCTTTTAACAGTTAGTTCAAGGATGAGCAGGAAGATGGTTGAAATTTTCTTAAAATATTACAGAAAGTAGTTACTGCAATCAAATAAAAATGGTTAAAGGAATGTCACATTGAGCCATTTCAGTTTGAACCTTGTCAAATTCACTATGATGCTTATACTTGACCATTTCTTTGATTCCAAAGGCCGATCAATTTTTACATCTTATTGAATTGAGACACGTGCAGGAATGTCGATTTGAAGGAATCACCATTAGCCTTTATTCCCGGTTCAGGTGGGCGGTCGTACGATGCTGCCGATCCGCTGGATGCCCCCCGAGAGCATCATGTACAGGAAGTTCACCACGGAGAGCGACATCTGGAGCTTTGGCGTGGTCCTCTGGGAGATCTTCACCTACGGCAAACAGCCGTGGTACCAGCTGTCCAACAGTGAGGTGAAGACATATTCTCTCCTGTTGTTGCTGTTTTTATGGGTTTCTTTTTTTTTTATCACTATAGGAAACGATAATATGAATTTCTAATCTCCATCACCTCATTTACCTTCACCCAATCTATAGAACAACTCCCCCCCGCTCACTGTTTGTGCTATCCAGCTGTGCAGCCTGTGCCGTTTATCCAGACTTTGAATCCGAGACTTCTGGCGACGCCTCAGCGTAATGGATAAGAGCGAAATATAATGGCCGCTGCTCAAAGCTCTGACAAAGACTGGGATCCACAGCCTTTTGTTTAAACCGAGCAAATACAACCAAAATTATCTAAATTGCTACATACCGCTAAGTCTAAAGGAGAAATATGTGTTTTTCTGCCATTTCTGTCAGACACAGTTAAAGGAATAGTGCAACCTTTTGTACCTTTTGTACTAGGTTTGTTTTGAACCTAGTGCAAAAAGACCCCTGAATTCCAATCCGACCACTTTTATTCACATTTCAGGCAAATAAATCTGATATGTTTCCGATCTGCAGGAAGGAATTCATATGAACGTGACTCAAATGTGATTTAAATCACTTTAGTCACTTCAACTGGTGATGGTTTCAACTAGCAGCTGGAAAACCTGCTGATTCATGGAGTTTTGGACTGGACAGATTTAAAAAGTCCTCCAGATTGAGGCCGTGTTTAAATAACAACAATTCAGTGTTTTAAACACTTTATCTGCTGCAAGTACAAAATGTCTGTCATCACGTTTTTTTTATAGGAATTGAATTTTGCCAAAGGAAGTAATAGTTGCCTCACAGCAAGTGGGCTCCAGGATGGGTGGGTTCCCCCCGGGTACCATGGCTCCCTCCCAAAGTCCATATAGCGGAATATTGGTGACTTTAAATTCCGCGTAGGTCTCGCCTAATGTCAGCCCCTCACAACCCTGAAACTTTTCAATTTTCTCCTAAATGATAACTGCAGCATTTTCAGAATATTATATTCTAGAACCCGTTGACAAAAGTGTGTGTCTTCAGGCTCCTCCCACACTAGTGTATCTATATTTCTAAAAGTCACATAGTTTCATCCTGCAGAACCAAACATCAGTCTGAGTTGATGGGTTGAGCTTTTCCCCGCTCTGCACTCTGCTCACTAATCAAGACATTCATAGTAATTAAGGACGGCCCAGTCTAGCCTCTAAAGGGGGCCCACCAAGAAGCGGGACTCCATTGTGACCACAGTGGTGCTATTACAGGCCCAAACCCACTCTCCTTTCTAGCGAAGGGTAGATCACTTTTCTCGTGCACTCAATTCTAATCTCATTGGCGTTCATCTTTGCCCTGGGCCAATGAGCTGTAATCTTGTTAGCCTAATCTGTCTCGGCCAATGAGGGACAGGTGAAATTATCATGTTGCCTAAACACACATTGGCGGCAATAAATCATTCCGGAGTCCCGACTCGGTGTACCGCGGCGATGGCGGCCATTCAGGGCGGTCTATATGGGCCTTCTGTGCAGCTGACTGACAGGCCACTTTGGCATGAAGTCTCTCAGCGCCGACAGGCCTCTTCTGTTCATTGTATCAAGGTTAAGGTTAACGACTGAGTCGGTAACCCTTCAAATGAAGAGAGCAGTGAAATCCTCCCTTCATCCTCGACAGTGATGTATTCACCGAGCAGGAGGAGCGTGTGAACTCAATCTGTCATGGTAGCCATTAGTGTCGGAGCTGGAGCTAATTCACATTTTGGCTGCTCTTACTTGTCCTGGGGGTCCCTGCTAATGGACCCGCATCTATAAATCCGTAGATAACGTTTGTGCTGTGCTGAAAAGTTTTTCTGTTTATTCAAAAATATTGTGCAGATTGCTGCTGCTACATCAATATCATTTGGGAGAATCTAACATCAGTAGAGCATCATAACATTAAAAATTCAGGAGCATCTCTTCCCAGCCTCTGCTCCATCAGTGGTTCCCAAACAGACAAGAGTTGGACCCCGGGGTCTACTTCTGCTGTTAAACGAGACATGCCTGGAAAAATGTTCATTAGCTGGAGAATACAGAAATATGTACGGTGCTGGGAAAAAGTATTGGACACCCTCCTGGTTTCCTTTTATTTCTGTTTATTTAATATTTCAGTTTCAGATCTTCAAACAAAACAAAAAAACCTGGACAAACATAACAAAATACAAGTTTTAAAAGATAACCGTATTTATAGATCCAAAACTGTGATATGCTATTTCAACTGAAGCTGTGTGAAAAAGTATTTGCTCCCTTAAGCCAAATCCAAAAACTACCAAAGTGCCTAAATCACTGGATCCAGCTGGACGAGACCCGACCCGACCGGATCAGTACCAGCCCTTTAGTTCACATCATCCCTTCAATAGACTATTCCCAGAAGCAGGAAGTTGGTTCATAAGTCTCACCAGTAGTACACTATGCCAACATCAGAAGAAATTCCAGAAGATATGAGGAAGAAGGTGATAGACATACATCAGTCCCGGTTCTGGGACTCCACAGATCCACAGTGGAGAAGGCTCATTTAGGAAGTCTTAAAAAAGATCCAAATTAATCAGTCAAAGATCTTTAAGTGTCTCTCATCACAATAAAGGTCAGAGGTCATGGCTCCATTACTTCAAAGACACCGGCCCAAAGGGCACCATAAGGGAGCGGTGGGGCGAAAACCACTGATGACCCAAAGTTAAGGCTCCTCTGAATTTTCCCACAACACACCTGGAGGACCCTCAGAGAATCTTAGACGGTATAAAACTGATGTGCTGAAAGTCGAACTTTGGAAGAAAGAAGTTGATCGTGTCTAAACTAAACACATCAGACCTAAAGGGTCAGACACGGGGTGGTGGCGTGATACCGTGGGGAATCTTTGGTGCTTCAGGACCAGGACGACTTGACAGAATTGGAGGAAACATGATTGATTATCTCCACCAGAAAACTCTGGAAGTAGAATGTCGGATCATCAGTCTGTGAGCTGAAGCTCAAGTGCCACCGGGTCACGCAGGAAGACAATGACCCCAAACAGAAGAGGGAGTCCACCTCTAAAGGGATCCAAAGGAACAAAATCAGAGTTCTGGAGTGGTGCACTCAGAGTCTGGACCTAGACCCCTCTGAGTTTCTGTGGTTGGACCTTAAAAGATCGGTTCATGCTCACAAACCCTCCAATGTGACCCTCCAAATGTTTTTCCTGATTGTGATTTTGCAGCATTTAAATGAGAAACTGAATCGTAAGCCCGGGGACCAACTCTCTTTCTCTGCACTTAATGAACACGTATTTGTGTTTATTTGTGTTGTGACTCAGTTCTAACACGTGACGACACGGGCAGCGATAGGGAATGACCATTATCGAACAATCAAGCCAACGGAGACTGATAACTAAGAGTAATGAATGAGCGGTTTAAACGTCCGGCCTCTCTAAAGCCACTCTTTAAAGAAAGATGCTAAAATCTCTCCATTCGCAACCAGGAGTTAAATATGTCTCTCATTACAATAGTACCCTAATAACTGCACTTTTATATAATTATCACTCGTATAACATCACTCAAAGGTTTAGTTTCTTAAACCATTAATGTCTTCGCCAAGAAAAGAAATATGGAAAATTATTTCTTCAGTGCGTTTATTGATTTAATATCTTCGACACTCTAAATTTACCCTAAAATGATTCTTCAGTCAAGCAAGTTTTTAAAAAGTGGGACAAATAGTCAGTTTAACTTACATAAGCCCCCCTTTTTGGTAAAGCAGGTTTTTATTCAAAGTGATGGACCCTTATTAAACTTTTTTGGTTGTTTAGTGAGTCCTCACAGGCTTTTATGGGTAAAAAAACCCCCCAAAACATAATGTGTGGGACTTTCTTAATTTACATGGTTAATGCGTCGTACTCAGTGTCCCCTTTGACCTGCGGTGTAACCCAGGGCTCCACCCTTGGCCCGTTACTCTTGATGATAATACTCTATTATTGATGATAATAATGATAATAAAATAAGATAAAAATGATAATAATGATGATATTAATAATACAAGTAATAATAATAATAATAATAATGATAAGGATAATGATAATGGTAATAAAATAAGATAAATATAATAATAATAATGATGATAATAATAATAATAATACTAGCAGTAATAATAATTATAATAAAATAACAATAATAAAAATAATGATAATAATATTGTTAATAATAATAATAATAAAAAAAAGAATAATAATGGTAATAAAATAAGATAAATATAATATTAATAATAATAATAATAATAATCTATATTTAAGAAGATGAAAAGAAGATGAGAGAAAATCGCGATAACAGCCGATAGATACAAAGGTAATGAAAACGGTGACGAACTAAAAGATTATCTGGAAGTTAAGATCAACTGAAAATCTAAAAGGTTGACAACAATGAAGGAGCAGAGAAGATAAATAAAAAATTTTTTAAAAGACAAATAAAAGAAAATTAAAGACTGGGATGAAAAACAAAAACACGCAAAAACACAACATGATCCGAGACGAAGAATCTCATTAGGAGTTCTCAGTTCTGTTTGAGTGATTGGAGCCAGACATGCTTTAAAAGTGATCAGTAAAATCTACTAATCTATTATAAAACGATCAGGGAGTAGATGTAACAAAGCCAGGATGGGCAGGTGTGTGATGTCAGGTAATTACCGGTTTATCTCATATTAATGGTGTGATGATTTTAGCAGGCCAACCATATTTCTTCTTTTCTTCACCATAAAACACGGATCCTAGCCACGCCATCAAACCTCAGAGGCGTTACGGACCTCACACACCAACAAATACGACATCAGGGAGATGGCCATTGGAAAATACTGGAAAAATGAAACATAGAAACTGACCAAAAATGCAGATTCCTTCTGCCCTGATGATGTTCGATACTTGCCCTCCCAACGTTCCAGCCATTTGAATATGACCGGCACTCCCAGTCATGTTCAAGGTATAAATTCAGGATTTACTTCATGACCTTGAAGTAAATCTAAGGAAATTGATTTAAGCACGACAGCCTGACCTTGCCAACAGATAAGTGCTTCTTAGTGAGCGTATTTCTCCTTTATTAACAGTGACCACAACTTTTTGCCCCTCAGGGTTGCGGTGGACACCATGTGTAATTATGAAGGTTTTAAAATGATGGGATGACATTCTGCTTGAAGCGCTGCTGTGCTTAAGTACAAGCCTGACAGAGGAGCCAGCATTTAGTCTCCTTCTAAATGTCAAATATCCATTTTGGCCTCTGGTGGTCAGATTCTACCTGATACCAAAGTACAGCAAGTGAGACAATAAGAGGATTTTTTTTTTTTAAATGTAATATTTGGATGAACTATGAAGAAAACATAAAATGTCAGTTTACGGGTGAATTTGAAAAATTGCCGGAGATTTATTGTCCTCAGTCTCTAGGCCTTGTGGGTCAACGACTGAAAAGAAGCACCTTCTGAAACTGACACCAACATTATGCTCCAAAAATAAAAAATAATCATTTAAGTTTTTAAATCAAATTTACAGCAATATTCATGACATTTTTAAATTATAATAAAACATTCATTGTTAAATGTAATTATTAAATGTTAAGTCCAAATGTAAATGTTAATCTAAATGTTAAATTTAATAGGAGATATAAATGTAAATGCTGAATGTTAAATCTTGATGCTAAATCTAAATATTAAATGTAAAAGTAAAACGTTTAATCTAAATGTAAATGTTAATTTTAAACCAAAAGGCTGAATATAAATGAAAAATATTACATGATAATATTAATCTAAATGTTAACCATGAAGCAAAACATTAAATAAAAATTGTATAAATCTCAATGTTAAATCTTAATCTTAAATAGGAAAATTGAAAAATGTTAAATTGAAATGTAAATCATAAAACCTAAATCTAAATGTTAAATACTAAAATCACAAAATCAAATAAAGATATAGGTTATAAATATAAATGCTAAATATAAATAAAAATCTTAGATATATATATGTGTGTCACGATACATCTAATATTTAGACTCAAACAAAAAGCCAGGATGACAAAGTTTATAAATATTGCAGTCGATGTTTTAGAGCAGTGACTTTCACGTGACTTTTTAAAAGTTGTTAAAAGAGGCTCGGGCTTCTTTATTATCAGCAGCAATTACGTCTGTTTTTTAATGCATATCGTGGTAATAAATTGTTATTTTAATTCCCATCCCAACAGGCCATTGAATGCATCACGCAGGGTCGAGAGCTGGAGAGGCCTCGCACCTGCCCTAAGGAGGTGTACCTGCTGATGCAGGGCTGCTGGCAGAGAGAACCGCAGCAGAGGATGGTCATCAAGGACATCCACAGCCGCCTGCTGGACCTGGTCAAGAACCCGCCGGTGTACCTGGACATACTGGGCTGAACGGGCCGAGAACTAACCACAGAGTGTACTTGAGAGGCAGCAGAGGGGACCTAAAACGTGATTCTGTGTATCCCATCAATCTAATTGCTTTGATCAAAAATTTAAAAAGTTTCTGCTGCTTCAGCCTCGCTGCTTGACGGACTACTCTTTGCCCCGACCCGATCCCCACTACCCCTGACCCCCGACCCCCGACCCCCATCAGTCTCTGGAAACCTGTCGAATGTTTACCAAAGTGTTTACTGCTTATCTGAAGAGAGGCTCACATGAGGGACATGCATGGAGAAGTGCTGAAATATCTGTATATGTATGACTATAAGTTGTGGAGGGATTCGTGTTCTGACCCGCCGACGGCGAGTTTACATATTTGAGAACGGCGGGCAGACATTTGTACAGAGTAGCCATCCATTAGGGGTACGTTTTGATACGGGAGGTTCTTTTAAAGGCTTTCAGTAAATGTATATAAGCTCGTCTGTTTATGAATCCGGTGTATTATATGAGTATTTTTCAAGAACAATCGCGTCACATTATTAGCAGTGACATTTATCCAACAAAGAAATCTTCAGTTTGACTCTCAGGAGTGGAATTTTCTGTGTCTGTGCAGATGTTGAACACGCTGCCAAAGCGCTGCAGTGAAATTCGGTAAGGGGGCAAGATGGTGGGGAGGTTCCAAAGTGAGATGGTTCCAGAGCCGACAGATGGATTCAAGGGTGGCAGATGGTGCTGAAACAGACACTGGAGGTTTGAGACCCCCATCGTGGACCGACGCACGTTTAAAATCAGCTAAATGTTGCATTTAGAGACAAACCGGTGAGAGTGTGAATATCGACTGTACATAGTTATGTCCTTAAAAGTATATCCTGTATTCCTGTATTGTTACTCCAGCACTTTGTATATCGTTTGCCCTTGAAATTAAACAAAGTTGAATAAAAAATAATGAAAATAAGAGAGCGTGTGTGCAGGCTGAGCAGCGGGAGGAAAATCCCTGCGCATCAGTCGAACCATCATGTTCATCTGCTTCAGAGCCGACAATGATTTGGGCTGCCGTCTCTACTTTAAGTTAGACATCTTAAAAGGCTATTCAGGAGCCGTCTATTATTTTGACGAACTAATCAGCAACCTGCGACGTCTCCACGGGACGCTCGGTAGACGGTTATTGAAAAGAAATAATCAAGTTACATATTGCCTTACTGCCAGCCGCTGCAGCAAACAAACACCCTCCCAGACCCCTCTCTCCACCCCCACCACCTCCACCTCCACCCTTCCTCCATCACTCTGTATGCATAGCATCTCCAGGGAGTGGTAATGGATTGTGAGTAATGCTATCATCCCTTTCTGCGTCTCTTTCTTACTCTCACCTCCTCTGGTGTAGCGGGGATAGGAGGAAGGGCGGGGGTGGGGTTGGAAACACTTGGAGGACTCATGTCTGGCTCATTGTTTCTTCTAGTGTCTACAAGCAGATTCTGATCAGATAGGATTAGTACACTCCAGCGTGTTTGTCCCTGTTATACGTTAAGGCTCCATTTGTGGTTTCAGAATGAACCTTTCTAATAAGCACTCCAGACTGCGGCGCGCTTAGACACGGAATATGATAAGAGCTGGAAATGAGGCCATTTCTAAAATGGAACTCCTATTAGTGGATTGCAGTGGGACGCTTTCCCCGTCTTTTTTATTTAATGTTCCATCATATTGTATAATGCAAGTATAAAGGATATTGATTCCTTATGGTAGTTATTTCTCCCATAATAACGGCAAATCATTTTGGTAGGTGTCCCGCTCTTATGGTAAACAAGCCCCCATCCTTTGGTAGATATGCTGTCAGTCATATTGATGACAGCCAATGAGTGGGAAGGGAGCTTTAAATGTTACGTGGTATGGAGAGAGATTTGAGCAAAAAGGCAAAGAAAAATAAAATGAGGCGGAAGAATTTACAACGTGATGGTTTAGTATTACAGTATGTCCAATCTAAAATGCAAATTTTCTCAAAAATCCTTCTGAAAAAAAATAAATAATTTGAAATACCTCCTCCTTTTTTTTTTTTATTTGGAAGATTTCTTTCCAGTCAAATGTGTTATTCTGGATTAACTGGATTGGTTTTAACTCAGAATATGGATCTTCAGTTCAAGGCTGCCTTAAACACTCACATAATCTCACAGCGGTGGTTATTGGTTCAAGTAAAATCAGAAATCAGGTGTGAGGGTTGGTTGCGTTTTGGGACCGGTTTCTGATGGAGTTTGGTTTCCTGCTGATAAATCTATAGGGACTCACACTGGCTTCAGCCAATTTATTTTATGTTATTTATTTCCCCCAAATAAAGGCTAATCAGCACTCAGGAGGGGAGAACTGCCCTTATTGTACTGTTCTGCCTCCTGCTGGTCACACACACACACACACACACACACACTGCAGTTAAAATGAAGTATCTGCAATTCATTCATTTTCTGTAACCGCTTATCCCGTTCTGGGACACGGGGGGCTGGAGCCTAACCCAGCCGACACTGGCTGAGAGGCACAGATCTGCAGTGGTTGATCACAGTCCCAACGTATGGAGACAAATCTAGCTCAAACTCACACCTACGAGAAACGTGGGAGGAATTTGGAGAAGCCAGAGGTGAGAAGATCCAAACTCCACCTGGAAAGACCTCAGGTAAGGATTCAAACCCTTCTTGCTCTGAAGCAGGAGAACAAAGCTTTAATCCCTAAATCTCATCAGAACAAATTTCTTTGGAGTTCACACGATTGAACATAGTTATCTTTAACTTCCTGTCTTCATGTTGCACGCAGGAATAGAAGAGTAGAGGGAAGAAGGAACAAACCTTCAAACCATGATGTCATAACACCTAAAAGCAGTAATTCCACGACAGTTGGTCCCTCGTCATCGTAACTCCTTCAGCATGAAGACAGTGAAAATCTGTAGAATCTTTAGAATTTGGACTCACATTGGTATTATTATAGTTTGATAATACAATATTTCCCTGATAGCGATTTTCTGCAGGATCTAGGTTATAAACTTAGAAATGTAAATTTGAAACTCAACTGAACGGGTTCATTTTCCAGTTGACTCTAATTTTAGTTGCAAGTCTTCATCATTCCCATTTCTTTTCTCAAGGTTGGGAATTTTCCATCAAATCTGGATCCGGATTTAACTTTTATGCAACTTGTAACTGGGAAGTCATTGTGTATTTTTTCTATCAAAGCTCTGCAGGCATTATGCGTTAAGTTAGAAGACAAAAACAATAAAAATAGATTAAAAAAATCGCGATCGAGATGATAATCCAAATCTTTACCAGAATTTATTTTTCCTTGAGCAATACACATCCTTTTCAGAAAAAAATTCAAAATCCATTCATACAATGCAGCAGAAACAAAAGGTCCTTGTCGGAGGTATTAATTGATTTATTTCTCATAATTTGTTGTTTTCTTTGTCATAAATTGAATTACACCATTGTGCCATCACCATTATACTAGTTGCTGGTTCTAATGTTATGGCTGATCAGTGTATGTTAAATATTTAATTATTTATGGCACCATAATATTGTGATGTGTCTTTGGATTTGTGACTCTTACCTCTATTCAACTGAAAACGTCAGTATTGTTTATAAACATCAATCAGCCACAACATTAGGACCAGCAACTGGTATTAATTGAGGCTGTGTAAAAAACTATCATCATTCCTAAATCCTTTTCTGACATATTTCATTAAAAACGGCAGAGAAAATATATCTTATGTTTTATCTCGTCATTAAATATCTGATAATTATGATGAAGCCACGCAGCAAGTGGGTTTCAAACATGTTTGGACGGGGGCAGCATGAAAAGACTGGGACTGCTGTGGAATAGATCAAAACACCAGTTTGCGTTTTAATGGCGGCATCCTAGAAAGACATTTTTATTTTGTTTTTCAGAACTTTTTCTTTTGTAAAAGCCGGTTTTGTAATCCAGCTATAATGAGGTCATCTGTGTTGACTTGGCGCCGATCACATGGTGGGACTGGTCCTCTGAGGCGGAAATGACACCCGGTGTGTTTCAAAACACCCGAAATGAATCCAAAGACCACCGCTCCATTTATAAAATGATTAATTTATTACACAAATCTAGTAGAAAAAAGTAGCAAATTACAAAAATGAGACACAGCCAATCAGGTGAGCGATCACATAAGTGCGTAAACATTTAGAGAGTAGTTTGTGGCCGGGCTATTACATCAAAAGAACAAATGTATAAACCACCTTTTTAGAATCTGGCAGAGAAATTCCTGTCGTCTTTGCCTAGTCTTTTCTCTTCAATTTCAAACAGCCATATCTGAATTACACTGCATTCAAATAAAAAAGAACAAGAAAAGTGCCCTGGTAAACTTAGAATTACGACCTCCATCAACTTCTGCACCAACAAGGTCTACGAGATAAATGCCTTTTAGAGTAACAGTGAGGTGGTCTGGAAAATTTCACTAGGAAATGACACTCAGGTCCAAATATATGTGATGAATAAGGTGATTGGAATCCCCGATCTATACAGGATGTATACAGGATCTGTACGGGATCTATACAGGATCTGTGCAGGATCTGTACAGGATCTGTACAGGATCTGTGCAGGATCTGTACAGGATCTGTACAGGATCTGTACAGGATCTGTGCAGGATCTGTACAGGATCTGTACAGGATCTGAGAGGCTCATTGCTGGGTTTCTCTGAGCTTTATGACCGTGGCGACGACGCAAGCTCTGAACTGAACGGCTGAAAGTGACGAGTGAGATGAAAGACTAAGAGATGGCGGCAGGTAAAAAAGCACAGCTCCAAAACCAGTTTGAATCGATACCAAGAGGCCGCATCAGATGCCAGTATTCATGCCACTCCAGGAATCGACAGGGTGAAATGTAGGGACGCTGACAGAAAATAAAACGTACGTTTATATAAACAGAAAAAAAACAGTCAGTGCTCAGCAGAATGGAGTTGCTGGAAACCATACTGAGGGTTTAACACTTTTCCATTTCATCTGGGACTTAGAGGGAGGTGAGGTCTTTTTTTATACCCTGCACAATAACTTTGAAAACATCTTAAACGACTTTCCTACTCAAATAAAAAAAAACCTGTGTGCAGATGAGGATTAAAGCCACGTGAAAATAGTTTTGTAGATTATTTCTGAGAGCAAAGTCAAAATTCTGACTTTATTCTCACAATGATTCTGAGAATGACTTTAATTTCTTGAATTTTCTTCAACTGCTGGCTTCTAAGTCGAAATTTTAAATCATCCAAAATCCATTTGGATAATTTAGAGTAATTTTTAGTTGTTTTTTATAAGTCTGGAAAAGCATCAGGATTCTGACTTCATCCTCAGATTTATGATATAACTGATTTAATTTCTCAGAATTCTGACTTAAACGATAACGTTAATAATAATTTCATGTGCTCCATGTGGAAATATCAAAACTGATTTTTTTTAATTCAGGAATTATTGTCAGAATTTTGACTTTGCTCTAAGAAATCGGAGAGTGAATTCAAAATCCTGAAAATTAAGTTAAAAAATGTAACTCTTGTGATTCGGACCTTAGTTTAAAAAAAACCCAAATGAATTCTGAGAAGTCAGACTGGTGAAAAAGATTCATGTGAAATTCTCAGAAATCTATTTTATTAAAATGAGGCGAGAAGAAAAGAAAGTCTGAATTGTGAGATTACTTAACACTTATCTCTCAGAATTCAGAATTTCCAAAAACTTTATTGTGAGAATAAACTCCAAATTCTGAGAATTATGAGTTTTAAGTCGATGGAAGTCAGAATTCTAAAAAACAAAACAAAAAAAAGCAGTCCTTGTGAATTCTAAAAAAAAAAAAAAATGTAAATTGACATGGCCCTAATCCTCTTCCGTAGCTTTTTATGATTCTAGACATTTACTGTCTTACTTAATCTACAAAACCCATCCAGCCCGGACCTGAAACAAACCACCATCCCTCAGTATCACGTACATTCCCCTCTTATTGAACGTCACCAACACAACTAGTAAGACGAGTGTGTGTGTGTGTGTGTGTGTGTGTGCGTGCGTGTGTGTGTGTGTGTGTTACATGAAAAAGAAAAACTCACTAGTGTAACTGGAGGAACAAGTGTTAATATGGGATATAAAGCTGGAGTTATACAGATGAACCTTCCATGTGTTTATCAAGCACAAATGAACATTAATAAACTCTGTACCTTCAGACTGTTAGTCCTGTTTATGTCAAGTCTATGAGAGTATTAAAATGTTATAACAGCAGGAGTAACGAACAAGATTCATATTTTATCAATCTCATCAAGTCCATTACTCCCGTCTTAATTCCACTAATGCGACACGTATTAGTAATAAACCACCATTATGAACATTTGATTGAACCTGGAAGATGAAGACTCATAAAAGTTACGTAACAATCACCGATGGATATATTTTTTTACTCACTTACGTTTATCATATACAACAAAATAGCTCTTATTATAATGAGGTGGAAGTGGAAGAAGAGAAAATGCTGCCATTTGCTCTGAACATAAAAAATTGTTCCAAGACTTACAGGGGGGCATGAGACCACTACAGCGTTGCCATGGGAACCAGCGCTTATAAAAGTGGTACCGGTCTTTTAATCACTGCCACTGCGATGTAAGATTCTTTTTTCTTCTTCTTCTTCTGTTGAGGGCAGATTGTGGATTCATAATAAGGGAGGCAATCAGAAAAATAACCACTGTGACCCGCAAATCAATTCCAGTCTGCGAGTAGAATCAATAGGTGGTTATATAAGAGCTGGCCATGCAATCTGCATTATATTATGTAGAATTGACAGACAGGCTGATCATGCCTACTATTCATGCCAACACCAGCGAACACCAACCAAACAGATCCGTCTTTAAGATTCGACTCCTTAATAAAGTCGATTCTGGCGGACGACATGCAAAAAAAAAAAGCGACGTTAATTCAATATATAATCCCTGCAAGCTGCAGCATTAATGGCTTCCAGTTAGAAATGTGTCGTTTGTGGAGATCTGCTGTAAACATGATATTGAGCGTCAGTCTACTATAAGGCACAGACATGTTGATTAACAACAGCACGCTTCCTTCAACCCGCAGCCTTTTTTAAATAAACCATTCAAAATAAATACAAAACAAAGAAAAAAAAGAAGGCTTCATTTAACCCGACCGGGTCCTCAGCTTCCGTTTGAGCAAATACTTCAGGTGTCAAAGGCTGCTGGTGAAACTGCTTCAGTTCTGAGCATGAGTATCAGATTCTACTGGTGAATAGTCCTCCCACACCCGGCGCTGAGACCAACACACGGCCCAAACCTCTGCTCCGGAAAGTCAATCAGTCCGTTTGTAGCTGCCGGAGGCAATTCTGCTCTCACTGCTCCTTGCAGGTTGGCGTGTTGAGCTTCTTCGATCCGTGGCAGGGATTCCACAGCAGCGGGGCGCTGAAAATTCCGATGATGAACAAGTTGAGGAAGAGGCTGAAGAACAGCACCCCGATGGTCCCCAGGAGGGAGGGCATCGCTCCGTGGGCCAACAGCGCCGCCCGCCGTGACATCATGTCTGTTATCACACCCTCCATCTGGAAGTGGGTCCCCACCACGGCGCTGATGTGGAAGAGCTGGTGGCTGTGGCCTGCAGGCAAAGATGAAGAGTGTAAATAATAATAAAACAAGACAGGTTTCCGTGTGTGAACCCACAGGAATGGAGTTTAGACACAATGGGTGGAAATAATGGAAGAGAAAATCCCCCCCTAGTGAGTAAATTATAAAAACATTACGGTAAAACATGACAAATACAAGTTGGATCTCCTTGTATGAGGTAAATCTGGAATAAATTAGACCCAGGGCTCGAAAGTTACGTCTAAAAAACTGTGTTTTTCATAGAAGTAAATCCGTAGCTGAGCAAAATAGACTCATCTATATCCATCTATATCTATAGATAGATCCAGATCTATATCTATATATCTCATATATATCTATATATATCTCAGATATATATAGATATATCTAAATATATCTATATATAACTCCTCGAGTGGTTCATATGCACCAAATTTGGACCAAAGGTTCAAGATTAAACTCCCCCTAGTGGCGGAAATATGCAACTGACCTCAATCCAGTTCTTCCTTGCATGAAGGTCTATGCAAGTTTAAAAGTGTTTGGATATGATCCATGAAATAGTTTTTGAGTTATCTGCTGTAGCGACGACAATTCGCTAATATCCCTTGTAGGAGATACAGTACGTAGGTATTTTGGTACCAAAAAATTACAAAATATCTTCCAGTTCTTATTCCGTGAAACTTCTCAGCGATTCATAACTGATTTTAGGATGAGACCTTTGAGACATAATCTGCTTTGGTCTGAACGCACCATGAACCATGTGCAATTACTATCTAATTGTATTTATGTGGATACACCACTTCAAACAATGCTGCTACTGTCTGCAGTATTCTTATTACTTCTGTTCTGACTGCTCTTTTTTTTTTATTATTTATTATTACTCTTAAATGTTTTTATTATTTTTTTGAAATGGAGCAAGATGCAACATAATTTTGTTCTACTTTGTTCCTGTTTCATGGATAGCCTGACTGACCAAGAAGAGAATAAGTTAATCTTAGTAGTATTGAACTACTACAGCTGGAAGAATTATTCAAATAACAAACCAGCAACTACTGGGAAAACTAACCTTTTCATTTTTGCAGTTTCTTTCAAGCAAAAAAAAAATCTCCTTTATCACTAACTGATACTTTTATCAGTCATTCTTAATATCAAATTGAATGAATTTGAGATTTATAACGTCTTGAATACAGCTATTAGAACGTTTCACTCGTGCTAAGCTAACGAGTGATGATGATGATGAAGAGTATGCAAACAAAGCATGATGATGAATACAGTCAGAGCCACCAGTCATCATCATCATCATCATCATCAGGATATTATTAGTATAAGTCAGAATGAAAATATTAGAGCCTTGGCTGTAACATACAACAGACTGGAATTCTGTCATATTTGATAATATCCAGGGGAGGAACGACTCATTTTCTCCTAAATGGGTTCCTTCCCTATCAGCACACAGCCAGAGGCTGCAGTTGACTTTTGTTCTTTTAATCTGCTCTCCCTGAACGTTAGCGTTCACATTGACAGAAAACACGTCCTCAAAACGAGAGATAAAGGCTCCCAGGTGCAGTCTGATTATTTTATGCCTCACAACAACGTGGAAACATAATTAGTGCTCGTGGCGTTAGCTTAATGCTAACATGTAGTGGAAATTGCCATTTGCATGCTAGCGGAGTTAGCATTGACGGCGCAACCATAATCAAACTATAAACGAGTATATACAAATAAACTGTTTCACTAAACAAAGTGTTTGTTAATGAGGCGCTGAGTTCTTACGTAACACTAATTAGTCAAAAATACACTGTTAAGAAGACATTAATTATGAGCTTTTTGTTGATTTTTTGTTCTGTGGGATGTAAAACATTCGGAGTTTAAAATCTCCAAACCACTGAACACCGCACGGATCAGAACCATGAAGATTCAATCACGTAAAAGAAATTAATGTAGACGGTAAATGTAATCAGGTAACGTAAACCGATCAGAAAAAGGGTAGCATTTAATTTGCATTAAAACATGAATAATGAAAACAGGTCGAGGACTAAAATGATGATTGACAGATTGAGTGCGCCGCTCTCATCCCACTTAAACGACCACATCTGGTTTCAGAAATGAGAAAAACAAAACCTCATTTCCTGTCTGTCTGAGTGAATTTATTTTTCATAATCAAATTATAAGAAGAAATATCCAACTTTTTTCAAAATTTCTTTTTCTCCCTATTTGAGCTTGAAAGGGAGAAAAAAAAAACGCAGTTTTTTTCTGAGTGGATTCTTGGATATCCAAAAAAAATAAATAATTAAATTAACACGAAAACAAAACGAAAAACAAAATACCAAAACATGCAGGGACCGTTCGCCATATAAATTTGTTTTAAAAAGTGCTTTATAAATAATAACTTTTAGAACTTACGTCATTTCTTAAAAGTGCTTTCATTATGCTTTCTTCAAAGAGCGGTTAGTAAAGAGCCTTTACTTTCCCCACTAGTGTTAAAGTTCTCAGTACGTGTCTGCGATGCAAAGCCACACGATTACAAGCTTACATCAATATTTGATAAGAACGTACCAAAGTAGTCGAAGCGCCCGGGGGCCCACCTCTCTGGGAGGTGGGTGGTAAACAGGAAGCAGGTGAGGAAGGCAAAGAGGAGGTGGTAGCAGTGACTGGACAAAGCCTCGCTCTGGCTGCAGCTTCCTCCACAGCAGAGGAGAATCTACACACCAAACAAAGAAATGCTGTTAACATTAGAAGCCAAAACATTTTTCTACAAATCCTTCATACGTAAGAGTGAAAATAAAATACTGATTAAAGATGTTAAGGCACATCATACTTTTATCAACACCAAGGAATAGAGCGCTACTCGGGGTCAATCAGCTCCGAACGACGGGCCCCACCTAATCGTCTCGGTGATCAAGAGACTTAATTGGCAGCGTCTTTTAAATTAGATTAGGATGGAAATTGGGTTTTGGGCTGGTTCTAAAGTCGTGCTCAGAGAATCAAAGTCTGGCCCCAATCAGTTCTGAACACTCGCATCATAAAGGAAACGCACAACGGAAGATGTGGCTTTTACAAAATACACAACTTCACGTCAGGAAACGGAGGCTTCAATATCTACGATTCAAACATGCGGTCATAGTTGGAAGTTTAAATACAAATGGAAATGGCCAGTACCGACACTCACCCTGTAAAAGAGAGGAGCAGTGTCGAATATAAACGGGAGGATGAAGGCTCCTGTCCTCAGGGCTTTGCTTCTCTGTGGGGACTGCATCTCCAGGAACCTGAGGACACAAGATGAGGTTTTTATCGAAACGCAGCAGAAAAGAGACGTCCGTGTACGGAAACACAAACGTGACCGTTATAAACCTCTCTCCTACGATAAACACATCTGTCGCGTGAAACTTCAATGACCATGTCATGGATTGTCCTCGTGAAAATAATAATAATAATAATAATACATGTATTTAAATACTTAGAAATTAGAAATAATTCCACAAAGTGCTTCACAAAAATAAAAGCACAAACCCTAAAAACAAACGTAAATAAAGTCAACAAGGCAAAAAAACAAAAGTGCACACAAATAAATGTGATGCAGTAAAGTCAAATAACACCAGATAAATAAAAGTGAAGGAGTATCGTAGATTCAAGGACCGAATCATAAAAATTCAGCATTCAAGACAAAACCTATAACATTTTTAAGTTGAAATAAAGGCTGGACAGGTATGAGCTTTTTAAACATTTCCATGGAAGCTGCAGACCGTATTCCCCCGATGGAAGAGAATTCCAAGGAGTCGGCGCCACAACTGTGTTTAATTGACAGCGTTGGACCGTTAGTAGGGCCGAGTCAGAACTCAGACAAGACCGATGATGCATGAGCTGGTCGTTAATATCTCTGGAGGAGTTTACAATTTGGAGCAGGAGTTCAATTACTGTGCGATGTGTGTGTTATTGTTTCCATAGCAACACCATGGTTTACGAAAGGATGCAATGGCACCAGTTCTCCCAGAACATCTCTATAACAGGTGAGAGTGTGATGTCATGTCATGTCATAAAAGGAGTCTGTGAAGGCCTGGAGAATTCAGAAATGATCATTTTATAATTTTGATTTATATTTCCATTAAATCTATTTAATTTAGAGGCGTCTCTTTGAATGAATGGAATATAATATTTGTAATTATTTTTTTTCAACTAACATTCTTTAATGTTTGATAAAGAAAAGCTGTTTTTTATCTCCCGTTATCCAGACAGCGGGTCCTTACGGACGCCGCCATTTATGTCCAGACGTCTGGAGAGAGATTTTTTCATTGGAAGTTGTTACTGCGTTTTGACAAATGGAGGATCATACTTTAGTAATTATAATACATTTTATTTATAGAGCGCTACTCGTAAAAAAACTCAACGTCGCTTTACAGATACAGAGTAAAATAACATGTTAAAGCAGGAATTCAGATTACTTATTATTTAGCGAGAATGACCCGAGCCGGCTTTGAACCTCCTTCCCAGCAGCCGCTCGGACTCAGCCATCCGCCGCCTCCCATGCCAGCTTTTACACACTGGTCTTCTAATGCAGTTTCCTTTTCATAATGTTTTTTTCCTCCCATCAGTCTCTTAACATCATTACATGTGGACTCTTTATCCAGCACTGCTAATATAAATTAGTTTTCATCCAATCAGATGTTACACCTGTCCTGTTGCCGGGTTAAAAAAAAATCTGCCCCGAGGTCGTCAGGATTGCCAGTGAATCCCCTCTGCCGGGAAACAGGCGTTGGACAACGTTGTTGACAGTCACATTAGTAAACCAATCAGATGTTGGTTGTATCTGTGACAGGAAGAGCTCCGACACCTGCTAAGTCATTTGAGTGACAGGGGGGCGGGTCATCTCGCTAATTGAACTACAGCTAGCAAACACAAAACCCAAAGTCCTTTTAGATTTATTTACATTTTCTTTAGCGATGATTAGACTAATAGATGTTGTACTTGTTTAGATCATCTGTTGTTTTACTGAGGCATGATGATGGAAGGAGAAGAAGTGGAAAGCAATTTGAAGCGTTTTAGGACTTTTTTTTTTTTTTTAAGACATGCGACCGGACAGTTTCAGCTGTAACTGCTGGTCTCAAGGGCGATCCAGAAGGTTTCTTTTATTGGGAATACAACTCACAAGTGATCTGCACAACTAGGGCATTTAAGTCTCTGAAAATAAAAAAAAAGGAGGGCAGACTGTTGTGTTCAAAAGACGAGTAGTTTGATGGACTTTTATGCGTTTTTATCCACAGTGGATCTTGTTTTTGTCTTAAGTTGCATGTTTTAAGTCCCTATTTCAAGCCCTATGCAGATGGAGACACACCGCAGTCAATTATTTACCGTGATACGAGAGACAACCGCTAAGCTGTTATTTTAGAATCATAGACGGCGCCGATTGTTTTTTTGCAGGTGCCGCTCTGAAAGGACTGAAACTGACATGAGTAAGAAACACGGACCTCTTGTCGCCAGCATTTTTACTCTTCATTATTCTAATTATGATTATTGTTTACTTTAGATGGTTGCCGCCTGTGTGAAAGGTGCTGAGAGTCAGAGGCCTTGAAGTGACGGGGATGTTTGGGCCCAGCAGTTTGGCTGGAATCTGTGGAGAACATTTTTCTGTTCCGATTGCATTATTTGTGCTTTAAAGCATTTCTTAGTTACTCAGCGTTCCTTTGAGTAAACGTTGATGCTGCATCGTCATGGCGTCACGGTCATCATTCCCTAAAATATGCAATCCTCCAATGGTCGCCCCAGCGCAAAAAACATCCATACCAGAAGAGAAGTCCAATATTCGTTAATTATAATTACATTCTTTTGAAAGTAGCAACAAAAAGAAAAAATCTGCCGATGAGGTGAGAAAAGTTTGCTTGGCTGGAATGATTAAAAGAAGCATAGAAAGCTCTCCACTGAAACCATAATGGGCTTTAAAACCAGACAAAAATGCTCAGATTTAAATTATGTGTCGTTTATTTATCACATTTTTAGTCACACAAGGTACAACATTGAAAAAATATTTCTCCGGGTTCCAGTTCAGGGTCTTGCACAAAGAGCCTATGACATTGACTTGTTTAAGTATTTTAGTTCCTTAATTGAGCTGATTTACTGAATCTATACCTTCATCCAGGTTTAATGATTAGGAGAAAAAAAGCTCAGAATTAAACAACAATTCTTTAAATAGCATTTCCTTATTCTTAAAATAAGGACCAAAAAAATATTTTCCTGCTGGGATATTATTTAAACCATTGTTATATCTTTTTACAATAATATGCAATATCTTACTAATATCCTGCTAAGTAAGATACTTTTTTGAAAAGCAATCATATGATTGAATAAAGGATATTACTACGAGGGTTATGGAAAACTTTTATTAACCAATTACTGATTTCCTTAACATTAAGGTTTTAACCAACATTCCATCTTTATTGGATTCGGGGTTTAAGAATACCAGATTACACGTAGCAACTCGAACCCTCAGGAGGTTCAGGATAATAATGAAGTAAAATAAAACATGCATTCATTGTTCTTCTAGAAGCTCACTAAGGATTTTTGTAGCAACATTTTCTTTCTCTGCATACTAGTTCTGAAACAAGCTCACAGAAGCAATTATTTTAATGCAGTACATGTATATGTGAGATCATGAGCAAAGAGAAAATTATGTTGGGTCATTTAGAAACATTGTCAACATTATTTAGTTGAGAGATAATTTAATAATTCAAGTGGTCTAAGTGTTTTGTTCCAAAGGCGAATTCAGCTGAATTCACACAAGAGTAGTTTGTTTTCCTGTTTCATTGGTATCTGCAGAAAACCACGGAGAGCTAATCAATCTCATATTGCATTAGCACCTGCAAAATGGTTCTACCTTTAAATTAAAATTGATTTAAGGACAAAGCTACTGGACCCCCACCACCAAGTAAATAAATAAATAATAAAGATTTCACCATCTCAGGTAAAACTGAAGATCGGCCAATAATGGCTGCAGTTAAAATCAATATGACACAGACTGTATAGTGAGTGAAATAAATAATGTTTTTAGTGAAATCATCATTAAACCATGTCGTTAAGAGCTGCAAAGCCTGAAAGAATATATTTGTCTGAGCCGTCACATGACAGAAATACCGTCTCAGAGGAGAAACATTATAACTCTGTATTTTCCAGGCATAAGAAAGTAACATTTACATTATTTAAATGCTGTGTTTGTCTTCACTCAAGATAAAAAAAAAATTTATCTAACAGTAACCGTCTCATTACTGAAAGAGTTTTCAACAAACCCAGAACTCCATGTTTCGACATTCAGTTTTACATCCAGAGGGGATTTAGCCTGCAGCCTCTCACCTGGAGTAGCAGGACAGGCTGGTGCAGAACACAGTGTTTCCGATGGCGATGGGGACAAAATGCTGTTGGATCCAGCTGTTCACCCAGCTGTCTGGTAGGACGTAGTATCCGTAGCTCATGGCACATCCTGAACGTAGAGAAGACATGTACAAAAATGTTACGCGATTTGACCCTTGGTTAATATGATTAATATAATACTAAAAATTCAAAATCAGTTTGTTTTGGGGGTTTTTTTTTCTGACCAAGACTTTGTTTTTCACGCAAACTCATGTAAATCTATGATTATACAGGTGAATAGTTTTTTATAGGAGTGTGAATGTGATTCTGAACACTAGTGGTACATTGGTATGGGTTGCTGCCCTCTGGTGGGCTATGGAGGTACTGCAGGTGGGCAAGGAGGGCTTTAAAATGACCATCAAAAATCATCTTCTTCATATTTCGGCTTCTGTTTTCATCCATAGGTCGGTGCCCTGTTAACTATACCAGTTAAACTGGGCCCCTACCAATCTCGTTTGGAAATCGGTTTCGTGTTCTGCATATGGTTCTAGCATATGTTTTAATACCCTTCTTGAAGGAACCTTCCCATTTATCAGGGTTCTGGACCGGCACCAGATGTGTCTGTGCTGAGCATGTTTTACTCTACATACATTTTACCTATTTTAAACCTAAACTTTCTTCATCTTTCTATGTTCCATGTTCATTATTCTGTTACTGTGCATTTAGATGCATTTTATTTGACTTTATTTTCATTTGATATATTTTGTAATACTTGTCTATTATACTGGCTATTTTGCAGTATGCAAGGATAACGGCCAAATGATTTATTTCTAGCACTATTTTGCTTTTTGCTTTACAAACTGTTGTGTGTATGGTGATGTATTTATTTGCACCACATTACAGCTGATGCATTTTCAATATTTGGTTTATCAATTCAAAAAAAGTATATGGAAATCCATAAAACTCTAAGGTTGGGAGAGGGTTTTTCTAAATTATATCTTCTACAATTTCATTTTTTAAAATGCAAATCAGCAAAATATGAATCCTGACTATATACATCTGAATCCATTTTCACTCTTGTCCATTTGAGTTAATTAAAGTCAAAGATTTAGACTCTTCTTCCGGTGACAGTGAGACGATGCACATAAAAAGTGGAGTTGTTTAACAGTGTATTTTCTGATATAACCACCAAGGGGCGCCAGAGCGATAACAGTTCATATTCTAGTGAAAACTGTAGCTGCAACATTTCTACCCCTCAAAAACCATCTCATATAACCAGTGTCTGAGATAAGTTTGAATTTCAAGCTATGACCACTACTATTTCAACTCAAAGCTACACTGCACTGAAGGTTTAACATTAAAACCAACAACATTAATATTGTGTAGGTCGCCTTTTTGCCGCAACTGTGTGTTCTTTCACACCTCTAACAGAATCAGCATCAACTTTTTCAGCAATCTGTGCCACAGTAGCTCTTTTGAGGGATCAGACAACACACAATTAGACTGACAGGAAACCCCCAAAAGCTGTTTCCGCTATTAAAAGGCTCTCACGCAGTCCTCATGTCAAGTCGCTCAGATCCTTACGATTGCCATCTTTCCATGCTTCCGCCACATCACCTTTGAGAACTTCATAGACACTTGCTGCCACCTAGTGGCAGGTTCCATTGTAACAAGACAAGAATCCTACTCTGTCTTTGCCTGACAGTGGTTATAATGTTATGGCTGCATGTTGTTAACGGTGCAGGGAGCATAAACGCAAACTAAAAGACATTTAGCCTGCTCTACAATCCGAAATGTCAAAGTACAGACTGAATGCACGCACCGACATTATACACAGCTTTAAAGACCAGCAGGATTGTAAATATCAGACGGAGAATAAATAAATGTGTGCGCTTGTCTTTCAACTGCGAGACAGTAAACATTTTAGCATTAACACTCGTGCAAAAAGCTCCGGGTTCTGAGAAGACAGATTTGTTCGTGCTTTGTTTGTCTGTAAATGGTGACACGCCATTAGACAATTAAAGGTTATTAAAGGGGTGAATGGCGATGAGAACACACTGAAGCCACAGAAAGTAATTATATCCTGTGGTGGAAAGTGGTAAAAGGCAAAAAAAATATATAAGAACATAATTGGATATGACAATCAAAGTAAAAATATGCCCAAAAATCTTATAGAAAGATAAAAGCAAATTGAAAAACCCAATTATGAGATCTTAGAAAGCACTTGTGAAATTTCACTGAATGCCGATCTGGGTTTTTTGAGGATGTGTGAATTGACAGTTTTCTGTTAGGTAATGACAGATTTAGTCTCTCCAGCGCAGGAAACGAATGAAAAGTCAGCACTCTTGATGTTGGAAAACCTTCAACTAATCACAACTTCTAAAAGGAAGTGAAATTGAAAATAAATATAAAAGTTAAAGGAACAGTTTTGTCCTCAGAGCTTCGGCCTCGACCACATCCCTCATGAATGCATCACACACACACACACACACACACACACACACACACACACACACACACACACACACACACACACACACACACACACACACACACACACACACACACACACACACACACACACACACACACACACACACACACACCTCCCCCCTCATACTCTTCTTTCCACACACCTCTCTAAATATGCACAATTGATGTCATTAACAGTGACTTGTATATTATTAAACTAGATGTGTGGATCTTTTAAGAACATTGTGCTGCTGCCTTCAGGCGCTACCTTTCATGTATTCCTTTTATTCCAACTATACTTGTTGCACCTGAGTGTAGCTACAAAACAGATAAAGAAGGGTGTGCATAGGCAGCAACTAACTATACTAACTAAATTATACATTCCTAATATTTAAATCATTCAGATCTGGACCAAGAAGCATCAAAGCACCCAGATGCTGATGGAGCTCAGACACTCGCATGATTCACCGAGAATCCAAACCGCCTGAAAAACCAAACCGCATGTTTTATAGGATTTAGTCCTGTATCCGTGTTCTTACCCAAACTGTAGAGACTGAGCGCGCCGTAGTCAAAGAAGTAGCAGATGTGGCGGGACTCCGGCGACATGGTGCTGAAGGTGTGTGCACAGCTGGAGGTGAAGGGGTAGATGCAGATGAGCAGCATGTAGACCAGCAGGGGCCAGGTGTAACTGTCACTCAGGAAGTTCAGGGTGGAGCTCAGGATGCAGAAACGCCACAGGAAATACCTGCAGAGTCATAGTTGCATCTTAAAGCGTCGTGTTGTTACCACAGTTGCAGACGGTTACGTCCCGTCTCCAACTCTCCCACACTTACCAGGACTAATTTGGACCGTTCTGACAACCGCAATTCATCACACTCACTGTTTATTGGATTCAGGCTCATCACATCGACTGAAACTCTTCATTTACTTTTTCTCGAGTGAAAAATTAAAATCTCAGAAACCCCCCCCCCCCAAAACAATTGTCATATTTCAACTGATATTTAGAAGAAGAGTTCAGATTTATTCTCGGGCTGGAATGCAACAACCTGATCTTGTGGGCACAGATTTGGGGAGCGACACATTTTCAGACACTGAAGAAAGTGAGAGACTGTTGAACACACCATGTTGGCAGGAAGTGGGTCCAGATGTTGATGGTCTCGTTGGTCATCTGGAAGCTGCTGAGGACGCAGTCCAGCGCGGAGCTCTGCGGGTGGCGGTACCCAGAGATGATGCCATCCTCCCAGAACACCTGAGGACAGAAGGTGAACAATTATACATCCGACTGGTTGAATTTCGACGTGTAAAAATTCAGGTCCCCTACAAAGCATGTGTGGAAATTTCCTTTTTGAAGAGGTTGACCCTTATATTTCAGGAGGGGCTAAAAAACCAAGGGCTGAACATTTTGTAAGACTGGTAATAACTTGATAAGCTGGGAGGGTCTGTATGAAGATAAACAAAGATAATGCAAATATTTTCCTTAGCAGGAGTGGTATGTTATCGACATGCCAATCTGAACATGCTGAAGTCTCTAAGTGACACGTGACACGCTACAAGCGTGGCCCTGAACACATCTCTTTTAAATAATGACCTGGTTTCCTGCTGTCTGCAGGAATTCAAGTATTAGAGCCCCGATAACATGAAATCAAAGTTACACAATTCGGCCCTCGACACTGAAACGGGCGATTGATTTGTAAAACGCAACGACTGCTTATCGCGCGAGGGAAAGTCTCTAGGTTGGTCTGGACTCCTGCCAACACAAGACGCCAGAAGTGCAGGGCTCTGCCTACCGTTGAAAGACGCGCCCATAAACTCTCCTACTAAAGGTATGAATCATATTTATACAGTTAGAATGTGATGGGAATGCAGAGGAAGAGCTGAAAAAACTGAGATGGTGGATGTTTACTATCAAAACCCATCATGAAGATGAGTCACTGTCAAATTCTCTATACATTTATGTGCAACAAATAAAAAATCTCCAGCATAGTCTTTAATTTCCCAGGTGGGACTCTCTCTCTTCCTTTGGGTGTTTCTTCTGCACATAGCCCACAATCTTGATGGGCCATGTGATATCTGGTTCTGAGACGTCACTTCTATGTCACAAGAAGGCGTGGAGCTTGTTAACGGTCAAAGAATGTGGTGTGTCGGTTATGAGTTTCTTCGGTGAACGCTCTCGCTCCTACTGTGAATAAAAGTAAAGGAGCTGCTCTTCATCAGTCGGGCCCGCTAAGTCATGCGTGGAGTAGCTGCCCGATCAGGAGGCTGGTTGTTTGGACCTGCTTTAATCTGTGAGAATATTCCTCCTCGTATCAATCTAAATAAAACATCTAGTTAAGGCTGACGTCACCAATCCTCACAGGAAAATGATAATAACAGACTTGGTGATAAAAAAAACATTGTTGGCGACGCAGCATGGAGTAAATGTAAGTTTGGAAACTTGTCATTAATGAATGAACAATTTGTGAAAACATGTAATTAATGGAATGATTTTAATGACATTCATGTATCTATATAGTTTTAATTGTTAATTATTTATATAAATCTTTACAGAGTATAGTCCGCACAGAGAAGCGGAGAACAAACGACCCTCCTAATATGTACATGTAATAACAGCCATTCATTCTTTTGTTATGTTTTCAGCGCTTATCTTTCAGCTGGTGGCAGCCGACCTTGAGCGTACGGTACGCCCAGCACGAGTTTCCAGATCTTCACAGGGTTAACGCGGAGAAACAGACGCCCCTCACTCACTCTCACTCTTATGGGCAACTTAGGGTTAGGGTTTAATTATTATAAAATAAAATGAATTCAACTTCTCGTTTTAAACTTCTAAACCTGGATTTAGCAACATTCTCTCATAATGTCTCCAATGTTTTGTCATTTCTCAAATGAAAGCCCAGTTTGATGGGTTTTTATAGAATTACAAGATTGAAAACTGCCCTTGTGTTGATTAAATATCACTGACAGTGGACTGCAGATGTCTTACAGCTGGCTGTGTTTACTGTACGCGGTCAGATGTAAGGCTTCAGCTCTCACACAGGCCTGTGGACAGTTTTGTGACAAACGGATGGTGAAACAGGCGTCACATGAACAAAGACAGGAAGGACGACTCTGGAGTTTCTGGTTTTGCACAACAAAAACTTTTCATGTGTATTTAGTAGCCCTGCAGACTCTCGTTAAATAAAAAGCAGTCCACTAATCATCATTAACAATGACGACGATGATGATGATGATGATGCTGCTCTGTCGGAATAAGAATAGCCTCCATTCATCTGCATAAACCAACTGTATGAAACACATATGTCGTCTTTCATAGAACCGGTTTGATGTTTCTGCGGCGCTCATAATGACTTCATCTGCTGGCTGTAAGTCTGCTCTGAGAGGAGAATGAGTATATCCCTGAAAATCCCCCAATCCCCTGCGTTGTACAAGCAACCCCCCCCTGATTGACCTCCTCAAATTAAATGTGACTCATTAATAATCTCTGTCAGTCCGTAATGACTCGACCTAACTCTTTCTCCATTTCTATACAGAATCAATAATAACTTATTAATTGGTAAGAGAACAAGACTGATTACTACATTCTGCAAGGAAACAAAAAAATGAAATAACACTGGTCTACATGGGCATCAGTCAGACACAACATGCTAACCGTGAGGTCGTTGTAACTCTGACTCTCTCTTTACAATGGCGCCTGTCAGTGAGCGGGACATATTAGGCAACAAGAGAATATCATGTCCTCAAAGTCGATGTGATGGAAGCGGGGGAAACGGAAAATCTTAAGAATCTGGAGACAGAGCATTTCTCACCTGGTTTTAATGTTATGGCTGATCAGTATGTTAAACTAGATTAACCAAATATTCCGAGCAGAACAAATACTTGAATAAACTCATGCAACTTAAATACGTGATATATTTAGGCAAGAATATAGTAGTGGTATGTATTCATTGTGTTAACATGAAGTAACGGCGCCATGACGGTGCCGTGACCAGAGAATGTTGCCACACTTCCACTATGTCTGCAATCTGAGCTTCTCGAAACTTACGGACGGCCGTACCTGCATGTTGGCCGTACGTGTCTGTTGGAGCAACAGGAGCAGCATTGCATGTTCTTGCATGTTAACTCCTCTCACACAGGAGTTCCTCCTAATCTCTGATTTCAACATGGCGGTTTGTAGAGAGGACTTCAAAACATTCTTAGATGAGGAAAGAGCTCATACATCCATCAGCCATTACATTGAAACCACCTGCTGAATAATGCATAAGTCCTTCCTTGATGAATTAATTCATTCATTAGGTTCTAACCACTGAAGACCGGGCGCACCCAACAAAACCGGCAGTTTGGGAGATTGTGTAACCACTGTTTCGCCATCGCCATTTGTCCGATTTAAGTTGTCCATTATTGCTGGTACCTACAGGACAAAATGTTCACTTGCTGCCTCATATATCCCAGGCGCCAGTGTAACAAGATAATCCACAGCCTCTTTTAAAAAGTATTTACACGATGAGCCTGGTACGACTTTATTCCTCCCTCCGTTCTGTGTAAACACAGTGGAGGCATAATGGGGGGGTGGCTGAGCTCTTCCGCCTCTGAGACGGCAGTGGAGGTAGACTGGAAGGTCCCCTGTGAGAAACAGGGCTGTGACGATTGCGTCGGACAAGTGGAATTTTTATACAAATCAGAACAAAAATCAACCGAAAATGTCTTTGAATTGAGGAGACAAACAAACAAACAAACAAATAGAAACTATGTGCATCACAGAAGCAAGAGCAAAACAGATTCATCAACGTCGTAATCAACTCGGTGTGAAAAACGCTCATTTTATTCCGACTTCCCCTGTCAGTCATAATGTTATGGCTGATCTGTGTTTATGTGGCGTCTTATAGGGACACGTCAAATAATGGTAACTGTTAACATCGTTCACTGCACTCACCAGCATCGCATGTCATGAATGGACTTTCACATCTCCTCCTTTTATTCACATACGTCCCTGATTGTAGGGCAGTGAGGGGGCGACAGTTGGGTTACTTCCTAAACTGACATCTAGTGTTTATAACAAAAGGAATAGACAATCTATCCAACAGTGAGAGTGGAGGAGGTCTTCCTCGGCCCTTACCTTCGGCACCTGGTGGAAGTCCAGGAGCTGCGGAAGCTTGATGCTGAGCATCTCCGTTGGCAGTCTGATGGCGCCCCTCCCTCTCTGACAAACCTCAATGAGTCTGGCCCGCCCCCCGCGAGAGAGGACAAACCAGACCGGGTAGTCAAAGACTTGGATCCAGGCCTTTTGTCCAGGACTGTCTGCCTCCCATTGCAAACAGCGTCCCCAGCCCTGGCTCCATCCGCCTCCAACGCCACTCCCGCCCCCGATCCCCCGCCACACCGGAAACACTGCAGAGACACACACAAAACGCACAAAACATTAGTATCAGGCAGAGCAGCAGAAAGTCTTCTCCGTGAAACTCAGAATACAATTCAATGCTGTTGGTTACGCTTTGACGACAGACACCCGCCTCCTTCAGAGGTGAGAGCTGCGACATCCTCTTATCAGGAGTCGTTTCCTGTCCCGAGGCTAAAAATGACGAGAAGCCGCGGGTGCTACGCAGTCGAAGGTTCTCTCTCTTAAAATGCACGGCAAACGAGGAATTCCAAGAAAGCGAAAGAAAAATCTTTGTTTCTAGGACATGCATCTTATTTTTTTTTAGCTCACAAGAAAAATAATCGAGTCAAAAATGTTTCAAATAAGGAATATGCTTATTTTCAGAAAATTCATCTTGCTTTTTTCTTTTTCCTAGCCATCTAGTATTGGACCAGTACCGCGGGGCGATGATGGTTTTTGCTTAGAATCCCAAAAGAGGAACAAGTTTTTTTTTCCCTTATTCTAAGAATAAATTTGTTTTTTATATTATATTATAAATCAGCTCTATCAAGGGCCTAAAACACTATTTTAAAGGGAATCAATCTGAAATTCATTACTTTTCATTGCTTGTATTTGGGGAAGTTGGGTGGGCTGCTCTAGCTCAGAGGGTGGTCTCCCAGTCAGAAGATCGGCAGGCGACGGTTGGAGCCCAGCAGTCTGCATGTTGAAGGGTCCTTGAGCAGATACAGAGAAATTATTTTAATGTGCATGTCTAAAAATGTGATTAAGGATTTTCATTATGAAATTATTATTATTAATTATAATACATTTGAGCATTTTCATTAGTTTAAAGTTTTTGAATTTCTATTCACTTTTATTTTTGTTCTCGATAAAAACACTTTTCACCACCATTGGCAGATTTTTCATTGCTTATTTAAAAACTATTTTATTATGATTTAAGAATATTTGACTTCTTCCTAGTATGGCTGTTTTTTGCAATATGTGAAACTTTGTCTTTGGACTGTGGCAAAAGTGTTTTATGTAAAATATGGCTAATTTAAATTTAGAATTACAAGTAAATGACTTCTATCATTTATTATCATATCCTGTACCGGATAAAATCCTCAAGTGAGATAAAAAAAAAAAATCTCTTTTTCAAGAGTGACCCGGCCAAGAGCGCGGCATAGAAAATTTTACAACAATAAATCAAGATAAATGAATATCTAACCGGTTCAGCTATAATTAAACAAAATGTGTTGAAATTTAGCTGTATTTATTTTTTACCTGACTTTTCGTACCTCCAGCTTCTTCTTTGTTTTGTTTTTTAAGACGTGTCCCTTCCTTATTTCTTCTTTGTTGGTTTCTCCTATATATATATATATATAGTTTTATCCCCTAACTTCGCCCCTTTTGATTTCCTCAAGGGAGATATTGGTACTTCCATATTTTACTTATTTTACGTTTTTTTATGTCGCAATAAAAGGAGAGCATCTCCAAAGAGATTCGCGATCCCGAGAATTATCAACACAAAAGGCAGAATTCCACCGGTTCCACGTAAACAACTATCACACACTATAAATGAACGAAAACCAAAGACTAATTAAATCAAGTGCAAATTTCAGAGCTAGTCATTTTGACCGACAGTAACCTTTTTATGCTCCTTAAAGATTGATATAAACCCCCATCCAAAGAAACAAGTTGTGAATGTTTCAGTTCCTCATGTAAAATATTACAGGAGGAAGGGTAAGTACATCCAAAAGTTTTTTTCATTACTCAGGTCCGACCGTGGGAACCACCATTTGTGAAATATTTGGAGAACGCAGAGCACATTGGTTTCGGTTTTTATACATGCATCTACAAAAACAGTTCATTCCTGCGTTCAGGATCCCCATCTTATAAATGAGTTTAGATTCTTCTTACATTGATGTCTGCATCTGTGGATTAATCTGCATAAACCAACACGTGAGTGCCATTCAGTAACAGACTGAATGTGTGAGTGATGGTCGGGGTTCAGATGTAGTATCAGCACTGACGTTTATACGTCACACATGTGGACCCGGGTCAAATCCGAGAACAATCTTCCACTGTGGCTGCTCTCGAGGTTTACTCAGACATTTATTTGAAGAATGCATTTGAAGAATGCCTGGCATTGTCACACTGAAATGTCACATGACTGAAAGAATGAATCTAACGACAGCAGGTTTTATGACGGCCAAAGGAAAGATTTCGGGAGATAAAGCTCCCCCTAGTGGTCAGAAATTTACAACCGACCTTACCCAAAATCAATCCAGTTCTTCCTCGCACTTAAGTCTATTGGGGTACAACATTTTAAAATGATCCCTGAAACGCTTTTTGAGTCATCGCGAAAGATCTGTGCGGACAGGAGCGCGGTTGCGGAGAGGATTCCATAGTAAAAATAAAATCATCACCAGCAAACTCTTATTGCGTCATAAAATCATGAAACCCACGTCTTTCTGTAAAAAGGCACACACGAGAAAACCTACTCACACCCAAACACTGATAATGTAGGGATATTGGCAGTGTACAAGGCAAACAGCGCTCTGATGACCTTCATCAGGAGCTGCAGAACGATACCTGAAGCCAACTCTAGTGCCAGTGCTCCAGTCCAGTCCAGCTCCAGAGTGGCAGAAACCAAGACAGGCTTACCCTGAAAGTGTTCCACACAGCCCTGATCGGCTGCTTCAGTCACATTTTAAGCCTTGTTTAGGCTTTTTAATTCCTCGTTCACCTTCCACTCATGGTTTCCAACAGAAATAAATCATATCAGAAGGCAACAATCAAGACTTTCTTCATACGGCACATTTAAAATCTGGTTCTAAAACTTAAAATGTTCAATACTTTCACTAGTTGATAGTTTGTGTCCTGGGTATACTCAGTTCTGGTGTAAATTAAACTAAGCACACTAATCAATAATCTTTATTTTTTCTGAGAGAGACAGAGAGACAGAGAGACAGAGAGAGAGAGAGAGAGAGAGAGAGAGACCTGCACTGTAATCTGGAACGGTTCATTTAAAAGGGTTATGATTAGGAGTAGGTAGAAGTTTGGCAGGATGCTTAATCACCTCCAAAGGTGACGTTCATGGGTCAAATGTTAAATGGTTTGTTGTGATTGGTCTGGACTTTATGAATGATAGTAGCTTTATGAATGATATCTTTTCATTTGAGAAAGGAAAACTGTTTTAGTCTGTGTTTGGTATTTATATGTTAATTTCAATACTGACAAAAAGTAGATAAAAGGTCAGCCACAGCCAAATACCTCCAGAGGGTAAGACAGGTGTCGAGAACCTCCACAGTAGGCATAAGATCCAAACATCAGTACATGCTGTATGTTCTATCAGTCATAGATACCCAGTCAGAGATAAATGCTGAACTACACCCGAAAACATGAGGCACAATTAACTCAGACACTTTAAAATGCATCAACCCCAGAAACATGATCGACCAAGAGAGTTCCAATAAGAGCACATCTAATAAATGCCACTAATGTCAAGACAAGAAAATTACTCACACTGGATGGAGGATTCTACCCAAAATCTGAGAAACTATGGGCAATGAAAGGACAGAGGATGAAGATTACTGAGCAATTGAAACAGAATCCAGGATCAAACAAGGCGCAGAAACATCAGCATCCCTCAGATGGCCTGTAAAGACAGCGCCTCAGCCGGACTGGACCGCTTTTACCTGCGTAGAACTAACCGAAAGAATTCTTCAGATCTAATCCCACTAGAACCCTTACCGTGGTACTGACTTGTCTGAATTTGTCCACAAAAACTTCATCAACACAGATTGGGACACATTTCCCTGCAGACCTGGAAGGCAGAAATATTTTCCAGAGTCTCTCTAGCAGCGTGGGAGCAACAAGAGGCGACCGCCACTTACTGCAAGCCAGCTGCAGGTCCCAGCCTGATAACTGTGACAAAGTGAGCTTTGTGGAGGCCGAAGCCTCCAGAGCACAGGGGCCAAAGGATGACTGATACACGCTGTACTGGATGGAAATGAGGCTTTTCACTATGGAGCAAACAGAAAAAACACTCCGTGAGGATCCTGCAGAAGCACCAACATGCATGAACATTGGTGAAAAACACGGATTTATGATGGCGGAGCAGACGAACCACAATTCAACCTGCAGCTTGTGTCGATGACAATGGCAACGTTAAGTCACCGATTCCTCTCGGTGTGAAAAAAAAAAAAAAAAGCTCATCTGAATTCAGATCATTGAGGTCATGTGGTTTTCATGACTTGAATAGCCGGTTTGAGATTTGAATGTGGGTTTTTTTTGCAAGCTGTGCAGCTGATTCTATGCATGCAAAGTCTTTATGGGTTATATTATAACAGGCTATGAAAATAAGGGGACGTTATCATTCAAAACTCGGCCTTCAAGGTGGCAAAAGAAAATATTTGTGTTATAGTGAGGTTGAATATCCGGTGCAAAAAAAAAAAAAATTCTTTCTCAATCAAATGGACTATCAAGAGTCCTATTTGTTTCTCTACATGAATCCAGTCTGGCGCTGATCTTTTGAAGGCTGGTTACTGAGTAAACATGGGCAGGAAGTCTCTGAACACGCAGGTTTTTCTGCTCGGGGGATTGACAGCGATTGTGAAAAAGTCTCTTTTTCCCTCTGACCTGCAGACGCCTACCTGTAAGTGCTGTGGCTACTCTGAACAGGCACAGACACTCTTCTTGTTGTTCTTGTCTTGACATCTGAAATTCTTACCCCACACCCTTGTGATATCGTCACGTGACCTTTCTCAATGGACGTCTCTATAGGCGAGAGGCTGACAATAGGAAGACTATGCGGAGAGTATGTTGCATGCACGGACTGACACTGGGGTCCTGGACTCTTAGTGGTGTAAGAGTCCATGTCCAAGCACCAACATTAGGTCATTCTGAAAAAGCAAGGGATCTGGGTCTTAGCTGGTCCACCAAGAGGTTCAGACTTGGATTGCCAGAGAATGAAGATAATGACATTAAAATTAGTGGTCATGCTTTTTGTTTTATCTGATCAAGATAAAAAGTGAAGGTGTCGTCGATGCAATCTTCATATTTTTGTTTTATCCGCGCCGCGGAGAAAGTGGCAGGAAGTGATTCATAAAGGGAATTTGAATTGTCGGTTGTTATTCCATATTCCTATAACCAGACGGCGATGCCAGGAGTTGGCACGCTTGCACCTGACTCTAGCACACATCCCTGAAGATGAGTTATATGAAGAAGTTTAAGCATCTCGGGGGGCTCTTCATGGGTCCAGGGACGATGAACATGGGATGGCGAAGCAGTTCGCTGTGACATCAGCAGGAATGCAGGCATTATATTGGTCCAACATAGTGAACCCACAGCTTTGTCAATTTTTAACTATGTTCCAACCCTCAACTTTATTCATGAGCAGAGGTGCGGCGATTGATCTGCACCGGGAGGCCTAGTTTGAAGAAATTGGCAATCAGTCGAGCAACCATACATGAGACCGGTTTAACTTAATTACACACTTCAAATTCAATCACCTCGAGGAACATAGCAAGTTGAGAAGCTGACGTTAGAAGGGTTGGGTAAAGCTAGCGGGAACTCAGAACCAGCCACCAGCCTTGAAGTCACAGAGCAGGGCAAACATAAAACATATAATGAACAAGTTTTCATATCAGAACACCTACACAATGCTGAGCAGCCTCACTTCCACTGTAATCCTTCAAAATAAGAGCACTGAAAATGCATTACTCATTATGGTTTAACAACCTTAAAGAAAAAAAAACAGTATCGGCCGGTCAGACTTTATAGAAATCGGTGATCGGCCAAGAAAACTGCAATCAGCGATGCTCTGGTCATGAACTCTGGGTTCTTTTGTTCTTGAGCTTTGGTTTTGGGAAACATCAGAATATGATGTTTGCTGCCAGTTCATTAAAATATATGCCAATGCATCAGTTATCCAAACAAAACACACTGACAACACTTAAGGCCACAAACAGAACCCTCCACTTTTAAAATGGATTTAGCCTTTAGCAGCAATAAATCTGAAATTATTTGTCAAAAAGTCATTTCAAGCTTGATTATTAAAAAAACTGTTTGAGGTGTTTTATCATGCAGAAAAACAAAGAATCATAGGATTAAGGGTAGATTCCATGAAAGAGGTAATTTCAGGCAATCTAGAGACACATTTTTAAGTCACACAGAGAAGATCAAACCCTGACATCTGCATCTTTCACATCTTCATCTACTGCATACATGATCTGCTTCCCTTCCTTCGAGGTCAATTCAGTAAGTCGTGGTGGGTTAACCCCGCACACAGGAAAAAGAGTTAAACCTTGTCATGAGATGTGTTTTATAACTTCCCCGTTTTTGGCTTTCAGTCTCAAGTGATGTTGGAATGTTTTTCAAGGAGGTGTTCCCTCTCGGTCACCCCCGCTTCCTGGTAAGTGTCTACATTTCACATTAAAGGCTTGCACAAGATTATGCAACAGAGAGTCCGAGTGTTCTCGCAGAGTACAATGGATAACTGCTTGAACAAAGAGACAGCAGTGACTTTTCATGCTAGATCAACACAGTAGATAAAAAAATAAAAGGTTCAACCGATTACTTTGTCTGAAACCAGGACCTCATTTATAAGATATCGCGATAATGACTCAATGTACCTTGCATGCACACGGCTGATAAAGTCAAATCTTTGGCAAATAAAGGGAAGGCTTTGTCTATTAGACTGACATCTCATAAGTGTGATGGCCGGGGTGTGTCGTTGAGTGGAGACGGCCACTTGACTATCAACTCCCTGAATCCTTTTTCATACAGAAGATTATCCAGTTTTCCACAAATATGTGATCTCCACTCAACTGTCATTCTCAGCTACAACAAACCGGTTCTGCTGACTGAAAACAAGTATAAATGTGTGCATAGTATGTCTTAAATGAAGCATTTCACCGATAATATATATACAAAAAGGTGATTCATGTCTAAACTATATGACAAAAGTCAATGATGACACCTTCAAATGTATTTTTCTGACTGGCAAACTTTGCTTGTAAAATTCACAATTGACCCATTAATCCACAAAGTTGAGGGAATAATAATAAGCATAGTTCATTAAAATTAACTCAAGCAATTCAAAAACCGACAATAGTCTTCACATTAAATGAATTATTTAAATTATTGACCGAAATATTCAATATTATCTTCGAAAAACTCTCCAAAGTGACAAAATCACGCACATTTTAAAGGCCAACTTAACAGTTAATCAATAGAATGTCTCCAAATAGTGACAAATCTCTTATCTTGACTTCTGAAAACACACGAATATTCATTTATAACGAATTATTTCCATACATTTTTGTAAATTTGTGCATGTATTTGTTCAATTCATTCGCAGAGAAAGAAGACAATCCTGAAAGTGACTTTAAAAGAAACTCTGAAAGATGACATCATGCACATTTTAGAGTCTTAATAAACAGCTGATCAGAAAATAGAGTTAAATATCTACTTTACTGAAGAAAGTGTTGTTTTACCTGGCAAACATCCCGAAACTAAAGAAAAGCCATAACTGATTAATCAATAAAAGAATGTCCTCTCGTGTATTACACTTCAGTTGTATTTGTCCATTAATCGACAGAAATGGGAAAACGTTGAGCAATTCTTTACGAGGAACTCTAGGAATGCACCTCTGGTGAAGAACGTGCAGAACAACCCATCCCTTCAATAAAAGAACTTTTCGCTGAGGAAACTAGATTTTTCAAGATGGAAAAATAACGAAACAATAAAGCTGTTACACCCTCCAAATGGATTTGGCCTGGTTTACATCTCCAGAGCAACTAGGGAGGAAAACACGGCAGTCATGTGCAGCTAATTCTCAGAAAGACTCGGACGTCCCGATCCTTCGTGTTTCCCCTCCTCCCCCGTCAAACACTCAGGAGTCCCGAAAACAAGTTCAGAGACGATGTTCAGCGAGGAAGAACCTCGTTCTTGGAGTTGTCACACACAGATGTAAATGTTTTTGACTCACCGCGTCCCTCGGGCATGCGGAGGCGGTTTTCCTGTCCGTTAGTCCCCGTAAAATTACTACGAGGTCCTACTTCTGACAGCGTGCGTCCTCTTCCTCCCTCGCCTCTTGGTTTACTAATTGTCTGGAGTGAGTATGCTGCCTGGTTTTCTCTTGTCCGGCGCCAGCCAATCAGAAGCGCCGATCCGTGGTCACATGGATCACTAAGGCAACAACAACATTAGCCATGTGTGTTCCTGGAGCTCAGCGCGCGCTACTGGTGGCAGCCTACAATCACACTGCTGGAAATCTGTGGCTCAAATCTGATCTTTTTGCCTCATTTGTGACTCAAATAATATATTTTTTTCGACAATGTAAACAGGACAAACCACCGGAAATCTGATCTTTTCAAATCTGTATTTCATTTGTTGTGTGAATCCATAAGAACCTATTCCTCGATTTGGAAAACGATTTGGAAATAAAATAAATGATAAATATCCCTGCAGCGGATCATGATTCCATGTTTTCCTGCCCTCTGCATCTTCATCTCAAGTCAAGTCAAGTCAAAGTTTATTTATTTAGCACATATAAACAACCAGGTGGGTTGACAAAAGTGCTGAACAGATAATATGACAAAAAAAATAGGATGAATTACAAGAATAAAACACAGATCAAGTATACAGTTTAAAATCAAGCAAGATAAAACCAATAGAAGAACATAAAATAAGCATTAAAATAAACGTTGATATGAGCAGATTAAATAGAAATGACAAAGCTTAAGCTGAATTGTCAGAGTCAGAGAAAAAAGTTGCGTTTTCACCAGAGATTTAAATATTTCAAGGCTCTGTACCGTTCTGATGTGGTATTGGTAGACTATTCCAGCGGTTTGGGCCTGCTCCTGCAAAGGCCCGCTCACCTATCATCTGTCACACCAACCAACTGCATGTCCTCTCTCACCACATCCAGAAACCTCCTCTTCTACTAACTGATCCACTATCACTCCTTCCTTCTGACAATATTCTTTCGTACACAGAATTCTCTTTTTGACCTGCAATTCCACGACATTTATCAATCATTACGACTTTGCGGATTAACTAAAAAAAATAACACTATTTATTCACTATTTATTTAATTTACTATATAATTTAAAAAATGTGTGGTCAGAATTGGATAAATGTAAAATATTGTATGTCACTAAAGCACTGAAATTGTTGAATGCGTTTAAATTAATGTACATGACGAAAAAAACAAGCTGAAAAGTTACATTTGGGGTCTCCATAAGTCGAATACCAATGATCAAGTCGTATGAGGACATTTTCATCACATCTAAACGGTCTCTTATGGGTTGAATCGGATTCATATCTGATTCCTGCTGTGTGAACAGTCACAGTGAACAGCAGTGTGAACAGTCACATCAGAACTCTGTTGGCTTTTCTCTCATTAGCTCGCTTACATTATGCTTGTCACCCATGGTGGTCTAAGTGAAAAATCCTGGGGAAAGATGATGTAATCATATATACTTTTATTGTCTGTGTGGGTAAAACATCCAACCCAAACACACCAAGACGTGAACAAACAGTTAATATCTCAGGGCACGTGCCTCCAACCACACACACATCCGCAAACACACATATAGACAAGCACACTGGCGAGTATTTGCACATTCGGGTATGAACGATGCAAAGGTTAGTGTTAAATCGACAAGGTTAACTGCATCTCGTCTGCTGCACAGTTGAAGAGTTTACTGCATAGATGAATTATATTTTGCACACATGGTCATTTGAGCAGAAGATTTATGGAACTTATTGACTGTCCTTGTGAACGACCCTCGTGTTAGGAGTTGTTGTAGAGGAGCTTAATGGACATCGGCTGGTACGAGTGTTTGTAGTGGATCAGCCATAAATCTTATGCCAGAAGATAAAAGTTGCAACTCAGGGTGGCGAAAGCAAATGCTTCCATCAAATCTGATGTTTGCCTTCTTGTCTTCAGCCTCAGAGGATCACAGACCGTCACAACACACACTGCAAGAAATGAATCCCCGCATCTGTATTTGATTAATTTTGGCAACACTAATGACATTTTCTGCTGTTTTTCAGCGTGTTTGTTGTAAACATGGGGTTTCAATTCAGATCTGTTCAAATTAGTGCCCGATAGGGGGCAAATAAAAGGAACATTGTTGAAAATCAAGGCCAAAGATTCAGATTTGAAGGGGTTAAAAAAGCTCAGATGTATCACCAGCAGTGTGAAGCTACCATTCTGAAAGGGTGGTGAAACATCACGTCAACATTAATCAATCAATCAAATCAGGGAAACTCATCAAAACCAACAAACATCTTTATCAGCATAAAACAGTGTTGGTTAGAAAATAGACCACTGTGAGATTTTTGTCTGATTTAATGAACAACAAACACGCCCAGTGCTACTTTTCAAATATTTGCAACAGATCACTTAATTCATGACAAATTCATTTATTGTTGTCATGCAACCAGAATTAAAGGGAATTTTGTTTGCTTCATTCTTTTTGCAGCTGTCCTGCTGCTCTTCTTCAGTCGGGGATCTCTGTTGGTTTCCAACTGTCATTCATTAAATAACGTCCTGATCTCAGAGAACATGATCTGGTTTGATGTTTGCAGTTAAGATTTGTCTCTAACATAATAATGAAAATTATAATGTTTATAGTTTATTTATTTTATGAAGTCTGCATGACTGATCATTTTCAAAATCACCTTTAACAAAATTCTGCTCCAGCCCCCGCGACCCTGATAAGATATACGGTTACGGTAACGCTTTGGCCGTTGGTACAGGACCAAGGACCCTTCTGTGGGGAGTTTGACTGTTCTTCCGTGGTACTCTGACTTCTTCCAGCAGTCCAAGAACATGCGGACAGATGAAATGGTGACTCTAAGTCAGGTATGAATGTGAATAGATGTTTGTCTCAATGTGTTGCCCTGGTTGAACTGGTCACATGTCCAGGTTGTACCACAGTTCTCACTTAATGTTTGCTGGGAAAGACTCCAAGACATGATGGCAAATCCAGATTAATTTGTAATTTATTTTTTCCAACCCTTATGTAGATCTTTCTTCTCACTTTTCATATATATGTAAATATCTATATATATTTATCTATCTATATCTGTATTTCTATATTCATATCCTTCTCTCTCTCTCTCTCTCTCTCTCTCTCTCTCTCTCTCTCTCTCTCTCTCTCTCTCTTTATATATATATATATATATATATATATATATATATATATATATATATATATACTGTATATATAATTTGAATCTGCACAATCTCAGCAACATATTAGTGCTAGTAAGAGAAAAAAAAAAGATACAGAATCTGCATCCTTAACCAGATCCGCCTCGAATTTTAAAAAAGGCAAATCTTCTTTGGCCATCACATCACATCAAAGTCCATTTCATCTACAGTCAAATACACTGATCCATAATAGCCTCCACTTCTCAAAATTCAAATACTCACCACTGTGACAGGTGTAATTCAAAGGGGAGATGCTGAGGTTTTAATGGGCGGACACTAAGATCATTATCAAGGTGGCGTGAGAGGTCAAGCACGATTCTGTTTACTTCAACTTCTTGATGTCGTATTCGTCATGACGGTCGCAGTTGACCACCTCTCAAAATCAGAAACATCTGTTCTAGTGTTATATAATTCCTGCATAGTTAAAAATTCTGGAGAACAGTTGGTTACAACTGTCATTAAAAAATAAAAATAAAAATTGGATGGATGACAGAGGCACTCGACACAAGGAGTGATGAGAGACATCTTTTGTTCCAAATGCCAAAGCTCCATCTTACCAGGTCTAATTTATCAGTCAAAATATCACAACAATCACTTATCAAGGAACATATCAGTGAGAAATATAATAATGTCCAGCTCTATGTTGAAATAAACAGTTTATGGTAAATGTAGAGTGCCTACGATATATAAAAAAAATAAATACCCAAAAGAAATAAAATGTTCTTTCCTTTTTTTTCTTGGTGAAAACATTAAAGGCTTCTAGAGTTAAAGAATGTTGAAAATTTCTCAAATACTCAATATGAGTATTTCCAAGTTATATGTCATTTTAAAATGCTTTTATATCACTCCATAATCTTATTTCAAGAACGCAATGGTGTTAAATCTAAAACAGTGTCACTACTATTCAGCTTAAAATTATTTAAAGTCAGCTATTAAAAAAAACCGATGAAGTTGACATATATCCTTACGAAAACATCCAACTTCTTTTGAATGAAAAAGTACTTATTGAGCAAATACTATATGAGCAATAATGGCCTAATCTGAAACACAACACTTCCTATGCATGTAAAATAAAGTTAAAAATTAGATTTTCCAACTAATTACAAGCTTTTCTTTATCCAAATGTCCAAATGATATATATATATATATATTATTCTAAAAAATCTTACCAGGTGAATTTTCACTTTTGTTATAGAGGTAATTTATTATTATTATTATTATTTATTATTATTATTTATTTATTTTTATTCATTCACTTATTATTGATACCACAAACAGGAAACAGGAAGGGCTGTTCAGGAAGGGCTGTTCTTTTTGGCTAGTCAAAAACAGTGTGGTTCGTCATTTTGGCAGATAATCTGTAATGCTACGGACAAAACCGTAAGGTCATGGGAACTGCTTGAATTCACGTGACTGGTTGGGATCTCAACATCAAAACTAGCCGAAGAGACAGAGTTAATTGGGAAATCCCAAAGGACAGCCAAGATTCCTGCGTGGACAGGCTGCGGACTGATCCAACCTCACGGTGGAACCGGAGGACCAGTAAAGGCATCTGCAGTGTTTCACAGTTAAATCCACCAGGATCCATGAATGTGTGTGTTCATCATCTGCTCAGAGAGCTGATGTTGCTGTCCCTTCAGCCACTACACCCAATCCTGACCTATGATGTCATTCAACCCTGTGCTTATAATTCGGGAAGTTGCTCAACATCACTCAGCGAAAATAATGTATTCAACGTCTTGGATGACTAAACGTCCTCAAGGTTACTCGATGTCAAGATGCCTTTGACTTACTCCCACTGTCACAGATCTCACTGGATCAGCGTCTTCATATGAGCCTGTGTGTTTACGCCTTTGTGCAAACCGTGAGGAGGGAGGGCATCCTGTCTCATGCTGCACAGGAAAAACATGCAGTTTATGTCAACACAGCTTTCTAGCTCATCTTACTTCCGGCTTTTTTTTGTGTTCAGCCAGAGAGCAGCGGCACTTCAGGACAAAAGAGATGATCAGGCTCAACAGATTCAGTTAGAGACTCCACATTCGCTCGGTCAAGTTCCAGATTTATGTTTCTGTGTCATCGCTGGCAACAAAAAGCAAAGTGTGGCAGTGTTAAGCAGTTATTACAGATCCATGTTTTGAGCAAGTATAGGTTAAATTGTCAATTTCTGCATGTCTAGTATAGATTTTTGCCTTGTTCTTGTTCCTAGGTCTGAATTTAGCATATCAGAAAATATGACAGCGGAGCTCCAAGACTCTGGAATAACAGCAGACAAAGAGCAGACACAAGTTTTACTTAATCGTATCTGTCCTCTTTTAAAAGTTACCTCTGAGTGTTCACAATTTTATTATATCATATTCTTTAATTTTCCTCAGAGACGAAAGGAGATCTTCAAACAAAGTTGTTCAAAATGATGTACGATTAGGAAAAATAACAGAATAAGTTAGAAATTACACAGAAAAAATAAACTTAAAAGTGTTGTAAAGAGTAATAAAGTAAGGATTTAGAGATAGTTAAAGCTATGAATGATCATAGCATAAACGCATAAATGTCATGCATGAGAATGTTGAAATAAGAATAAGTGAAAGAGTAAAGACACGTTGTTTTAAAATGGATTTTAAAATAAATTAAATTGTGAAAAGTATGACTTGTAAAATAAAAAGTTAAAAAAACAGATCTCCAAAATAAATTGAGGCCTAAAGTCTTATGACGGGAAATTATTTATGCACCTAAGATAAAATCTTGTAGGAACACATTATTATCGTTTACGATCAAGTTATTATCTTGTAATAACAGTGTATCATCTCATTTGACTTTTTTTGGGTTACCACTTTTCAATAAGACCACTTTTTATGAAGCATTTATAAAGGCTTTATAATTAGGTTATAAATTAGGTGTAAATACTCTATAAGTCATTAGTTGATCTTTATAAACAGCTTATAACATAACTCTCACTTTATCCATGCGGGTCATTATAAGTGTGTTCACTATTCGGCAAGCATCACGTGTCAGATACCCTTAATATCTAATATGTTATAACAGTTTAATAATGATAACTGTAAAGTGTTGACAACTTATTTAGTAAACTGCATACGAGCTATTTACAAATCCTTAATAAAGGGGGTCTTATTGCAAAGTGGTAAACTAAACTAAAATTTGGACTGATAAAATAAATCCACTTTTCTGAGCTTACACATCTTTTTGAATAAAGGTTTTGGGCTGGCAGGTGTCATGAAGAAACTCAAACTGTCAAAATACTCAAGTACAACTAAAAGTCCTACATTGAAAAACCTTAATCAAGTTAAAGTCTGTAAGTATCAAAGTAAAAATAATCATTGTGCTTTGAAATTAAAATTCTATTCCTGTTGTATTATTCTACAGACCTATACTACTGCTGTAGAAGTTAAAGGTAATCTCATTACTTTACTAATTGCCAACAGGTATAGGAGACTTTTCCTGAAATCTATAAAGAAATCTATTGGAAGCGTAGTGCGAAGTACAATAATGGAGTACAAGTATAAAGGAGTATAATATGGAAATACTCAAAGTACCAAAAGTGTCATGACTTCTACTGTGTTGCAATGCAAGTTAATAACATGTGTGCAAAATAGAATTAATTGTGCACACAAGGTAATAACTTGTTCCCACGCAAGATAGTGACTTGTGTACACAAGATAATCCCATTGCTCCTGCGAGAAAATCCCTTGTGGGCCCAAAAATTCACCCTCGTGGGGCTTAAGTGGCTCCATAAGAATCCAATAGTGCATAAAGTGACGGAGGTGCATCAGTTAAGCCCGATCCAGGGTTCCAGGAACAGCAGAGATCCATTACCTTATTATATGGCAGTATTCATGATTCTGAAGCAATAAAAACTTCCCCAAATGTTTCCTCTAGTATTGTATGATAAGAGCCGTGCAGTTCCGATAAACGGGAGCGGCTTCAGAGTAAAAATCTCCAGGGGCTCTTCTGGGAGTAAGCGGAGTGAGTTCCCTGAAACATGAAGCAGTTTTCTGGAATATTCAGACGCCATAAGTGGAACTGGATGGACAAACTGCTGTCAGACAAGCAGGACACGCAGAAACCCGGCCTGAACTCTGGTTCTGACACCTCCAGAGGAATTGTTGTAGGTGGGAATATATACAATCCCACAATAATTCCCCAGTCGGGCCGTCTCCATTGTACAAAAACAGCTCCCATCTACCGCTCTGCACATTCCTGCAGCAGTAAAAACACTGCATCCACCAATGCCTGCATCCCACCTCAGGGCAGAGACTTTTTTCCCCATTGGATATGGCAAAGACAAACTTGTTTTCCCAGTTAGAAGTGGAGACACAGAGGAGCTCAAGCCTCATAGAAAACAAAGATGGCATTAATAATAACCACAAAACTTATGTTTCCGGTAGACATGTTGAGTTCCGACAGGCCCAGAGAGAAGCTATACTTACGCAGAAACTCCAGGCAGGCGAGACATTTGACGGCCAGCACAGACCCCTGCATGGACATCACTCAGATATCAGGCACTTTCAACTCCGCTGGGAATCTACCTAAAAGGTTTCTCTAAGTTTGATTCCCTCATCCTGTCCCAGCAGCCCGATATCCGTCCGCTGTGGATTCCCTGCGGCCCCAAGGCTTCACGTGATCACAGAAAGAGGATTGGGTCATTGAGGTCTCTAAACCCCCTTACCCAGCAGAAAAGTGGGCCGGCGCCAGAGCCAGCCAGTCACCCTCTCCTGGGGTGGCACTGTATCTGCTCTCAGGGGATTGGTCGCTCTGTGTGGTTCGTCGCTGTTAGGCACAGGGCCCGACTGGGACACAGAGGAACACAAGAGATGGTAAGGGGGGAAAAAAGGGGGTAAGATTGGCACCGAGATGCCCAGTTTGAAAAAGCAGGCAAAGGCAGAGGGTTTGCAAAGATGTCATCCAAAGAGTTGAGAGGGTTCAGGTCCTTTAGGTTTACTGTGAAGATTTGAGTTTCAGGCTAAGTTGCCCAATGTATTTTTACCGCGGACTCCTCGGTTTTTGTTCTGGTCATTTGCTCCTTGGGTGGGAAAAATAGCGAAAAAATCGGTCCCAAAGCTGATGTCTCTGAATTGCTTCATGACTCCTTTAAAACCAACGGTCCCAAACACAACTCTATACACATATTGGCAATTAGCCAGTTATTCTTCCTTAGACCACGTTTGTAGACACTAACCTCTGCAGACCAGGAGAGACCTGCATCAGTGGGGATGCTCTGACTGAGTCTTCAGTGGCCCAAATGGTTCTGATCGTTACACTTGACTATTTGTCCTGCTTCCAGCACATTAACTTCTGGACAAAATTTTAACTTGCTCGTTAATAGATCCCACCCACTTACACTTTCTCTCTCAAGAGTTATTCCCCCTTTGGTACGGCAGCGGAGGTAGTAACAGAGACGGAACGGACATCTGTATAATCATGAGGCAGAAAGGAAGGGCAGAGCTGAGACAGGGATTCTGACATCTCAGTGGTTATAATGTTATGGCTGATCGGTGTATACTTGACACATTGAAGTCTGCTGTTGTTATGCTCCAGAAAACAAAATTCAGTCACGTAAAATTCTTATTTTACAACATTATCTTTATAAATAAGTGCGTTTTGGGGGGGGGGGAAATACGAATGATAGATGAGGTCAAGGTGCCCTGACAGTCTCTCTCTCGCAGAATCCTGTTTATTCCTTTGACCCCACAAGCCTTTAAATGTTCATGTCTTCCAGTCAGACTTTCTGTCGTGGTATATTCAATTCCAGAAGATGTTTGTTTGTTTGGGGGTCCCGTTTCACCCTTTACTAAAGAACAGATGCCCTCCTTCTGTTTAAGACCACGATAAGTTCACTCACTCACATTTGTGTCTCCTGGGTTGAACTTCTGCGGCTGGCTGTAGACTGGACTGTGTCACACATTCACACCCAGGTTACGGTTGCTGCTCCAAAAGCAGCTGCTTGGATAAGCAAACATAAGCGTGAACCAGTTTCGTCCGTCCAGCCTTCCTTACATCGCCTGCATGAAAAGAATAGGGTTAATTACATTAATTATGTCTCATCATGTGGCCTGATGAGGTCACCGGGCTGTTCTCCGGGCCGACTCAGTGAGTGACTCAGTGACAGCCCTAAACTTAAGTGAATTATCTCCCTGTTCATTTTCTCTAAAAAGGTTTCAAATCTCAAGAAAAAGACATTTTATCTACAATCCTTTGCTATAAATGACCCGGTACTCCTTTATAAAGGCCTCATTCTAACTGGCTCTATATCTTTTCTTTCGGCTCAGCTCTTTCTGGTTTATTTGTTGTTTTTTCATGTTTTGACTGTGTACTTCTGAGAATGTTTTCATTTATTCTCCTCCTGGTTTTATTTGCCACGCTTTGTGAAGGGCCTGAGTTTCCTCCGGTACTCAAGCTTCATCCCACACTCTTATCCCTGCTGCTGCTTTATCTCACATAATAATAATAGTAATACTAATAATTAATAGATAAGGGGTATATGCATGAGTTTTTATACTGTAGTTGCACGTCAGTTCAACAGACGTATGAAGTACCAGCACCGAAAAGCCAAGCGCTCAAATTAATTAATGTAAATGAGACGAGAATACTTGGAAAAACTGGTTCCAAATTTCTTGACATGAAAACGTTGAGCGCCTGTAACGTTTGGCTTTCCTTTGTGTTAATCAAACGCAGAGTATTTGATTAATATAAACATGTTTGCAAACCATGTGACTGGTACTTCAAATGATAAATTCAAAGATAATCACAAGGCCAAAGCTTTGAGAACTCCAATTTGCCTGTTCCAATTGCCTCAAAGAATATGTTTATTTCTTTTTTCTTTCAATGATTTATGTAGTTTGAATGTATGTCTAGCTATTTAAATATGACTAAATTGTTAAATTATAATGAATAACATCTATAAATTAAATATTTATTTAGAAAAATGTATTTCAGGTTATTTTTCCCTAGATAATCAGTCATGACACGGGTTGAATACGTTTCGGGCTTTTGTGACGGCAGCTTTAGTCACTAGACGATAGAAGGTTTTATATTTTCTCAGATAAAATTAAAACCCGAGTGCTATTCAAGTTCAGCTTTCAATAATAAAAATGAGACAAGTAGTTTAGTAGAAATAACAGAAATAATGAATATTTCCCAAACCATTATTTTGAGTTTCTTTTTATTGTTCAGTTCATGGCCACACACATATACTGGTTTTGTTTTTGGATGTGCAAGATGGGACAGTCACTATGGAGATGGTGATGGTGATGTAGATGGAACACATTTTAGGAGTTTACAGGGCTTCAAACACAACCCACAGTCCTCTGGGATAATCAGGTGGGCCCCCTTCTCTTCTGCCCCCTCCCCCCTCCCCTCCCCTTCTCTTCTCTTCTCTTCAGACCCCACCCCTTCTCCTCTTCAGACCCCGCCCCTTCTCTTATGACCCGCCCCTTCTCTTATGACTTGCTTCAACTTGGGCCAATCAGCTCCTCCCTCCCTCTAACACCATACCTTGTTAAATAAATTCTGGATTATAGGTTCCCTCATGTCCACGCTGTCCATGCTGAAGAACATGTTCAGTGGATCAACACACGACAGTGATCCCTTCCCTTTCCCTTAAACATTCTTGCATATTTCACTCAGATTTACAGAAAGGAAAAAAAAGAAAAATAAACATTTGGGTACAAAAATAAAAATCCAAATCAAAACTTTCAACAGGACAACGGCTTTCCATGTTTCCTCATATAGAGTACAATACTTAAGTCACTGGTCACAAAAATACACTGCAAAGAAAGAAATCAAAAAAAAAAAGAAAAAGAGCCACATAGGGAAGAAACCGGTCCTGGAGAAGTGAATGTTTATCTTCCTCAACCCTTCCTGGAGGCCAATGAGCAGTGAGACGTCTGGCTTGTTGCGTAAGGCCTCAGGTGTCAGGCGTGCGGAGCACGTTTTCTCCGTCTTAAAGCCATCGTCACAGACCCTCTACTTTCCAAAAAGCAGCCCTACCAGATTTGCACGTTCCTAACCCAGCTTCTCAATTACTGGCTGAAGGGAAAGGGGAGGAGGGACTAGAACTCCAAACCACTTCTCTAAATATCTACATGGATTAATCTGAAGATGATTGTTTTTATGAGTGCGTCCATGGTTTCTCTCTCGACAGGTATGTTCTCGTTTGCTAACATATACAGTGTATTCCTGGTTAGGGTGTGAACCAGGGGCACTTGAAGTTGTGTCGCGTTCCCCCACTGTTTCACCAAACCCCACCACTGGGGGTCACCCTTTATGTTTAGGAATGGAAGTGGGAGATCCGCCGTTTCTTATAGCGCCGTTTCTCTCCTCTGTCTTAACTTCTCCACCCCTCTGAGCTTCAACTCTTTCCTTCCATTCAACTTCCTTATCAGTTGTTTTTATTTGCCTTTGGAGACGCAGAGACACACAGAGCAAAAGAGTGGGAGAGAGAGAGGGAGCGAGTGTTGTGATCGATCAGCTGTTCGCAGCGCCGACAGCTGCACCCGTTGGACCTCTCAGCCAATCTCCTTCCACTGCCGGTAGAATTCCACGATGTTCTTCAGCTCCATGCCTGCCGAGCTCGTCGCCTGGATCGCCAGCTGGTAGAGGATATAAGAAGACATGCAAATAAATACGTTGTGATAAAAAAAAAAAAAACATGTCCTAAATTTAACTACAGATATTTATAAACATGTTTACCGGAGCGATAAATTGTTGTTGACAGATGATTAACTCCTTAACCTCATTGGTTACTACCAAAAAATAAAGTGAAAATAGCTCCACAGGACCAGGAGGACTCCGATAATGGCACACTTGGATAGCCAATGTATCCAAAATGCAACAAAATAAAATACAAACCAATGTATGTAGAAACATTTAGCATTGAGTGCAGTAACATTTTGCAAAAACTACAAAGAAGCCAGACTTGTTGAGATTAACAAGTTAATCAACTTTTATACTACAGAGACTTATTTCTATAAAAAAAACAAGCTTTCACCGATGACACAAGTCAGCTTGTGTTTTTTCTGTCTGTGAGGAAACAAAATACAGCGAGTGTCTGACCTTCATTGCAGCTGATTGCGTGCAAAGTTCTTCCACTTGATGGCCAGTGAGAATGGTCACCATGCCAGCTGTGTCTTCATCTCCGTTGCTCTGGGAAACTGTTAGCTGGCGACAACTGTCCACCATCTTGTACAAATGCCTAGAAATAACAAATGCAGAGTAACTATCTGAATTAAAGTCACGTTCATCTGATGAGTAAACTGGGAATGAAAGAGAAACTCCTGTAGACTGAGAGCAGAGTTTACCAGGCTTCGATGTCCTGCCGTTTCACTTTGTCTCTTTCAAAACTTCGACCCGACTCCTTCTGGCAACGTATGTACCTACAGAAGAATGGATACAAGATAAGAGAGGAATCCTCCAGAAATACATTTCCTGTGTTCAACATATCCTTGGAAGCAAAACGTTTCACACCCTCCCTCATCGTGACAGCAGGAAGTTCCATCTGTCACCACACACCTGCTTAAACACCCACCTGTTGCCTTTGCGAAACTCAGACTCCAGGAAGCGGATGCCATCCCTCGCGCCTGCATTTTCCTTCTTCAACCGGTCAAGTCCATCGATCACTGTAAGACACGAGTCAGACAGATAAAGTACCGGATTCTGGTTAAAATAAAGATTTTATTGTATGATGCAATTTATCAATTGTGGATGCAATAATATTCAGCTTCATTGCTGAACACTGTGCAGCTTGGCGCAGCGTTCACACAAACTATGGTTTGTGTCTTTAAACTAGGATGAACTGTCTTATATGTTGTATGTTTAAGGCTGCAAATAATAACCTATCTGTTAATCTACTAGATTTTACTATTAATCTGTCATCACATGTTCCAAGAGTCTTAGATAACTGAATAGGAGATGAATTCCTGTAGTCTAGTCCGATGCTTCGCAGCATTTTCCCTCTGTAGTTCATAGAAGATGAACAAGACATGTGTTCACGACGACACCGACACTGACCTGTCCGTGGGATGATAATGATGAAGCAGCCACTGCTAGCCAGATGCCGAATGAGGTTCAGATGCTGGCAGAGAGCAGCTGTGTCTGGCACCAGGTAGGGAGACATGGACGACTGGGCCTTCGGTTGCTGAAGGCTGCCCTCTAGTTGTGACACCTCCAACTGCAGGGAAAAGCAGACAAAGATCCATCAACGTTTGCGTACAAAGTAAGGTGTGGGTTCTATGGTCTCAGAAGAATCACTATCTCAGGGTGCTGTATTGTCAGTTATGGCTTAACAGAGGGATAATGTTAAGTACTTGTAGTCGTAGCTGCGCCATGTCCCTCATTAGGCGATTCCGGCGAGCCTCTTCTTCAGCCTGGAAGTAAAGATAAAGGGAAAGTGTGCTTGCTCACAAGTAAACAAACACTTTGATTCCAAGTCATAAATTAAACATTCTTCCTAAATTATGTAGGTCAGCAGCGGCATAAAGGAGCCAAGTCCTTCATCTAAACAGGACAGATATAATGAGACCTGACCGAGTTCTGGCACACTGTGGATCCACTTTTGTTCGGGGGACACTCACCATTTTGAACTGGGCCTTGGCCTGCTGCACCAGATTGTCCTGTTCGGACTGGCTGATGCTAGTAAATATGCCGGCCTCCGGGTTGAACTGCAGGACGTTGGCTTGGAGATTTGTAAGGAAGTGTCCAAAACTGCGTATGCAACACACTCGCACCACACACTGGAGGTAAGAGAAAGATGATTATGTTTTAAAACCTTCATAACGTGCATGTTATATTAAAGCTAACAAACTAAAGAAAAGGGAAAAGGCATCGCACTGAGATTAATCAGGTTTGATGATTTTACAATGCTAAGCTGTTCATTCATGTGGTGGAGCAGATGCCTTTGTATTCTAACCGAGACTGAGCATCTGTTAAAGCTAAATCAGTGTGTATGCTTCAGAGTACCTCCTGTAAGGAGCTGAGGGAGGTGTTGTGGTGAGAGAAATCAAGACGGCGGTGAGCAACATTGAGAGCGGGCAGGTTACGCATCGCCAAATCCTCAGGCAGCAGCAGAGTCTGGACCAAACCAGGCTGCTCACAATCTTTTAACAGCTCCGTCACCTCCGCGTTCAGACCGAGCTCTGCGGGAGAGGTGTGGATAAATGAATAAATGAGCCGTAGATGCAGCGATTAGTCATAAGTGTACAAAAATTAAAGTGGGACACAAACATTCAGTGGGGGAGCAGAGTACAGGCACCATTTGTTGGCTGATTGAACACAGTAGAGAGATGAAACCACACAGCCAAAATACACAAGATTGATTAAAAACAAATCTATTAACATGGAGAATTACACACTGAATACCTAAATCCATATAACAACATCAGATTGCATGAATAAAAATTAAGGTGTATTAGACCAAGTAATACCAGACTTGAAATACTACAGACCCCAGAAACAGGTGCAATCGCTTTAAATTTCTAAAATATCCTCTCTAGTACAGGATAGATGTTTATATACATCTGAGTGGAGACATGTGCCTCATCGGACCCAATGTATGATCACAAAAAATAGTTAGCAAGCATAAAATAACATGAAAACTAGAAACCGTGCAGAAGCTGAAGGTTTTTCCCTTCTAATTATTATAAAACATGCTGAATAGTAAGATTTAGAGCTGCTAGCAGGTGGAATCTGCTCAAGCTTGGCGTTTGCCTGCTAAGTCTATATTTGGTATCATTAGTACAGACATGAGGAGTGGTGTCAGTTTTCTCATTCAACCAATGTCTTCAAGAAAGCAAATAGATGAAGACTTAAGGTTACTTGGAGCTGTGACCCATTTTTTCCAAAAGAAATACGAGGATTACTGGACAAAGTGGGAATAAAAACCTCAGACACCGTTGTGCCATTCTGCTTCTACTGAGCTATAAATATCCAAATATCCATGCAGTACAGTCTAATATTCTATGCAGTACAGTCTATCAGTTACTCACCAGCCTCCAGCATCTTGCTGCCATCTGGTAGCAGGTTGAGCAGCACAGACAGTCTGTTCCACAGGCTTTGAGAGCTCTGCAGACAACCAGTTTGTTAGTTATAGTTTCAAAATAAAAATATTTCATAGGCGCAGGGGGTTAATCCGTCTCCTCACCTGAGCACACATGAGGATTATGTCGGTGTTTGTCCTTAGCCAATCAATAAAGACCTTCACCACCTGGATCAAGCCCTGATTGGCCAGAATCTCCAGCTTCTCCAAAAGGGTTTTCTCACTGTGGACTGAAGGTGCACTGTGTTGGCTGCCTTCCGAATCAGAGTCCAATTCTGGAAGAGATGAGGCAATGACATACAAAAAGAACAACAGAAATCAAAGAGAGAGTTTATTGTGAATCGATTATAAAGGGAACTAATTAATGAGAAAAAGAGAGAGCCCATAATGAACACCCGTGCAAGATTGTAAGGAAAAGGCAAACATTGAAGCACATTACCGTTTTCATTAGTTCCATTGGCAGTACCAAGGTTTATATCGCAGTGAGAATCCCCTGGAGGAGGGGGAGTCTCTTGAGAGGGGGGAGCCGAGGCATCAGTAGGTGTGGGGATGCCCGAGGAAGATGTGGAGGCGCGAGGCCTCAACAACATGTTGCTGAAGGTCGGTGCCAGGCGAAAGCAGCGCTTTGCCTGGAAAAGTTGTGATGACATGGCCTGGAGGTTACTGCTGATGCTGGAGTCGGCGGGCGTGAGGGGACCGTTAGTGGTCGGAGGGGTGTCATCGTCCCCGTTGCCTCCTTCTTCCTTGGGTTGGTCTTCATCTTCCTCTTCGTCCTGGAGCTCACGTGCCTGACCCTCCATGCTGTCTGAAGTCTCCGTGTCCTCCATGTCTTCCAGGTCTGAGCGAGACTCCTGGCTGTTCATGTCCGAGTCAGTCTCTACATCAAACGCCGTTCCTCCTTCCTCCTCCTCCTCCGAGCCACTCCCCCAACTGGCTTCTTCGCCCAGGTGGTCCCGCTTCGTCTCCTTCGTGATAGGTGGCGGATTGGACAATGCTCCTGTCGTGGTGCCACCTGTTGCATCAGCGAGACCCCTCATCTCGTCGTCATCATCTTCTTCCTCTTCACTCTCAAAGCCTTCACTTAGATCACTTTCATTCTCTCCTTGAGGGCTTTTCCGGGCACAGCGCCGTCGTCGGAGTCTAGAGAGGCGGCTGTACTTCTTCTTCTGCCTCTGTTTGTCATCCTCCGACTTGAGCTGGTCTTCAACGTTGCTTTGCTGGTTAGTTCCAGGCCTTTCACGTCCATCTTCACCTTTCTCCTCCTCGTCGTCTTCTTGCTTCAGGGAGCCATTCTGCAGAGGCTTCTCGTCAGAGCGATCTGGCGGTGGAGCTGACAAATCCCTCATTTCCAGGTCATCTAAATGGAAAAATACAAAAAAACAACTTTGTTTAACATTCCATTTCAATCCGGTTATTCTTAACATTCCATTTCAATCCGGCTTTAAATTGCTCCTGTCTTGTAAGAGCTGTATATACTTCAGTAGTTCCCCAACAGATTACATTTTAAACTACAAAGAGTTGCGCTTCGGTCGTAAACTATGTTGTTGATGAGAACCAGGACCACACTGGGATTGAGGCAATTATTATGTGGCAGACCCCAGCTGGGAGATTTCCCCTACTCTGCCGACTTATGAGCATTTCTAATTCCATAAATTAGCTTAAAGTTCACTTGTTTTCTCTTCCTTTTCCGTACATGGAGACCGGAATTTCCTCTCTCACCTGAGACATCAGTAGGAAGTGGAGGCACCTGGCTCTCCGCTTCCTCTAGCTCAGCCTGCAGCCGGATGTTAACGTGATTTACCAGATGGGAGAACAGTGCCAGAGTAAAAGCGATGGATGCACTGTACTGCTTTGATCCTAAAGACACAAAATATCATTGGTTAGTTGACAAAGCTTATTTTTAAAAAAGGGCAATTCTTCTCATTTACAGAAACAAAGCCATCGAGATAATCATTGAAACAAGTCAGCATTTCCTACAACGGTAGGAAGGTAGGTAGATCTATAAAGAAAGGTAGAATAGATAGCTTGTATGATCCTGATTAATAATAAGTTATTGTGAGTTATGCGATGTTCTCCTTCTCTACCTGGCGATGATGCTGCCACACTGCTGAGCTCTTTCTAGAGTTCAGGATGAGGCAGGAGATGTTCGATCAGATTTCCTGTTCTTTCCTCTCCTCATTTTTCACTCAGCAAATTTCTTCCAATAAGTGAAGCTTGTTTTGGATGTTGTTCTGGGGCCTTCTTACCCTAACGTCTAAATGATGAATTCTGTTTGGACTGCAATTTCCTGTAGCAATGGTCATCCTTTGGAGTTTGGAATTGGTCTCACTTTTACGCCAGGTTCAGGTTTAGATTAGACTGGGCTTCAAAGTAAACCCACCAATGTGTCAGTCGGAATTAGATCTTCAGTTCAGTTAAGTTGTGGTCCACCCACTCAACCAGACAGTGAATGTCGTAACGTAACATATTAATAGATATGGGACAGAGTGAGGGACAAGTTACTATAAAAAAAGCAACATATCAATGAAATTAATGCTGCATTCAGCAGCCTAATAGCAGAAAGAATGAAGGACTTGGTGTAGTGACTAGTTTTCTGCATTAGCACATTGTAACATATGAGACCATCACAGAGAATTCAGCTGACAGAACATGATCCGGAAAAAGGCCTTTGGGGTTTATGACTCTGCACTCCAGTCAAGCTACAGTTGACATCCGTTTCTGTTCAGGATCATATTTGTTGTTAAAAAGAAGCAAAGTACGAAAAATTATGTTAAATGTAATTCTAGTAGAACGTAAGTATTATAAGGATTCGGGTCTTCCCTTAGAGATTATACTTATAAAAGGAGGATAAACTACTGATAGTGAGGTTCATCACATGGTGTAACAACAATCACCTCAAGCCAAACGTCAGCAAAACCAATGAGCCTGCGGTGGAATTCTGCTGTGTGTCTATCCATGTTTAGGAAACTAAACAGTCCAATCTTAGAACATATTTACATATTATTACTCATATTCACTCGTTTCAACATGACAGGAGTGAAAAACAATAAAATCTGTCACAGTGAACGTGGCTTTTGATGTCATTTTAACATTTGTGTGAAATAACGTAAGGGTTATGGCTGAATGTGTGTTCTGTGAGGTCACAGTGGCGAAATCAAATATTCCTGACTCCAAGAAGAATTTTGTGTTGCATTTAAAGAAATATCCTGATAGTGTCGCCAAAATTACGTTCTAAAGAAAGGGAGAAAAGGCAACTCAAAATATTAAAACCTCTGGTCCATCTATCATCAATGTTTTCATACAACACACACTTTACTTTCGTACAGTAAAGTTCTCCAACAGGTCTGAACTGTAAATATGTTCTACTACTAAAGACGGACTATCTTTTTTAAGACATGGATTATTAAGCAAGAGAAATAAATTGTTTATACTTTGGATGCTGTTACTCTTCTTCGGTTTAGTTCTGACTTTAGTTTGGGGACTTCTGAAGTCAGAAAATACATCCTGCCTTATTTGTTCGCCCAAAGTTTACACTCCGTATGCCCCTTAAGGGACTAATACTGGTTTAACAGCGCTGAGCAATGCCATCAATATGATGCGCTTAGTTTGTGAGCACACTCTTTGGGGAAGGTAAATATTGAGTTAATCGACAGGAGTAGGATTCCACTGATTAAGGATTTCTAAATGTTAATTGCTCAGCCCTCCATTATGGTATTAAATCTATAAATATAACAATGATCCAAAAAAATCCTGTCTTAGTGGGGGTATAATGAAAATCAGTCATATGTATTTTTCTTCAGACTTATATATCTAAAGTTCAGCATTTTGTCATAAATGTGTGCGAGACTCAATCCATCGAAGATTCACTAATGAAGAAAACTACTTTATGGGCCGCTTTTGACAAAGATGAAAATCTTCCTCTTCCACTGGTTATTCTTATCATCAGTATATAACAGCTTACTAAACATGATACTGCAGAGTTGTATAGCAAATAAAGAGCTTTAAAAGTAATCCATTTATCATTATTTGTGAAGGGAAATTATTTTACAAAACGTTGAACCCCAAACGTCTTTACACAAGCTTTTTAGCATCAGACTCACCTGCCCTCTTCAGGCTGTGCACCACCATCAGACAAGTGATGACCATCTTGAAGATAAGGGTGTCCGGTAGAATGGGGCAGGAGCTATCAGCATGCTGCTGCTCCTCCTCTTCCTCGCTGGGGGAGTGGTGCGCACTGCCATGTGCCTGTGGCGGCAGGTAAAACAGCACCAGGTTGAAGTCCTCCAGCACCGACTGGCAGAGTGACGTGAGGTCCGTCTCCGTCAGACTAATGCAGACAGCAGAGGGAGGGTTACTCAAGTTATAAATGTGGAAGATGCATTAAAGGCACAAGGTATTAAATGAATGCTTCATCAGCAACACGCTGCAGTGAGACTGAGAAGGCTTTTCCTTTAGCCTTATTTACATGTAGTAGTTAACAGTTAATACATTTTGATGGCAGTTAAATCCAAGCCTTGCCTGGCAGCACCATGTTGTCTCAACTGGACATTATTCAACTCTATTCACACTGACAAAATCAAAGATCGGACACTATTGATGCAGGTGAAAGGTCAGATAGCTTAAATAGATTAAACTGGTGATCATTAAACAGACTTTAGAGACTGTATCAAGTCTCCCGTTCCAATAAAAATGTTTATGAGCCAAAGCAGAAGTCGCCTGCGGCAGCACACGCACTCACCTGTTCTTGGGCTGCAGCAGGCTCTGAAGGTACATGAAGCTCACCAGGAGACGCTTAATGTCTTTTGATCTGCACAAAAAGTCATTGGAAAATCAAGGAAATCTTAGAAGATGAAGATTGTGTTCATATCAAGTAGAGAGAATCATTTAAGACCTGACCTGATAAATAAAACTGTCTGCACTTTATCAAAGCTTTTATATACATTTAATCCTCCTTCCCCGGACTAAGCTCAGCACCATGGGTGATCGGGCCTTCTGTTCTGCTGCCCCTCGTCTGTGGAATGCACTCCCTGACCATCTCAGGGCTCCACAGATGACTGACACATTTAAAAAAGGACTTAAAATTTTCCTTTTTAGCAGAACCTATAACTGTAATTAACATTAATGCTTTTGGTCATGTTTTTATATAGTTATTATTTTATTTTTTATTGATGCTTTTATCTGCTTTTACTTTGTAGCACTTTGAGATTTGATCCAAATATAAAGTGCATTATAAATTAAATGTATTATTATTTATTATTATTATATCTAAAAAGGGAAAATTTAAAAGAATAGATGGACAATTTGGGAAATTTATTTCCAATGCTGTGAAAAATGATCGAACACCTTCCCGGTTGCATCTACCTCTGTGTGAAGCTAGTCCTCGATCTTCAAACAAAAAATAAAGACATTTTTTTACTTTTATTTATCTTAGTGGAGATAGCTGGGAAGACTGCTAGCCCTCTCACGTCTGTATGACAAATATGCATTTTGAAATGCAAAATAATGAACTTAGATCGGCATCAAGATTGTATGCAGCAAAAATAATTTGAATCTGCTTAATCAACACCGCTTCAGAGCAATAATAAACAAACTATATCTTTTCTGTTAAGTCCTTCATTCCAGCTATCAAACTCTTACATTTCCCAAAATGTGGTGGAGTGGAGCGTTGTAAAGGTGGAGCAGGCATTTCAAATGTTAAACATAACTTGATTATAATTGATACATTATGGGATGCCAAAATTGGACCATGATTAAAATGAAATTAATTTGTGTAATCATGTAAACATAGTATAAATAAATGATGTAGTACAAATCGGTGCATAGACGTTAGTTTCTTAAAAAACGCAATGACCCGACAAGGATCATCAAATCTCACCTGCAGAGAGATGCTGCTTTAACCCACCAGATTAGATTGTCTTTGTGATTCAAATGGAACACTGGCCAGACACGCAGGTGTAAAAAAAAACATTATATCATATAGCATTTGCCTGCAGTAATTTACTGCGAACCAATGGACTGATCAACAGTTGTTTCTCCACGCTTCCCGCAAAATGTCAATGGATTTTTCCACTCTAGTAAGGTGTGTGTGTGTGTTTGTGCAGACCCTCTGAAATCCAGCAAATCCTACTCCTCACCTTTGTCGAGATGGAGACAGCTTCTTCATTTCCTGTTTCTTCACTTGGTGGTACATCTTGGCAGCTTTGTCAAAGAGGCGCTTCAGGTTGCCGTACGCGCCCTCAAAGGGGGCGTCTGATTGGATGCTAGCACAGAGAAATGTGTGTTAACTCCCTTACCAAATTAAGCTTTAGTCCAATAATTCAAATCACACTCCATAGCACATGAATGCTCCTCACCAGCGTAGGTAGTAGTAGGTTGCTTCAACGTTGTAGAATTTGCTCCCTGCCAGTGTTCCCAGTTGGTTAAAAGGCATTCCTGTGCAGAAAAGGGCAAACAAGTTTTGTTAATAAATATGAAAAAAAATGTTTACTGCTACTAAAGCACTACTAAACAAGATCTGTAGACAACCAATAGATTCAGCAGAAAGCTAAACTTGGAAGAATTTCAAATGAGAGTAGATACTGGGTGTCAGGGACTGTAGCTCCAACCGCTACGGGTGAAAAGAAATGTTATACTTGAAACGGCTCACAGCACCTCCAGCACCCCTGACACACAACATGGGAGCTGCCGTCAGTGAGAGAAATCCCTCTGATCGTTTATCCTACAGGGTTTAATAGAATGGACTTGTTTTTGGTTTGAATATGTGTGACTTAAGAGTTGTAAAGATCTCACAGGAGGTTAAATACCCAGAACTCCCCAATAGTCAGCTGGAACTAAAGAAGCATCTTACATGAGAACTAAAGCGTTTCAGTCCTGTTGCTCTCTATTTATCCTCTTAGTATGACCTGAATCAGTGTCTACATAAAAATCCTCTCCTGCACGTGGAGTGGAATGGAAGTGGAGAAAGCAGGCGAACCTTTTGCTGTAGAGGACGCAAATGTCATAAACACCTGGTTATTCCAATAAACAAATGTTCACAGCAACATGGCCCTCTGGAATGAACTGATGAACTGAACTAATGATCTGAACCAGGGCTGCAACTAACGACTATTTTGATAGGCGATTTATCGTTTCATTAATGGACGGATTAATCGGATCATTTTTTCTCCTCGTTAAATAAAGGTTAAGTGAAAATAAAAATAAATTCACAACTATTAAATGGCTCTTATTTTGATATCAACTGTTGAATCTAGCTTTAGATTGTTTGAGGCAAATGCAAACTTACAATAAAAACAATGAAGACGAAGACAAATTCATCTTTCCAAAAAATAGAGCACACTTTCTCTGGAATCAAATCGAACATCTATGTAAATTTAGGAAAATATGGATAGACAAAAAAACAGTCCGCTATTTGCATTCAGTAGCCAACAACTACATTAGGCTAAATGTTTTACAAGTTGGATGCATCCAACAGAAGAGGTGTGCTCTCCGCAGGCGGCAACACACTTTCAGCAGTAATGTGAAACGTCTCCGTGAGCAATGTGTACGATCTTAACCGTTAAACCAAACACAAGCATTTAGTACCTGCCCTTTAACACTGAGGCGGTTAGCTAGTTAACTAGCTTACAGAGACGAGTCTTCATCGTCTACAGAGCCAACCTGCCTCTGCTTCAGATGCTCAATCTTACTGATGTGTTTCTACGCGAAGACAGGTCAGCTTTGCAACTCTTGCAGTTTAACATTTTTGGGCCGTTTCGAGGGAGAAATGCTCCCACACTTTGGATCTTTTCCTTGGTGATGCTGTTGTCATGGCACTACTGTTTACTTCCTTCTTATTGTGTGGTGTCAAGAACCAGTGTACGTTACCGACTAATCAACTATTAAAGTAATCGACCATTAATTTCATAAACAATTAATATCGATTACGCCCATTATTCGTTGCAGGTCTAATCTGAACAGCATCTGAAACCATGTAAGTAGTGAGCAAAAATAGTGTGGAAAGTCACAGGCACTGCTGTCTCGTTTTAGCAGTTTCTATGTAGACATCTCTTCCTTCCCCTTTTGACTGCCGAACAGACTACCGCCACCTGCTGGTGTAAAGAGTTATCTCCTCTCCTGCAGGTGCAGATCATATGCCCTAAATAGCCATTAGCTTACCCTTTGTGTTGAGTTTCCATATATATTTTTGGCCCTATCACATAGGAAGTGATGTGATGAAAGTTTCAGTCTGAGGCATCTGTGGTTTCACATCCCAACACCCAAGTTTTAGGGTTTTGTCCCTTCATTTACAGCAATCATACATTGACAGCAGTTATTTTAATCCACCACAGTTTTAGTCAGCTCCTTAAAGACTGAAAAGTTTAATGAACTGTGACTGTGGTTAAATGTGACGAGTGAGAGAGTCCTTGTTCTGCCTGCCTTCAACTGGTGAGTCCTGATTCACAATAATTTACTAGTAATAGATATATATATCTCCACTACTAGTCATTGGCAGGTAATTGTGTTGCTAATGCCAGCCTGCCATGATCGGTTCAGGGACGAGGGCCAGATAATCATTATAGTTCCAGCTACTGCGAGAATCACGTCTTATCAAATATTTCCACAGTAACCTCCGACAGTCCCAGAGCAGAAAATGCGAACTCTACGGGCTCCCCTGAATATGTTAACAGAAAAGTTCTTCATTATGATGTCGTCGGTCACAGTCACTCACCTACATGTGGCATTACAGACAAGGCTTGATGGTAAAACCTTTCTGCCAGCTGCTCGGCCTCCACCCCAGCAAGCTCATTCTGGTAGCGGGCTGCAGATGATGCACATATTAAAAGCAGAAGAAAAGTAATGAGAAATGTCAAAAACAATGAAACAAACCCGTCCTTTGCTAATATAATAAATACAAACATAGTGGGTGAAAAAAAAAAAAGTCAACCGACGTTTTATTGATGACATTTTGTTTGAGATACAAACACAAACAAAATCTTACCCTTCAGCATAAACATGAAGAGAACCTGGAATGGGGCTACCACAATCTCAATTCATTCTGTACTTTTTGATTTAATAATGCAAATTCAGTTAAAATACTAATACCTCTGTAAATAATGGCCTTGTGCCAATACTCTATAGCTGTGCCAACATTTCCCACACTGAGTGACAGACTCATCGTCTCCCACTGAGCCGAGTGGAGAAATGAATTAATTGCAGATTATATTATGATGTTATTACCTAGATCTCCGAGGTAGACCAGACAGCGATGACAGGCCATCTGTGCCCACTCCATCTCCTTGGGGGTGGCTGCCACTCGCTTCTTTCGGCCTGCAGAAAACAGATCCACACGCCTTTAGTTGTTCTTTTTGTTTCAGAAGTCAAGCTGATACAAAAGTAAAATTCTGGCAAAGTAAAGATTTATAGACATAAAAGACTCAAAATGTCAGACAGAACCGATACATCATTTCAAGCACTGTTTCAACATCCCTCATGTCCAAAAGAGATGCAGTTTTGGGTGGCCCAAAAGTAATTGTTTATATTTTTTAAATCTTCGAGCTGGAAGACAGCATTACTCCTGGTGTTTAGTCCATGAGGCTAAGAAAGGATCATCATCGGTATGTAGACAAAGCCTGAGTGGTGTGTGAACGAATCGAAAGCAAAGAAAGCCTATCTGTGGCAGAAGAAAAAAAAAAAAAAAAGGACTACAGGCTGCACAGTATGACGACCTTATGTGAAACTGCACCTGTCCATTTCGCTTAGCTGACAATAGACCCAATTGGCTCTTCTCCAAATATTTGTCTGCTGTTCATAGTGAGAGGGAACACTGACATCGGACACGCACACACACAAATCACACCGTGGACGTCTGTGTAAATGTAATGATAGGAATCACAAACGTTGGCATCTGGAACGCAAAAGTACAAGAACTGGTGTCAATGAGGACTAATCGTCCAGTGAAGCTTTTAAACTATAATATCCACAAGTTCCTTTTAATGGACTGGATAGAATTGCATCATGTGTCCGTTGGACTTGACATGACAAGTCTCTATTTCTGAACCAATAAGAAAATTAATTTTTTTATAATCTAAACAATATCATGTCTTTTGTTGGTCATTAATAATAATAATAATACATTTAATTTATAATGCACTTTAGATTTGGATCAAATCTCAAAGTGCTACAAGGCAAAAGCAGATAAAAGCAGCCAATCAACCAACCATTATTAAGTAACGACCAGAACTTGATGTTATGAGCTTTATTATATTGTAAGGTTCCTGGTTACAATGTTCTCTTCGAAACCTTGAAGATGATTTGACAAATACGACTTCTGGATTTAAAAACTTCCCCTAAAGACTGCTTGACATTTTATATTTGCCCAATCGTGGCATCAATTGTATCGGACATTGTAAAATATCTAAAAAACCCTGAGTTAAAACCAAAAGACAAGTGCTTGATTCCACTGTTATAGGCAATCATGCAGCAACACCGCCGCCGGCATTGATCACAGTTGTTAGAGACAATGCTTACTATTCAGAAGCATCCTTGAAGCATCTTACACCCAGTCATTTTTAAATATATAGAAGACTGCTGTGCAGACCCAGGATTGTGTTTTGCATCAAAACAAAGAAACCATTTAACCACCTAGCCTACTTTCTCATAATAGAAGCACAAAAATAAGAAAAAAATTACCAAATCAATAAAACCTCTGGAACTTAACAAAACTGAGTGGGCAAATAAATTCACTTATAGACAGGAAGAAGGGATATGAAAGTGTGTGGAGGACAGAACAAACACCTGTTGCAACCAGAAGGTGACACCTTTTGTACGGGGTGAAATCAAGGTATAACACATTATTCTGGCAAGAGATAACGTGTTGTGTGAATGCTTCTCACCGATCAGTGGATCTGTGACGTGGGTCCAGTCAATACAGTCCTGCAGCTCCAGCTGGTAATGTGACTGGATGTAGAGAAGCAGGTGCTGGTAAAATCCCACACCGGCAATCAGGTGTGTACGGTAGGCACACTCCAGAGCGCTGCGACTGTGGATATGCTAGAGTAGAAGAAATCAAACCAAACATTAGAGAAATCACTGGGACAACGTTTGTATGATATATGAACACTACCTAATATACATTTCTAAAATGATGAGTAAAAGGAAAAATGTAATGCGGCACAAAGTGGTGAAGGCATAATATCGTGAGGAAAAGGCAAGATCAGAACTGGATAAGTAATATTATGAGGGAACTTGACACTAGTATTCTTTTAAAATAGTCGGACTCAGAATGCACAGTTTAAGCATTATAGAATTAAAATGAATACGTAATCTTTGTTCCATGGCCTCTTCCTTTTTAAAATCTGAGACCTATAATACTCGGTGTTGAGTCTCCAAATTTGTTATATTTGAGCTCAACAATCCCCGAATGAGTCACTTATACATCAATCAGATAATTCAGTTCTCTATTTAGAACTTATATCCACATATAGGGGTAATCCCAAAACCCCCACAAAAAAAAAGCTCAGTTCAAAAGTAAAAGTGATATTTTATGGGGGTTTTACTTCTGCCGAAACCACCAAAGCACAAAATTTACACAATTAGTTTGTACTCCATGAAATAGGTTAAAAAGCGGTTACAACAGATTGAAAATGTCACAGTAGTTGACCTTTTAGTTACTGCTAGCATTTCAAGTCAGCCAAAAAAAGAGAAAACTGTCATACAACGAGGATTTTTCCCCCCATGGAAGAAGGACCTGATACCTTCTTGTTGGTCTTGATAACCTGGATGACTTCATAGTAAACCTTCCTCCAAAGCAGCTCCTCAGCCTTGCGGCCGTAGTCCACGGGCCGGAGAAACATCAGCTTCACACAGAACTCCCTCAGCCTGAAATGACACAGAAGGAACAACAGATGCAGTTGTGTCACTGGTTTGACAAGTGGACCAAAGAGTCAACCCAGTGTCACATGAACACATGGAGCTACAGAGAACAGAAACACCTTTTGGGATATGAACATGAATGGTGGGAGTTTTTATATTGTGGGGGTTTCATTCAAGTACATAAATGGTTGATTAATCAAGAACAAATTTAATCCTTCGCTGCGGGGCTACATTATAAAGTACCACATTCGTGTCAACGGATGATTCTCATAATTAATCAAAATAAATGTGTGTAGCATCACTAGTGACCCTTATTTCCACCTGCTGCAACGGACCTTCACAAGTGATTGATGATGAAACTCAGTGAATATGATCAGCATATTCGTTAAATCATAATTACAGTTTACTGTACAAGCAACAAACAAGTATTCTGATTTTATCGATGGATCGAACAAATCTTTTGTTGATAATCTGATTTATAAATTGGCCATTAAAATGTCAGAATATAAATAAAAATGCACATTAACAATTGCTAGAATCCCGCTGGCATGTTTACACAGACCCAAATGTGCTCTCACATGAGAAAAGATAAAATCTTCATCATCAGTTAATGACTTAAGCTAGAAGTTCAGTATCTTTTCTTTAACTAAAAAAAATGTGTTTAGGAGGAGAAAGGGGCTTCCACTACTGGAAAAGCTCAATTTGTTCTGATGTGATAACCTCTATCATTGGTAAATGTTAGCAAACCGGGAGGAAAATATGAAAAATAAAATACGCTAATTATAGAAAGTGCATAGGGAAAACTCCACGTAGTACCATTTTCCCGGTATGTTTCATCGACTAATTGGTGGACCGGTGGCGCAGTGGTTAACGCTGCTTCCTCACAGCAAGAAGGTAGCGGGTTTGAATCCAGCTCCCATCGGTATTTCTGTGCAGGGTTTGCATGTTCTACCCGGTTCTCTCCGGAGTTCCCGGAGAAAGCCCACATATCTGCGTGGGTTCTCTCCGGGAACTCAGGCTTCATCCAAAAACAGTAGGAGTAAGCAGTTTTTGTATTAAAAAGGTTTTTCAAAACAACACATATTTGGAGAGGACGCTTGCGTCGTTTGTTCGCCCGCTTCTCCGTTCGAACTATACTCTGTAAAGCGTCTTTGAGTTCCATGTAAAGCGCTATATAAAAGTATTAATCATGATTATACATGACAAATAAAGGCTTCTTTTTCTTAAACGAGCGCATAAAAATTATTCAAAAAAGTTATTTAAGTGCTACTGTCACAGTCATGACCTTTTAGCTAACAATTGCAATTAATGACTTGACTGTCTTCTTCTACCATTCAAACATTTTAAGATCCGTCTAATCCTAGTGCTGTCATTTTATATTTAGACTCTTGTCTAAAGCTTCAATGACAGCCAATCCCCCCTACTTGCTATCCTTCTACTGTAAATTTGACAAATCGAACTCTCCAAAATACCAGGCTAATTTGGCTTAAAACCAACGTGCCTGCATCAGTCCAAACCAAATGGTCCATGATGTTTTCATTGAAAATTTTAATCTATTTATTAAGGAAAAAACAGTTGGAGGCCTTAAAGGATAATTTAATTCTCTACTCAGTAGAATAAGAGACACCAGATGATGTTCACAAGCCCCAACGTCACACAGTGGAAAACAATTGGGAAATATGATATACATTTCATCCAGTTGTTCTTATCCAGATGACTGGAAATTATTCACCGAATTAAACAGAAATAATTGGTGTTAGGTCAAGTAATTGTCATCAGATTGTGACGGGCCTAGTGGTAGCCAACCAACATTCTGACTAATCAAACAAACACTAATCCGTTTAAGTCTCAAACATTTACTTCCAACATCTTCTTGAAGGCATCTTGAATCATTGTATCCAGTATGAACAGAATAATTGCAATCCTGTGCACAGGATGTCACAAAGTGCAATTTCAGACATACATAATCAAATGGGGCTCTTGAAAAAAAGATTAGTGACGTAGGAAGAATAGGATAAGTATTGATTTACCGTAACATTAAAAATCCTGCCTCATACTTTTTAGGTCCTCTGTTGTTGACGTGCACTGTGCACTTCTATCAGAAACAATATTAACTTTTTCAGCCATTTGTGCTACAGTAGCTCTTGTATGGGATCTGACATAACAAGCTTGCCTTTGCTTCCCACATGAATTACTGAGCCTAAGGCCACTATAGGACAGCGTAATACCGATTAGATTCGAAAAAGACGTCTAATTGGAAAGAAAATGCTGCAAGTAAACATCTCTATAGCTATAGAATACCATAGCTTGAAGAGATTGGTTAGCTGAATGAAGCAATTGGTTTGAATCAAAACCATGAGAATTCACAATACAAAAACTAAGCAGATGATGATTGCGTGCAGCCTAAGCCTCGTTTTTCCTCTCTCACTCACTCACACACAAACACAGCTGGACATACTTGTTGCGAAGACTGATGTTCTCCGGCTTGAAGACCTCTCTGTAGGATGCTTTGCTGCCTATAATGACATCCAGCTTGTGCACGGATTCCACCACGGCCCTGTGAGACGTTGATCAATACAAAGGCATAGTTAATTGTCGATTAGATATATCAGGTATCAAATACCAGTTTGCCATGTAAACAACCACCGTCCTTACAAATCCATTTCTCTCTAACTAGTGTTAATGACACATGGGGCTATACTGATTCGCAGGCTACACTAACACCAACTAAAAGCATGGTGGCTACCCGGTTATAATATCCTGATGAAAAAACACACGACTCTGAAGGATATATCTAGCAAAATAAATGTAAGGTAGAATAGGTGGACAGTGTCTGTCATTAGCAAACATTGATTGGCTCGGGCTTAGTTAGCCCGAAGCCTCCAATTAGCTCAGTTACGCAAAACAGCCACACCAAATAACCTGTAAAGCCGCTTGGCCTCTGGCTCGCTGTCCTGCCCAGGTCCACTCATATTAACGAGATATTAACAGCCGTTTGTTCACGCGGTCCAGCGTTTAGTTGCTGATTCCTTCAGCCCCCCAGACACAGAGTTGTCAGGGCTCCTACGGTTTTGCTCCCCGGCAATTACAACCGTGTTGATAGCCAACTGGCGCTAGCTACCAGGCTACTGCTAGCTCTGCTTCCTTTAATCCTGATTTCTTTCGTTTCTTGTGTCCTTTGGCAAGACCCCCTCCACCCATCCGCTCAGAAAATCGGGTATGAGGGGGTGCCCAGTAAATTCAGCTATTCCCGGTCAGCTAAAAGGCTCCTCTGTGCTTCTTATGGTGTTCCCTGTTCCAGCCATTGCTACGAAGGAGGCCATTATTTCCCTTTTACACCTTTCCCTGACGTCATGATTTCCCATGATTCCTCACGATTATCCCATGATTCCTCGCGATCCTCGATTTTGGCTGCCATTACAGTGGACAGAAGCAAATAAACAGGTGCTTCCCCCAACAAAATATTGTTAATAACTGAAAGCATTTGTGTCCGTCGTAATCTATGTAATCAGGGTTCACACGAAGGTGTTGTTAGTTTTTAAGTGACTCTTGAATACTGTTTACTGCGTTTTTATTGTGTGGATTTTTATTTATTGGTCTATTCCCATTTGTAAAGTTTTTTATGTTATACATATTATGTATTGAACGGGGTAACGTCATTTCTTTTGTTTTGTGTTTTTCCAGGAATCCGTCTCATTTGTTTTGCAATTTAGTTCTTAATGAGACAAACAATTAAAAATGGCGATATATAGTGGCGATAAAGGCAATCGCTAGTGAGTACCAAAATTAGGCTATGTCGAAAAAACTAGAACCAAAAGATGTAGAGCTAGATTTCACAAGAATTTAGGTTTAATCAGTGATACTGATCCGTCCATATGAGAATAAAAAAGAACGATCGGCAAGGCGACTGAGCCAACATCACATGTTACAACATCATGGTTCTTAGCCAAATGATGTTTACATCAGAATATGTTGGATTTTAGAGTTTGATAGCCATGACAGGCCATGGGATGTGACATGTTGCCTAATAGAGATGGCCGCTTAGCTGCCATTCTCCTGTCGAACACAGGATTCGAACTTGTAGAGGTACAAGTTCAAATCGGTGACCCAGTTTGAGCTGGCCTTCTTGATAAGCTTGTTGAGTATGATCCTGGCTGCGATTGCTGCTGCTGCCCAACACTCTATAAAGAGATTGGCTGATGTCAGTACAGTCATAGAAGCATGTTTCTTATATAATACATGTTATATCCTAAACTATGCGCTATATGTCTCCATTAGCATACTGTTCCTGACTAGCAAGATTAATTATTTTCTACTGTTATAAAGAGGGGCAGCTCCCTAGAAGTTAGGCTGAAACTATGGGCTATAGCTATACAGGCGTAGCAGCTGAAACCATTCTTTGTGATTTTTATAAATTATAGGGAAAGAACATTTCCTTTCATACTTAAAGACAATTTAGGAATAATCTTGACAATGATAATTGTCTCTTGTACAATTTGATTAAATACAGCTCGTGCTCTACTCCATATCTGCACAGTTTTGTTTCTGGATCGTTAGCCACCATTATGGCTGCGTCCGAATTTGACTCACTTCCGCCCCTTGTTCAACGTCATTGGAAAAGTTCTCAGGCAGTGTCCATCGGAATATCGCGAGACTACATGACATGCCCGCCTAACCAGACGAGGGGTCGCCAGGTATCGTACTGATCCCCCATTTGAGAAAATGTAATGGAAACATTTCCTGGCCTTTCAAATGAGAAATCTGAAGCAAATAACCGACCAAAATGACTAAAATACATTTACTCTGACAATTCTGGACATCCTGTTTGTGAGAGAATAAATTTGGTAAATCCTTATAGCCTGCGTGGAAGAAATCATCTTTTGAAGGGCTTGATTTTTGGTTAATTGTAAACATGTATATTATGATCCGACAGCGATTATAATTCCCTGATAAAATATGTTTGTGCAGAGTCATCAAGGACAAAGACGCGAGTGCTGCTTAGTTTGTTTCCACTTGATGTGTGACTTGTTCCTCAACCTCATCTTTAAACATCTATAACAGTAGATAGCAACCCAGGCCTACAAGTTATTACAAAAAACATCCTATATAGTAAAATAATGAGAGAGCCGATTGTAATGCACTATTATCACTTTTCCTTTTGAGATGATTTTCTGCTCATACTTACTTTTGCTACTACATAAATATAATGCTATTACTTATAGTGGCGCATTTCCACAAGGTGGTTTAAGTGCTTTTACTTAAGTAAAGGATCTGAATACTTACTTAAGCTGATTTCATGCCTTTTTTGCCGTTTTCGCTTAATATGTAGTGTTGATTAAAACTGTTTCTGACAATTACTCTTACTTATTATTTGAAAAGATGTCACCTCATGTGATTTAAGACACTTTCTTGTTGTACTTCCCCCTGGTTCCCAACAGAGGTCTATATAGATCATAGATAACTTTACGGCCCTATAATATGATACACGATACCTTTTGTCCCCTCAGAGAAATCTTTCAGGGGCTGAGTGTTCTGTGTGTTAACGATAGATAAAAAAAGATTAAATATAAAAACACCTATTGCACAGGTAAGAACAACATGGCAACATGTTGCACTATGGAACAGTACCACACAAACCATCATATTGCACCAGGCAGGGTCGTTGCACATAATACTGTGCTGTAGGGCACTAAAATCAGTTCTATATTATTGATAGCTTATGATTGAATGATAGAATGACAAAAACAGCATTTTTGCATTTCAGTGTTTAACATTTCTGAATGTATTTTCACTCCCAAAAGTGTAATTTTAACAGTCAGATTCAAATGGTGTTCAGAGGTGGAGTTCAATGTCGAGACACACACATTTTATTAATAGTGTTTATTTTGCTATGTAGGAGGCTCAAGAGCTGTTTAACAGTCGATTTGACATTTTGGTTCATGACAATTGTGTCCGCTTTTTTTTATTATAAACTTACTCAAGTAAGAACAGTACACAGAAAAAGAATGGGCATGGAAATATATGGAAACCAATTTAGACAACAATGATGGAATACAATTATGGCGTTGACAAATGGGAGAAATTCAAATCAATTTTTCAATTACCATGTGATAAAATGAATATGTACAACACAAAATCACCTTTTCCTTTTTGGTTCCTCAAATTTTAATCAAATTTATGTATTTATATGTATTAACTAAGAGTGACAAAAAGCATTTTGGTGCAGCACTGTCTGATTGAGGAGAAGGAAGACAAGGTGGTAAGGGGACATGAAGGTGGTTTGATTCTCATGCTGGTGGCTGGAATTATCTCGAGCATGTAATAATATTATCCCGGAAGTAAAAGTGATCTCATTTTACTCAAACTGGGCAAACAGCTCATTGTTTAACAAGAAAAACAAAAACCTCATCTCTCATTTCATTGTGGCATTAATTATTCCACAGAGTTCAACTGAGCAGAATAATAATTAGGCGGATGATTTGACGCTCAGGTCTGGGGCAGGTCAAGGAGACTCCCTCAGCTCCCTTTCCTTTGTTTACACAGCATGAACCTCCTATTGCTCCTCTATTGTGCTCATCTTCTCTCGCTCTGTCCAAACCCAGAGGCTGCTAACCCACAAAGGAACTACAGACGATTAAGTGTAGGATGATGAGGATAATTACAGGCTTACTATATCGAGTCCAGTCCCCAATTCCCAGATCCTGCCTGCTATCGTCACACTCAGCACCTCCTCGGCAGGAGTGTGTGAGCTGATGATCTGCTGTGTTCACCGAGAGGAGAATCCTGAGACACAGAAACACCTGGATGACCTACAAGAGGACGAACCTCTGTGACGCTGGCGCAAGCTGTAAAATCAAACCTCTGATCCAACCCGAAGTCCAGACAGGAAATAAGAGTTCTAATCCCAAAATCCATCAACTATTACAAACATAGGAACTAGAGGTATAGAACTCAGAGAACATTCAATACAACATTTAAATTAGACTCTTACGTGAAATCTAACCGACATTTTTTAAATTTAACTGCTTCGGAAATTTTCAGATTTTATTTTGTCTCGAAATTAAAAACTTTGAGGCTATGGACTATTTCAAATAAGGAAAGAAAGAAAAGTGTCATAAAAATGTCACTTAAGGTTCTGGGTAATGACTTTTGTCTCCATTTCCTGATATTTTATGCACAATTCTTTTTTGACTTGATCTCGTCGTGGGTCTCTACCGTAGCAAAGCGCCTCAAGACACATCACACCCATGTGGTGTGTGTGATTCAAGCACAGTGCATAGACATTTAGTCGGGTGACATGCACGGGAACGTTGGTCAGGAATCACACCAGAGTCCTGGAGATCCTTCAGCGCCTGGTTCTATCCAGTGGCATGAGTGGACCTCCTTCTGTGCTGTGCTGGGGAGCCAAGCCCATGAAGAGAATAGGGAGATCAGAGGTCTTGGGAGAGAATTTAAAAGAGTCCAGCACTGAGATCAAAGTCAGCGATTATCTCAAATAAATCAATCAGCCATAACATTAAAACCTAAGGAAATCAGAATCAGAATAACATCGTACCGTTACAGTTACAGTGGGTGAGCTATAGAAGCAGGAAGGGAATATTTAGTCCTCAAAAATGATATGTAGGAAGCATCAATGGGTGAGCATAAGGATCTGAGAAACTTTGAGAAGACTGAAACTGTCATGGCTTGTTGACTGGGTCAGAGCATCCCCAGAACTTCAGGTCTTTTTGGGTGTTCTGGGTTTCCTTTCCACATCTGGTGAATTGTTGAGAAGGTCATGAGCCCTGGGAGACCCCATAGGTCAAAGTGTCTGCCAAGGAGGAGGCATTACACCTTTGCTATTAGGAAATTCCTATTTGATGAATAGGATTAAGAAGGAAATAGACATTTTTTCGGCATAATTAAGACTGGGAGGACTGACAGAACAGAATTGAGTGACTTGAATAAACCACAAAATGTCTTAAAGGCGTCAATTTGTTTTCTAAAAACACGCCAACCAACCAAAAGATTGAGCTTATCTAATTAGAACTTTTTTTCCATGAAGCGCAAGATTTCCTCATTATACAATCTTTATATAAACAGTTTTTTTACTGCTTAAAAACATGCTTGAACAAACAATTATCATTTTACGGTAAAGTGTCTAAGATATTAAATTAATAAAGACCCCAAAGAAATAAAATATGGAAATTAATATTTTTTCCATAGTTTTTTTTTATTGGTGAGGAAATCAAAGGATTAATTAAGCACCTTACATTTATAGCAAGAATACAGCTTTTTATTCCTAACTACATATAATATCAAACCTTTTGTTCAAAGGTTATTCATATGGGTGACTTTTTATTTCACTAAATTAATACTTAAGCACAACTTCTTTGCATTTCAGTTGACTTTTGGAACTTCTTACAATACTGGTGTTAATGAAGGAACGCATCATCCAGAACAAAATGGATGTGTTTTAATAGTTTATGATATAAATATGAGCACACTTACCCTTCAGTGAGTTATACCACTAGATTCTTCCTTTCATCAGAAATGCACGGTCAGTTTGAGAAATTCAAAAAAGTTAGCGCATCAAAAATGAAAATAAGACACACCATCACAGTTGGTTAAGAATTTAATTAATTGTTTATTTATTAATTAATTTACGTATTTCTATCTCCAGACTCGCCCACCCGAAAAATATAAATTCCGGTGTATTCCAAAAAAGAAAAAAACAAACCAAAAAAAAGGAACAATGGCATCTTCAATAACTGCATAAAAGGAATTCATCAACAGAAGTCTCAATAATTATTATCATTATCACAATAATAATTCAACTATCCACATTCATAACAAATCCATATACAACTGCAATACACTCGTCAACACCACTCTTCCATTAATATACACAAATATCCCCAAATGTCTGTCCAGTCAAAACAACGATAGAGGAGTTTTTTGTTCTTTTTTTGGGGTGGGGGGGGGCTATGGCTTGTCAAGGGGGATGAAGGTGAGTGACCAGCGGGGTTAATGGATCTTAAGTTCCTAAGTGTATAAGAGGGGAGGCACACTGATTTAGTAAGGACCTATACAAAAACAAGCGATGTCAGGCGATGACAGAAGGGTTTGCCAGTCTAACCGAATCCTAGGAAACGGTTCAAAAAAGCTCAATGAGAGGCAGAATTTGGGGAACAAAATTCCAAGAAATATATAAGGGTTGTCAGAATAAATATATAACTCTGAATGACAACCATTGCAAACATATACCATAACCTAAAGTGATAGTTAAGATACGCAAGAACTCAAAAACAGGTCGAAAATATTCAAAGAAATGAAGATGGAGGCTTCTGGAAAAGAAAAGAAAAGGAAGAGTCTTATGCTCTATCTATGTACAAACATTGCTTGGTCACCCAGATCTACTTAGAAAAGCTCTTTAGTTGGTCAAGAAAATGAGTGCAAGCTTGAGATTATGTGAGTTATTATCTATGTGTGAGCGCTTCGAGGTTTTTGCAGCTAGAGTTGACAGACCTCGCAGATTTAAGGTCTAAGTCTGCACAGGAAGTGCCCCCGACAGCTCGGTACATTTAAAAACCTTTCCATGCCTCAGTATTGGTAACTTGAGAAGAACTATTGGTAGAAGGAGAGAGAGACATTAGAGGAAAAAAAATAACTGTACACTCTGCATTTACAAACAAACCGTATATACACATAGACATACCATATATACACATTTATCCAGTATATACACAGAGATTTAGCCAGTACACACACTTTATGTACAAACACATTCACTCGTTTCAGCAGGACCTCTAACATATCTCTCTCTCAGTTTCAGTCCAAAGTGGAAATGGCAGGGATTTCAACTCAGACTGGTCTCAGTGGCGGCCGTCCAGAGAAATAAACGGGGAGTTTTGTGGCCACACTGAAAACCAAGAGTTCGTCCTCTGCTGGGGTTAAAAACTCGACTCGTGGTGGAAGTGGAGTACAAAACAACAACTGCAAGAACATTGTTGACCGAGGACGGTCACATCGTCCGTAAATGGAGAGCTCCATGGCGATTGTTTGGGAAAGAAACATCCATCCTTTTTTTTGTTTTCGTCCCGGATGATTAAAACTAAGAGGAAGGAAAGAAGGCGCGGCTCGCAGCAACGTGCAAACTGCTGCGAGGAGAGTAGGTGTAACACAAGTTTGTCCCTTTCATCGTCCGTAGGGGCCGCCATCCTCTCCGCAAGATTGTCTCAGTAAGAAAAGTTGGTCCATATAAAAGGGGTTATCTATGAACTCCCATTAGACAGAAGCATCTTTCTATATCAAGAAATAAATATCTGCTCCGGAAGATTTATGATGAGCGTTTTTTTTAATTTTTATTTGTTGATATGATTGTAAGAATAAGCAGTCAGTCTGGTAGAAATATAAATAATAACATTTTGTCCGTTTTAATATTATGACTTTCTTCTGAAGCACTTTCACGTGTGGAGTTAGGCTGTGCATATTTTGTTCCCTTTTAAAAATCAAAGTGTGGTTCGGAAGAGCTAAAACTAGGAATGGAGAAAGTGTCAAGTACTAGTAGAATCTAAATGGTCAAATAATAATCAAGCTTATAGATCAAGAGTAAATAGATGAATCGAATGGTAATTTGAAAATACTACAAGAGAGACACGGAGACAGGGAGAAAAAAATAATGTTTGAAGGTACATCAGCTTTGACTAGAAGTTTAAGAAAAGTCAAGCACCGTTGAAATACATCTTAGCCATTAAAACGCCTCTGCTGCCTCTCATATCCAGCGTCACGCCTTCCTTGGCCTTTGTGTTCCTCTGTTCTGCTGATTGATCAGACTGCATAGCTGTTCTTTGCATGCTCGGCAGGTTAAAAAGAAAACACCAAAAAAATGCCAATATTTGTCCAGCCTACCTTTTAAAAAAATAAAACGTAGATCCAAGGTAAAGGCGTCAAAAAGTCCTGTTATCAAATCAGAGAGAGAGGGCCCAAGTTAATTCAAACAAAACCAAAAAAAAAAAAACACCCCAGCATTTCCTTACATGGTCCGCTGGGTCTCTGCACCATCCTCTGAGCAAAGAGAAAGGGACCAATGCCCCAAGTTCTCCCTTTGTCAGCCAATCGCGTCACGAGAAAGGGCTCTGGACATTTGGCCATGCCAACCAGCGGACTGCCGATGGTGCATCAACCAATTAGGTTCCACATTGTCCTCCATGAAGCTTTGAGAGTGGCTAGGGGGAGAAAAAAGGGAGACAGAGAGAGAAGAAACGGGGGAGGGTGCTTGATCAGGTGCTATTGAAGCATAGCGAGTATCTGCATGGTGGCAGTCTTTCCAAAGCTGGACTCATCTCTTTGCCGCAGTTTTTTTTTTTTTTTTTTTTTTTTTGCATTCAGCTCTGAGGCAACTGCTTGTTTACCTGAGTCACTGAGGTATTTTCACAGCAATGTTAATTTCTCAATCACGGATCATCTCACATCTCTGGAAAGACACTGATAATTCAAGCCTCGACCGCTTTCCATCCAACATTCTTCACACACAAGTAATTTCACAAGGAAAAAAAAAAGTAGCCCTACAAGCTGTACAAATAGAAGACAATCTCTCCCTGTGTGAGTCTGCTAGCATCGATAGCATTTGGTTGTTGTGGTGAGACATTCACTCAGAGTGTGAGCGGAGACACTAGCACCGGCCTACGGAGGACTAGCACAGGCCTTGTGGACTTTGATTCTGCAAAATAAGTGATTGGTTCTCTCTGAGGAGAAAAAGGGCCGACACAAAGCTGATGTGAAATCCTTCAACTCGTCTTGGTTCAACCTCGACGTTTTAAACAAGCTGAGTTGTTGCGGAGCGACACCAGTGCGTGAGGCTACAGAGACAAAAACAAATTCACATCCAGATAAACCATACAACAAACACTTTGTAGACAGAATGAAGGAACGCAGACACACGTTACAAACATTTTAGAGAATCAGAGTTTGAATCATGAAAAAACAGAAAAGATGCATCAAAAAAAAAAAAAAAAATATATATATATATGTATAAAAAAATACATCATTCAATAGGTTTTTAGTTTTAATGCTGTTATAAAACTCAACGGCACACTCTTTTACGCTGAGACGCAAAAAATCTAAAACAAATACTTTTGTCATTGCTAATTTAAAGTATGAGTGGGGTAAGTTTGCTTTAAAATGTGCGTCAATAATAAGCCAAGGTGGCCAAATATATTTTTTCCCAGGCACTTAATTGCAGGCAAAACAAAAATGGGTTGAAATAGTCTTTAAAACACACATATAGGCAGATGATCCTTGTTATTATGACACTTTGGCAAATGTTCTGTCGTAAAATGAGGCAAAAGTTCCTCAAAGCAGACAGTCGCTTATGTTTCATTGGCAATAATATAGCGAGTTATACCTTTAATTGGAGAGAATTCTAATAAAGAAAACTGATGAAAAAGATTTTGTTAATGAAAAGTATTCATAAATTTCACCACTTATCTCTGACTATGTATGTATGGGCAACACATGCTGATTAAAATGGAAAAAAAATGTTAAGAAACTTCCCTATTCATCATTTCATTCAAGGCTGAACATTCTACTTTCTGGAAAATACTGAAAATAGGATTTTTGGCTATCATCTGGATCCATCAATTTTGAGCAGGCGAGCTGCTTTTATTAAGTGTAAATAAAAGCAGAGATTGGAGGAGGTTGCTTCTAAAACACAGAAATGGAAACCCCATTAGACATAAGAACAAGAACAACAGGATGCACAGAGAGGAAAGACAAATATGAAACATACTGGTGGAAGAAAAAGTTTGGTCAGAGAGAGATCGCAGGAGAGAGAGAGAGAGAGAGAGAGAGAGAGAGTTAGAGAGCGAGAGGGGGAGAGAGAGAGAGTGTCAGAGAGAGAGAGAGAGAGAGAGAGAGAGAGAGACAGTGAGTGACTCTTGACAGAGGCAGTACTATGGCAGACACAGACTTGGAAAATGGCACCATTTGTTTCTGTTTAGCACCAGTTTTTTTTGTTATCACATATCGGTTGAGATTGAGAAGAGAAAAATTGCACGAGCTCAGTCCAAAAAACAATAAGTCCCTTGGGTTGGAAAAGAAAGGTTCCCACAAATGTCCTGCGTCACCAAAACCTCTCTGACACTTGATCTCGTGTTTGAATTTCCAGCCAACAGACGTTTTTTCTATGGCACGTAAAGCTAAACACGGATCACCGTCGGTTACGTCTGTGTCACGTCTCTGCCGGAAAACCCTGTTGAAAAACACTCAAAGGCACTAAGAAAGCCAGACTACGTCACCACATCTCGACTGAACACACATAGCAGCCTGGCAATTCCGGATATTTAATGCACCCACATCCATGGAAGGGTTACCCTCAGATAGCGCTTTGCTAACGGATTCTACGAAGTCTTTGAGTTGCAAGACATTCTCTAGTAGCGCTTATTCCTCACACATCGCTCTGCTTGTCAAATGATTTGTTGAACTGATCGGAACAGTAAGTTATCATTATCTTGTCCTGCAAGACTGATTCTAGCTGATGCTCCGCACATATGAGCAGCAAGTGTCCGTTGAAGAGCCCTTTGTGATGCGTTCGTGTTCGTATGTTTTACACTGTGCAGTAGCTGAACTGATTACCACTCATCTCCCGCACTTTTTTTCTTCTCTCTCTTGCCGGGGGAATAAGAATATATCTACGGTGAATTCAAAGATGGTGACAGCGATTTTCATTTGGGTCATCTCTCTCTGATTTGGTTCAGGGTCGTGTTCGACCTACTCCCCCTTCTTCCGCTATGCCTGTAGTCGCTGTGGACGTGGGTCCAGATGTTTGGGAGACTCTCAAAAGGGAGGATGTGTTCTTGCCACGGAGCTCTCCATTCTGACTAGGATGTTGGCGAGGAGTGGGTAGAGAGGGAGGGTCTACAGTTTGGGAGGAGGATTCCATTGTGGGGCAAGCTGTCAATGGGAATTCCAGAGGGAGAGACTTTGAGGACTTGATGGTTGGTTACCGCATCTCCTTCTCTTCCTCCTCCCTCTCCACCTTCACTTTTCACACCGGGGTCTGCTGAACCCAGGGAGGAATGCTGGTCCTCCTAGCGAGATAGAGAGAGAGGGGAGGGAAAAGAGGAGTGGGAGCGGGGAGAGATGGTCGTAGGAGAGAGACCGTTCAATGAATGATGGGAGGAATAGGAGGAGTTGTAAGGATGTCCAATCAAGGCAGATAAAGTGATGTGTAGAAAAGGAAAAACCACATGTTGAAGAGGTGAGACAGCAGATGACAGGTGGGAATCAAAGAACGGAGAAGGCGGGAATGAATTGTGTGGAAAAGATCCAAAACGACAGATATAAAGAAATGGTTTGGATGAGTGCGTGTGAAAGCAATGGCAAAAGCAAAGTATTAAGAATATAAAAGACAAGTGAGAGGGGATTTTGAAGAACCACACAGAACGAGAGAGAGAGAGAGAGAGAGAGAGAGAGAGAGAGAGAGAGAGAGAGAGAGAGAGAGAGAGAGAGAGAGGCAAATGAGTCACTGACTTGATGCATGACATACACCCATAGAAATGGCAGCAGAGGAGAACAGCGACACAGGAGAGAGGATGTGAAGGGGAATTAAAGTTCTTGAAGTCAAAGAGTCCTGATCCTCTCAGGGTTTGGAGCGAGAGTTGTTTGTCCGGTTACAGTTGTCGGGAAAAGTAAGAAAGTTAAATGAGTTACTCCTGCCAATAAGCACATACTATAGCTGTAAGATGTAAATGTACCAGCTTGTGTATTTAATATTTTATCCTTAAAGCACTTAGCTTGTTTCTAAAAACATGCATAAAGCCACAAAGAGCTCAGAGCCTTAAAAAGCAACATAAAGATGCATCTTATAGTCTGGCAGGAATCCATAGTCTTATAGTCTGGCAGGAATCCATACTGCAGACTAATTCAACGACCAAAATGCCCGACCCAAACCCACTGATGGCACAGCAATGTACTGCTGCCTGGGTGTTTGTCCTGGGCAGATGCTTGTGATCAACAAGAAGACATTTTTTCTTACTTACACTGGTGCAGACTAATAAGAAATGCGATCCCAAATTCATTATTAGCACATGAAATAGTCTTTTTGCAAGGCTCCACCCCCAGTCCTGGTCACTGGCGTCTGTGTGGGAGCAGTGCGGAGGGGGGGCAACCGGGTTGTGGTGCCGATAAAGGACTATGTGGACTCGGTGTTTACTTTACCCACATGCTGCTGCAGGATGGGCGGAGTATGGAAGCTGTTCGGAAGCCTAAAAATCACAGTTTAACCATCGGGCCAGGGTGGAACTTCTTTTAATTAATATCACTTTTGATTGATCTTGCCTGGCAGGTTTGGGGTGTGACGTCTAGACATAATTACAGACTCCCTGAAAAACCGTGCAGAGCAGTCTGAAGGAGCTAATTAAACTCATGACTGCTCTTCATCCAACAAATACAGTGCTGTGAAAAAGTACTGGAGCCCCTCCTGGTTTCTGTTATCATTGTGTGTAAGTCACGCTACACTGTCAAACAATATTTAACTTTAGCAAAGGCAACCTGAGTCGCCACAAAATACAAATGATAATTTTATCTAATATGCGAAAAGGTAACCAATACCTAAATCAACCGGAGAGAAAAATCGTTTGTCTCTTAAAACTTAGTTGCTAGTTGTTCCACCTCTGGCAGCAATAACTGCAACCAAACCCTTCTGATAATTGGAGATCAGTCTTCGACGCTGCTTTGGTGGAATTTTGGCCCACTTTTCTTTTTTTAGAACTGCTTTAGTGCCGCCACGTTACAGGGCTTGTGAGCAGGAACGGATCTTTTCAGGTCCAACCAAATCATCTCAATCCAGCTCAGTTCCAGACTTTGACTCGCGAGTCAAGATATTTAAGTTTATTCCTTCGCTGAGTCACTCAGAGGTGGTCTGGTCTTACTCTTCTGCTTTGACTCATTGTCTTGCTGAACCAGTTGTTCCTGAGCTTCAGCTCACAGACTGATAGACCTGACATTTTCCTTCACAATCTTGTGGTAGAAAGTAGAATTAAATTATGATTAGTCATCTTGGCCCTGAAGCATTGCCACAATATTACTCTGTCACCTCCATGCCGAAGACAAGATTTCTTTTTATTGTGGAGTGGGTACTTTGGTTTGTTTCAGATGAGCCATAATATTCTGGTGCAGGAGCAGCAGCTATTGCCTCCTCATTCGCCAATGTAAACAACTTTTGGACAGTTTCTTCTGAACAGAACACAACAGATCTCTGACCATTATTGAGGTGAGAGGGGCTTGCGGTTCATTTGATGTTTTCTCTAGATCTTTAAAGACTTCCTGAATGAGCTTCCCATGAGCTCTTTGACAAAGTTTGGGATGTTGGAAACATCTGCGGAGCTACATTATGTTCAAAGTCTTCTCTATTTGTAGATAATGTGTCTCACTGCGGATCTGACGATTCATATGCTCCAAATCTGGACTAAAACCAACCAACGGTATAAAATCATTAGGAGATAAAACTCCCCCTAGTTTCAGAAATCTTTTCCTCACACTAAGGTCTATGTGGGTATAGTATTGTAGAATGATCCGTGAAAGAGTTTTAGAGTTATCGTGTTAACACCTAGGATCTGCAGCGGACCATAACATCCCTGACTTTTCGCTGATATAATTAAAACCTGTATTTTTTGTGTTAACTCAGGTTGTCTTTGTTTGATGTGAAATTCAGTCTGAAGATTTAGCGTGAGATAAATACACACATAAATACAGGAGATCAGGAGGGAGTTCGATAATGATTGACAGCAGTGTATGTATGAAATTAAATATCAATTTTAATGCTTCCATACAGGAAGTATGAAATACTGAAACAGGAATGGAATGACATGCAGTAGAGAAGAAGGACAGGAAGAAGGAGGAATAGTTTGGTCTGCATCCAGTGGAGAAAATGAATCAAAAGGAGCAAAAGCAAATTATCACTTGATAAGCTGTATCTGATGGGTGTGTCCATTGTGAGTGGAAGGTGCTTCCGTTTCACTTTAAGAAACAAAAAGCAGTGAAAAGAAGAACAAAAGCAAAAGTTTACCCCAATATTTGATGTGAATTGGCGGGCCTTTTCTCTTCTCAATCAGAACCAAAATGACTGAAACATTATGGGCTGCTTCACTGGTGCTATGAACAGCCACTGCGTGTTCACAGACTGTGACAGGATGCCAGTAAAATGACTCTAACACGTGTTTCTTTACGCTCAAACAGAACCAACAGTGTCGTTTAATATCCATGTGTAGAGCAGTACACATGTCCATTAAACTCAGGAATCAAGCAGTTGAACAAAGACATGGCAACATGTTTACTGACATCCTTTAAGACTTACCACCGAGCTTGCTTCACTCTCTGTGGGCTGTGGTGTTGAGATTACTCGATGCAATTAAAGCTTGATGTGAGTGTTTTTATTGTTGGCTAATGAAAACTGTTGTACTGCAGACAGAAACACAAAACACTGAAATGTTGGGTGATACACGTAGTGTGGTACAAACAGGTTCTTACCCAGCTCCTCCAATCTCCATTTCAGTTTGAATTGTGATAGTCTGGGGAAAAATCTTTCTCACCTCCGCATTTGGAAAGAGAACGCTATTTTAATCAACTTATATGTGGCAGTTGTTTAATTAGAAGCACCCCTGCGTTGCTTAAGATGACTACCGTGCTCTAGTTGTGATGCGAAACAGAAATAAATAAATTAAAGGTAGTATGCTTGTCACACATTATCAGACGCTCAGTAGCAACTGGTCACCATTCAACCAAATAATGTGCCCAGGTGACAAACACAGAGACAAACACAGAGATATCAGACACAGAAAACACACAAAAACACATTAATCAGTTTTCTTCAGGGAGAGGATCGGGTCGGATACGGAGATTTCCCATAATTTTAAGTTGTTTGTCTGAGTCCGTGTGGCGAGGGACGTGAAACTAGATGGTAAAGTGAGTTATAAAATGAGTTTTAAACATAGATTATATTTAAATATTGACTATGGAACCGTAAAACATGGGATTGTGTGTTTTATCTTTTATTTAAAGTTCTGCACAGCTGAAGGTAACAACTTAAAATGGTCAAGAATAAATGAATCCTGAATATTACTTCAGCCTTTTCATTTTGCACATGTGCAAAACAGAGTTCTACTGTTTGTAATGTGCTTTAAGAGTAATTCTCTATACTAACCCTGACTGTCACCTTTCAAGCGTTACACAATTGATTACTATTATTATTATTATTATTACTTCTTATTGAGATTGTATTGGTTGATATTTGTACATTAATCAAAATTTTACTGTATCGCGACAATATGAATTTAATATGTGCAAAATGCCAACACTGGAAAAAGTGGAGTTTAAGTATTATTTTATTATTCTGTGTCTCTCTGCACCACATGCAAATGACCACAGGAACCTATAATGTCGGCATATCGGTCTGTGGATTACTGCTCATGACCGAATCAGGTGTCTTAACAGGCATTTTAATTTGTAGTGGGCAGAAGGAGCCACACACCAAACATTTAATATGAACTATTTGAAAACATTCTGAAGGTCCAAGCTAGGACATCACTTCTACATGGTAAAGTCGACTTCATCTAATTGATCTCAAATATTGAGCAAACTTCCTGTTGGAGGCTGTTCACAGAATAGTTTCAGTCATGGGTAGCCATACCATCATGTTGGGAGAGTGACAGCAAACCATAGCCCATTAAATTAAGAAGTTGTCTATTCTTGCTGGGGCGAAAAGGACCATCATGCTACTCAAGTTATATATTGTGATTTGATTGATTATTCTAATACTGCTTGAAGGATTTTCATGAAACTTGGTAGAAGGGTTCAGCATGTTCAACTTTTTAGGATATGACAGGACTAGCTAAGTTCTATACCCCTCTTACACGTAGTTTGATACTTTTTTCATCTCTACTGTCAACTATGACAGTTACTTCGGGAACCAGATTCATCAGAATAACGTTTCTGCTTGTCCATGTGCCTCCATACCTCACGATGAACATAACGCTTTCATGATGCAGGGTTACTTTTGGTCCTGAGTCTCCAAAAGCAGAATTGGAGCCTTCAGCCATCAGGCCTCCCTTTTGGGGAACCATCCTCCAGTCTTGATCCAGGAAGTAGACACCCTCTCTACATTTTAGAGTAAAGCTTGTAATGAGGGCGAGTTTACGCCAGTCCTTAGCAATGATGCCTAAGGTTTTGGCTGCAAGGGGACTTCCCATGATGCACTCTCCTTCTCTACTAATACTCTTTCTCAAGCCAACCGGTCCAGGCAGAGGGCTGACCACCTTGAGTCGTGATCTGCTGGAGGTTTCTAACTGTTAAAGATTTTTATTTCCTCTACATTAAAGTCAAGTGCTTATTCGTGTGGGATTTGTTGGATTTCTGTAGAGCTTGCTCTTCTTGGAAAGTGATATAACATTTGTAACTCTTCGATACTATAAAAATACAACTGACTTGAATCCTTATGTGGGTCTTCTCACAACCATAGAGAATAAGTTAGTTAAGAAGTTAGCTTCTTAAATTTAGCAAGTACAATATTGATTAATGTACATCGTAGAAGCTACTTCAGTCAGGGGAAGACGGAGTCTTGATGTACCTCAGTTTGTCTCGACAATGAACAAAAAAACATGTTCCATCAAAACTCTTTTTTCGCGAACGTTAAAGCTGAAGAGTCTGGAGTACATCTGGTGTCTCTGAGTAAAAGATGATCACAGTCAGCGTCTTGCTGTGTATTTTAGTGATATTGAATCATATGATTTATTGGTTCCCTTTGCCAAGTTTCTTGGTGCAGCTTTAAATCTTTAAACTATTTTGGTATCACTCTTCCAACATGGCAGCGAGGCCCTCAGAACAATCGCTAACCTCTGTCCAAAACTTTCTGTGGTGGAACGTTTTCTCTGAGAGATAAGTGGAAAACTGAGTGGGCCTGTCGGGGTGTCGGCTTGCAGTGGGCTCACAGGATGCTGCATGTGGACAGGGACGCACATAGAGAACAGCAGAAGTGGAAAAGAGGTAGCAGGTTATGGATGGAGAGTGAGAGTTTGCCGGTTGGTTTATTACCTGGTTACTCGGGATGGGACGGGCGCAAGACGGGGCTGCACTAGGATGGACTGACGCCTCCCCTAAGAGAAATCACCGTATCTCATCAACATAGGAGGTGAGGTGAGGAGAGGAGAGGAGGATGGAGAGCAGGAGGCGGGAGGAGGAAGCTGACGGCATAGGAGGGAGAGGAGGCTTGTGTGCAAGGGGGGGAGGGTCGATTGAGGACGGGGGGTGGGGGTTGAGGTAAACAACAGCCACCCAAACAACACAATGCACAACAACATGTAAAAAGAAAGAAGGGTATAAATATACAGAAAAATGCTTGGTAAACTGACATTTACATAATGGCCAGCAAACACACGAACACAACATCATGACCCGACCTAACAGCCCCGCGGCGTTACAGCAGCATGCCATGCAACGCGTCGTTAAAGGAGTCATGCTCAGGAAAACAAAACAAAACATTTAAACAAAGGCGTCAAATGATAGCGATCCACATCTGTATCTGAAAGAAGTCGATGGATCCAAAAGCATCCGGAAAGATGTTTCCTGAAAAGAGGTCATGCCCATCAAACATGCAATCATCCACTTTATACAGAAAAATATATATACACACATTTAAATTTACACCAATATATCATATGCAAACAAAAAGAGGAACAACAGAGGATTGTGATTTTTGTTTTTTACCCATAACACACCACACACACACTCAAAACCACCGTGACTCAAGGGTCAAAACGATAAGTTAAGATAAAACAGTGTAATCAGCCTTTAAACATATGTTACATTAATATTACTAGAGTCACATAACGACTTAAGGACAACTGCTTATTGTACGTAACCAGAGAAACAATTTTTTTTGTTTACAGTGTACAATAAAATATAATGCAAATTGTTACATGCTATAATTTATTGAATTTAACATTTTATTATTTCCAACCATTTTGATACATTTGGTATTTTTGCTACTTTTTACATTTTGAGACAATTGAAGACTTTTTAATAATGCAATTCATTGCAGACCAAAAGTGAGAGCAATCATGTTTTATATGAGAACATGTTTTATAAGATCAGGATAAAAAAAACAATCGATTGAAATAAATATACATATTTAGAAAAGAAATAAAATAAAATAACCTGCAGAAAAATGAAAATTTAATGCCTTAAAAACTGAGGAAAAATCTATATAAGGATTTTTTCCATGGTCACCATGGTTTCTTACGGATTGACTACGCTCCATGTTAAAAGTAAAGCCAGTGGCTTCTTTTGAGAAATCTAACTTCTTAGAGCACCTACTATTTACCTGAAGTTTAAAAACCCCTGTGATCTTTTCTCGTCACTTTAGAACTTCCTGTGAATTTTTTGACGCACTACTTTTAAAACTCTTCTAGACCTGCAGATACCTATTTGCATAATGTGGCAGTAAGTGCCTTACCAGTCGTTGTTTTTCACTTTTATTTTCTTAAACATGTGTTGCAACTGCATCTGCAGCCTTCTAACAGCAGGGAGTGTGTCTGGAAGTCAGTTTTTTACAGTGTGTGTTTACTCTGCAGGCATCAGGGCTCTGTGTCGGCATGGACTTAGGCATGCACCTGTGTTATTATGTGAGCTCTAATTAAATGCTAGGCGGTGTTTCGAAAGTTTGTAGCAGGGGCCTGAGGAAAAAAATGGCTTCCCCCTCTAAATTGTCCTCTCAGCAGCCGCTCGAGCACCAGCCTTACTCAATAAAGCTGAGAGCCGTCGAGCGACACTCAACTGGAAGCTCGTCGTAAACGCTGTGGGCCGGGAGCTGAAAATGCATAACTGACCTGTCATTTTCAAACAGCCTCATGAAATTCCAAAGTTCAAGATGGCTGTAGGAGCTCCTCGGCATAATGGAATCTTATCTTATCATGATGTTTCCTGTGTGCCAACCAGTAAACGGAAGCCAATATAAGGCTGTGCTTTATAATACCATTCAAACCAATAGCCTTGTGATTCATACTTTATGAGGTTTGTGATATTTACTTTCTGTCCAGGATGAGTCACGGAGAAGCTGCAGGTTTTTTTTTTTTTAGAAATGAATCATCACGACCTCCACCAATAAGAGCTAGAGGAAGTTTGTTTTTTTTTGTCAGTGGATGCTGGTGAAGTTTTGTATAGACTGAGGTGAATCCAGATAAGGAGGAGGATTCTAGATCACTATTTTTGCAACATTTTGTTGCCACAGCATGTAATATCTGCAGCAAGGGGTCTCAAAACTAAAGCTGTGGTCTGACAATGTAGTGCAGAAGTGTGGGATCATGGGAGATATTTCTTCATTATTAAATAATCACCATTACTGACGAAAAGTGGGATTTAAACTTTTATTCACTTTTGAGCAGGAAGTCCTTCCTGCTCAATCTCTGAAATCTATCCCGTGGGCAATAGCATGGGGCAACCGAATGAAACACATCGCCTTGAATAAAATTGCAATTTCTTAGGTTTTTGTTGTTGGTATAAACATTTTGGATAATTAAAGTAGAACATTTGATAAAAAGGAAGACATATCCATTCAACTTGTAAGTGTTCTAATGCTTACATATTGCACATATCTTCAAATGTCGAACAGATATTAATTGAGCAGCTGCCTCCGGTGGTTTGATACAAACTTCAAGTGAAAAAGGTTGTGATTTCACTTTGCAGGGTTTAAAGTGTTGGAGTAAAGGACCGGAGAAGCTCCTACAAACACCGAGCTATAGATATGCTGCAGCGACGTGTGAATATTAAGCAAGGTGCTGACAACAGTGTGTTCTTCTGCAATCCAATAAACATTTCTCTCAAGGCAGAGCTGGAGTCGGGATTGTCGCCGGTAGGCAGAAAGCCATATGTCGCTAGAATGCTGGAATTAACCCTTTAAAGGCCTTCCTTTTTTGCTTGTTTTTGTCAAACTCACTTAAATCAATGACAAACTATTCGATTATTCACTTATTATTTTTTACTTTTTACCCATTTCTTATGTAAATACTGATTAATTAATTTTTTAACAAAGAGGGGTCAGTAATTCGATGTAAAAAAAATGCAAAACATTATTCTTTTCCAATTTAACCCCCTTATTTCATTTGCATATTATAATTAGGTCACATATTGAGGTGATTTCTCTTCATTTTATTATGTGAATTACATACATTTTTATTTCATTAGTATTAGTATAAGAATTGGACACATTTTGTCTTTCAAGTGAGTTGAAAGAGGGATTTTCAAACTTGACTGGTATTCTTTTGATTGATTTATGGATATTTTACTGTCATATTGTGATGTTTGAATGTTTTTGCTTTAATTTTTTTTCTGTGGACCACAGGATGAATAATAATAAGGCAATTACTAATGGGTATACTTAATATGCTAAACCCTTATATCGGTGTATTTCTGAATTGTACAGACAAGCATTTATCAGTTTATATAATCAGGTGCTTCCAAAATACAATGTATTAACTTTTACAATATTTTCATGTCGTTAAATTAGACAGCAAACCTCCGTAAAGGAAGCTCAGGTATCGGATGACGTCATCTTATCTAAAAGCAACGGTCTGATAATAATTGACCCTAATAATAAGACTCCTTGAATAAGAAAACCCACCTTTAGAATTTGAAAGCACACAAACAAACAAACACCGCCGAAAAACATTACCTCATCTGCAGAGGTAATGAAGCATCACCTTGAAAAAAAGGGCGAGTTGGGAATATAAATGAGGTGAAGCTAAGCGTGCTGGGAAATCTGGAGCTTAGTACCAGTTAGCATGGAGATGTGATTTAATTAAGGAGCTTTTCATGCTAATGGTTTTGCTAATGAGCTTATGGGTTTTACAGAATGATTAGAATCGGAACATGGATCTAACATATTCAAGCGGATATGATTTAAGCAATTATTTTCCAACATCTAAAATCCACAGGGTCATTAGGAAATGGCAACAAGACTGTGTGCTGTGTAGGAAAAGAGCAAGCTTGTTTGGAGGCACTAACCCAAACACAGCAGGATCAGCTTATCAAATTAGAATGATAATAGCCTTGAACACCGTTTGCTCACACGCACACAGAACTGCCACAAATGTTTTTTTTAGCGGTAGACATGATATATTAGTTTTCTGATAGTCCTGGATCTTTATATTCACTGTAAATCAGTGTCTCTTCTGGTTTTATTCATTCCTTTCTCTTATAATCTGCATCTAAATCATATCCCACACACCTTTATTCCTAATTGCCAACACTTGGTTGATCAATTCATCATCCCACGCTGCAATCTGCATCCAGCCGGCAGCCAGCAAGGCTCAGAGAAAACTAATATTTGTCTGAGGGAAATAAAACATACATCACAGTCAATTAACTGAGGAGCATTTCAAAAGAAAAGGAATCTATTTTTGTTCGTATAAATTGTTATTTTTGTTTTTGTAATCAATTGATAGTAATTTTTACAGTTGTAATAAATGTCAATTAGCTTAACCCTTTTATTACATTGTAATAAACATAATGTCCCTGATTTTGGACACTTGGCTGGACCAAACTGGAGAATTGATGACTCTGAAATAATGCTGTTGGTATTTCCATAGTTATTAGATATTTTATGGATCAATAAATCTGAAAAATTAGCAAAACATTATTCTATAATGAAAACAATTATTAATTGCAGCCACAAATAAAGAAACCTGTTCACTACCCTGTAATAAATAAACGAAATAAGCTGCATAGTAAAGCAATATATTGTGGTTATTGTTCTCAGGATATAGCTTTAAATGTACTATTAGTCATAATGGCTTCAGTATGAGGCTTCTCTCAGCTCTTCCTTCTGGGATGGCTTCATGATGAGCTCCTCCCCTTTGGATGAATAACTACAAGTCTACCACCAGGCTTTTCTTTGATTTTGATTTTTTCTTATGCATTTAATTGGCATAAATTCACAAATTTCAATGAGCAAAAGCAGGAATAAATCGAGAGAGGCCACTGTTTGAACCCTTTGATGGTTAGGATTAGCATTAAAATGTGTCAAATGAGCTCACAGTGATATATTTATGAGGAAACCCACACACGTGGCTTCTGTGAGGGATAATTCCTCCATGTTTTATTCAATGGTTATTGGCACACCTGGATCTATTTGTGTGAGGAGCAGCTGCTGAAGCGGTGGATGGTTGGGTCTAATCATGCGGCATTAGAAGCTGTATTTGTTCCAGTTGTCCGATGAAAGTAGCAAACAGACGAAAAAAACGAACGATGCGTGGTAATTAACGTTGCCAGCTTTGACAGTCTACTAGACCTCAATAAAAAAATCACCTTCAAATACCTTTAAGATAACATTACCTAAAACATATTAAGTGTAGGCCTACTACTTTACAATAAGACTACTTTTAAAAGGGGTTTCTGTATTGTTCAAACTTTATTAGGTTGTGAAACTTTATGAATCATAAATAAGCTTCTATAAATCATTAAATAAAAGGACAACGATAACTCGCTGCTTGCCAAATAATGAGCCCACTATTGTCGATACTGCTGAGCCTGAGGTTCGTTACTGGTTACTTTATCTTTTCCATCTCATTCCTTGTTGTTAACTGAGCTGATTCTTACCTGAAAGGAAGCTACAACCCAGTCGTAATCCTCTCGCAGATTAAACTGTAGTAGCACATTTGCTAAACAACGGATTAAATGACATATAATGGGCAACGACAACTAGATCCTTGATTACCAAAATAGTTCTGCAGTAAATCCATGTCGCCAAATAGTGAACTAAGATTAAATGCTGAAAGCTGTTATCATTTCGTTAGAATCATTTATTAATACCTATTTACAACCTTATTAATAACCAAATTAAAAACTGTTTTAAATCCTTACTAAGGGCAGACTTATAGTAAAGACGTAACAACTATTTTGGTATTTTGCGCATGTTCTTCAACCTTTTGCAGGTTCCCCCTCCCTCTGATTGCCACTGGTGCTGTGCCACTGGGTCAGATGACACTGGTGCTGTGTGGTCAACTTTGTGCAGATAGTTTACTTTTGAGAAGGGTGGTATTTAATTTTTGGGTGTGTGTTTTTGTTTTTACATTGTTTTCTGCCTCTGCTGCAGATCAGCTTTCTTTAGAAGACCTTTAAGTTACTGAGTATTTATTTTGTTTCAGACTAAATGACTAAATAATACAACTTTGGGCTACTTTTAGTACCAGGATTTATTATTAGAGGATAAGCATGTTTATACCAGGTAATCTAGCAAATACGGAGGTCGATTTTTAGGCCAGGACAAATATTTGTGACCTCTAGGATTTAATTCAAACTTTTCTGAAAGTGTTATTTTTTCAGAATTTGGAAAAATATTGAGGAATTTCAATAAATCAGTCCAACCGGCAAACTTATGATGAGATTTAAATGTATGTAATCCAATAATATTAGTATTCACCATCATTACATGGGACATACTACTTCAAAACTTTCACACGTTTATATATTCATTCAATATATGGCTTTTGATTGTAACAGAGTACGTCTCTGGTGGGTTTTTTTCCATTCTATTTATGTCAAACACCTGATTCTGCCACCAATGTTGTTGAGATCATTGAAACAAAAATCTATTTTAACCGTTTAACGTCCTGCTCCACTAGTAAGGGGGGCAAGGACGGAGCCCTGGGGGATACCACAAGCCAAACCGGCCACTGAGGAGGAAGCTTTAACCATTGCTGTTTTAGAAAGTCCTATTCAATAATTAGTATTTCTTTTTCAATCATATTTAAGCATCTTAGGACTTACTAAACAGAATTATGTAACTTGATACAACCAAAATAAGTTAAATAGGGGTTAAATAGTTTTCTAAAGTAGGTTGAGCTAGTTTAATTATTTATTTTCCATGCATTCCAACATTTATTATCAGGAAATAATATTATAAGTCTGATTTTTATTGACTCTTTAAAAATATGTTTAACCAAACAATATGTCCTGTTAAAGTGTTTAATATATAAAACTACTCAACGCCCCAAAGAAATAAAATATCCTCTTCTTCTTGGTGAGGACATTAATGACTAAATTAGGTTCTAATGGGGGTTTTTGTGCCGTAATTAACAGAAAATAAACTGATCGGGACAAATATGTGAGTGAGCCGATTAGTTGTGGGGTGGATTGAGAGCAAAGACCCGAAAACACACCCAGCACCAGGGCCACGCAGTTTAATAACTTCAGGGTAAGTCTGGGATGAGATCGTGTGTGAGGGTGAGTTTGGAGCCCACATGTCCGACAGGAACTTCCCAGACCGGGATAAACCCCGCCAGAGTCAGACATATTGAAAGCTTGAGCTGAAGAATGCGAACAACGACACTCTTGATCTCCAAAGCTCCCGGGTGTGTTGGCAGACGGACGGCCGCCAAACCCAACACAAGGACAGGGAAGGACACTCAGAGGGACCACAGACACACAGCGGACAAAATAATAACAGTAGCAGGGAAAAGAGAGAGAGAGAGGGCGAAGGGGGGGTGGGGGGGAAGAGAAGACAGCACGGGCCATCGTACGAACTCGACGAGAGAAGAAGCAGACTCACAGACCTGATCAGCGAAAATCCTGGTTTTTGGCTCAATGATGGGTCCTCCCCTTAACTCATCCTCCACAGCCATGAGTCTTGGAAGGAGACATAGAGAGAGGGAGAGGAGAGGGGGGGAGTGATGGGGTTACAGAGAGAGAGGAAGTATTATGATTTCAAGATGATACTCGACAAGAAGTTGAGCAGGTACATCTCCAACATCTTTCTCAGCATCAACACCGAGATCAGATGTTGGTTTGCTGTAGCTCTAATCCCACTCCAGAATCATACAGCAGCTCCTCTGAGCCCGGGCAAATGTTGAGCAGCAGTAACTTCAATTTTCACTGGTGGAGCAATTTCCCCCCCCCCCGTCTTCTTTCTACCAGCTTTAAGTTGCTTTCCAAGAGCAATTACAGCCAATTGTGGACTATTACGCTCCATCATGTGACGTGAATGGTTTAGGAGCGGATCCCCGGCATCCCAAGGGAATTGCCCGTCTTGCGTAACATGGATTGACCATGGCGTTAGTGGAAAATCCTTTGACTGATCATTTCAAAGACTCCGCTCGCAGCTATAGCGAGATTACTGCTGTAGTTTTCCTGAGCCAATGGATAGAACAGGCTTCCCAGCTTTTGTGATAGTCCAAGTGTCAGAAAGGGTCAATCAAGGATATTTCACACACACAGTTATCATGGCGTTACACAGCCAATTGGCAAAATGGTGCATATTGTTGTTGTGCTGATAAATGCCAAATAGACATTAGTGAGAATAAAAATTGATTGCACTGGATTGATTTTCCAACTGTTTTTGTAGCCGCAGGAAATAAACACCCTTGTAGTATTTTGACATGAAATATTCTTGCAGGATTTTGCTCACATTTATATCTTTGCTCTTGTGCTTTATTGCTAATTTCTGTCAATATTTCTAACCAGACAGATTGTTACTCATGTTTTTATTAGCCCGCTAATCCGATGGGAATATATTCAGCAGACATCTTTTATTCAGAAGACAGAGAGGCACATTTTTGGATATTAATAAAGAAGGGAAATCCACAGGTGAAGTTTCAAACATGACAGTTTGGATGTTTTATTCCATAAACAATGTACAGAGTTGAGAGTTATTTCACAAAAAGAAGAGAACAGGAAAGGAAAAGAATCAGTCATACTTCAGGCACAGACAGAAATGTAAGCACTGTCCCCAAAAACAATGGAATGCAACATGAGGATTCTGTATCAACATTTTGAAATGACTTCAAGAGGCAGACAATGATCCATGTGGGTGATGTTACAAAAAAAACTTTTAATATCCATTTGTACTTCAAGTAGTGTGCTTTCTGAGGTCAAGTCATACATTTAAAGTCAAAACAATGTGGGTTTCTACCAACATGAGGTCACAAAGTGTGGATATTTTTGCTACAGAGAAAAAAGGCAAGAGACAAAAGGCGTCAGAAAGGATGTAGACTTTATGTAAAGTCAGCGGAGCGAAAGAAAACAGACCTGCATCAAACAGAAGCTGCAAATACTTTCTCATTTTGCAGCATTCGCAGTAATGTGTGCCGTTGACCGACACTAAGGCTGAATGATGACGAACAAAATTATGCCAATTATTTTGATCAACAGCGAGATTATCACTATTAATCATGATTATTCTTTGATTTAATGAAAAAGTCATTGTTCACGGGTGACTATAAGGAGCAAGGACCTCCACAGCTGAGAGATCCCTCTCTCTATCACCTACATGTTTTGCATACAGAACAGGGAACGCCTCTTTGGAAAAAACTAGGGATCACATACACACATTTGGCCAAATGGACTGTGATGTCATCAGTGATGTCAGCGTGTCTTGCGCTCAGAACAGGGTCAGTGTGGTCTGTTTGATTTAATGATGGACCGTTCATGTTATTTTTCATGCAGTTCAACAAATTAGTTTTGTTGCTTTGCGGCGCAGTCACAACTATAAAGCATGGAAACATGTCAACGTTGTTGGTGAGTCTAGTTTTATGCAACTCAGGAAGATGTCGAGGATCATTTTGGCTTTATCCAGAGGCAAGTGAGAGACTCTATAGGAGTTTGAATCAGCAGAATCTACATGAACTTGTACAGCATGCAGCAGCCAGACTCAACAGAACAAAGGTGGGCTACATTACTCCGGTTTTAGCCTCCCTTCACTCCTTTCACATTTTGTTGATAACTTTTAAAGCCAATCCTAATGTGTCTCATGTATCCGGTTGAAATCTGAGGTCCTCAGTTACATCTGATAGCTGTCCTACAATCCAGGCTGAGGACCAAGGGAGATCCGGCTCACCGGATCTATTTTATAAAGGTGTTTTTTAATGGAGTTGTGGTCTTGTTGTTTTTATAATCTTTTGTGTCATATTGTTTTTCATACTTAGTGTGAATGTGAATATGTGGATGTGCATGCTAACGTTAAAGTATAATCTTTTTTATGCCATGATCAGCAAATTTCAGTTAAAGTTATTTGCATATTATTTGCTCTCGGTAAACATCCCTTCTCCTAAATCCAAAATGATTCCCAACGACAGATGATAATCTGCTTCAAAGAGACAATATCTTCGCCTTCTGCTCCACCAGACATAACATTTTCATTTTGATCTTCTGCTGTGCTTTGAATATTACTGATTCTCTTATCGTTACTGGTGTGGATTGCATGCAGGAGATATTTGCACAGACATTGCCTTGCAGGGAAACGTTGTGATTGGTCAGGCAGTGGTTTGAGGAGTGCTTGATTTGCTTTACAGCGGATAGTTCTAATCACTGAGCATGCATTTAAAGCTTCAATATTACACAATCGCGTTTTCTTAATTGTGGGAAGCCATGATGGAGATTAATTGTGCGGCACCAATGAAGAATAACCTCTGAACATGTGATTTGTGTTGACGCAGCAGACCCCCCACCCATTCGGTTAAAACTAAACTTAGATTTATTTGCATCTATTTGAGACAGGTCTGTGTAAAAGTGACTATAAACCCTTGGCTGTTGCTACAAGCCATGTCAATCAGACCAATATTAATCACACACATATCGAGCCAAAACTCATCACCACTATAAATTCATTTGCAAGTTTTAAACATAGGTGTGCTGCAGTACAATCTATACAGCCTATCAACATACTCTGGCTATGAAAGAGAGGCAAATATACTGACACCGGAATATCATCCATAACTCTGCAGAGGGAACAATAATATGGTTTCCCGTTCTATAAGAATATCTAAATCTTAGTGTAACTGCATGAGTTACGTGACAGAACCGTCTATTTATTCTCATCACCATGTCACCACCAATGACGGACTGCAGGATTAAAGTCATACCAAGCATATACAGCAAAATCAAAGAAATAGAGGAAAACCTTTTTCACCCTGGTTAACAAAGAATAATCCATTGGGGTCTTTCATTTAAAATGCAGTTACATTCACAAACACCATACAGAGAAGTAGAGAACTTAAGGAGAACACACTTTGCAGAACACACTGCTGACAAAGAGTCACGTCGTTGTTGTCACGTTGTCATGTTGTCTCTGTGGTGTTGTGCACCTTACAGTTTTCCAGGTCTTTATTTTTTCTGTTTAGGATGGCACCTGGTAAAAGATTTTGGCAGGAAGTTTCATCAAGTGAACAAGATGCATAAAATGCACCTCAGCAGGATCCTGCAGGTGCATCTGCACCGACAGAACATGTCAACATGTTTCATCTATTATTGCACTTCTCTTGCGAAAAAATGAAAAAAAGAAAGTTAGCTATTGCACGGTTAAAATAAATAATATCTGACTCTTAGTAGAAATCTGATATATATCATATGTTTTTATTGTTATGGCTCTTGCATCATAGACTCTAATACGCTATGGATTATAATTAAAAATAGATTATTACTATAACAGGCAGGCCTACATTAAGACCGTAGATTTTTTTTTTATCTCTGCTGGAAATCTCTCAGATTACAGAAAGCAGTTTGAGGAAGATATATAATTAATTTATAATAACCAAAATTAATCAAAATCAAAAGATTTTGACCAAGAGCCGATTTCCAGCTAAAGAAAGAAAAAAGAAGATTTAAGTGCCACAAGAAATGCGGATTCAGTGTTTTCAATATATTCATCTTAGCATGACCTACAACTCAACATTTGGCTTTGGTTTAAATTAGATTGATAAGAACAAACTGTGCGTCTGGTCTAATGACAGATATGGAATTTGCTCCGAGCTTAACGCAAAGTTTGTGCGCAGAACATTAAGGCTTCTCTGAAAGAAAATCTACCGATACCTCTCCCAACACGACAAGTGTTGTAGTTCTGCAGAGGAGGAGGGTTTTTTCAAGCCTATGGAGGAGCCATGAAGTCCAGATCACATAAACTCCTTTCTTCAGAACTTCATTTGGAATTTTGCATCAACATGGTGACTTTGAATGTGAAAATTTAACATAACTTTATGATGAAATCTAACATAAGGCCATGATTGCACTGATGTTCTCGGAGTCCAATCATTCCATGAGCAACGCTTCTTCGCATCCACACGCGCTCTTACGGTATGTGTGTTAAAAATAAAACTTCCTTAACTATAATTCTGGGTAAAAGTGGCTCGAAAGCATCCAGACCTGCTACTTAATTCATCCTTGTGTGCTCCATGTGGATGATAAAAGTCACGTTGCAACTGTAATCCTCAGATATCCATTTCCTCCAGGCTGCTTCAGGTGAGCAGCAGGTTTACTTGCTACTCCAGATGTGCAGCAATTAATGGTTGGCACTGAGTGCTCCCGATAATGTGTTTCTGTTAGGTGGCGTAATTCCTTAATGCCTTCATGCTTGAGTCTTCATCACAGTCTGTCATCCTCTTTCTCTTGATTTTGCATTGTGCTAATGTAAAAAAGGAGAGAGAGAGGGAGAGAGCTATCCATCTCCACGTTGACCCTGCAGAAGGTAGGCTAGCAGTCCTCTTGTGAACATTGTGATTTAAAATGGAAGAGCTGACATTACAACCTTGGTCTGCCTCAGTCCAGTGTCTTAAGGTCCAAAAACATGATCGCTTTCAAAAAGTGCAGCCTTTTTTAAGAGGATGAGCTTTCACAATGCAATCTCATGGGAGAGTCAGCAGCGACTGGAGCAAAGTGGAATCATTTGAGAAGATTCCAAGATCCAGCTGATAGCTGCATTCATAAAAATGTGTGCAACAGCACAAAGACATGGGGGATTGTTTTTATATTTAAGGTTGGGGTCTTAAAGATGTTTTCCCATTAAAGTCGAGCAGGACTGACTCTGTCTTCAATCCATGTCTTCTCTCCTGGAGTGGATAAGAAGTGGCAATACTCTCTGTCACAGATATCCACCCTTCAGCTGAAGACCACAGACAATTTTAAGACGTGAACAAGAAAACATCGCAATCTTTAACTTATAAAGCCTTTTTCTCTGAACTTTCTCAACACTAAAACCAACTTTGGCCGTTCATGCTAATGTTCAAACCACAGGAATGGTTGGTTTTTGCTCCTAAAAACAACTGACATACGATCAAAAACCGACTTTTTCCCCATTTTCTGCCTAACTTATGTGGTGAATGGATGAGATCTAAGGACTGCACTCGGGCTGCACAGTACCGTTACAGTTCCACACATGCACTCAATAAATTAAGACTCAGCCGGAGTTCTCCACAGACAATCCAAATGTGATGCTCTTGAAAAACAAAACCATGTTGTGAGCTTATGAGAACATACAGGCTATGACAAGAGCTTATAGGACAGTGTCTGGCTTAACTCAGCTGAAAACAACCAACTGCCATGAGAACGTCCTCCCGTACGCGTATCAAAGAAGAAATAGATCTTCTTCATAATGGCCCCTTCATTTAATTTGTCACTCATTACATGTCTGCAGCTTTGGATTTCAATATATTATACGGCTCTGCCTTCCTCCCAGGACGGCATCACTTAATGAAAGAGCATCCGGCCCGCCAATATGCCGCGAACGATAACAGCGCTGGTAGTAGTGCCGTCTTCCACTGTGCAATATATGCATCCCATGAAAAAATCATCAGTGCTTCGAGCTCATGTTTCACTATTGTTAAATAGAACTCTGAAGTTGCACTGAGTCAAAGTTGTGCATTAACTCCACAGAAGTTCAGCACAAATGCTTTATCAAATAATAGCAATCTTAATCCGTGATATGTCCCTTTTTTTCCCTTTTTTTTTTTTACATACACTTCTCTAAAAGCATAGAATAAACACAAATAAATTAAATGCGTTGGCCTCTCAATAAGAACAACACATCTTAGCTGTCAATCCCCAAAACAGCCTCCAATTACCTGCTAATTATTCCTTTAATTTGGGAGTCTTTCTCCACTTGCTGTAGCCGTAGCCTCCTCTCGCTGTCGTCCAGGCGGTTCTGGTACTGGAGGAGGATCTTATTGGTCTGCTGCTCCTGAGTGAGGAGCCTCCTCTCGTACTCCTCCAGCTTTTTGTGGGACGTCACCAGGCGCTCCTTCAAAGAGTTGATCTCCTCCTCATACTCCCGTACCTGAGGCAGAGATGAGCAGGAGGAATTCAACTCTCAACCTATTGTTCATATCTTGTGTTTTACTGATTAAGGACATTTATTAAACTTTTTTTCCCCGCATTCAAATACTTAAGTCTGAATATTCTTCAGAATGAAAAGTTTTCTGTCCCTGCTGCTACTGCTACTCAAAAACCGTTAAAAAATACAAATGTGTGTAAAAATGAAGTAAAATTTTAGGTAAAAAAAAACAACCCTTTGGGGAAAAAAAGAACTGATTAAGGTCGTAATTCTTGTATGAAAAGAGTTGCATCACGTCTGCATTGGTGGACACATCCGTAACGTGCTCAAAATTATGAAAATGAATTAAAAAATATGTGTTCACTTTGAATATCGTAAAAGCAAAAAAAGTAAAATGTGAAGAAACCCTTAATAATAATAATTCAAAAGTTAATTCATGAAAGGGTAAAGTCTTCCTATACTAAACGATGTATGACTCACAATAACATCTCATTATTTCCCTTTTTTCTTAGATACTATGTACGTTTTGATGTATAAATAGGTATGTGTGTGGATACAGCTGGAGCAATCTTATTATATAAAGTGTGACGCATCAGAGACGCATCCGAGTGTAGCGCTGTTCCAAAGATGAATTTCCCCTCAGGGAAAATAGTATAACATTTATTTTACTTTACATCATAATGCCGTTATCACAGATAAGGTCATGTCTTCAGTCGGCTTGCAGAATTATGCAAATGGCCTGATTTTTATGAAATGTAAAAAAATCTGCGGAGTGGAACAATGGAAAACCTATAAGCAACAACAGATCAGCAAATCAGTGAAATAAGAAGTTCTTTTCTGAATGTTTCACAGTGGTTACTATCTAAAGCCAAGAAGAACAAGCCTGCAGCTCATGGAATTGAGTAAATTCAGGTGCAGCCAATGTCAAAAACCCAGTTTAAGCTCTTTACTCTATAGATCCATGACACTGACAGAACAGAGGAGAGAGATAATGACAGAGATGAATCTCGCTCAAAACCTTTTTAGTTTATAGTCTGAACTTTAATCCTGCAGCTATTATTAAATTCGGCCTATATCCCAAGGTGGATGGAAACATCCCCAAAACAACAAAATAGTAACAAGCCTGAAATACTCCACCTCCCCCAGCACAGGTACTGTCTGACAGCTAAAAAGATTATTTATTTACTGCAATTCTTGGTAACTGCATATCTGTAAAAATCTCGGATACTTTCAAAATCTATGAAAAAATCCCTCAAAACACAGAGAAGATGTGTAAATTAAGAACAAAGGAGAACTCCTGGCCTATGGCTGTTGTTTGCAGCGCCGTTTATAATAATAATAATACATTTAATTTATAATGCACTTTACATTTGAGACCTTTTGGACCAGATCTCTATGCTGCTTCCCAGATGATCCGATGTGGATCAGTGTTTCTCTGCACCTCAGCAGGAATGAATGAAGTTTGAGAGTGATTTCTAACAGCAGAACCTACCCGGTCCATGCGTGACTCATCCATGCTCTTTGAGTACTCCTTCAGTTTGAATTCCTCACGGTCGATCCGTGAACTTTCAATGTCAGCCGACAGATGGGGCATGTTGGAGACCCAGGCCACTGTTCGCTCATTGGCTGGCGCTGTGGCATTGATTGTTGATGGAGACTAAAAAAGAAAGGCCAACAAATGAAAAATTAGAACTTGAGCTCACAAGTGGATGAAAGTCAATTTCACAACAAGCGATAACTGAAGACATTTCTGTCCCGGACCCTGGTGGGACTCAAGCCCTTATTCCTGACCATAGCTGAGCCTTGCTCTCTTAAGTGGACTACACAGCCAGGAAGGAGACACCTCACACGTATTGTGGCGTTTCTAGACAGAACTGACGTTCTGAAGATAGAAGGGTAAATGAATTGGGAGCATGCAGATGTTACCTGTTTGTTCATGGTGGGCTTGAGCAGGTGCTGCTGCTGAGACTGCTGCTGTGGTGACTGCTGAGTGCTCTGAATGGTGGTTCCCTGTGGACTCTGGCTTTCCCTGACAGAGCTCTGCTGGTGGGGCAGGCCCGGGGCAGTGTTGTCTTTGACAGACAGCTGTCGAGGTCCGTGCTGCCTGCCGCCATAGCCGGACTCTGGTGACTGGAGGAGATTCCCGCTCTGGGGCCGTGTTTTCGACGGAGCAGCAGGCGTGGCAGCTGCGCTGACAGACAGCTGATGGGAAGTCTGGGACTTGACGCGTTGGGAAGGAGGCGGGGCAACAGAACTCTGGCGCATGGGTTGGACCGTGTTGGGTGGTGTGGTGGCCAGGGAGGAGTGGGAGGTTCCGGTCTGGGAGGTTATGCCCATCATTTGCTGCTGCTGTTGGATATTATCCTTAAGGAGAAGTAAATAAGAATAAGTTCCTATTTTAGTTTCATGTTTTGAATAATAAAATAATATTAGAGGCTGTGCTGGTTCTCCATGTTGCTCCAAGTACAGTTTGACTGACGGCAGACTTGGATGGATTCTTGTCTGGCAACAAAATATCAAATAAGTGCTACAACCGGAAATTACTTTCACAACTGATAAAGTTATTAAATATATTCTGAAATATTTAATATTTGTGTCTATGAAATGCCAGGGAATGGTGAAAAATGTTAAAAATGCCCAAGACGACATCTTCCTATTGATTGTCTGTTCAGACCAAATGTCCAAAACCATCAGAACCTTCAATTTACTAACACATTATCAAAATAAATACTGATTCAGTTTCTATAAATTGAGGAATATAAATAATAGATTAATTCTTCGTCTTCTTCCGTCACACTATTATTTTCCAGGTTAGAAATAAATTGCAGGGAAATGACGACGAAACTAACTAACTATGACTCAGACCACTCCCACTCTCAATGCAACAAAGGTAAATCAGGTGAGTGGAAGAAAAATGCAATAGAAATAAAATAACAGTTAAACTAGTACATATACATACAGGCAGAATTGTTTTTAAAGAGATGCAGAACACTAACTACTTCCTCCCGGTGCAGGTGGTTCACATTTCAGAGTTTTTGTTTCTCCTATTCCAGCTGTGTAGATCTGCAGATGTAAGCATCTAGCAGCTTTGCCATGGCAGATACCTTCATGCACTGGTGTATATGTATGTGTATAAATGTATATGTATTTATATGCAGACATGAGTATATAAAAAAAATTCAAACATTTGTTTGCAAACTTTCTAAAATGTTCTTTTTTGTTGTTGTTTGTTTAAAAACAAAACATTTATGTACGTATGTGTGTGTTAAATGAGCAAAGATTTAAATAAAGTTTTTGTTCAAAAACATAAATACACATGAAAAAACAGACAGCACTCAGAGCTAAACAATCTACCCACGCAGCAGTTTCTCCATTATGTCATTGCTCCTAAGAGAAATAGTCCCTCATAATATGACTCTTTGACCCTGAAACATGACCATAAAGGTTTTGAATCATACGAATGTCAAAAAATGTCCTTGCTGCGGTCTCATCTATAGGTATTTTTCCATTTACTGGAGAAGTGAAGAAAATGTTTACTGCGTATGAACTTACTGGCTGGTAATGATCGTGCCAACTGATTGACAAACTGAAGTTGTTACCAGGGAAACGGCACATTCTGTATGTGAGACGATTTCCACAAAGTCAGTCAATTAATCCCAACGACGCAAACCCGGATGAGGTCAACTTGTGCTCTTGAGAATTTCTGATATCCATTTATTTTTAAACCAAAGCCTCTACAAAAAAAACATTAGCAGTCAGAATAATTGAACAGACAAAAATCTACACATGGGGGCTTTACGGTGTCATGACAACACACTGAACACGGTCGCACCTGCACTTGTGTGGACATCTGCCTGCGTCCGTAGTCGGCCCTGGTGTAGTCGTCGCTGTAGCTGTGTGAGTGGATGATGCTGGGTTGGCCCAGGTGACCGTCTCTGGTCCTGAGGGTGGACAGGTCCTCGCTGCGTGAGAACCCCCCGTGGGCAAACTGTGGGATGTAGGCCTGGTGAGACGGCTCCAGGTCTGGGGCCAGGAGAAGTGGTGCTTGGGGTTGAGCCCTGCTGTGCTGGTGGTGGAGCTGTTGCTGTTGGGGCCCATCAGCAGTCGCCAGATGAAACAGGGGATTCTGGAAGGAAAGCGGGTAGCGCATGGCGGCGGCCTGCTGTTGCTGCTGCTGGGATAGCGAGTCGGAGGTGGTGCCCATCTGACTCAGCTGGCTCAGCCGAAGGCCGCCGGACATGCTGGAGCCGCCAGAGCCAGCTGACAACCTCCCGCCAGCCCGCAGCTGACTGCTCAGGCCCGACCCCAGGCCGCCACCGCCTCCGCTGCTCAGCCCTCCGAAGCTGCCCATGCCGGCGATGGAGGCCTGGGAGGAGTTGAGCATGTCCACCGACTGCAGGTTAGACACGCTGTTCATTCGGGAATCCTGGAGGTCCATTATAGATACGCTTTTATTGACACTTAGCGGCTAATTAATAAGGGATATGAGAGGGTAGCGTGCCCCCATATTACTATGCATGTTACGTTGCCACGGATGATATGGGTGAGGGTGGTGCGGGTCTTTTTACCGCGAGGTCAGGATATCGGAATGCCTCAAAGTATTTCCCAGGAAATACTGCTAGGATGGATTGCGAGGTGGATCGGTGGGAAAAGAGCAGATGTCATGATATTCTACATCCTCGCTCACACGACTCTATAAAGTATGACTAACATGCACGTCATACTAACCTCACTTTGAAGATAAACCAAGTGAATGGGATGATGATTCCCCAAATCAGCGTGATTAAACTCACCTTAGCGTCGGGTTCTGTGATGTCCGAGCTGCTTGTGCAGTACGCTGGGCTGGATCGGGCCAGGGGAGGACGTGATACGTAAAACATGTCTTTGGAGGCAGCTCGATGGGGCTGGTCACGGTCCTGAAAACTCAGCTGGGTGCGGGATGGCATGATGCCTCCAGTGGAGGTAGGGGAAGGCAAGCGACTGATATCTATAGAGCTGAAGAACAGCAGTGAGTGAGGCTGAGACTAAAAGGTCATTTTGGCTGCAGTGATCAGACGGTTAACTTATAAGCTACAATTATGCAACAATTATAATAATCAATGAAAGCCTTCAGTAATTTTCCTACATACAATTGAAAATTGGTGCGTGTGTTTTACTCCATCTAGAATGAAAATGTTGACCGGCTTTCTCCATTTTGTACAATAGTGCGAGGAAGCTCATTGGGAACTTTTAATGGACATTTTTCAATAGTTGATTACGTTCTATTGGTTAAACAAAAATACATTCACGGGGAAAATAATCACTACATAAATCAATGGTGCAAATAAGTTGCTGTGTGATGAACTTTTTCAGTCATGAGCAAGGTCTGAATTCAATTTTGTATTCAGTAATTACATTATAGTTACCCTTCATTCATTTGAGGGGAGAATCAACAAGCTTGATAAATATTTTAGTCTGTCTGTGATCTGTGGCTAGACTGGTCAACAAGGTTTGTTAATTTATAGTTGATTGTTTTTTTTTGAATATATATTACATAGTAATGAGCCCAGCTGTGATTGATTGTTAATGGTGTTAACATCAGAATGGATGTGTTAGAGGATATATAAGTTGATATTTTCACGGGTAAGATCACGGCGTGGACGCGTCTTTCCAGTTTATAAGTTTGTTGTGCATCAAACCAAAACATATAATCACAATATGAGTATCAAAAAGGTGAGCACAAATAAAATCCCAGTCAGAGTGGACTAATATCAGATATACCAATTTAATCTAAGCCCTGTCATAAAATATCTGCTCGTTAACGTATCGGCCTAGTAACCTTCATCGGAGCAGAAAAGAACTGGACTGTCTGGTACCTCCTGAGGTCATAAAGGAGTTCTATAAGCCTGGTCTGCTTTGGGGTTTGATTGGAAGGTACCACGGCTTTGGGCTCATTTGTTTGTTGTCGTTGGTTTTGCCAGTTGAAGGATTTTGCTTCTTTCTAGTCATGGATATCCCTTTAATATTTCCTTTGATTTTACTCTGATCAAGAACCGGAAGGCCCGTTTCTGTCAATTGTAATATTTAAAAATGAACTCAGTGAGTTTAATTTTGCTCCCCTTTTGGATTCCGATATTTTCACAGGACTTTTCTCGGCAAAGAGGATTAACAACTCCCTTCACTGCACTTCATTTCTGACGTGCTGCTGCACAAATTGTTATATGTATGTGGATGGATTATTAATTTTGCCCTGCATTGCTGCAGAGCCACTTTAAATGTTCTGTTAATGAAATGAATATAATATGTAAGGACGTACTTCATCCTTGTATTGAATCGATTGATTGGGACGTGTAGACCTTAGAAGATTTGAAGATTTTCTAAAGAGGGACGTTTGCTAGATTCATATTCATCCAGGTTGGAGCTGAAGCGACTGGACCGGCTCCCTCAGCTCACTATAACAGATACTTCCAGTTCTGAAGAAATGACGAAGCCTCTTGATCCCGAGGGGAAACGTCTTCAACTTTAAACAAAAAGTCCAATTGCTCCAGATTCATCCTTCGACTCTTAAGAGAGGTGTGTTTCGTATCGAACGTCTACGGCAGAGACACTAAAGATACGACTAGAGGGTGTGTAGCATTTCAAGATGTTTAAAAGCAGGTTTCATGTAAAGTTACATAATATCTCTTACATAATATCTGAAACAAGAACCCACAGCCAGAGAGAAGCCAGATTCTCAGCACGTGAGTCGAAGCGGAGAACAGGTGATGACGATGAAATGGGCTGCTATGATGATGCTGCGTACCTATTTAGATCCCTCATCATGAGGTTTTGGAACTCCGATGAGATTCCCCTGTTGAAGCTGGGCCGGGACAGCAGCCTGTCAGTCTGCCTCTCCTGCACCCTGTCGGCCTGGTGGCTGGGCTGCCTCTGGAGGTGGGGGTTACGCAGGGCCATGCTGATGTCATTCAGCAGGCGAGGCAAAGGGCCCAATTTGATGATGGCATCCTGAGATGAAGGGGAAAAAGAATCAGATTTCTGCTGCAGCTTTTATATTTTATCTTATTTTTTTTAGAACAAATGATAGTTATTCAGTTCTAAATATATAAATAGAGTCTGAGTGCTGTTTACTTTGGCTTCGCAGAAATAAAACCTGCAGTGACGTACAAGGTGGGCACAGTTACATAATAGCTTGTACACACAATGTGAACCACTCTGAAAGAAATGGGTTTTTTTTTTTAATGGTCTGTGGATATTTAAATTTAGCCATAATTACTGGTGGGTCGGTTCTGAATTGCGTTATGTCACCAGGTGTAGCTATTATTTTGTTGCCCTTACAAGGGAGGGTACAGCGTAGGCGTCCAAAATCCCTTTATTGCAGGCTTAAAAATATAACAAAAAAGAAACTAATAGATAGATAGATATACCGTGTTAAAATACGACATATAAAAAAACAAAACAAGTGCTTTATATGGCCTGATATTACTTTTTATTTTTAGAACATATCTAGTCTATAACAGCCCTTATTTTGGAAATAAGTGCTGTGTAAAATTGCCGTTTTCTAAAGGTCCATATGGTGGGCGTTGGGTGACCTTGCTGAGCTGAGCCACGACCTCCCAGAGGAGACTGTGCAGTATGGACAGCTCCCTGCCAAGGTCGATGTATCCCTCAAAGCCGCCTGCGTTGCTGACGCTGTCCAGGTTGGAGATCTCATACAGGAACTGCTGCATTGAGCCCCACTCCATCTCTAGAAACTCATTCATGAAACACATGTACTCCTCTTTATTGCCAAACCTGCAGGTGGGAAAGGAAGGCGGGCGAGTGAGGGGAGAGGAGAGCGAGGAGCATATGGTGGGCATGATAGAGAAGGGAGGGGAAGGTGACAGAGAGGAAAAGCAAATGAACAAAATTTGAAGGAGAAATTTAGGGTTATGTTGAATCCCCATCTCAGGTAACCAGACCAAAACATCTCAGTTAAACATATTGTTCAGGTTAATTGTCTTGGTTGTCTCCAGGAGAGACATTTGAACCGCTGCATCAGAAGACATGACAGTAAAACAATTAAATTAAATAAATATATTAGAAACTATAGATGTGTTAAGCATGCACACATTTGCAAATGTTATTTGCAATTGTTGTTATTCTAATTGTTGTTATTCTAATAATGGGCGTTTTTTAGTCTTTTTCGAACCTATTGTGCATAACTTCTTTCACATAATTTTCCTTATTGTGAATGTGAATAGATGTGTGTGCATGAGTGTGTGTGTAGGTAGGGTAGGTGTCGTTTTTTTAGGCATTGCACGGTAACTTTTGTTAACTATGGTGTGTTGAAAAATCTTGTGCAATGGCCTTAAAGTTCTAAAGCTCTAAAAATTTCATCAGATCTCTCTTGTGTTTTGAGATATGCACCAGCAGTTGGTCGGATCTGAGGTCCTACTGTTCCCGTCCATTAGTACGTTTCATATTGTGTGTTTTTTTTAACTTTACACCATTAAACTGTTACACGCATAACATTCTATTTACATTGTAGTAAAATAAGAAACAGATCATGAAGAAATTTGAGTTGGAACACTGTCCATTAACTTTGGGACAGATTTTGTGATCTCAGATGATGAAGCATTTTTGAGTTTCTTTCCTATCATAAATAAAATTATAGGAAATGTTTTCATTCTTTTTGAAAATTTAATTGAAATCCAGGTACAGTCATGTTTTATAATAGTCGTTACATTTATGGACAAACATACTATGTTTTATGGAATCTAAAACTAAAATGGCATTTACATAGTCCATATGTGCATGGAGGTGTACCCCCTGGTTCAGTCCTCGGCCCACTTATAATCACTATTTATTTATTTTGCCTCCTCACACATGACTGTAGAGTTTTTTGGTGTACCCAGAGTACAGTCAAGCTTCTGCCAATAAAAATGCTTTATATTTCCTTTCACTGTATGGATATAGTTTAAAATATAGTTTAAGCTTGTGATGTTTTTATACCCATATCGCAACATATTGTTTTTTTGGTAGTTTATATAGTTTATATAGTTTATATATATCTTCTTGCACTGCAATATATATATTTATAAAGGGGTAACTAGAAATGTATATTAATGACTGTAAATATTTTTACCTAATTAAAGAAATTTGGGAAGAAAACAGAAATTCATTTCATTCATTAAAAAGCAAATAAAAAAAGATTTTAGAATACAAAAATGTCTACAATCCATAAAGAGAGTTGTTTCTTAAACATTTATGCATGATTGGTTATCTTAGTATTAAACTTAATGTGTAAGAATGTTAATACCCTCTAGAATACAGGCGTGTACCAGTTAGTGAGTGGATGCAAAGTGTATACACATAAAGTGGAAATAACTCACTTGGAGAAGTTGGCCAGGTTTTGCACTACTTTGGCGATGAGGGTGAGCGTGCGGGATGTCTGCTCATCCGGATACTCCTGGGTAAGATTGAAGAGCGATGGTGACATGACGGCTGGACACAGGAAGCGCAGGAAGAGGGAGCCACTGATGAGACGGTCGGCGATGTCTTCCCGACCTCTTTCAGCGCAGCGTACTCTCCAGGAAGCAAAGACTTCCTTTAGCTCTCGCGGGAAAACACTTCAAAGAGAAGAAAGCCACGTGGTCATCAACAAACCGGGGAGCTTCCATCCATTTCCCAAGAATGGCTGAGGGATAAACACGCTCTAGAGAAAGCATTATTTTTCATCAGCTAACTACTCACCAATGGGAGTTGACAATCTTGCAGAGTGCCAGTTCACAGCACATTCGGAGATTTGCTTGGTGGTCTGGGAGCACAGAGGGTGGTATTCTCATGGGGTCCACTTCACAATTTTCCTCCGACTCGTACAAGGCCCTTATGAACTCCCCTACAAATGACATCTCATTACAAACAGCAAAATGCCAGAAACTACACTAAATAAGATAGTCCGGTTTTACATACATGCTGAGATACATGAAAATAAATGTGGTAAACCTGGATGGCAAGCTCATTTCACAGCAAGCTAATTACTGTAGGTGGAAGCCAAAACTAGCTAAAGATCTCAGGAATGCTGCAGTCATGACATATCCTGCTCTCCCTGATCTTAAGTCATTGATTAGAGCACAGGTGTCCAATCCTCTGCATCACTGGAATGCATTAATTCATTATTTAATCGGATTATCAAAAAGTTAAAAAACGACCGTTAACAAGCACAGGTCAATGGGAGCACATCCCACCCATCTTAGAATATTCGCTTGGTCTCCCTCCCTCCCTTTGTCTCTTTTCGCATTGGTTTTAAAATGATTTTTTACAAAGCTCTAAATGGTTCAGCAACTTTCATTAATTTGTCTGTCCCTCCCTAAAAAGCACATACTTGCCAATCAAACATTACAGCGTGAAATGTACCAGAAATCAGGACAAAACTATATTGAAGAGCCTTCTTTCCTCTATTAAGAGTAAAATAAATGTGTGTAGTAGTAAAAAAAAAAAAAAGTATACAAAATAAAACTAAATACCACTATTGTGTTTGCAAGTGAGAACATCATTCTCATTTAGTTTTATTTATTATCTTTTTTATATAAATGTGTGTTGGCCAATTTCTTGGAAGGTTTTTTTCTAATATACAGATTTGACACAAGGTAATTTATACTTTAATTACTCATTATGAGAAGCCTGCCTCCGCTTCCTGTTGTACGGCGGCGTTTAAGATAAGATAAGCCGTTATTCGCCCCACAGCGGGGAAACTTCAGTGAACCAAATTATAAAGTCATTCTTATTCTCATTTTTTAGGTGCTTTTGAAAATATGCATAAATGAAGCATTGTATTATTGTGTGCAGTATATTATTAACATTATTACAGGGAAGTATAGCATTAGTCAGCCATAACATTATAACCCCTAACAAGTGAAATGAATAACATTTATTATGTCGGTACAAGGGTGGGATTTATTAGGCTATAAGTGTTGACCTGGCCTTCCAATTCCACAGATCCAATTGAGCTTCAGTGGACCTGCAGGACAAACAAGTCCGACCCATGAGGCCTAAACTCGCAGCTAAGAGGACTCAAAAGATCTAACGTTAACGTCTTGGTGCCATATAGCACAGCACACCTTCAGAGGTCTAGTGAAGACCATACATCTACAGGTTGAAGCTGTTCTGGTGAAAAACGGGGTCCTACCCAATACTAGGCAGGCAAGTGGTTATAATGTTATGGCTCATCCGTGTATTCCTTTATTTTTGAGGACATCTGCTTCTTGACGACGCAGACATAAGGCACTTGAGCTAAACACTTAATTCCACGCATCATCAATCTTCACGTACAGATGTATAAAAACAAGATGTTTGACTCTGAGTATGGAGGAAAATAAAAATAACTCTTCAAGCTAAACCAATTTTGTCCGTTAAAGTAATTCAAGTTAAGACCTTTGCTATAGTTAAAAGTTTTGTCATAGTAGATCTTCCAGAAGTTCGAGTGTTGTAAGATAAATTGTTTATTATGGTTTGTAGTATACCGCATTGATTTATGCAGTGACAAACTCAAATGTCCTCGCCCCTTGGTTCTGGCTCACCTATAGCATCCTTGAGGTACTTATGTCCAATCAGTTTGAGGTACTCTTCTATGGCTTTTGTGGCCAGAGTGTTCTCTCTGAAGATAAGGTGTTCTCGGTCAATGAACCTGTCTACCTCGCACATAGCCATGTCCGACAGGAAGTCCTGAAGAAACAGAGAACTGAATTATTCCTAGTTAAAAAAAAAAAGAAGGAAGCTTTGTTTTAGATCAGCTTCACAAACACCGACCCGTACCTTAGCCTTCCCTGTGCTCTGCAGAATATGCACCAGCGCGCAGGCTACTTCCTCTTTGCTCTTGACGCTCAGCACGGGCTCCAGCACAGCGCACATGGTGCGGTAGTTATTGGTGACATACTCTGCAAACTCCTTGTACAGCTCCATGGGCAGAATGTTCATGGTCTGGAAGCGGGATTTGAGGCGTAGGGATGCGTTGATGATCTTCCCCCCTCCGACACCGGCTCCCTTGGTGAGGACGCTGGGCTGGATGACCGGGTACCACTGCTCCACAAACTGTCGCCCAGTGATGCTTGAGATGGGGATGCTCACGAGGCCCAAGTAGGTGCTCTTTTCCTTCAACAGAAACGGCTGACGTTAGAAAGATAAGCTAATAATCTGAACATTCTTTTTGAGCTCTAGCGCTGAATAAATAATGAGTCGCTGGATTAACGCTGGATTAACGCTGGACCCCTGGAGTTCAGGAAGCCAGAACCAGTTGTTGCTGCCAAATCATTGTTTTTTTCTGACTCACTACTTACTCTTATACTTTTGCTTCGTAAATCAATTTCTTTTCTAAAGAGGCAAAAGGTAAAATGTAAAAAGTTAGCTTCAAAAAGTTGAGGATCTGCAGGGGGGCCGATGGGATGTTGAGACAATGATTCTTTCTTTGCTTCGAGCCTGAACTGCGTTTTAACTCGACTGACTGAAGGTACACCCCCGTGCCTCCCAACCAAACTATGGATTTTACATAAGCCCATGAACCCTATGAAACAAATACCAAAGTAAAGATGTGCAACCGCAACTCTTGGACATGTCCCGCATTATCTTTGTTTTGGAAATGTGTCTTCGATTCTCATCCATAACAAGAACTTTTAGAGGAAATACACATGGACAGAACAGGAACAGGAACAGGAGGTTGCGATACATCAATGTAAAGCAAAAGTAGGTCACTGGAGACTATGATAATATCCACATTGTTTTCTTTAATCAAAATAAACTTGTTGTCTCCGGCTTGTGTCTGATATGCATCCCATTTTTCCCAGAAGGCATCCACTTTTGTCCTTTCGCAGACTGAAAGACATACGTTTAATATATTCTATGATTTTAATTAGGGTCAACTATGGCTACTGATGATGATCAGGTTGTTTTCAGTGTTGTTTCTTTAAAGCTTTTGTTTTCTGAAAACAGCTGCCTGACTTTCCTGAATTTCCAATTTTCCAAATGTCATTTAGTTAATTTGATCAACAATCCCTCATTACAGCCACTTTGGAATTATTTTTTTCTGCTTTTCTGAGTAATCAATTTCCCACAAACCCGCTGTACGTGAGTGTTTTTCTCTGACCTCCATGTTGCCGCACACGCGTCTTTCTACCTTGCGTCTCTTCTTGTCCGTCTCCTTGTAGAGGTGAAGGCGTAGGTTGCGGACAGCTGGCAGGTTGTTGAATTCAAAGTGCTCCCCCCAGAAAACGGTGTCGGTGCGGGGCTTGCTGGTGGTGCGTGCGTACAACATGTCGTCCAGGCAAAGTTCGCAGTAGTAGCGTTTCTTGGCTGGAAGCTCGCGGGCCTCGATGATCCACAGTTTGAGCACATTGTCCACCCTTCGGCTGTTGTCCTGCGCGGAGATGAGGTCAATTGAGGTTAAGTGCATTTAACAACAGAGATGCTACAAATGTTGACTAAAGAGGATGATGCAATGTGGGGATAAACATGAAAAAAGAAAGATATGGGAGGAGAGAAGGCGTCCGATTAACGGGCGACAGCAGGTCAGCCTGCAGGAGAACAGATTGAACGACAGGAAATAAAAGGGTGGTGATGTGGTGGTGGAGCGATTGTGCTTCGCAGGCTGTACCTGAGAAATAGCTCTCATCTCTGGACGTGAATACAGAGACAGAAGACGTCATGACAGTGACACGGAAAACAAAGATGGCGGAAGACGTGAAGGGTAAGAGGAGGATTTTACTGAAAAACCACAGGAACGTGGGACAAAAAGAACACAAGACACATATGCTGCAAAGATGAGGGACAAACAATGGTGGAGATGTTTCTGTAGACAGCTACACTTCCTAATCATGATCACAAAGCCGGAGCTATATTTGACATCCCCCATGGGAGGAGAGAGTGCCGTGTTGATTGCAGAGAGATGTTTCAGTGAACGGGGGCTGAGTCAATTCAATTGGGCTCAAATGCCATTGCTGTTAGCCCCCTGTTTGCTCCAGACAATTAAAGTGTTTATTCAGACGGCTCGATACGTGAGTGTCGGCCGTACCCTCGGCTCTAAAGTTCACCATTTGTGAGCCCTTTGGTAACTAGCACCAAACACAAAGCATAATTCATTCCAAAGCCTTGCGTTTCAATGTTCTGGGCATCTGGCGGCTCTGTTTTACCAAGTCCACATGCAGCGCAGCAGCACCAGCACCAGCACCAGCACCAGCGTGGGCTTGAGCTCTCATAGTTTTCAAACCGTGTTACATTTTATCTAGTTTCGGTCGTACTTCACAACCAGGAAATTAATGAAGCACCAAACCAGAGGGACGTGGCCGCTCTCCTTAAAAGAAAAGCTGTAGAGGGGGAATTAAAACACTCTTGAAGAGGCATAATGATAATCCTTGTCTCTGCAGCGAGCCTTATCTCTGCCCATGCATCTGGTCTGAGAACGTGGAGGGGGGGGGGATTTGGAGAGAGCCCCTGTGTGGAGTCCTTGGTGCTGCATGACTCAGCCAGGATCCCCACGGCTTGAGCATCTGGACATGGCCTTCAGCTCGAGTGATGTTTCATCTCAGACCAGCTTGATCACTCAGCGTCCCTGGTTGCCCTTTTTTTTTATTATTGAATAACAGAGATGAGAGATATTTTACAAATATGGCTGAAATTTAGGATATTGGTTTTACTCTGAGCATATTAAAGGCTGTGATTTCTCTCTAAAGCTGTGGGGATCGAGACCTCATAGCAGCATCAGGAAATATTTTTGCGATAATACATCATCATTTATTTTCAACTGAACAGAAGAGCTACAAAAAAATATAAAAGAAGAGGAATTCATTTACTAATCTGGTATCAGATTTGGACCCACATGTCTTGGATTTCATTTTATATTTTCAAATGAAAGTAGCAAATCTACATTTAGCAAAAGCAGTTCTGTCTCTAACGTTAGAGAAGAAGCAGGGATGTTCAGCTATGACTGATAAAAGAGGCCGTCAGGCGGCTGTGACAGTGATATAGAGGTGTAACAGTGGGATATTTTATGTTATAGAAGATGACCGTAACATTATAACCACCGACAAGTGAATTGAATAACACTGATTATTGCTTAAGACTGGCGTCTTTCAAGGAATGGAATAAAAAAAAAAGGCAGCAAGTAAATATTTTGTTCTAGTGTTAGAAGTGTTGGAAACAGGAAGTATAAGGATCTGTGTGACTTCAAACACGGACAGAATCGTGATGGCTTGACGACTGGGTCAGAGCACCTTCAGAACTGCAGGTCTTGTTGGGTGTTGATGGTCTGGAGCTACACCTACCAAAGTAGTCCGATTCCACAAAGCTGGTCAGTCCACGGCAGAACCGCTTTATCGGCAAATATGGACCTAAACAACGATGGATGTGCCGAAATACAACCAAATCTAAAATATGCTCTCAAGATTAAAGAGGATAGAGAAGATTCATTTCGCATTTTTATTAGAGATACAGTATATCTTATCGTACTTATCATAATTCAACTCCAAATAGGTACTATGACTTCAGGCGGACCCTGGACATTAAACAACAGGTTACTTAAGAGGACATCTTAAGGACAAGAGAACTAGAGAATGTCACCAACCTCTTAAATTCACAAGTGTCAATCTACTGGCACTCTAAATCTGATCCTATGCTTGGTTCCAGCATGAGGCTGGCATTGAGAATGGATCCTGATCATCAGGATCTTGTCCCTTTTGGAACATCTGTCTCAGCCTGCCTTGTGTAATTGCATTTATTGGCATCACATTACCTGATGTGTGGACATCAGTTTCATAAAAATAAAGAAAACCCCGGCCGTTTGGATCTTCCTTCCTGCAACATTGCCTCGGTCAGCTCTAATACTTGTTTTGGAGGAGATAACTGTTCAACACAGACACAGACAGACACGAGGATGGAGCTCACAGAGAAATGAAGCGATGCGCTCTCATTGAGAACAGACAACAAGGGGAGACGGGGAGGAGAGAGAGAGACACACAGACAGAGGGATCATCCGTTTCTCTTCCTCTACCGCATCCCTTTCTCTCCCCTCACCTTGTTGGGCTTGACAGCTCTTTGCAGGTTCTCGATCCATTTGTCTCTCTCTGCAGCTGAGCGACACGCAAAGCACTTGGTTCCAGATGCCGTAGTCACCTGAGGTTACAGCCAATGGTAAATTCAACAACCACAGCCATTAGTAACTATGGAGACTGCAACTATGGCACCGAAACAATGTCTCAGCCTCTGTCATATTCAACTAATGAAAAGGTGATGGGGGGAAAAAAAAGCTGAAGCAAATTCTGCAGGGACTTCTGCTCATTTCACAGTAAAAAATTAAAAAAATCATCTGATTACCGCCACCCGTCTGGTCGGAACATTTTGCATTTCTGAGTGTGTAGGTGTGCTGTTGTTTTGTCAACTACATGCAGCTCAGATCTCACCTCGAAGCAGTACTCTTGTCCAAGGATGCTCGAGTGAACAGGTTTGATGACGGCGTCCTCGTCCAGAGTGAGGTCCAGCGCCTCAGCAGCGCTGCTGGGAGACAGCAAGGACTCATGGGAGTGCGACTCTTTGAAGCTCTGCATCAAACGGGTCCTGGGAGGAGTTATACCGTATTTGTGGTTAGATGTAGCGATAGGAGGCATTTTCATTGATGGTGGCATTACACACAGTTCTTTGCGCAAGAGATTAAAGGACATGTCTCGATGAAAATAGTGTTATTTTTCTAAACCTCAGCATCTTCGCATGAATAGTTTCTCTTCATATTTATTTATATGCACTAACAAATATACTGACAAAAATAGGGCATCAAAAAATCACCAATGTCTACATGATGAATATCTAGTAGCATGCAGAGGTGAGCCTTTGTACTGGGATTGACAGGAACTGAGATGCTCCAGATGTTTTGTCTAGAAGTTCATCTTTCATATGTGTGTGTATATATACAGTAGGATATGTATATATACTTAAATATATATATATATTTATTTATAGGTGCGGTATTAAAATATTGATCTTTAAGCTGCAATAAAAACGTAACAACAAGAACGATAACAACCATAATAATAATAACAAAAAAAGAAAATGCTTTACATGAAAAAAGATATATGAAAACAGATATTAAGGAATTTAAATCGGATACTGAAAGTAAAAAAGGCTGTGGTGTAAAACACATGGATGATAATAATTGGGGAATAGAAGTTTAATAAAGTAAGCTATATTAAGGATGGATATAAAATCAAGAATACTAAGAATAATAAGTAAAAAAAATTGTATACAAACTAAACCAAATTGTGCACAAATGTAAGGCATAAATGAGCTTCAAGCATTTCATTGGAAATTAATGATTAGGAAATTCTGAACTCTTCTCTGAAAAAGTTTCCCTTATATCTTCAGGTATTTTGTTCCAAATACTTGGGCCATTATTGGGAAAAAGTCCAATTTTTTCCCCCCAATTGTTTCTGTGACCCTCAATAAACCAACAGCAGCTGACGTAAGTATTCTTGAAGCCAGAGAGTGAACAAAGAATTCAGCGATGTAGCTTAAGTCGGCACCTCTAAGGAATAGTGAAGCTATAATCCAACAATGTGAAAACCCTAACGTCATAAAAAGGACAAGTGTGTTGGGAAGACAGCAAGTTCCCTGTCAAAAGGCTGAAAACAAGTAAATCTTGTGAAAACTGAAGTTTTAAAGATGATCTTATAGGTTACTCAACAACACAAAGTAAGTTAGACTACCTTACCTCTTTAACATTTATAGCAGTAATTTACACTTGCAAATCAATGAAGCAGTAATATTAAACCTATATAAAAGTTAAACCCTGACTATTGCAGTAGAAAAATGAGTCGTTTTAAATACTTAAAGTACATTTTTCTGATACTTCTTTCCTACCATTATTTGAAAAAAGTGATTTATTTTTTTTGCAGATCCTTTACTTGCAGTGGAGTATTTTCACAGTGTGGTATTAGTATTACATACTAACTCAAGTAAAGGATCTGAGAACGTCGTTCAACACTCCACAAGGTTGATGGGTTAAAGAAAACCCAAAGTCAGAAGTCAAATACAAAAGAAAGAAAACTGATATTCATGAGTCAGCATTTGTGTAAAGCATAAGCTTGTCTACCTTATTTGTATCGTGTAAAATAAGGTAGACAATAAAAAGGATATTCTTGGAGAGTCCATTGCAGTTTGGGGTATTTCGTAGTATTTATGTAGCGTACTGTACATATTTAACCAGTAATTTTCCCTCCAGTTAAAACATTTTAAACGCTCCACTCGTACTTGAAGCTACTTCTAAAGAATGTCATTAATCCTGACGACACATTGGCACAGAGCTCGCACCAAGAAGACAACAGGGTTGCTGCTAAAACCTGTCCATCATGCTCATCTGACAACTTCCTCCCACACACAGATAAACGCAGGTAAAATCACAAACAGTCACTAAGATAGAGAGAGTCTAACCAGAGAGCCAGCACACGATCAGTTTAGACGAAGACCCTCGGAGAAGAAAAGGGGAGGAAAAATGAGGAAAAGACATAAATGATATTGGATATCCTCCGAGCTGCGTCTGACTCTCTGCTGCGCTCAATGCTTTCGTCTACACTCAATCATCATGTTCGTCAACTGAGCCCTGATTGCATGCAGGGGACCGCGAGGGAGGGAAACAGCGAGAGAGAGGGAGGAAAAAAAAGAGAGAGGGAGATATAAATAGACCCAAAGGAATGAGTCAGATTGACGGGAACACAGAGAAGAAGAGCGAAAGAAAGAGTGGGGGAGGTCAGGAGGTGATGCGAGAATATGAAGGATGAAAAGTCCTGAGGACCGGGGGGGGGGGTCCAGAGAGAAGATCTCTCAGAAGAAATCTCATTGATTATGTAAACATTGTTGGGATAGAAGGTGAGAGGACGGATTAGAGAGAGGAGAATGAGTAAAGGTGTGGGAATAGATGGGTTGAGAAGAGGGGAAAGTAGTGCTGGAGGTAAAAAGGAATGGATCCGTTGAATGCAGGAAGTAGAGAAAAGACCAAACACACACATGTTGATCTCATTACCATTCATATAAAGTGTGGCATCAAAGATCGTAAAACATCATCATTGGTCCCTATCGGCCGGTCTGGTTATGGCCAACTGTTGATAAAGATTTACCTAAAAGCTCAGGTAGGAAGTAGAGGTTTGCAGTGATTGTGTGTGCTGTTCCCCCCCCTGCCTGTAGGTGGTGACGTCACCCTGTTTTGAGATTATTTTCTTTTAATAATAGGTGATGTCTATTTATTGCAAGGGAAACCTTTCCCCCTCTAAAATGGTACTGGATGTTATTTTGTTTGTACTTAAAAAAAAACCTGCAAAAAATATAAACCGCTTGCCAACATAAGCATAATTAATTGATTAAAATAATAATTGCTTAATAATATAGTAAAAAACAAACAAACAACATAATAAACAAAATAGGAAAATGAGTCGGGATTAACAATCGGGTATTTTTGACTCTACATCTGTAAATAAACGGTTAAACAAAATAAAGGGAAGTATTTATTATCTATTTTTTTATGCACGAAATTTACATGCAGGACAAAAGTCCGAAACTTTATTCATTCAATGAGGAGCAGACCCAGTGAATCTCCTGGGGAGCAAATTGGGGTTCACGGTCTTGCTCAAAGAGCATAAAACATGTTTACAAACGCTAGACCTCCCGAGCCATCCCATAATAATCTACGCATTGTACATGATTTGCTCTTTTTTTGGCCTGCATCGTAACTCTGAATTCAACATCAATATATCTGGCTTACTACTTATATTGGCTGACCGCGCCTCTATTCTTAGGGACAAGGATTCAATCAGCAGAAGTTCCTGCTAATGAGAATGAGAGGAGAAAAATAAATTCAACAGAACTAATCAAGTGTGTAAGTAGAGCTGGAATAATTAGTCATGCAGCACACTGACTGGATACCAATCTGCTACAATTCTGAGGCCGTCCAATCAAGCCCAAAAGGTCAAACATTCACTGCTTCTGTTTTATTAAACCGATGAGATTTCCAGGCTGTACGGTTGAAGTAAAGAAACACAGGCTTAAATAACCGGAGATTTTCCATCATTTTTATTAAGAATTTTATGGAGTTGGATGGAAAAGAAAGTATAATTGTGGCGGGTGTATTTTTTGATTTATATTTACAATAAAGGGAGGCAAATTGGCCAAAGGCAAAAGAAAAATGTAAATATTAATACTTCAGCTATTTATTTGAGTCGTTCATGCTTCTCCTTGCTTTATGTTACTGCAAGTTTTATATCTTTAGGCTTTTTTAGACACAGAAAACAGTGAAAGTAATGACTGAGGTCATGGAAAATGTTGACAGGTGTTTTTCAGTATTTTGTGGCATTTTATAATATAAACTAAATAATTAATCCATCAGTTAAAAAAGACATCAAGGAGTTTAAACTTATAGGACAGAAAAAGATCTAAGATTGCATCGACGCCTTCACCAGACACACAAACTACAGTAGGATTGGCAAACTGATCTAAAGAACTGTAAGGTAAAGAACCTCTGGGACCCATTAGGTGGTTCTGTGAGCAATCATTCAAAAATAACTATTGATAAACTGCAAAAATGTTAAATCCTTTCCAATCATAAAGCCTGTTTGGGATCCCAGGGACACATTCATGGCTGGATGAATTCCACGATTGCTGAAAAATAGTACATGCTCTCCTCAAACCCTTACTGGATAAATGAAGGGAATGCTAAAAAACAAAGGGGGGAGAAAAAAAGCATGAATATTGAAAGCGTTTTCCAAAAACGCTGACATAAAACATCCACTTTAAATGAGGAGCTGTGAGAACTTCCACAAATTCACGAGGGTTTGACTTTTCTTGTCCGTTCTGCGCCTCCTCCGACCATCTCGGGATAATAGACAACCACAACCTTTCCAAATGAATAAATCATGTGAAAAAGCAGCTTGGCCGACACCTGGCGCCGGAAAGGTTTCAGCGTTCTCCTGATTGCACTTTTGTCCTGTTTAGATTATCCGGTTGACCTTGTTCCCGTTTGAAGGATGAGTTTGCTTTGGCCGGGGGTGTACAGTGGGAGAATAAAGATCAACCAACAGACAAAATTAAAGCTTAGAATAATTCAATGTCAGTTTAACTGATTTGTAGACAGAAAATAGAAAATACTTTCTGAAACACTCTCAATTCAAACACTTTCTGGCTGTGAGGTATTGTTGCTCTTCGTCATGTGTGTGTTTTTTAAAAATCTTTTTGTGAGATGTTACAAACTATTTTTAAGACATCTTGTTGGCCTTCCGGGGAAACTGATTGTGGAGACTGTGATGTTTCACTATTTTGTTTCCTTCATACACCAAATTAGTATGCAAGTCATTTAGAAAAGGAGAGCGGCTCTTAAAGAAGTAGAAACCTCTATCAAACAATCCTACACAGGAATCAACCAACCAAGACACCAGCCTACCGACAACCTATCAACCAACTGCTGATAACCCCCCCCCCCCCCCCGCCGTAAGGTAGAGCTGTAAATAAAGGGTTCTGCAAGAGAGGCACAGACACTCATTGAAATAAAATAAAGTAGTTCAGGCATATGTCACACGTTCGCTCTACCAACCAAAAATAACCAATGAAGAACTAATTATCTTTTATCTCCTTGAAATCCAAACTCTTTTACAACAAATTCATCACTCTGAGGAGTTCCCTCATCTAAATATGGTTCTACACCTATTTCGCTGCTCCGCCTGAGAAATGCCTTTGCTACTGGAACTATGAGCAAGATACAGAGGGGAAATCATTAACAACATCCCACGGACTTATTATGGTCTGTGCAGCTGCCTTATGGCTGTCTGCTGGTTGCCATATAGAGATTTTTTTTTTCTTCTTCCCCCCAGCAGAGAGACGGGTGACAATGCTGAACATTATAACTGTAGGTGACGCCGTGATGGGACACAAGTGTAGAAGTTGGAGTCGGAGAGACAGAGATAGACGATAGAAACAGACGGGTAAGAGATAGAGAGATATTGTGATAGAGAGAGAGAGTGAAATAGAGATAAGGATACAGAGATAGCGAGAGACTGAACGAAACAGAGAGAGAGAGAAGATACATGTAGGAATAAAGATTTAGAGAGATGAGGAGTGATGAAGATAGAGAGATTGAAATCCATGTGGGTTGAATCCAAAGCAACTGGACTTTTTTTTTTCAGAATAGTGAGATGGAAATGATGAGAAATGTAAAGATAATAAGACAAAGAGATATAGAGCTTCAGTCAGTTAGAGGGCATTATAGTAGTATACAGAGAGAATGATATAAAGTAAATGATGAAGATAGAGATACAGCAATATGTATAGAGATACAGATATGGAGGAAAAGGCAGATAGAGAGATAGAAATAAGGATAGAGAAAGTGAAAGAGAGAGCGAGGTACACAACGAGATGCAGAAAGACAGTTAATGGAAGGGAGGTAAAGTTAGTGAGACAGATACCTACAGGCATAGAGCTATGGGGATAGAAATATTATCTTTATTTTTTCCAAAAAGACCTTATTATGAGGGGGTGGAGGCGTCCTTCTCAGTGGTCAAAGGAAAACAGAAAGAAACAACACCGCAAAAGCAGTTCACAGAGGGAGCAAACACAGTCCAAGAGTCTCTGGAGATGAGGAGATAGAAGGAGATATACGTAGACCGACACATCGACTCACTGACCTGTCTTGGTCGGCGCTGCGGAAGCGGGGGAGGATCATGTGGCGGAAGCTGCTGGTTCGGTCCAGTTTGGGTTGACTCTTTGCCCTCTTGATGGAGCCCTTCAACCTTCTACTGAGAAAACTCTGGAGCAGGTGGAGGAGGAGAGCAACAAGAGGGGCAAAACAGATGGAGGAGGGGAAAGCGGATGTGCATGGCGTGAAATGAAAGGGGAGAAGAGGCGAGCGATGCGTGTTGGAGGTGATGCGGTGCAAAGAAAATTATGGGATGGTGAAATAAAGAGGGACGGTTCAGATGGAGTCGTGGAGGTTTGTGTCGGGTGAATTTAAGCAACACAAAAATCAGATGAGGAGTCACGCATAAACAAATTTTAAAAAATGATGCATGATGGGGGAGAGCACAAGGTAAATTTATTATCAAGAAGAAAAAGACACCATCACACATCAACCCGCCTCGGACATCCGCTGTGTTTCAGTAGATCCTGTGGTCGGAAACACACTTTAACAAGAAGGTGAGCAGGGACAGAGTTTATTCTGCAGGTGCTTCCTTCGATGACCAGCTCACATTCTTATTCGCTGATAGCGCCAAACATGACTTTGATTCTTGGCGTCATTCCCAAAATCCACATTTTAAGTCTTTTAAAGTAGTCAAGGACATTCTTGTGGGATGTTTCAGGACAAATCGTTTACATAGAACAACAACCAGGCACAGTAGACTTTTAGGAATAATTATAGGAATAAATTAAGTCATAATAAAATGATGGATGGAGAACCTATATTCAATTAACTAGAAAAGTCTTTACCAAACATATTTTAGACAAGCAAGACGCCGAGCCCCCCAGTCAGATGGGAATATCTATGTACACGGATCCTTATCACGTTAATTATTTAACAATTTTCCATCTGATCAAATCAGTTATAAAATCATTGCATATTTGCATTTAAATCCCTCGTATATGACAGACCATGAATGCAAATTTATATGATAAAGTATTAAACATGTTTATGTAATTTCCTCCAATATTAAAGGGGATTTATATTTATGTGTGTAGAGCATAAGGGAACAGGGCGGGATCCCACTCTGCAGGTCTGACAGGTGGTGCCGTGTGTTTGGATCATATGAGATGAGCCATTTTCTCCGTGATCTTGAGAAAACGCATCGACTTGGTGACCCTGAGATGATACTGGGTGTCAAATCCACCCGTCAGCCCAGAAGTCTCCAGTCAGCTTCTAGCTGCGTTGGTCAGCTCAGACTCCTGTCAACCCGAGGTGAGGGTCAAGCAGTTTTCAGTGTGGTGGTCTTGGTGTTGCTATTAAACATATTTAAAGGGATAGTTCCAATTTTCTTATGTGGTATTGTACCAGGTACTTCTATTATCTATAGTAGACGGCGGTTAGCGTACCTCCGTGTTGAGGAAACAGAAGGAAGTAGGAGGAAGGAAAATCTCTATCGGTTCAATTGGATGCTATATTTTCTCAGTCAGATATTTTGCAGTAGAAATGCCCCGACACTCCTTTTTTTGCTGCCTTTGTGAGTTAAACTGGAGGATGACATCATGCTGCTCTAGCATACATTTATTCCACTTCACAATTTTATAGATTCATTCTTCCAGTGAGCAACCAACTGCTGCTAGCTGCTTTCTGAATCTCCAGGTTGTGTGTTGCACCAAAGGTACGTTAAAACGTAACACCCAGGTCCTGTCTCACGCCGTCATTGACGTCATTCCTGACAAGTTCTGTCAGGAAGAATATTCCTTTGGACACTCACACTATAATTTATTTCCCTGTCACTCACGCATGCACACCTTCATCCTAACTGCCTATCATCTTACTGCCGTTCGTCTCTATGATTCTCTCTGGTCATCAAGTTTCCAGGCTGGTGTTACGTTCGCCAGCCACCTTCTTATCACCACCCAAATTCACCAACTTCAACCAACACCAGTGTCCCGTCATTAAGGGGAAGGATTTATCTTGTTGCTGCTCTCAGGGCAGATAACCTTTAATAATACTAATTATAATAATAATAATACCTATGACCACAATTTTCCTCCAGTGTCAAAGTGCCAGCAGCTGTCAGGCAGAATAATTCACATATTATCACATATTTGTTGAAATTAACATTTGTCGTTACATTTTTGGCTAATACTGAGGTAGTACTACCCCTGCATTGGTTTTATTTTTTGTGTTTGTGTTCATTCTCACAGGTCAGTCGGGTTGTGATCTCAGCCCTCCTTTTCTGCCTCTACAAGCCCGGAGAAATCAACGTCTAATGTATGAAATACACAAACCATAAAGCTGCTTCAAACTATATTAGTATATTACTTTTATCAATTATCTTACTAATTAATTTCACTTTGTGTCACTGTCAACAATTAATATCTAAATAATATAATATATTATAATAATAATAAATATCTAATACTTATTTTCCTCTCACCCAATGCCAGTTGGGACAGTTTCCAGCCCCCCCCAAAAGACCCTGCACTGGATTAGTAGTGAAGGAAAATAAATGAATGAAGAAAAAGGATGCAACCTTTCCAACGAGTATAAGTATTCAATACAAACTTAATCACACATTTATGTAGCATAAATGTCAAATGTCTGAGCTGTTTTTACCCTCGTAATTCCTGGAAGGTGAAGTGTGAAGATTAAACAGGCGTGAAATATTACTTATTTCATTCTCGTGCACGACCGTCCTCTGAAAAAGGTTTCCCTCGTTCAGCTTTCATGTGCATCCAAAACACTCGGAGTGATGTGATTTATTCATCTCCGGACTAGCCGTGATACTCAGTGGTGGAATCACTGGAGGAGAGATACACGCCGTCATGTGACGTGAGTTAAATGGCTGTGATCCCTGTCTGCAGGTAACCGCTAAAAAGAACCTGGCTCCATCTGCTGGTTCCCGACTCATAACCTGCATGACTAGATCTGATTGGATTAGCTGCCCTGTCGGGCGCTTTAAACCTCAAAAAGTAAAATAATTTTTTTTAAAAAGGTAGAGGGAAGAAAAGCTGGAGGCGCAATACATCACAATAACGTGAGGTGATGGTGAGGAGAACATCTGAGGGAACATCAGCTTCACCCTCTGTGACAGTGTTTCTTCTGCTGCTATAGCCTTGGGGTCATTTCAGGACAACACAGGTGTTGTTCAGAGTTTCAGACAATCCTAACTTTATAAAGTACTGCTGTTTGGAACAGATTCTGGGAGCGCAGTGTTTGTAGCGCTAGATTATTTATACTTCTTCCCCACTACAATCCAGGGGAACATATTGTATTTTTTTTTTTACAATAATCCAACATAAATGGAGAGCTGTAGTTACCCGCTACCTTCTTCAACTAGCAGGTCAAATAAATTAAAGAAAAAATCTCAAAAAGCAGTTAAATTGTAATAATAATTTATCTGTAATAATAATATTACATCACAAAGCTGAAACTATTAGTTAATGGACTAATGGAGATGAGAGTAAAGTGGAGATCATTTGTTTTTGAGCTGCTGTCTGAACTAAGTAAGGAGTGAAGATATTTGTAAATGGACTGTGGGAAGATAAACAGAAAATGTTCCTCTTTTCTAGAGTAGTTGTTTAGAAATAAATCAAGAAATCCATTAGTGGAGGAAATAATCGGCGGATTAATTAACAGTGAAATAACTAGTTAGTTATAACTATAACTATAACTATTCTAATGTGTTACAATCAAACACATCATAGTTTCCCACTCTTACACTAAGGATAATGTCACTTTTTTTAAAATCACTTTCTTATAATTTCTGTATGATTCCAATCATTTTCTATAATCTAAATTGCTGGATTTGCGTATTTCCTGTTCAAAAAGAGAGGAGACCCTTGAGGTGAGGCCGCCATGAGCTGAGCCTCATCTCAGATTGTGCAGTCCCTCACAAACTGGGTCGAGCAAATACCTTTTACTTTTTCACTGTTCATCCCCAGTGTAATGTTTGTAGACACTTATATTATATGTCCTTACTTTCCATTAAACAGGTAATGTATTTCAACATATTTAGTCCTGCCGATCTGACATAAAAACCGTAATGAAAAAGCAGGAGGTGAGGCAGCCAGTTCCTCTGCCTCCCTGAAGGGGGCGGTGCTGAGCCCACCGGTTTATGCTGGTTCTGCTGTTTGTCTTCTTCTACACACAGACAAAATCAGAATCAATTCACTACAGCAGTCCGGATTTTGTGTTTTGCTCTGACTGCAAAAATGAAGATTCTATATTTAAGCCACCCCAGGAAAGTAATTACTAAAGTTTAAAAATGAACCTATAATTTTGTATATATTTTTTTTAATCAGTTCTTTCGTACGCAATTGAAAATATTTTGAAAACAAAAAATGTAAAAGGGGTAATGATAAACTTAATTTTTAACAGAAAATAAAAAATGTTCTTTTTTTTCTAATTCCCATAGTCTTTGTTTTTCTCTAAAAAAAAGGGGCGAACCAAAGATCTTTTCTCGCACTGTATGAATTGTAGAACAGCGATTGGCAAATTATGAACCCACGAAGGTTTACAACAAATGCGCTTTTTCTCTGAGCTGATATAAACTGAAAGTTCTTCTTTGGCCAAATATGTACCTTACCTATGTGTGTGGAGAGAATTCTGATACAACCAGTAGTCGGTGTGCAAAGTGGCAATTAAATGGTGAATTTAAACTCCTCTGTTGGGTTCATATATTTGTAAACCTGACTCTGAAAGGGTCGGTGCCTCACCAAACACCAACCTCACTGACATCCAGGTCACTGTAATTATGAGCGCGAACCATCAGGGGACCGAATATGGTCCGAGTAAAAAGTCAGAGCTGAACACTGATGCTGAATATATGATATGAAGGTAACTTTTAATTATAATTTGTGCGTTGAAATAAATGCGCTCCTCCAGCTCTGTGCTAAAAACAGCTCTGCTGCTAGCTGCCAGGGAGGAGGCAGTAAAAGAAGTGTTTGATCTAATATCAAATGTACAATCCAATATAAAATGTTTTAATCCATTTACTACAAGGCAGAATTACTTTCTATCACCGTTAACTTTATTTACTGTAATTAAGTAAAGAGGATTTTTATATATTTACTTGCCATTCCAGGCTCGCATTCATTTTCATCCCTCCCTGAATGGAATGTGAGGAAACATGAAGTGACATAGACAATTTGACAGATACTTTTATTTTTTACGTCTTGAAATAAAAGGATGCAAAGTCCTAAAAAAGTCTAAGATTTTTAGTAATTGCAGTTATTTGTTTTTGATTTTATTATTTTCTCTCGAACAGACTGCTGCTTGTCATATTTGTCAAATTTTCTTCTGCCCACACTTGATTTAGTCTGAGTTTGTATGTGCGGCTGTGCATATTCTGGTTCTGCCGGTTTACGCTTTCAAAGATGTGCTTTTAATTTGGTGAGAAAACTGATTTACATAATGCAGTGCAACACTTTTAAATGAATCTGTACTTAAACTGCATTACCGCACCATGATGGAACAGATTTGATGAACATTTATGCAGATTATACAACTCAAGTCCGCCAGAGTCTGCAAATTGATTTTCTGATTCCATTTGGGAAATTAATGGAGACCAGGGGCTGGAAAGGTAAATAAAATAATGTACAGCCTGCATTTGGAAACAGGTTGTTGGCTTTAACGAAGCTAACCCTTGGAAATGCAAATCCACGCTCTGATGATTCTTGGCATATGAATCGATAAAGCTGAGAGATCAGAGACCACAACTAAAAGGAGTGATTGAGGTGTTTCCATGTTTTGATGCCAAAATCTGTCGGGTTTTAACCCTTTCCTCACCAAGACCCAGTTACCTGAACATTTAATCACACATGCAAACTTAGCCAGTGTCTCTCCTTCGGCCATGTTTGTGTCACATACCTCAAAAGGGGGCAGTGCTGCAATAAACGTTCCTCCTGCCACTGGACTCGAACCAGCATCCCTCCAGTCTCCACCCCAATACAGGAAGGGGGGAGAGGAGGAGGAGATGGCAGGCGAATGGGGCAGGGTGTACGAGAGGGGTGGGGAGAGGGGCAGCGAGCGGGGCAGGGGAGGTGTGCCGGGTATTTTCTTGGAGCCCTTTCGCTGCTGTTGCTGCGGCTGGCACGAGGTGGGGGAAGGCGAGAAAGCCAGTGGGAGGGGGAAAGGATGAGGCGGGGTGCCACTGGCCCGGCGGACACAGGTGTGCGGCAGGCTCAAGGTGGGAGGAGGGAGGGACAGCGAGAGGGTCGGAGGCAGCGAGCGAGGCTGGGAACAGGAGGGGTTACTCACGGATTGTCGGAAGGGTTGAATGGGGATAGAGGGAGGGACCTCCATGCTGGGCTGCTTCCCAGTGGCTATGCTCTTCCGCCGGGTGCGATGATCTAACAGACAAGGAGACAAAGGCCACAGGTAAGACTCTGATAGCCGTTAGCAGGATTAAATATCTGAGGTAGCATGAGGACACAGGTAGAGCGGGTGGATGTGGAGAGAGAGAAAGACGGGAGCATTATGGGAATCCACATCTAGGTGGAAGCAGCAAATGACAGTCTGCCTGGAGGAATGAAAGAGCAGGGTAGAATATAAGAGCTAAATAGATGTCAAAGGTGAGCGAGGTAGGAATAAAACCTTACGGAGTCAAACCCATCCCCCAGTACCGATACACACATTAACTCAAAAACACCTTCATCCGCGGAGGAGAGGGAGCCGACATGATGGGAGAGAGACTACTGGAGAGTTAGATTTTCTGCCTGGACATCATAGGAGCCGAACGCTAACAGTCTGAGGAGAGGAGGGACCCGGAGATGCGTGGATAGAAAAGAAAGCAGCGAGCATTAAACAAACAAAGCACTCATTGACTCCCGTTGGCCGGTCTGGGCCTAATGCTCTGAATTGGCCAGTGAGGGAATGAACCCTAGTCCTGGTCTTGATAGATGATGCAGGGAGTGTAAATGTACAGTCAGAGAACACAGGAGGCAAACCTCTTCCACCTACCCGGCCCTGTTTTCCTTTTACTGAATGGTGAAAAACTCGACAGAAATGTCTGTAGTGTATGTAAGTGTCTGCACCAGTGTCCTCAAGGCACAATCCTGGATATGCACTGAATGAAAGTGGAAGATTGTTCCTCGTGTTTTAAGGAGTTATAAATCTCACTATCCATGTATAATTCACAAATGGCTCGAAAAAAAAAAGAGGCATCTCTGAGCTGCTTGTACTATTTTAAATCCTGAAAAATGATCTCAGACGTGTCTAATTCTGATCTGATCTTCCAGGATTCAGCCTCAAGTTTTTTAATTTGGCTTTTTTTTTTTTTCAAGCATGTCTTTAATGTTATTTACAAATATATTATATATCTATCAAATGTATTTTCTTCCTTTTTTAAACTGACTTTGTTGTTTAGCATGAACATGTGTAAATCTTACTTTCTTCTTCCTGACTAGCCCATAACTGACTAGCCTAATCACTTTATTATATAATATAAAATGACCAATGTTCAGGGCAGGTTAGTCCCTACAGACTTTCATAGGAGTTCTTACAGGAAAATACAGGAGCTACAAAACCTGCCAGTGTATCTTTGTTCTTTGGGTCTTAATTCATTTTTACTACTTTTAGGATTTCATTACAACTTTTCTGCATTTGATATTTTTTTCTCTTCAATTTTTTTCACGTTATTATATAATGTATATAAATATTAAATATAAAAAAACACCAAATGGCCACGAACACTAAAAAAGGGCAATTATTATCATATTTCATTGCTGCTACCTGGTTCCAATATTTCTTTTATTTCTTTATTTTATTTTCATGAATGGAAACACGTGACTCAAACTGGCAAGATTCAAACATTATTCTCACGTTTTTTTTTGTAATTGTTTGATTAACTTATTGGCACAAATAATGAAACAAAAAAAATTCTGCTTCACCTGTTTCTGTTTGTTGTTAGGCAGAAACTAGACAGATTTAATGACACATGCTTTAAGGATGAGGCGTCAAACAGAAAGTAAAGGATAAAGGAGTTGATAAAAAAAAAGTGGATCCGATGTATTTTTACAGCTTTTATTACACTAACAATGCTGAAGCTCTTTTTCGATATTTTTCCTAATTATACAGAAACCCCTGAAGTGATGTGCACCAAAATTTGTGGAGAGATAATCATATGTCAGGAAAAAAAAAATCCTTTGGCTTTGATGAAACATTTTCCCAATTATTTTCAAATATTTAATCCACAAATTGTGACAAATGTTATAAAAAAAAAAAAGAAGTGTATTGTGTAGTGAGATCCAGATAATAATTCAGATCTGATGGATGAAAATAAATATTTGTTAGAGGTGATCATTTCTCGGCGGCTGAATGGTAAAGGCTGAAAAGACATCCGAGTAATTCTTCACCGCAACAGCTGCCCTCTATTACACATGAGTGAAAAGGAGATGCTGAAGCAATACCTGAAATAATAGTGTTTACATTGCTATGGTCTGAATTCTGCTTTCCTACCCTTTATCTCTCTGGAAAAAAAAAAACATGCTGCTGGAAGAGTGTAATTTGTCTGGAAGGCATTCTGTGTGGGATTAAAATTCATCCTGAGAGGAAGATGAATGTCCGTGCAAACTTTAGCACCGGCCAAAAAACGAATAGTTTGAGATATTTTACTTAAAACCACGAACCTCATGGAGACGCTATTAGGAAACCTAATCTTCACGATAAATCTTTCGGCAACCATGGCTGCCGGTACAAAACCGTGTGCAAATTTAGAGCCAAAGGGACCCCGAAGTCACTCGCCTTCATCCTCCAGGAATCATGAATGTCTGCAAAGTATTTCAACTCATCCAATGGGATGTGATTATAGCTTCCGACTGCATCCAAACCCACGGAGAATTTAAGCAAAGTCAACAAACAATATGTTGCTCATTCCTACCACTCGGCCCATGAGAACCCGGACACATCTCTCCTAGAAGGAAGATGGGGAAGTGAACAACATAGTGTTTAATTTCTCCCTCCCTCTCTCACTTGGGAAGTAATATTTCCCTGTTTTATTTGCAATTTCCACAACCTATATCTAATTTGTGACTCTGATGATTAGGTTTTATATAATAGGGACCAATCATTCTGAGTTTTGTATTTTTTTTATAGAATTGTTCAAAATATGTTCTCAGGACCAGTTAAATATAAAACAGGATGTGCTTTTAAAGCGCTATAATTATTAAATGGATTGAAATCTATATTTAGTAATAAAAAAAAGAAGCTGAAATATAACACTTCATGAGTTAAAACTAATGGATAAACAAACAAGCTAATTTATATATAGTGCACATTTCGTACACTGACGTAATTTAGGGGAAAAAAGAAGCAGATAAAAGAGAAAAGAAAACAGCTAAAAGAACTAACTATAAAATGCAATCGGTAAAAACAAATATATAATAACGTTAAAAGTGCATTTAAATGTCAGAATGTAATTAGAAGCCTTTAAAAGCAGAGGTGAGAAATAAAGTCTTCAGCCTATTTTTAAAAGTAGCGAGTGTTGTGGCACATCTAGGATCTTCTGGAACTTCTAACTCTATGAACATTCAGTATACAGGAAGCAAATCAGAGAAATATGTGGGCCCTAAACTACTAAGAGCTTTGTTAACCAGTAACGTGCTTTTAAAGGGAATAAAACATCTGTATACATGATTTTTCAGAGCATTTAAATGGTTTTTGACACTTGGTTTCTTCTGGTTGGAAAATGAAAGACAGGAAAGAATGACCACCTGTTCGGAAACTTCAACACCGTCATTTTTAAGCAGACATTTCTATAGATCGTCCACTGCCTGACCCTGACAAAGAAGAATCCACAGCCTTCGTGTGCATTATGAATAGTTTCCATTCATTCTTCTATGTCCTGGTGTTGATCATTCCATCTGTCCCTGCTTTTTGCTTTTCTCCCTCACTGCCGTCAGAGTCCCACTCAAACACACACACCTCTTCTCTCCCACGCAGCTATTTTACATGAATCAAATTTGTGCATTTATCCCTCTGCTTCTATTCAGTACCGGATCCGTCTCATTTTCTCTCTCCACCTTGCACCCTATTCTTGTTTCCATACTCCCCCCACTGTCTCGCCTCTCTAGATATGTGCGGCATCTAGAACCCCCCGTTTTCGGCATATTACCTTCATCTGTATTCTCCTTTCATCCTCATCGCTCCTGTCATTTTGCTTTCTGTCATTTACCTGTCCAAATGGCCGTCTTTTGCCCACCAGCACGGCTCTTTCTGTCCGCAGTCCAAACATTTTCTACGACCCACGACCCCTGCCCAGATATCAAACCGCGTCAGAGTCTCTCCGACCAAATCCACACATTCAAAGGCACCAAATCGAACCGTCGGCTGGATGACTGACTGGAGGAGGAGAAGTCTTCAAAATGAATTCTGAGAGAGCAGAGATTTTATATTTAAAGGTTACTGGTGAATCACGGGCGAGGCGTCACGTCTAGACCCGTTAAAAGGGGTCGAGAGTTATGAAAAAGTCTGATCATTTTGATCTTTGGAAATTTACTTGCCTGAGTGGAAAACATTTTAAATCTGAGATTAGAACATAGACTGATCAGCCATAACACAGTTACCACTAACAGGTTTGGTCAGGATGACATTGATTATCTCCTTACACTGGTGCCCATCAATAGGTGGGATAAAAGAGGCAGCCAAGGTCCACGAAAAATATATATAAGTAGACATCTGAGCCCAAACCCAATGTGGGCTGAGGTGGTTAGTGCCTAACAAAGTGGTCTAAGGAAGGAAACCCAATGAACTGATGACGGGGCATGTGGAGAGAAGGTGCTGTACGATTCCACAGAAGAGCTACTGTCATACACATCACTCAGAAATTGCCAGTTCTGGTAGAAAGGCGTCAGACCACCCGGAGCATCACAGAGCTGTTTTGGTGGCAACAAAGGGGAGCTACACAAAATAAGGTATTTTCTAATGTTATGGCTAATTGATATAAAATTCCAGGGCGGTTCACACAAAATAACCTCAACCGCAAACCCTTTTTAATAATCTTTCACTCATTCGTTCATTTTCTTCTGCTTAATCGGGGGAAGGTTCGCAGTTCTTCTATTCTGGGTCAACTACGGGGTCACTTTTAATAAGCAATATTTTTAAAATAGAATTCTTTTTTTTTTTTTATTGTTTACAATAAACAATAATAATTGTTTTTCTCTTATTCTATTTATTAATTTCCTTCATAACCATTTAGAAGCTTAGCATCATCCCGGTACTAATGAACCGTATAAATGCACGATCACACCCGCAGACTTACTCACAATCTCCCTCACACACCTGGCCGGGTCTTAAAAAATGTTTTTATATCACTTTTATCAGTTATATTGTTTGTTATATTGTTGCATTTTATGGTTTGTCCTCAATCTAGGTTACTATTTTCTGCGCGCATTCTCATGCTGTCATTTCCTGCTCCGTGTTTAAGTACAAATAAAGGCAAAACAATATATAAAAACATAAAAACACACAAAATAAAAGTAAAAATGACCTGTTAAGTATTTTTCTATAACCTTGAAAAATAAGTATATCCGAGAATAGATTATCTTAAATCAAAGGTGTCTAATGAGCTTCGGTTGATGAACTTTGGAGGTTCTCGTTGAATATTCTTCACTTGGTCTGCTCACATTTGTGCTCGCAATTCTGTAGGTGTTTGCAAAAAGCGTGACTGAGCAGCACTAAGCGCAGATGATGCCCTTTGTGTCTGGAGGTTATGTCATCATTATGTATGCAATATAACTGCAGTCGTCTCAGCCCTCAGAACAATCATATCTAGATCGACCTCCGAATATAGAAGATGTGTTTCAAACTAATTAGTTTCTCCTGCAGGAGCAGAACGCTTCAAGGAGAGAATAGTGATTTAGGACTCAACTGGACCCAGTCTGATGGTAAAATAAACATCATGCTGGAGTACTCCTGTGTCTTTATGTTTAGACGGATAGATCCAACACAAAAACCATTCTGTGGTCTGTTGTGCCATCCTAAATCTTAGGGTGACAAGGAAAAATAATTATTTCAAACCAATCTGGAGTCATACCCAGAGAGAGCATATGTTTTATTGCTTTCTCCAACAGAAGGATGGTAGAATTGATTTTGGTTGAGTATCAAGCAATTCTTTATGTGCTCCAGGTAGATATCCCCAGCTGTTGGTGTTTTTGCCCTCAAAAAAAAAGCCTGTGCTACAAAAACATCTAGCTTTTATGTTGTGAATGTGTCTCCTGGTGTGAGTACCGGCCAGATCCTCTATAGATAGATCCGGCAATAAACTTTTACAAACCCGGTCCGGCCTCACAATTACATAACAATAAACGCTGGCAAAACCAGCTTATCTCCTTTGAGAAGAAGAAGGAATACTGCCAAACACAGTACAACACAGTGACATTATTTCCCTGCATTGGACCCATCACTGAGGGAGCAGCCCATTTGAAGCGCCCGGGGTCTCAGGGTTTTGCTCAAGGACCCTACGACAAGTAGACCTTGGTGGGACTGGAACTGGCTACCTTCCGATCTTTCGATTGGGAGACTACCCACTAAAGCCGCCCTGTTTAAAGCAAAGTGCCAGCATCACTTCTTTTACTGCCACGCATTTGCGAGAGATAACTGAACTATGACTGAGGGAAACACTTTTTCTTTTCTTTCACAGCCTTGAAATTAGATTTTTTTTTCACATCGGCGATGTTTACAAGGAGATTAAAATGAGAGTCTAGCATGTAAATGACTGCAGTGGCTGTTCTGCAGGTTTTCTGGGCTTCAATATTAGTGTGAAAATGATCAATATTTATAAAAACAAAGAAAATCCATACGCATATTACAAAGTCTTAATTCTTAGTTCCGATGTGGGTTCAGACCTACTAACCACAATGTCGCAACTTTAAAGTTTTGACATTAAAGGGGTCCAGCTGTGATAAACTGATGGCTAATGCCAATTGAATACTACTACGGAAAAGTTGCAAGTGTTTCAAATGATCTCTAGACAAAGTTAGACGATGATTTATGTTCAATTCTGTACTCGACAGACACCGTTTCAGCGGAGTGTGTTAGATTTGATTAAGGATTTACTGATCATGAATCCTCTGCACCACGTGATTTCTTTTCTTAATCTCCAAAGAGCCTACTCCGTGGCAGTGTTGGGACTTAAATGCAGTTTGACCTCCAAAACAATGTATTTCCAGACTTTCCCAGGAGGGTACCACCCTGTCTGCTTCTCTTTATACCCTTGTGTTGAGTGGAAATCTGAGTGCAACATATGCAATTGTTGTTTTTTTGTTGTAGCACTGGCCACAGAGGACAAAGCTTTAAACAGGGCAATATTCTTTACTTAAAGTATAAGGAGTAAAAGCCAGGACTATAATCTAGAGACACAGGTCTGCGACACAAAGCCTCACTGAGTTCATAAATGTCTCTTCTGTGCACAGCTGCTGGGTGCCAGCATGGTTAATGGGTTTGTCCTTCTTGACCTGCTAAGAAAACTGACACCGACCAGCCGCAACATTCAAACCACCTTCCAACATTGTATTGGTCTCTTTTTACACCCAAACATGACTGTATTGCACTCTTTGTGCTGACACCTTCCTATCAGAACCAGCATTGTCAAAGGCTAGCTCCACTGCAAGCACCACTGAGTCTTAGGCGTCCATGTCCTTGTTGCTGGTTGACCAGCCGTCTTTCCTAACTTTTCTGGGTGCATGCTAATGCAGAGCAAGAACATCCAACAAGGCCTGCAGTTCGGGAGATGTTCTGACCAATCTAGCTATTAGGGCCATGTGAAAGTCAGTCAAATTGTTAAGCTTGCCCAATTCCTGCGTCCAACTACTTCTAGGACAAAATGTTCACTTGTTGTAATCGTAAAAACATAATCAATGTTATTCTGACATTACCCCATTTTGATTATGATCGAATAAACATTTCTAAAAATATCTAGGGTGTAAATTGAATATTATTTATGTTATTTTATTTGTTTGTTTGACAGGGACAGCACACAGCTTTTTAGCTGAGACAGATTAAGCAATAAGCTAATTTACATCTGTAATAGCTGGGCAGGAGAGAAAGACAAAAACATCACTGGCATAGCAGTGAACACTGGAGTGTACAAAAACATGTACAAAGTTAGTAAGATACGTAAAAAACTTACTTAAGTAAGTTAAGTAAAATAAACCCTAAAATACAGTTTCACTGATCTAGTAAGTTAGTGACGTTAACAACGCACACGCACCAGGCCGTCCATGTGATGTATGACAGAAACCTGATCAACGAGACCAGGTCACCACCTTTCATCGTTATATGGTCCAGTTCTGGAGCTGATGTAGCTTTTTTGTTGGTGTTTTCCGGACTCCGGATTCACAGCACGCTGTGATTTACTGTGTCTTCTGACACCCTTCAATCAGAACCAGGCATTTGTGCAACATTTCCTCATACGTGGGATCAGACAACACATCAGTGAGCCTTAAGGCACCCATGACCCCGTCACCGGCTGACTGGTTGATCTATGTCGGACCCAATTACTTCCAGAACAAAACGGTTATTGGCTGTAAGACAATCATTGTTAATTCACCTAGCAGTGGTTATTATGTTATGGCTGATAGGGCTGGTCAACTGTTCTGTATTAATTGAATTCAACCTACATTTCTACTTTTCAAACATTAACTTGAATTATTCAAAAAAGCCCAAGTAGAGACTGAGAGAGATCATTGTGTGCTGTTTAGATTCAAGCCTCACTCTTTCAGCTACACATATTATTCACATTTCTTCCAATTCAAGGCCATGCTTCGCAGCGGTGGATAGGAAGTGCTCTGACCGGCCCCCTTTGTCATGTAGAATTATCCCTGATGGGCTGCATCTGCTTTCTCTCATTCAACTGTCAATATTCCAGAGATGAAATAGAATTTTTCTTTTTTTTTCTTTGTATAGAAGGTCTGAATTAGACGACCCAGTGAGAGAAAAAAAAGCCCTCGGTAAAAAAATCTAAACCCACGATAAAGCAGGTTTGTGTTTCGACGTGTGTCCTACATTTCCAACAGGCAATTGGATTTGCTCCACATGATGCACTATCCCCTTATTTGGTGAGATGAGACAACAGGAGCAGATTTCTCATTTGGTGAAAGGGTACTTTTCAACTTGAATACCGAACAAATCTCACTTTTTAAACATAATACACCTCATCTGCTCTTTTTTACACTTAACATGCTCGGCGTGGAGAAACGTGGGCGGCGTTCATTCAGAATCGGTGTGGAAATCATCTGATCCGCCGTCTTTATGGGAGCATATGGGAAGGGTGGAGTTGGAAATTAAAACCAAATGGATGCTATGGTAAGTGGTTTCTTCTTTAAACCTCCTGATTTCTCCAAGTAATGGTTTATTAAACACTGCTTTTAGGGAGGTGTGAACAAAACAAATGGGAGCAAAAAAAAAAAAATCTGGATACATCCATTTAAATCTCACTCTCTCTCTTTCTCATCCCAACAAAGGCTCTGTGTTTCGTTGTCATGGCAGCATTACTTATTCTTTTTTTTCTGAAGCACTTTCACTTTCAAACATAGTACAAAAAAAATAATCTTTGAATAGAGAAGGGTATTTGTGCAGTCATTAGGGTATTGTGCTGTGTTACAAAAATTTACACACACACACACACACACACACGCAGAGCAACAGATTGTGTTAAACAGTGAAAAAGACTTGAGAGATCACAGCAAATCACTCAAAAGCTTCATTAGTCTTGGGATCACTGACTGATAGCTGACATGACGTGCTGAGAGGGACCGTGAAGGAGTTTGATTCCTTTGCTCTTCTTCCTATGTCAGCGCTGTTACGCAACGATTGTTTGGAGATGATGCAAGGGCTTGAAAATCAGACTTTTAAAAACTGCAGCCGGGCTGAAGCATGAACTTGTCACGGCATATCCTGTGATTCAATCTGGCCGGGGTCACACGGCAGGTAGATGTGCTTGTCTCTTTAATTTGGCTACTTAATAAATCATCCTTGTGCTGACATAACGGGTACAAGTCGCTCCGCCTTACTATTAGTCTTGAAATATTACTCTGGCTTTTTATATTTTTTTCAAAGCTGAACAGGTGCACATCAATTACGAATTTACTCAATTAGACGATGAAAAAATATGTCACTCTAAATCTTGTGGAATGAACTGGATAGATGACTGTTATCAAAGCTGAAGGTCAATTTACACCTGGTATTAACGTGTGATGGTTCTTGCTTTGAGCTGAGTTAGAGTTGACAGACACTACAGATGTTAGTGGAAGAGAAGTGCTTGCTACCAGGCACAGCATTGTGGGCGGGCCTAGTGGGCCACTTGTACAGCTGGTGCAGCCTGAGTGACAGGTAGAACATGTCTTATTTTTCATTTCAGAATAAATTTAACATTCACATTCATGTTTAAATGTATATTCTAATTCACAATACGAGGTCAAATGATTGTTTTCCTGTGTAAATACTCCCTTCACACGTGATGGTAACTTCATGGATCGATCACAGAAGTCCGTTCTGTTTCGACAAAAGTAAGAGAGCGAATGGAAGTTTGTGAGAAATGTAGAGCAGAGGTCTCACAGTTGGCACTCAGAGCCCAGATCTTTACTAACCCGAGACCAATAGTGCAGTCGTCTCAAAAGTTCTGGGGTGAATCATGAGTAGGAGTGTCTGGTGGTTACTATCAGTCTGAAGATGGACCTATAGGAAGCGATGGCAGATCTTAGAAATTGTTCCAATTATGGAACCTTTTACACTCCTTCCTCTTGGATGGGTGGATGCAGATAAATAATTTCACTATGTTGTACTGTGTATGACCGCATGTGATTAATAAAGGATCACTTATTATTATTATTATTATTATTATTATAAATTAATTCTATCAGTCGCCAGATTTATGTAGTTTCTATCTGTGTATAATAAACAGTACCTGGATCATCCAGAACATAAGAACCAGCAGCTGGTGTTAATGTTGTGTCTCATCAGTGTGTGGGGCTTGTTAAACTCAGATAAACTCTTCATGGCGGTTAATGTTCTTCCCATTAAATCTAGACGAGCCCAAGAAAAGTCATATAGACCAAACAGGAAATAGCGCTGAAAGTTCTTCTGCTCATTGCCTTGAAATAAACCGTCCCCGTTGAGACAAACTTAATTAACTGACAGTTACGTGGCCCGGGCTTCTCTCTTGTAGCTATAGCTGTAGCTCAATCACTTTATTCTTGGTTTCCTTTAACCTTATGATACGCTAATTGTTCTTATTTCCAACTTGTTTGTTGTTACTTAAGGAACGTATCAATCCATCAACAATTTTAATGCTTTAAAAACATTTCCCGTGTGACATTTAACCCGTTCTTTTTGGTGTAACTAAGTTGGGGAAATATAATTGTATACTCATTTATTAAAACCTAATTAGTAATTATTGATATAGGTTGTGGACATACAAATATAAAAATATTCAATATGTGTTCCTAAAATTTGAGATTTGATCCGAATGTAAAGTGCATTATAAATTAAATGTATTATTATTATTATTATTAAACAACAACAACGGCAACAAAAAAAAAAAGCCTATTGATGTTTGAATTAGGGGAAAAAAGACCACAAAACCTTGGTGTTAAATGGCTATATTCAACATTACAGCTCTCTGAAAACTCTTCTTTAATGAGAAATGGGCCTGGGTTCTTATGGGAGTCAAAAGCCCACCAAAAATGATGCTGGACCGCCCAGTTTAAAATCTTGGCGTGGATGTTGGCTCTAGAGCGCATAGAGAATCTTATAGACAAAGCAGACAGGAAGTGAATGAGGGAGTGATTTGGACTATTGGAAAATGGTTGCATTAACACTCAGTATTCTGCCAAAGATAAATGCCACTGAGGATTTGCGTCATATTGTCCAAAAACATGCCAAACCATTTCTACTTTAAACACATATTTTGAATGAACTAAAAAAGCTCCGTCCGTTAACCAATCGGCTGAGATTTGGTAACAGAAGGAGCTTTTTTTAGTTTCCATTCGAAATGGTCCAAAATGACCTAGTCTGTCATAAAGAGATGCCCCCGTGTGGAAAAGTCTGTTCAATAATGTTTATAGCCCCCTTTGTGCTTGCATGCAGTGGTACCTCACTGAGTTCATAAGAACATTCTGAGGCAAGTGGTCCCACTCAAACACCAATCTCTGCTCCAACTGTGCAGGTTTGATGGGTCGTCTAATGGCAGCAATCTAACGCCTAATTTCATCCCGGACATGTTCAATTGTAGGGAAAATGGAGGCTCTGGCAGCTCATTGATGGTGTTCTGATTAAGATTAACCATCGACACTTCCTGTAGAATCCTAAACTGAAGAATTACAGTTGAGTGTTGCAGCAAATATGGGAACACGGGCCCCGCGGACGGCCGTTGGCAATATATCTCAGCATACTGGAGATCAGTGGTTGTCAGACCTGTTTTAACTACTCTGTACTCTCTGAACATCTTTTCTGTTTTTTTAACAAACAACCCTTGGCCAGTACGAAACAACCGTACTGTAGGATTAGAAAACTTTGAGCGGATACAGAAGCCTTCTCACTAGATTATGTTCGGTAAACGCTTAACATATATATCTAAGTACTGACTGTTAGGGGAATAAGTTGACATTTTGAAATTAAATGCATGACTTTCTTGCTGAGCATTAGACAAAAAGAGCTGCATCAGATTCTGATGGCATTATGTTCAATGTGAACTGCTCTTTCTAAAGATTCAAACTCCCCCAGCAGCAACTGTAAAGATCACTAATTCTCATATAGCGTCTTGTTTCTTTAGCGTGTACAAACAGAAATATGTATGGCAGTACCCATCAGGAGATGGATAAACCCTGTTCTTCAGGAGATAGTTACAAGTTGTGTGTGTGTGTGTGTGTGTGTGTGTGTGTGTGAGAAAAATGGTGCAGGTGTTAATCAGTCATCTTTTAATATGTTTAAAGTTGTATTCCTTAAACTGTTGTTTTCCTCCCGGTGTGAAATAAGAAAAATTAAGCTCCTGGCCTCCATGTTTCAACTCACAAAAATGGTTTCACACTTAATCCACGTGTCCATCCTGTTAACGAGATAAGTAAAAAACATCTTCATTGATTGTTTTCAAATTTGATAGACCTTAGTAGAAGGAAGAACTGGAATGATTTTGAGAAAGGTCAGTTTTAAGTTTCCAACACTAGTGGGGGCTTTATCTCCAAAAGTTTGCGAGACATAACTTTTCAACCGTTGTTCCAATATTGACCAAATTTGGTGCATATGAATCAAGCATATGAAAACTGTGTCCTTCATAAAGAAGGACACAGTTTTTTGGACATAAAGTTCAATTTGAGAAGTTCACTCGGGATATGCTTGTAAAACACAGCGGATTAGGGGCTTTTTGCGGATATATATATATATATATATATATATATATATATATATATATATATATATCCTTGATGTCGAGGGATGACATCATAGGCCTAGTTACTGCTCTGAAATGAGTAGAGCTACAACCAATGATTACTGTCATTATAATTTAATCTGCAAAGTACATTTAAAATCCATCTATCAATCATTTTATCAAGAGAATGTCAAGAAAGGTCATTTTCAAAGTCAAATACTCTTCACTTACAAAATATTTACGAAACATCAAATAAAAGCAGTGAAGCCATGTGTTTAAAAAGATGGGGCAGAAAAAGATTAACTTGAAATTGATGAATGATGGATCAACAAAATAACTGGTGACTATTAACTTGACAACTAATGATTGCATCTCCAGTCTTTAGGGTCTATCGTTCTTCTCATTGAAGCCATGTCAAGAAAGGCATTTGTGTGTTTTCACTTCGCTTAGTTATCAATGAATCTATTAATCCATCATTTAATCATTTCATCTCCATATCATCCGTAAGATTTTAATCACCATCTGAATATTGTGCAGGTTTGATCCATTGAGGCATGGGCTCTTTCTTTCTCAGAACCATATTTAGGGTGTGTCGGGGTACATTGTCCTGCTGAATGAGGCCACTGAATCCATGCTGTTTCCATGAGGGGCTGCACTTGGTCTGCAACCATGTTTTGTTAGTTGCTACGTATCAAAGTAAAATCTACATACATTTTTACATGATGTAAAAGAAAATGATTAATCACACCGGGCCGCTTCCTCCACTGGTCTGTTGTCCACCTCTGTTGCTTTGGGCAATAGACAGGGGTCAACATGGGCGCTCTGACGTGTCTGCGGCTTTGAAGCAAGCTGTTACTAATCAACTTGACCGGTATCACCTTTTCCAACATTATGTGCTTCTACAGCAGCTCTTCAATGGGATCCAACCACACTGGCTAGTCTTTACTACCCACGCGCATCGATGAGCCTTGGGCGTCTATGACCCTGGTGTGGTTTACCAGATGAACTTCCCTAGACCGAGTTTTCACTACTGCAGACCAGGAACACGCAATAATCTCTGACACAGTCATTTACACATCACAATTTGGTCAGGGTCAGAGTCGCCCGGATCCTTATGCTCGCCCTTTTTTCCTGCTTCCAGCACTAACTCTGAGGACACAATGTTCACTTCCTGCCTGATATATCCCACCCACTGACACTGGCATCATTGTAACGAGATAATCAGCATTATTCACGTCACCTATCAAGGTAATAATAGTATGGCTATTCAGTGTACAGTACATGTGACCACATGTGCAGACAATCCGCTCCTGTGTTCACATGTTTGTCTGTATGAACATGTGCTGCAGCAACATGTGAAACGCTGCGCTTGCTCATTGTGGATGTAAATCTGATGTCAAGCTGAACGCTGAAGTGGGAATGTGTGGGTGGCAAATGCTTCCAGCTTAGACCATCTGAGAAGAGCGAGAGAGAGACAGAGTTAAAAGAGTGGGAGGGATGTAGACACACATGAGTAAGAGGTTGGTTAAAAAAACAGAAAAAGAGCACATTGTGTGTTAGTGTGTGTGTGTTTGTGTGTGTGTGTGTGTGTGTGTGTGTGTGTGTGTGTGTGTGTGTGTGTGTGTGTGTGTGTGTGTGTGTGTGTGTGTGTGCGTGTGTGTTGGGGGGGTAAGTGTTCGCGTAGGAGTAGGAGTGACAGCGCAAGAACAAGACAGTATAGAGTGGAGACAGAGGGACAGAAGAGAGATGGAGGAAAAAATAAAAGGGTGGAAGAAGAGACATGGAGGCATTGCATCTGGGGAAGCGGTGAAAAAGGGAATGGGGTGATGGGAGGTTGTTGCTTTGAGGAAGGGGGAGTTGGATGGAGTAAGGGAGGGTGCACTAGAGTCAGAGATGGAGGCTGAAGAGGGAGTGGGTGTCTTAATAGCAGTGAAACGCTCTGGGCTTTTTGTATGTTTGCCTGTGTTCTGATAGAATGCCGGTTAGCTCCCTCTTTGCTTTTGATCCGTGAACTGTGACTGAAAATGTGAGGCGGTCTCTCTCGTGTTTAAAGAACATCGCAAGTGTTTTATCTGGGGCTCTACACTACTCCATAATTTAATGTATACTTTTTTTCTTTCAGAGCCCTGCAGGTTTAGTACAGCAAGGAGTTTGGTAATTTTCCTTTTCCTACAGCGGCTACAAGCCGCATGAGGATATTGAGAAATTCTGGCACGGATCCGATTTATAATGTGAAAGGTTTTTGAGTCAATCATACAGACACAGCTGCAGCATTTATGGACAAAACATGACCTCTAGGTCCAAGTCCATTCAGGGTTTTGAACAAATTAATAATGGACATTAGGTTTTCATGAATGATACATGTGATTTGCATTAATAAGTTAACGTATAGGGGCCGTACAAGCTAATGTGAGGAGACTCACGGTTATACATCCACACATAGCTGCTTACTGCCAATTATGTCCACTTAATGGTATGAGTACCCGAGTCACCATTTAGTGTTAGAATTTCCAAAGGGTTCTGTTTTGTGTGTTGATGTCACACCAATACTCAAATGACTCTGCTATACAACCTTGTGAAACACAGGAGCGTTTGACATTCAAGTTGTCTGACCTTTGATGTTGAAGTTCAAGGCTTGAGACAGCAAATTCTTTCAAAAGAGAGAACAAAACAGCTGATGGAAGAAAACATTCCACAATAATGATAGTGACGGAAAACTTAAAACCAAAGATGCTAAGAGAACCTCGTCGGGTACTGGATACAGCCACAGTATAGAAATCACTGTCAACTGTCAGCACAGTTGATTCCGGGCTCAACTGTCTGGCCAAGAGTGCTATGATAGTCATGAGGAAGAAAGAACACCCGTCCGGTCAATCTATCTATGAGCAGCATAGAGGATATTGGCTGACCCATTCCATGTCCTCCACTCTGAGCACTCTGGTATTGATTGCCAAAATGTCAACTCACCCATTTGAAAAAGTCCTTGGTGTCTTTGTCTATTAACATCACAGACAAACAGTAATATAGCCACAGACATGACCTAAAATCTAACTAAGTTTTAAGTTTTTGCTGCTTTTATATAGTGAAATATATCATGTGCAAAGCGTCTGCACATCGCAACATCTATATAATGTTTGTGCAATACTATTCCAAAGTAAAACATGTGGCCATGTTGTTCTTAGCTGTGGAATATCCGTTTTAAAATCTATTATTTTTCTTTTTAGGATGACTTTTTGACATATGAACTGAGCACATTCCATAGGGAACAATAAATGATATCCTATCATATCATATACTTCCAGAAAGGGAGGAAATGTGACAAGAAACACCGGAATTCAACAGTACTAAACAAAAAAGTTTAAAAACCATGGCAGTAGGCTGTCCACCCTGAGCCTTAGATCTGCTCGAGGTTTCTGCCCGTTAAAAGGCACGTTTTTCTCGCCCCTGTAGCCAAGTGCTTGCTCACAGAGGAATTTGTTGGGTTTCTGATAGATAATTATATAAAAAGTTTGGTCTAGACCTGCTCTTTCTGGGAAGCACCTTGAGACAACTGTTGTTGTGAATTGGCGCATCTCTTCATGTTGACATAACCATTTCTCTGCTATTTGCCGTCAAAGTCAAGACTGTATCGAAGGCATCCAAGGTAAACGAGGAGAGCTTCAGTCTGAGCTGTCAATCAACTGCCTAACAATTGTTTTCACCTCAGTGGGGAGTAAAAGGAGGCAAGAGCGTGTGAATGTCTTCCCGCTTTCTTTAAATGCAAATCAGCTCTAAAGTGAAAAACAGAGGTCTAAATTCAGATAAAGCTACTCTTTTATTTGAATTATTTGATTTTCCAGCAGACAGGTCTGGCTAATACTTGTCATAGTGCATTATTTAAATGAAGTCTTTTGGTTTATTTTTGAGCTTTCAGCTTTGGAAAAGGTGGCTTTAGCGCAGGAAAGAAATTAACTGAACTGAACAGCAGAAAAAGTTGGGGGATAAATCCTGTTTGAGCCTGAATATTATGTTTCATGGGAGGAAAGAATAGATTTGCAGACTATATGGGAAGCTTGACGACCAACCCAAAGAAACACACAGAGAAAGGTGATACAAGATTGGTGAAAATGGAGTAAAGACAATCCAGTATCGTTACACTGTGCATGTACACTCATTTTGTCTTGTGGTATTTTACAGTAATTGAAGGAAGTGATCCAAATAATTACATATCAGCCATTGGTAAAATGATACGCCTACTCAGTGCTGGTATGAAGCAACTCTCACTCACTGTTATCAACACCAATGTAATCTGCATGATTCTTTTAATTAAACTGCATGAGAATGAGTTGGAGCAACATATAAATGAAATTCAGGGAAGTCAAACACGTAGACAAATATGTCCTACCTAGATCTTGTGGGGATAGTTGTGCTTTGCTTCCAGACTTATTGAGACGACGTCTCAGGACTTCCAGTCAAAGGGACCTCACAGTCAGCTGATGTCAGCCACTGCTGGAGATGCATTCACTGACTTCAGCCTGTTTCCCACTTTCCGAGTCTTGAGGTCTTTTTAGAAATTTCAACAGCTCCACAGCTTGAGTCACATTCCACCGAACATCGACACTTGCTCAGAAATCAATACTCCAAAAAGCACACAGAGATATTATTAACGTCTCGGTGTATCTACAGCGCACGCCTGCCGACCAGAGTCATGACACACACATGGTTGTCTGAACCGCTTGACCAGCAAGTGAATATCCTCTATAGGGTTTTTTAAGGCTGTGTTCAAGTTCCAGACAATGAACAAGATAGTTGGGCTCAAATTAGCCTGGGAAAAATAAAGGGACCACGAGGACTAACTGAAAGCCAGTCTGATCGATTCCATCGCAAAAAGCCCAATATGGCAAATCACTTCCATGCTGCAAATGGATGGATGAGGGCTTGAAATAAATCTATGATATTTAAATATTTCATAGATAAAAAAGTATATGAATAAATGATAAACCGCCAACCTCCACTATCAGCACACTTGGAGACAGGGCTCCTTCAAGGTATCATAGAATAAAAGGTGTAATAGAAAAGGCTATGCAGTGGATAATAAAGATATAGTACACTGCTATACAAATATCACACCAAACTAGAAACTATATATCTTTATGTAGTATTATAGGCTAGCAATATTTAAGAAAAAAATATAGAGACCCCCGACTCTCTTTCCTGCACAGTAGACACCCTAAAAGTCTCTCTATAAAGGTTTCAGAAATATTATGATTTATATCTTGAACAAATCTGATAAACTCTGCAACAACAAATACCTTTGACTATTTAAGAAAAACAAGCATTAAACAAAGTTAGATAGGTGCAGGTAGTGGGAGGAAGTCCTTCCAGAGGGTGCTGCACAAGTAAACTCACATACTTCTCCAAAGTGCTGATTTTACCTTTAAGGTGACCCAAAAGTGCCACGTTGATCAGAGTACAAGATGACGAGTTGGGCCTTTTTAAGTGGGCCACTGTTAGTTATCTCGCATCTTCTGACTAATTAGCGAGACAGAAAAAGCAAACAATCCCAACCATCCTCCCCCAGCCTCCCCCCGGCAGCAGCAGCAGCAGCAGCAGTAGTCTGCTTCTGGAGCAGCGGCTGGTCAGCAGCGAGCAGTCCGGCAGAGAGCTCTTCCTCCCCGGCCTCTCCTTGTCCTTTCGCCCTGGTGCCCTCCGCCCCGACCTCGCACTCGCAATTGACTAAAAATCTGCTGGGGCCAAGTTCTCTCATCTTTTAGATGGGAATGTTTCTGCGATGGTTTTCCTTATGTGCTGCCCCTCCTGTGCATGTCAGAAATAAACGTCCCCAGCGCGGACGGCTGCGCAGACAAACGCTTTGGAGTCAGGAGAAAAAAACTGGTGTTTAATTGCAATTAAAAGAAAAGAGCTACGTGCCTGCGCGTGCATTCATGTGAGCTGCACGTGTACACGAGCACGCGTGTCCGTGCACATGTGTGCGGGTAGAAGGAGCAACGAGGTTCGTCTCTGCGCAAATGTGCAGGCGGAGGAGACGCGCTGCTGCGCCTTACGGTCCGAACCAGACCCCTCCAAAGGGACAGCCAGGGAACATAAAAACAGCAGCTTCCAGTGCAGGTGAAAATGTATGAGAAAGCACTAAAAAAAACCACTGGAGTGTTGTGGAAATAGAGAGAGAAAACAAGGTGAGCTGGCGAACGGACCAAGAAACAAGCAAATACCCCAGAATAAAGTAATATTAAAGCTGAATGTGCGCCAGCAGCGCAAGAACCAGGCGTCAGTGGTGACTTAGTCCCTCTCCTTCACTTCATTTCCACCAAACTGCGGCTCATCCTTAAATAATCCCACTGCCAAGATAGATCTCGTAGGGACTCCTGTCCTGTGTGCTTCCGTCTAGGAGATAATCCCACTCAGGTGGACAGCAATGCAGTTAAAGCACTGAGCAGCACTTTACTGATGCCCTGCGCTCCAATCATTCCCTCTCCAGCTCTCTCTCTCTCTCTCTCTCTCTCTCTCTCTCTCTAGTTCCAGTAGTGTGAAATAAAGAAGGAGAGGAGAGAGAGAGAGAGAGAGAGAGATGTTTAGAAGGGGTGGGGCTGCCTGGATCCCTACTGGGTCCTGGAGTGAGTTTACTCCCTGCAAAGCAGCCCTCACCACTTTTGTATCATCTCTCTTCCTCCCTCTCCCCTTTTCTTCGTCCCCTCTCTCCAATTTTTTCTTTTTCCCAGTCTACCCTTCGCGCACACATCAGCATGGAGTTCTGAGCCCGAGGCAAGTGTGTGGGAAACATGCAAGCATGCTATTACTCACACAACATACACCAACTCCCCATCTGCCCATGCATGCTGTTACACAACCACAGGCAAATCATGACTGATCAAAATCAAGAATAAGAATGCTAATTTCAAAACCCACGCCTCGCGTGACCCCTGCTAATTTCCCATGATGCATGCCTCTCCATAGGAATGCAGATGCTGCTCATAAATCCATATAATAACCAGCCAACTAATATATAGCATTATGTTAATCAACCAAATGCTAAATTTTACTGTACAATGTGGACACAGTTTGAAAAAGACATGAAGTATTTCCGGTCTTACGGACAGCACCATTGATTGGGCTTTCATCAGCAATAAGCAATCAGCACTTCCAGAGGGGTTCAGGGTATCTTAGATCTGTTTCCATGACAACTGTGGGTTTGAGGCAACTTTTTTGAAGCCATCGTTGAATTGTGACACTGCACTGTTGCTGAGTCTCTTATCACTGCTAAGATATAAAGGTCGATAAACAACAATGTGATCTCTGTGCAGGTGTGATCTTCACCCCTTTCCCTATCTTAAGGTGGGAACCTTAAGATACCTTATCTTTGTGTGGCTTACTATCGGAGGAAAGATATACATGAGGCTGATAAGTGATGATTTCTGCAGCTACGATATGAAGTGGTTTAAAGTGTCTTAAGGTGAGTTTAAGTTCCAGCACATTCCTGGTCCAATTCTACTAATCAGAGACTTCAGAGACCGGGTTTAACGGATTCAAACAAACGTTTCAACTACTCTACCCCCCATGGTTTTCTTTCTTTTCTAATCTCCCATTGTTTTTATCCGCTGCCTTTTTCTTTCTCTCTCTCTCTCTCTCTGTAAAACAGCCTGTCTGTCTGCTCTATAATTATTTCCATGGTTACCATTAAGGATGTGAAGCTAAGCCTGATGCACTATGGTAGTAATCTTTTCCTCTACTCCGCCTGTTCCCTCTCCTCCTGTCTCATCTGTCACTCCTTCTTCTTCTCCTCACACTGCAGTCTTTTCTCACGTTCTCCGTTCTAGTATTTTTGCTACGGGTGCAATCTGCTTAAAACCAACATTTAATTTGGAGGCTTACACAGCGTCAGTACATGCACCAATTCATAGCCATGTAATCCATATCTAAGCAAGTTAGGCAGTCAGCTTGTCCCATCAGCACCACTATAAACGTGTTCCGCTGCTGTGTTGTCGGTGTGCATGCTAGGACGCTGCAGAGGTTTGTCGATCAGCAGCCAAAGGTGCCTGATAAACGCCCACACTGCTGGAATGTTCTTGTGGAGGACGTACAGTAACAAACTGGATAAAAAAAAGATATTGTAGGCATCAAGATCTCTTAATGTCTGGGAGACTATGTTAGGAGGCTGCCTGATCGAGAAGTAAACAGATCACAATACCCCCATTTTTATGTACGACAAACCAAAATCAGAGGTTGTTTGTTGTATTAAGATGTTCCTTTAGTTTAGTTTTGTATAGATAGATATGGTGTTCATCGCATGAAAACCCTTCTGTGGAAACAACACAGCTGTGGTGAGCAATTCCTGAACTCTACTGCCCTTTTGCAACCAGTGTGACTCTCTGCTCCTGAAGAACAAAGTCAGACTTACTCATGTCGTTACTCCCGGGTGCAGTGTTATCTATGACTGCAGACAATGACGGCCATCATGCCAATACAAGGAAAAAAATAGATAGAGATTTAGAGATCCTATCAGCCATACAAAAAAACCTCAGATTCCATTTCCAAGGGAGGTGTTGCTTCAAACAAGGGTCATATGACACAACCATGCTGCCACGTGAGCCAGACCTCCCCCATCCCCACCTATTCAATCCAACATTGACCAAATGCCATCAGCTCCAACTTGAGTGGGGCCATTACAGACTAGCAGACGCCAGCTTGTGTCAGCCTCGATGTTTTGGAAAAATAGATAACGGCAGGTTCCGACTGACAGCAGAGGAAGAAACCAGAGGAGCTGTAACAGGAAACACACTGTGGCTGTCAGACTCCTGAAGAGCTGCTGGAGAAAATTTGAAAGATGGGAGGGGGCTGGCTGTTGCATTGTAAGAAGTTCCACTGAGAAAGTCTTGTATTTTGTGACGCTATGATGGATGGCTGAACAAGGAGGATTGAAGTAGACATGTGAACACTGCCACCTGGCTGGGCCTCCTGCCAAGGCAGGGTGACAGGCAGGTGTAGAGGAACTCAGAACGGGATGGTGTGTCACGTTTTCTATTTTCATTTTAACCTTTATCAGGCCAGTAGGAGGGCTGCAATCAATTAGGCCGCAATCTGTGTTCATTATGAGTTACCTGACTTTATGAGTAAGCTGATCAGAACAAAATATTACTTAGCACTTAAATGGCAAATTTAAAATGTCATTCAGACGATGCAAAATTCCTCATGACGGCCCGAATTTCAGAACCAGTGTTTACGGTAGCATGGAAGGGACAAACTGAACAATTTAATGTATTTGAGACTTTTTAAGAACATGCGGGGAACCAGAATAAGGAGTTTTGTAGACCTCCATTCATTAAGAGAGATGCTGGGATGATGGCCAGTTGAACAAAGCATTTGGTGGAGTGTGACCTTTCTCGACATGTAATGGATTGGTAGTCGTACAATTTGGTGGTCTTCATGGTTCTTTGACGATGAAGACCCCTGATTGTCTTTTGTGCAAAAAATTTAGACTTTGGCTATCTATATCCTAATGAGTTAAATATCTCCTCTATTGGAAGGATTGGCACACATTTGTGTCCTTGTAATTCTTATTCTTATTTCCAATTTAAATTAATCAAGCCTTTGACTGAAAGAAGAGCAAGTTGTTATTTTTATTTATATTTGTAATTCAATATCTGATATTGATTCCTTTCTTGATGTCAATTTCCTTTCACTTCTGTGTCTGTAAAGCGTCTTTGTGTATTTAGAAAAAGTGCTCTACAAATAAAATGTATTATTATTATTTTCAATTTAGCCTCTCATTCAACTTTGCAACTGCAATAATAAAACACTGCGGTGGGATTCAAGATCCCACAGTCGTGGACCTGTGTTTGTTTTGCAAAGCACCTAATCTAAGTACTTTCAACAGTGACTGCAATGTAATTTCCTGCTTCTCAGTGCTTGATAAATGGTTGTTTTATAGATCTATCATAGCATCATTATCAGGAAGGGACAGAAACCATCCAAAATATCGGTGATGCGTTCGAGGGGAAACTAGTCTGTGCTTCTCAGGATTTACCTATTATGATTTGAATGAATAATTATGGTATTGTTTTCAAGTGAAGGTAAGAAGTGTTAACAGGACTACTACGAAAACCCATTGGTAATAATTACAGAATAAATTGTAAAATTGTATCACAATCCCAGAAGACTATGAGCTATGTAACCACTAAGTTGTGGATTTACACACTCAAACAGTTTTTCTCAGATTTTAAGTCAGTGTTTTAGGGGGGAAGGTCTAAAATCCTGGTTCCATGATGCATTGATCCACTATATAAGGATCAATGCATCATGATACGAGGATAGACTGACTCTCTATCCTCGTAAAAGTGTCAGTCCATGACTGACTATGAGTCACTAAAGTCTGAAGGAAGCCTCCAGCGTTCTAGCTAGGCGAGTCCATCTTCCATGGATAGCACTATACGCAGAACAACGTTGTTTTAAATAAATTGCCTACGGCTGATGTAGTGAAGAAGAAGTGGATAATTTGTTCAAGAGCTGCACTGAAAGAGACACGCTGCTCCATTTCACTGCAGATAGATAGTTTACCAAACTTTCATCTGAGAAGACTCTTCACATCACGATGAATCATCGTATATGTCACAGGCCATCAACGTCAGGGATCATGTAGGAGTAATATGAGTCACTCAAAACATCTACAGCCACATTTGTCCGCATCCAGGTATTTTAATAAGCATACGATCTCCCGTTGCATTTTCTATAAAACACGACATCACCACAAATATCAGCAGTTCGGAACCAGGTTTAACCATCCATTAATAAATAGATTCAAAGTGAACAATTTCAAAAAAAAACAGCACACATTTTTGATCCTTAATAAACCGCCACCTGAAAAATGCTGCACCAACCACCCACACAGTCGCATCTCTGCAGCTCGTTTCTTTCTGTCCAGTTACTGCAAAGCCAGTAGTGAATCATCAGTACCTCGCCAGCTACTGCTGTGCAAGAAGGATTTGAGGAGATGATTATCATAAAGTTCAACAATGTCAAGATGATCCTCTTCCAAAGGTATCACAATGACAATCTCAATCTCTACCGCTGCACTTTGACACAGACAGTTGGGTCCAAATCATTGGTTCAGATACACAGCCGGGCAGTTTGCCACCGAAAAGCTTGCGAAGCAGTTCATGCACCACCGGCTTTAATGACTGAGAGTTCATGGAGGGCTCAAGGATGTATTTCGAGATCACTGAGTAGTAAGATTTGACTGTATCCTGAGTGCAACTAAACTCTTCCTTCCGGCTACTGAGCCTCAACAGTAAGAGACTGATTGTTTCCTCAATTCATGATATGGAAATTCCATTTAGGTCTGGTGTTTCGTCAGGTTAACAGGTGGCGAAATTCACATTAACCACGTTCAATATCATAGAGTAAAGACAAAGATGAAGTTTGTTTACTCCAAGTTGTAACGAACGCTCATCAGGAAGTGTGAAGCACACATACAATATTCTGGGATTTGATATTTCCCAAAGACACAGACACACACTGATCCAAACACAACTTCTGAAAACTGGCATATGTTAAACCTGCACAACTATATGAACGTATTTCTGGCTTTGTCACATCCACCCACAGGCGTTTTTTTTACTGCCAGTGAATCACGGCGTGAATACCAGGCTGAGTGGCGCAGATTGGCACTTCAGTATGGAACTTGGACTAACACTTAAGTCACACAATGGACTCCTCAACAATCCAGTTTTCTCGGCACAATTTCATCAAGGGAATGTCCGAAAAGTATAAACTATCCCTCATCCCCCACTTTTTGTTTTTTTAACCTTTATGGATCTGGTGATGTAGTGGCAACACAATGATGAGCGGACCTGTAGCTCTAAAGACGTTTGTCATAACCTTTGCTTGAACTCACTTCATACAAGGGCCCAAAAAAAGGATTGCTAAATGTAACATCTTCAACAAGACACAGGAGTCAGGATCATCATCATCAGGATCCTGTCGGACTGAAAATGCACCAGGTTGGTGAGTCACTTAGCATTATTAAAGCCCACCAAGAATGTATGGAGGGGTTTGAAAACATGCTTAGCTCAGCCTCAACGTTAGCTTGCTACTAGCTTTGTAGCTAAGGAGGTTTACTTCATTAGATTGGCTTTGTTGACTCTCCCTTCGCTCATAACTAGGTCAATGTTCCCCATTGTATCTCATCAGGTGCCTTTGGGGGGTTTTGTGTACAGCAGGAGTAATGTCAGGTGTTTTTAAAAGTTAGTTTGAAAAAAATCTGTGATCTGTGATCTGTGATCTGTGTCCTAAAATAATTCCACTTGAAAAAGTTAGATAAAATTGCAAATAGTAGTCAAATAAACACATTTTTTACAGTCAGTATTCCAAGGTTAAGTGTGATCATAAACAGCTAATAAGTGTGAAATAAATCCAATTACATTCACTGTGAGCGGGAAGTATGGTCATTGAATGACAGATGGGAATCAGCAAATCACAGTTTTACTGTAGCAGCAATTCAGCTGAAAGGGAGGAAGAAAATGAAAGAAAGAAGTGACAAAAAAAAGATTAAACAAAGCCAACAAAGCTCTGTCAGTTCCATCGGTTGGTGCAACTAGTCTTCCCATCCCTCCCCAAGTCCCCGTAGATCAATCAGCCTCATCAGGGTCATCAGCCACCACCACCAGTATCCAGACTCCAAAGGGGGGGACATTCGAGAATGCTCAGGAGAGACACTTTGAGATTTGATCCAAATGTAAAGTGCATTATAAATAAAATGTATTATTATTATTATTATTAATAATAATAATCTCCCAAATGAGTCTGAAACCAAAGACTTTCTAATTGACTAATTATCAAAACGATCACGTATCTTTTGTAATAAATCATTCTTCTTCTTCTTTCTGTCTTTTCAGATTGAATTGAATTTAGTATTTGATTGTTAATATTTTAAACATAACATGTGATTGTTGGTAAGTAAATAGTTTGTTGTTTAATAAAGCAGACATTCCTACTGTATTATGTCTTGTACAACATTATAAAATGAAGATATTTACGTTTTCTGGAATACTTTGCTGAAAAAACACGGGTACAAGGGGTAAATTATGCTAAAATATATTGAGTACCCTGGCCTGCGATGAACTGGCGACTTGTCCAGGGTGTACCCCGCCTCTTGCCCGATGTTAGTTGGGATAGGCTCCAGCCCCCCGTGACCCTGAACAGGATAAGCGGTAGATAATGAATGAATGAATATTGACTACCATTGATGTAGAGGACCTCCCAATTTTCTACTTGATTCACTTTGCTACAAGTGTTTTGTCACGATGATTAATATCATGTGATTCGGTTGTGCGCTCCTCCTCGGTAATCGGCGCACAGAGAGCTACCTTGGTCTCCACATTCCCCCGTGTGTAGGTGTATTCGTTTCCAGCATTCATACCTTCATGAATGTTAAATATGCTGCTGTGCTGTGCAGCTGCGGTTCCCTGATGTGCCATTATGCCAGACCTAGAGCCTGGGCCTTATTTCATATTGCATTGAAACGCCTGTTGAAAGTGATCATACACCCAAACTGACTTTGGCTTGCAAAGAAAATGACTCGTGATCATCTCTGCCACACATATCGGAGCACGGACAAGAAGAGTTTCTATCACTACACACAACATGAGCACATGAAGAGGAAGATGAGTATGCAAATGGTTCATATGAAGCATGGATGACATACATGATGATTGCAGAAAGGGGCATTAACCCAACACTTAGAAACACAACTATGGACGTGCACACACAGACCAACACATCTTACTCCAGGGTGAAAAGGACTGTCTGCATCAGCACTGAACAGCATAGAGCCTTGAGGTGACAGCAAGACACAGAGCTGGTGTTGGCTGACAACGCCAGCCTTCACTCAACCTCTTTTCCTTTCTGTCTCATTCTCATGGTTGGTTCTTTCACTTTCCGTCTCTCTCTCCCTCTCTCTCTCTCTCTCTCTCTCTCTCCTCTCTCTCTCTCTCTCTCTTATATTCTGCTGCATTTGCTGGCTGCATTACACTGTTGTTTCAGATATTCAATTAAAAGGCTGTTGACTACAAACTGCAAAGCCTACTGTTACCACACACACACACACCCACAAATCACAGGGGAGAACAGTGAGAGGAAGTGCAGGCTCATACTACACACCAGTAGGTGCAGAAGGAATGAGGGAGATTATGATACATTTGTTATTAAAATACAATGGATTAATCAAAGAACTGTGCGGAGCTGCAGATTCCATCAAGCTCATTCTGTGAAGAACAGAGAGAAAAACAATCGAAAGCTCTCGATGCTTTCTTGGAGGCCAATTTTTTTTTTTTTTATTCGACAAAAATATTTTTAAACTACACAGAGAAAAAATAACATTGATGATTATTATATTCTTTTAGTAAAGCTGGAATTAGGGATGCATTCAACATCTGAGAAAATCTATCTATTTGAGCCTGAGATCTTATTTATTCCTCATTATCTTTTTAGGATGCATGACGCCGTGTTTTCTGCTTTTCAGTTCTGACCAAGGACAGAACTACTGGAATAAAAGATGGTTTGCTGATGTGGATAGAACATAACCTCTATCACAACAACAACATTGAAAAACAAAATACAAAACACTTATGATGTGCACTCCTTTAGATCCCCTATATGTGAAATTTTATTTAATTCTTGCTACCAATTTAGACTTGATGCGAATGTGAGCTAAATTAAATAAAATCGAATTTGCCTTAAAATATAGGAAAAAAAGGTAAATTATGAAACCATTCATGAAATACAAACTTTGGGGGTCCCTACAAACCATGGGTGACATTTAATTGAATTCTGTCTAGCGGTTTTTGTGGAGATGTGGTAAGACCACCTGAAAGTGAATCAAATGACATGAAAATAATTTAAGTTCAATTATACTTAAAAGTGTAAAAAAAAATAGGAATTATAGGTTATTGAGGAATTGTGGATAGACAATCCCAGTTATGTACAGAACCGAGAATGGATAGATGGGTGGGTGGCAAGGAAGGGGTAGCAACCCAACAGTGATCAGCGATAACATTAAAACCAGATGCCTAACATTGTGTTGATGCCCTTTCTGTCAGTTCTGAATCCTTTCTATCAGAACCAGCATGGACTTCATCAGCATATTCTGCTACAGTAGCTGTTCTGTGGAACTGAACAACGTAGGCGAGCAGCATATCATTTAGCCTTGACCTTGTGACCGGTTCACCAGTTGTCTTCTTTAGACAACTTTGTTAGTTAGTTGGACACCACTTCAAGACTGAGGAATACTCTAACCCATAATTAGCCATCACAATTTGTCCCTTACCCCTCATATACTTATTGTTACCCATTTTTCCTGCTTCCAGCACATCAACTTCAAGGCCAAAATATATCCCAACTCCTGACAGGCAATTGTAACACAATAACAAACATTATTCCGACCTTACCTGTCAGTGGTTACAATGTTCTAGCTAATTGGTGTACATGCCTCCTTTGGCAGGGTCATAAAAAGTTTAAAGAAGCTGTTCTTAGCACAGCCAACAACCTCGATTAATTAGAGATGGATTCCTCTGCTTTGGATTCAAGAACTGACTTTTTCTCTGGGGCAGACTGCCCTGGTATTGACCCACAGACTCTCCGTTCATTATACAGAGTCAGGCACTGTCTGTAGGGCAGAAAGAGGCAGGTGTTATCTAGCAGCTGTTTTCGGTCTCATCCCAGGGGACTAAAACACCTCACAGGAATAGTTTGGCTCAAAAAAGCCCAAGGTGATTAGCTGACACATTTTTAGTAACAAGAACCAGAATGACGACAGTACCTGTGATAGATCAGTAAGTTCCATACATCTGGTTTTCCGTGCGGACATTTGTAGCCAGGTGCAGATCAGCAATTCAACTGAAATAAATGAAACTAGTTTTTTAGAGTCTTCTTTGTATTTGAATTCTTTAAAAATATTTTTGGCTACATCCACGGATCGGGGGACATAACGGGAAACTGCAGCACAGCTTCTATTTACTGCAACGCAGTAAATAGAAGAATATAGAAGTGAATAGCAAAAGTGAATAGCAAAAATGAATCCATAGCGAAAGTTCAGCAAGGAAGACCATCCCTAGGCAAAAACGGGCCACAGTCACTTCTCATACAACTCTATCATTCCCAACTTCCACACATGCTCAGTCTCAGTTACCCTCTTTAAAATAAGGGGAATTAATTGATATCCGCTGGGCCCATCAGCCAACCACATTTATCCAATATAACGATGACACACTTTCATCATCCACTGCTGTCTTTTGAAATATGTTTCTCTCCATTCATCTACTCGTCCTTCATGCTGCTGGTTCACACGCCCTCCAACTCAACATCTCCACCAAGTTTCACAGGTCTATGAACTTCATCATGAATCAGTCTCAGCAGAGTCCTCGGCCACCATCACCAATTTCCAGGCTCAAAGGGGCGGGACATACCTGCTGCTGCTCGAGGCAGATATCATTCGATCACAATCTCACAAAGAAGTCTGAGTGCCAAAGAATTTGACATATCAAGTATCACATCATCATCTGTTGTAACAAATATCCATCTTTACAACATTTTCTCTGTCTTTCTTGGCGGAAATTATCTTTATTTGTGTGAAGTTATACATGATTAATCATAAGGCGAAAGCTCTTTTCTGAAAGAAGTAAACTTTCTGTGACTAGGTCCAGCTGTTCATCGCTGTCTCTGTGGGCTGCTAACATCTGTTTTGATACAGAAAAATTCATTTGAGATGTGAATTTCCCCTCGGGCAACATCTAAAATTCTAATACATGACACAGCTCTCTTAATTTCCATCTATCACTTTTTTTATTATTAAATTATCACTTCCAAATTTACTACCACCGTGGGGCGTGATTTGTGATGCAAGTGATTGGAGTCTAAGTCTTCGATGCCTTATTGTAAAGCCGGTGTGAGAGTCAGAAACTCTCAAAAGAACATACAACAGCTGGAGAGAAGACATCAATAATATCATAATATCATCATATGTCACTTTATCCTTGTAGTGAGTGAAGAGAGTTTTTCTTCAGGTAACTCTGTTAAGAGCAATCACAAAACTCTCATTTCAAAATGACCAAAAAAATATTACACTCTCAAGTTAATCAGCTGTGTAAGAGACTTCAAACTGAACATTTTCGTGTAAAAAGTAGACTTTTTTATAAACGATAAACACCATAAATACAAATATATATATACATGTACACAATACCTTGACACATGGTCCTGTCTGAGCACCTGACCCTATCTCCAAGGCCGAGCCCAGCCACCCTACAAAGGAAGCTCAATTTAGCGGCTTGTATCTACAATCTCAATCTTTGCTTACAAAGATCCCAACCAGCTCTTTCTTCACCTATATGGACCGATACCATACCCGCATTTGCTTTTGTCTCAACTCTCGAGATGAATCATCTCGTTTTCAAGGGGGTCCTAAGATTCTTAAGTTCCTATTACTAGTGATGCTGCACCGAACTGCCTGTCAATCCAGATGTTGTCCAATTTGATATTACTTGTGAAATGACTCAAGTCTTTCACTGTCATATAAATGAACATTTGATTAAAAAAATATGTAAAACAGCGGTTTATTCTTCATTTATGTCTTAGCGACAATGCGGGTTCGCCTCAAGTTAATTCTCTATCACACTGAACTTATTCTAGGACCAGTCTTGAATTTCAATGCTGTAAAAGAGTCTTTTTACAAAATTGTAATTTGCATCTTTAATTTCAGTCATTGGGTCAAATGAGAAATAGACTCTTCACGATTGTAGGATAATTGCAAAAACAAACATAGACTACACCACTGCGGATGAAGCAACAAAAGAACATGGCGATGCATTCAGCCAGTAGTTCCTTCAAACTTTTTGTCTTATTATGTTATTCCTTATCTTAATTGATTGCATAAAAATCTATTACCTGCGAGAGAAACACTCTTATCAGCATTGGAGAAGGACGGTTAACACCTTCTGACTCTTCAGCCAATTAAAAGTTATAGATTCTGCTAAAAAGTTTAAAGTCCTATCAAAAAGGTTAAGTCCTTTTTTACATGTCTCAGTCATCTGTGGAGCCCTCAGATGGTCAGGGAGTGCATTCCACAGATGAGGGTCAGCAGAACAGAAGGTTCGATCACCCATGGTGCTGAGCTTAGTCTGGGGAAGGAGGAGGTGGTATGAGTGGGTAGAACGGAGGGATCGTGTTGAGGTCAGTGGGGTGAGTAGTTCTTTTAGGTAAGGGGGTGCATATGAATACATTTTCAAGATGCCGACCATATTATCATCATCTTGATATACACCGACTTATTTCTTGGGTGTACACAGCTACATGTACAGAATACATTTGCTTATCAATGTATTTGTCTAATATCTTGTTATATCCCTGAATCATCATCGCCGACGTGCCCACTGCTGCAGATCCTTCGTGAAAATATTTCATGGACTATTTTCAAATTTTTTATATAGACCTTGGTGTGAGGAAGAACTGGAGTAATGTTGGGAAAGGTTGGTTGTATGATTCCAACACTAGGGGGAACTGTTTTACAGAAGTTTTTCGGCCATAATTTCGCATTTAATCCAAATTTGGGGAATATCTATCTTGTTCATATCATAAATTACCCATATTTAATTTAAAAGTTCATATTTCACTCACTTGACTGGACTTTTTTTTTTTCTAAAAAATACCGTGGAAAAAACTTTCAAATTTAATTTTAGGGGGTTCAATGAGGAGAATTGCTTGTACAAAGAATGGAATGGAGGACTTTTAGTGGCGATACCCTTGCTTTCGCGGACGACAGCATAGGGCTAGTAATTTAGGAAGATTAGGAAAATTACCTCAATGGATCTACAGTTTTGAAACTAATCAATTTTGCGCTTTCAACTTAGGCTCAACTCATAATTTTAAGGCTGTGTAGAAAATTAGCTGAGTTGAAGGAGCTTAATATATTTTAAAATGCAGCTAATGTGCAAATAAGTGGTGTGTTTGGGAACCATCCCAGTAACCTTTGCCATGGCCTATTTTGAACAACTAACTTTAAAACACAGTCTCTTCAGATCTCTTGGCAAAACTCCAAGCTGTAAAATAGTTTCATGGACATTACTTTACTGTTTAATTAAGATAGTTTCCTTTGGAGAAAGGTTGTTAACAATTGTTAATATCGCCCTAATACATTTCCAAAAAAACGGAGAGACATTAAAAACAACACATTACTGTATCCTGAATGTAACAAATAGGAAAAAGAGATGACCATTTAGGACTACACACTTAAATTTGGTGATGAGTATTCCTCTCCGAGGGAAACATTTTATATTAATATCTAAAAAAAACCGTTTATCCCAGTATCTTTCCATTACAGGGCTGGCTCTGATATTTCCATTCACAAAGTAGTAATGGGACTGCTGTCGTCACTCCGAACATCATGTCTTGTTTTTTTTCTAGTTTCTTCCTTAAGTCTATTTTTACTCTTTTGTCAAGGCGGATGTTTGCCAACACGCCAGCAGCTCTGTCAAGGTTGCTGCACCTTGCTGCTCTTGTACATCTCTGTATCTGCTTCACTGTAGGCCCACAGGGCTAATATTGCAGTTGTTAGCAAGCTACTCATGATTCACTCCTGGTGGCTGATGTATAGCTGAGAACTGGCAGGAAACAAGGCAATAAAGAAGAGAACATGGCTTGTATATGGAGGGCTGCTGCTTGTATGGAGCCATAAATTAAAGGCACATTATGAGCCTCATGTTCATCCCTGCTTGAACTATGCTCATGCTGGACCAAAATGAACATATTAAAATGAAATGTGGTGCACTGATGCACAGTTTAGGCACACTAGCAATCATCGACCACTGTGCTCCATACGGAAATATATCAACATGTACTGTAGGGATTTAGATGGAATTTGGTACAAACATCCATCGTGACCCTAGGATGAAATAATCCAGTGACATCAGCAAGTTAAAGTTGAAATCTAATGTAAAGAAATACTTCAAACAATGGTTTTGGCATAAATCTTCATGATCATCAACCATACCCTCCTCCAACTTAAAGAGGCATTTTAGAAAATTGCCTCTTCAGCAGTAGTATGGAGAGTCAAGGTTAGACATTCCCCCCAGAACTCTACAAAAAATGTGAAACACATTCATCAGAATGTTAAGTCAACCTTGAAAGAGCATGAAGTGGGCCAAACTTCATAATATGGTTTATCCAGCCATCGCAAGACTGAAAAAGATAAATATTTGAGGATATTGACTATATATATGATTTAATGAATGTACACCTAGTGTAATGAATATTGTTTTGGATATACACCGATCAGCTAAAGAGTAAAACCAATGGCAGGTTAAGTCAGAATAACATTGATTATCTACTTACAATGGCATCTTTGAGCAGATGGCATATACTACGCAGCAAACAAAGCAACTTCGTCAAGTTGCTTTTTATGTTATGGCTGATTGGTGTATGTGTAAAATGTATGATTTGTGAAATATGGTCCGGATAAGTTGAGTACCTTTCAAACCCACCTTAAACATTAAGTTTCCATAGTAAACCATAAAACATGCTTGCTGTTCTCGGGGCATCACTTTTTAAAGTGGCATTGAATGTCGATGAGAAGAAAATCACTTTTCTTTGCATTCCATTGCTCTGCAGCCGTGCACACACACATCAGAATGGTATAGCATCAAATCCTATCAAGCTCCACTCGATGCAAATCGGAGGCAGTGTTGCTGGGCTAATTGAAGTACTGGTAAATACCTGTTAAGCTGAAAAAACACAACGTGAGCAAACACATTTTACACCTCTGACGGTAATGTGCAGCAGCGGTAATGTGCAGCAGCAGGATATTGCACCCATTTTTTCCTAATGGGTTAATTAATGGCAATATCCTTTTCCCTTGATTACTTATATGCTGTCGCAGGGGTTCAGTAATTGACCTAATATTTTTGAAAGAATATGCGTGTTGATCAAACTTTTGATGAGGGAACTTTAGTCAAATCTTAGTAGCAAAAATGTTGGATCTGTCGCCCATAATGAGCTCACAGGCACTCTGGGGCTTTAAATGATAATAATATTAATAATAATAATACATTTAAGTTATAACGCACTTAACATTTGGATCAAATCTCAAAGTGCTACAAGGTAAAAGCAGATAAAAGCATTGATTAAAATATAATAATAATTATATAAAAATATGACCGCTAAAAAGGAAAGTTTTAAGTCCTTTTTTAAATGTGTCAGTCATCTGTGGAGCCCTCAGATGGTCAGGAAGGGCATTCCAAAGACGAGGGGCAGCAGAACAGAAGGCCAGATCACCCATGGTGCTGAGCTTAGTCCGGGGATGGAGGAGGCGGTATGAGTTGGTAGAACGGAGGGATCGTGTTGAGGTCAGTGGGGTGAGTAGTTCTTTCAGGTAGGGGGGTGTGTTTCCATGGATACACTGGTGAGTGAGGAGAGAGATCTTATAATCAATCCTGGTGGAGATGGGAAGACAATGAAGGGAATGAAGAACTTGGTTGATGTGTTCGTGTTTACGAACTCTCATCAGGATCCTTGCATCACTGTTTTGAACATACTGCATTCTTTGAAGACTTTTATCAGGGATCCCGATGAGAAGTGATGAAGGTGGTTACAGTAATCCAGTCTGGAGGAGATAAACGCGTGGACCAGCTTTTCAGCATCACTTAATGTGAGTGAAGAACAGAGTTTGGAAATATTTCGGAGATGGTGAAAGGACATCTTGCAGATGTGTTTGATGTGGGATTCAAAAGTGAGTTGAGGGTCAAATCTTACGCCGAGGTTGGTGACTGATGAAGAAAGGGGAATGTCATGACCAGAGAAGGTAATACTGGTTATGGAGGAAGACTGGGTCTGATGTGGGGTGCCAATTGAAATTGCTTCGGTTTTGGAGCTGTTCAACTGGAGAAAGTTGCTTTTCATCCACACCTTTATCTCATCCAGACAAGCGCGGAGAGTTGACAGGGGAGATGATGATGACGATGAGGATGGAGAGGCTGAGGAGGAACATGTGTCAGTTTTTATGTAGATTTGCGTGTCATCAGCATAGCAACGGAATGAGAGTCCATATTGACTGATGACATGGCCAAGGGGGAGCTTGTACAGTATGAAGAGAATGGGGCCAAGGACTGATCCCTGGGGGACCCCTCTGTGAAATTATTACAGTGCTCTTCTGTCATTTCTGTAAGTGGGGGACTTTGTGGTTTAAGCAGATGATTGATAGTGGAAACTTCTGCTTAGAATTTCCAGGACTGGTTTTGATGATGTTGGAGTACAACAGTGACCGAGCCTCTCTAAGGGACTTTGAGTAGACCTTTTGGTGTCCCCGAAAGGCTAGCTTGTGGACAGTGAGACCTGAAGCCTTGTAATGCCGCTCAAGGGCACGCCCAGCTGCCTCCTGTTGAGAGGAGTCCAAACATCACACTTCGACCCAGAACTCTACCTGGAGGGCTGTGGACCGCCCAGTAGCAAGCGAGTGGTTCTTCTGGTCTTCTGGCAGGTGTGAATGTGAGTCAGTCTGTGTGAGGCGGAGTGTAACCCGAGCACACGAGGAAGGGAAAAGAATAAGGTTTCCATGAGGAAACTACTAATAGCTTGTCCGGCGGTGAGACTGGTTAGTGTTCGATGCCGCTAGTTTGAGTCCTGGGGGAGATTTAATGCATTAAACAGCAGCATGAAGTTATTTATTTTCCAGTAGGGTGATATATGCTGATGTGTGAGAACGCCATAGTAGCACCTCAGGGGAAATTGTCAAATGTGTGGATGGGGTTTGATGTAGCATATATGCAGGTATCACATCTGTCTGCCTGTGATGTGAAGTATGTCAACATAAGGATGACTGCAAGTGTCATGAAGACGTTATGAAAGTTTTACACCAGCTGGGAAATAATAGGCAACCAAAGAGTGAAAATTTAAGTGAGATGCAAAATAGATGAGAATACTTTTTGGGTCAATCAAAAGTCTACACTTTAATGATAATTCTGTGCTTATGCAACATAGCTTCTATGTCCTTAAGGTGTATTTTATTTAATGGCCTACTCTGATACTACTATTGACCAGATTCAGTGTATAAGTGTGCTCTCATACATCTTTCCAGCCGGCATTCTCAGACCAGCCCAGAAGTTGAGTGTGGAACAAAGGATACTTCTAACCCATAATGGTCACCATCTTAGCGAGACGGCAGACGGGGAGGGTCTTACAAGACTCTTCAAGCTTGCTGAAATGGCGGCCGAGGAGATGGCAGTTTGAATGGAGAATAATAGAGCACCATCTTAAGGTTGTTCCCATTTCACACTAATAGAAGAGGACATCAACTGTTAGTCACACGAAAAATCCAGTAGATATTTTTGAAAGGATACGTGCAAAGTTCCCGGTCAATTCTTACAGACGTCCTTGAGGGGAAGTGCACTGCTGCAGTGATCATTTATTCCCTATGTGAGTAAATATGTTTATATACCTCTAGGAGTCTATTGGGTTAATGCAGGGTGAACATGTGACTATAACATCAGTCAGACATCATTTTAAAATAACTTTACTGTAGTGAATTTAATTTCAATCAGAAAAGACGAGATGTCGAAAAGATAAATGATTTATTCCAACAGCATAATGAGTCTATCTTTGGCGCTCAGACTCCTCCGTGAGATTTTAATTGAAGGGTCTCTGCCCTGAGCAGCAGCATGGAATATAGTCTGAATACTGGTGGTGGTGGCTTATGACTCTGCTGAGGCTGATGAATGATGACACGGATGAATCTTTGAGGACTAGGTGGAGATGGAGAGGTGGAGGGCGTGGGAAGCAGCAGCGTGCAAGAACAATGTGGATGGAGACGGTCATGATTTAAGACAGGAGCCGATGGTGATGAGGTGATGACGAGGAAACGCCTGCATGTCAGACAGTGACAGGATGGATTAGGTTATCTGTGAGGGAGCAGCTGTTATCAGTTAATGCCCCCTGCCATGAAGCAGGACACTGAGACGAAGAATGTGAGAAAGGTTTGCATAACAGAGTGGGATGAGCAGTAATTGTGGCTGAACTATGAGGAAAGTCTTTCTGACCGAACTTTTGCTGGATCTCCATTTAAAAAAAATAAAAAATATTATTAGTTGAATCTCCATATTTTTTTAAACATTTTTCCAAATTAAAATTAGGAACATTATTTCTTTAAATTTGATTACTAAAATATACATTAAGTGTTATTATAGAAGTAAAGTCAGAAGTCTGACTTTATTTTGAACTTTATTTTCCAGAAAACATTCAGAATTCTTTTTTTTTTTAAACATACTTAAGATCGTTTGATTTTTCTTTTTTTATGACATTACTTTTTCTCTGTTATTGTTAAAGTTTTTTTACATATATAATTCTGAATGTATGCCGAATTATATCCCGAAAGTCCAGGGAACCCAGCTGAATTCTAGTGAGGGCCCTGAAGTAACCTTTCTTTGTCTGTCTTGTATTTCAACTGCTATTACTACCATTTACAGGAAAATAAGATATTCAGTGTGACAACCATTATGTAGAACACAAATAGAGAAAACAAAATGGGTTGAGAAAACACTGACATCAGGCTTTTTCTTTGTGGTTGATGTTTTTTTTTCATCTTTCCTTTCGGTGTCATCTTCTTCGTTGTTGCACGTTTGTCGCACGTTTATAAGTTAGCGAATAAAAGTAAAAAGCTGTCAGAGAAGTGTGCGAATGCAGCAGAGGTCATTAATCTGTAGTTTTGACGTGAGGCTCCACCTAGGAGGAGGCAAACAGAGTGTAATGTTTATATCTTCCTGGGAAGCTTTGTGATAAGTTACACTTCCATACATAAGTCTGTGTTAACCAGTGAAAGATTTTGTTTGTTGAACATCACTGCTGAACAAACACTCTCCACACACAGCTCTGACAGGAAACCGGACAACTAGGGAGAACTCTCTCTCCCCCACCTCTCTCTCTCTCTCTGTCTTTCTTTCCCTCCTCCCTTTGCATGTTTTTGGGCATCTTTAAATATAAATGTAATATTTATATTACGTTACATTTTATATATTAAAGAGGATCACAAATATTATTTTCTATATATTTCAATATTGATTATTTTATGAAATAAAGTACTTTGCTCTAAAACTGTTAATTCTTATTATTATTTTATCCTTGGTGTTGCCACAAATACCAAACAATATTTCTCACACCAAATATGCAAACACATCACACAGAGAATATTAATGTGTCTATGTTTTGTTATTTGCATCTGTTAATTGTTGTTATTTATCCGAATTTCACCAATAATAACAACAGAATTATCCTTTTTTTAGGAGCAACTCAGCTTGTTTAATTTGTTGTTTTGTCCTCTCGTGGCTCGCTATTGTCAGGTCTAAATGCGCTCCAGGGTGTGTCGGCGTTCAGTAACATCACTGTAGGGTGCCATTAACAGTAAATAAAATGCTTTTCGGGCTGATGCTAAGTTACTTTTAAAAGCCCGTGAAAAACAAGTGTGAAGTGTTTTTCTGTAGCATAAATATCTTGACTTTTATTGAGTTAGCGACATCAACAGTACAAATAAGTTAGATAACTTATCTGTTTGACAAAAAAAAGGAATTTGCTACTTGGACCAATTGGGAAGGAATAGTTTAACCAAATTTGATTGATGGTGCTGAAAACCTCCTGCAGTGTCCCCGAGAACACTGGAGCAGTGCCTTAATAATATTCTTCCTGTTTTTGATTTGTGGAAATATTTCCTCAAATAAGCCCTGACATTTCAAAAAAAAAAAAGCAAGAAGAGTGAAAGTTAATAGAAATAAATGACGTTGGATATCCAGAATCACATCCACCTCCGCAGACATTTGTCTGTTCCCATACAGCCCCAGATTTGAAGGATTGATTAAGAAAGAAAATGGCTTTCCAAGGTAATTATTGGCATTTTGACCAGTTAAATGTTTCAGTCACAGAGGTTATCTCAAACCATTTGTTCTTTCAAGGCCTGCACACCAGACGCTTAATATACCTGCTTCCCTGCACGGCCAAATCAAATTAAGAAGAGAATGCAATGTGTAGAATATGAATTTATATTTTTCACCACATTTTCTCCCCAATACACTTGAGTTCCTGTTGATACGAGTAGTGGAGTCAAACTCTGCCAGAAAATATGGAGCGGTATACTGTGGGGAACAGCAGATTAGGGGAAAACACGAGATAAACGGTGACAGGGCAAATCAATAGAGTTCTTCAGTACGAAAAGAAAATAACTGATTACTACCAGTTTCAATAAAAAATATCACTTCAATAAGCCATTAAGAAACATCAGAAGCAGGAAGTTGGCCCATCTCACGGCCTAATCCATACACAGCCTCCACAAAAAGAACTTTATACAAGTTAAGCCTGGAGGTGGGAGTGTGACGTTGTGGGGATGCTTTAGCGCTTCAGGGGCAGGATGACTCGCCATAATTGAGAGAATCATAATAATAATAATAGTTATAGTAATAGTTAATATTGCTAATCGAATCATGATCTTAATGAGGAATCTCTGAAGGAGAACATCGGGTCTTCTCTGTGAGTTGAAGCTGAAGTGCAACTGGTTCATGCAGTAAGAAAGACGGAATGAGTCCAGCTCCGAATCAATTATTAAGTTAAAGTTTTGGAGAGATCTAGTCAAACCTGGACTTGAATCCTACTGACATGCTGCTGTGGAACCTCAGGAGCAGTTAATGCTCATTAACCCTTCAATGTGCACAAAAGCAGTTCTGCAAAGAGGAGTGGGCCAAAATTCCTTCACAAAAACATAAGATACTGATGTCCAGGTATCATTAGCGCTCGTTGAAGCTGCTGCTGAAGGAGGAACAATTAGCTGTCAGATTCAAGGGGCAAAGACCCTTACATTGGTCATGTAGTGATGAGATAACTGTTTTACTTAAATTGTGTTTTGTTTTTTAATCAGTACTCAGCTTGGTGTATGTTCGAAATGTTCCGATCTGACACAGTTGTGCTTAATTTTATGGTTCCGCACCTTTCTTCAGAAGGACCCAAACAAAATGAGTATGTTAGTTAACATGCTACTCCTTTATTACTTTAATTGCTCTTACTTATAATAATAATAATAATAATACATTTGATTTTTTGCACTTTCCTTACCATGATCATTGACTTTTGCTCACTTAAATACTTTTTTAAACTCTGAATAACAACAGATAACGAGTGACTCAGGCTGCTGGTGATGGTGATTATGGTGGGGGCAGGTAATTCACAGACCTTGTTTAAATTTAGAATTTAAAAGAAATACATTTTAGATTAGCCTCCTTAGACCAATTTGCACAGTGAATTTATTTGTGTTTACCTCCTTAACACAATGACGAGGAGATCATTTTTCTACTCTTGTCAACCGCAACAGCCCCCACTGGGATTATAAGCGCAGCCCCCCTGGTAAAGTGTTGGTCCTCACTATTTCATTGATCACTGAGCTGTCAGATTAGAGATATACTGAGAAGATAAAAGCGTCGTGCAGTAAAACTGTCGGCAACTCCTTCTGGCTAAAGCAATCAAGACACATTTCTTAACTATTTATAGAAAACTAATGAATGCATATACTATATATATGACAGTATACACGTATATTTGGACACTTCCCCTCGACGGTGCATGCAGCCTTAACACACAAGCACAAGGAAGATACGTCGACACCTTGAAGAAGAGAAGCATGAATCTTTTAAAGAGATTTGAAATCCACTCATCGTTTCATGGCAGATAGAAGCGATCCCCATGCACTAGAGAGCAGTGTGTGTGTGTGTGTGTGTGTGTGTGTTTGTGTGTTCGTGCATGGTGACAAGCACACCTGAAGCTGAGTAATAGCGGCGGTGAGGTGGAGCTCAAGACCCCTGTGAGCACTGAGATGGTGGCCGGCTGTCACTCAAACAGAGGCCGGCCCTGCTTGCTTTCTCTCATTTTTTTTTCACTTTATGCATGTTGTTAAGGTATGATGATAAGATTTGTCCATTATATATCACCAGCCCACAGGTTATATCACTCAGAAAGACATTTTAATGTTATATAATCGTCACATTTGCATAAAGGTCTTCATGCATGGCTTTGTAAAGAGGGCCCTGCCTTATTATCTTAAAAAGCCAGCCGTGAGCAAAGACATTAAACCACAAAGTTCAACCTACCGGTGATGCTCGAGGCAAAGCCTGGTTGTAAGTAGGGTTCATCCTCCGTCGATCATTTACATATGTCCACGCTCTCATGAAAATCCATTCCATTGCTGAGATATTTCAATCTAGACCAAAGTAGTGAACACTTCAGCAGACTAACATGCACCAAGGCAATGCTTGTTGCCTTGGTGCAACAAGCATTGCCTTGGTGCATGCAACCTGTTGAAAATGATCAGTGGATCTTAGTTTACCGGGCATTATACGGCTCATGTACGAGATTCCATTATTGCAATAGGGCTGAACAAATATGGCCAAAATGATCATCACACTTATTTTGATCAATTATGAGATATTTTTCAGAGCCATTTATTATTTTGGCGACATAAATGCTTTTTATTGTACTTTCAAAACAAAACAACACTTTTATTTCACATCTATGTTGTCCTGCCCACCTGATTACGTATAAATGTTTGCATCCTCCTTACCCATGGTGCTCAGGAGACACATGGCTTTTGTGATGTGTCAAATAAACACCATGAGTATTCATGAATTCATCTTGGTATTTGTGTCTAATGTCAACTGCTTCATTTTACTTTTACTTTTCTCCTGTTTTTCAATCAACTGTAAAGCACATTTAATAACATTTGAAATGATTTGAAATAAGCTATATAAATAAAGTTGGATTGGTTGATTGATGAGTAAGTAGGATGGAATGTGATATCACTGGGGATTGAGCACTGGATAGATACTTTGTACAGGGTCGATGTTACTGATTTCTGAATTGATGATGGAAATTTCATTTTTGTAACGCAGTTTGTGTTGAGTGTTTAAGTGGTTGAAAAGGTTAGTTGTGTTGCTTTGCGGTGTAGACAGAACTCTCAAGAACGTTTTGCATATTTTGTGTTCTTTGTTAACATAATTTGCCCGCAATCTGAATTTATTCCAAATAATGTATGATGATATTCCACTTGTTCCCCCAGATGTTTAATCTTCCTTTCTTAAACTTCCATATTAATTGTATGGGCAGCACCCGGTAAATTTTTTCATGTGAAGTGATCTAGGGAGCTCTTGATTTGCCTTGCAATGACGATCTCTATGTGAATTTTTCAACTCTCAGTTGTCTTTCTTAAATATATGCCTCTTTTACAGACGGATCTGTTATGACAGAAAAGACTCCTCCACGCTCAGATAAGCATATGGTCATTTACAAAATACATCCTTCACACAGCATCTTTATCGCTTGTACAACACAATCCGATCAATTCAACTGTCATTATTTCAAAGACTTCAAAGGGAGGAGGTCTCTGGATGTGGTGAGAGGAGATGCAGTTGGTTGGTGTTACAGAGGATGATGCAGAGGACAGGAGAAGATGGAAACAGTTGGTCTGCTGTGGTGACCCCTAAAGGGAACAGCCGTAAGAAGGAGATTTTTTCAAAGGGTTAAATTATGACTCATTTTCAATTTCAAGTCACATCAAGTGTATTATTTGGTTTTAAAGCAGCTTAAGCACCATGTTTGAGGGTAAGTCCAACACATTGTTTTTTTTAAATCAACCCTTCCTTATCTCCAGTATGACGTATGTCATTGTTCAAATTGTAAAATTTGAAAGTCAGTAAAATATTCTCCACATATAAAACAGTTTGTCAGGACGCAGCTTTTTTTCTACAGTCTATTGACCCGGCCCGGCTTCATTAAGGGCTGGGCTCGTTTTCAGGAGGAATCTGTGTCCACGTCCATCAAAAGCTGCAGCAGCCCATTTGTATTCATTTGCCGTTCCAAAGGCAAGACATCCAGATGACTCTGCAAATCTCCTTAACACAAACCCAGGCTTCGCAGATTTTCACCGTTCCCAAACACTGAATCGAGGGGGTTTATGATCTGTCGGCCTGCACAGTTACGCCGCTACACGCGGCGTCGTTGACACAGAATGTTCTATGTCACGACAAACCGTTACCACTCGAGCTCGAATCACTGAAGCAGCCTCTGGAACTGATCTGTCTCAGACAGTAATACAGAAAATTTGTTTTTGAATCTATAATTTCGTCCATTTTAAGGATTGAAAATGTCAGTGTCAGTGTTGATGAAACAAGACAAATAATGTAGGAGCTGCCGGTTGGTTGATTTTACTGCACATTACTGTCAAAGATTTAAAGGTCAGCTGCAGCAAAGTATAGTTGAATCCACGTGTCTGCAAGGCTCTGTCGTGCAATCATCTTAAAACAGGAATATTACAGACGTGAAGTCAGAATATGGCACTGTGATTCGAGTCAGGTAAAATTAGCAGCGTTCTGTCGGTGCACTGACAGGTGGGACACCAGAACAGGCACATTTTGAAGATCCAGCCTGCTTTGATATTTCTTTGCTTTCAGTCATTTTCCAATGTCATGATGAGCGATATCAGAAGATAATTAAGGCATGTAAGAACGAGGGGTATGCTCCTTCTCTACAATCTAAAATACATTTAAAGGGATATTACGACACACTCAAAAGCATCAAACGTTCCTCCTTTGTAGGTTTGCTTTCGTACTGATTGCAGTACGTTGTGTATTTTAGTACTATTTCAGCATAACAACAAGATGTGGGAGCTGTACATCCACTCTATACATGAAAAGTCTTATTCAACTAGAATGGAACACATGCTTTCTCCAAGGAACAATCCAACATGTCTGTTCAGCAAGCCTCACAACATCCTCCACAAAGATTTATATTCAGCAGCTTTTACTCTATAATGGAGAACGTTATGATTTAAATTATCTCACAATGAAAGAAAGTGAAAAAAAACTGTTCCCGGATCCATCCCTTTATTGATCATCATCATCATCATCATTTATGTTTCCGCAACAACGTTCAACGCGTGCGTTGATGTACGGTTTGACTACAGTGGCGACCGAAACAGACCCATATTTTATTTTTTCTTTCCTGATTCTTCAACACCGCTGGACTGATAAATAAAAAGTAATGGATCTTATCGTCTTCTTCTCTCCACTTCTGTCAGGACCGGAGCATTTAGTCTTCACTAAAAAGCCACAGCTGCTCTCTCAACAAACTGAAAAATATCGTTTTTGAATTTTAGAAGCAGCAAAATACTGTCAGAAACCAGAGGCAGCTCTGTTTAGAAAATTGAAAGAGACTATCGATGAAACGAATAAAGTGGGGATAAAAACCCCAGGATTATTATTTGATCTAAACTGTTCAAGATGAGATAGAACAAGATGCAGAAAAAAAAAGAAGATAAATACAAAAAATACTTTGAAACTCTGCAGCCAGACAAATGGATGTAAACATGGATCAACCATAACATTCATGGATACCAAGTATCCCGTTTGCTGCCAAAACATCTCTACATATGTATTCTGAAGCTTTTGTATTAAAAAACAGCCTTAACTTTCTCATCTATTTATTGCTCTTGCAGATGCTCTAACCATCCATCACAATTTTAATCTAGATCGATAAAATCTAGAATTTCATTCCAAATCTTTCTGCATTTAATTCAAAAATCTGATCTACCCTTCGATCCCATCGTCTAATGTCAGGCAGACACAAATCATAACCCTAATTCTATGAATAATGTTGTTTTTCTCTTGAAAAAGCTGTGTAAACAGAACCAACCCAAAAACAGGTAGTGTCAGGGTACGTGGTCAGACGGTCAGAGGACTTGATTAAAGTGTGTTCAGTCCACTTACCTATCTCATCATTTTAAGTTAGAAGATTTTAAGATGTTCAGAAGTGGTATGAATTTTTTTTTTAAAAGTCTACTTTTATTTTATTGAGGATTGTTACCAAACATCTCTAAGCCCAGTGGTTCTTTACAGGACCCAAGAACAGCCTGTTCTTTTATTCTTTCCTGTTTGTGTAAATGGGACAGAAGCAATTTAAACAAGAGAGAGTGTGATATTCCCAGAGTATTAAAGGTGATCTAGTTTCACTTATTTTAGGCCTTGCAGGTACGGATGACTGGTACATTGACGTATCTTTAATTCATTTTATTCATGTCCAGCCGTTTTCTTTTTACTCATTGGGCTGGGAGCACTGGGTGGCGTGGTGGGCATCACTGTTACCTCATAGCATAGGGTTGAAATCCAGCGGGGAACCTGGGGCCCTCCTGTGTTGAGTTTGCATGTTCTTCCTGTGTTTCTGCTCAGGTGCTACAGCTTCCTACCACTGTCCAAAGTGGATGCGGTAACATTTACACCAAAGTGTCCATGGCGTGAATGTGGGCATGAACGGATGACTTGACCAATTTCACGAGGTGTTCCAATAATGGCCCATGTCAGCTGGGATTGGTGCCGGACCCCATAACCCTGAGCCGATAAGTGGTTATAGAAAAAGGATAGATGAATAAGTGGATTCCTGTATATGTTTGGCATTTCAAAGTAAAATATCACAAAGAAATCACCTTTCTGATTGACTCTTTTTGAAATGACAGCGTGGAATGACTTACGATGTTTGTCGGAACACTAACAACGGATTCTTGTCCCTTTTGTGTTTAATTTATCTTGGCTACGTCCCTGAGCGAGCAAGGAATGACAGTAAAGCGAAGGCGTTTTCCTATTGATGCTTTTCAAATTATGCCTTTTTTTTTTTTTTTTTAAATAGTTGAAATAAGCGTGAAATACATGACAAAAACAAAAAAGTGACACAGAAGAAACATTATTAACAAACACATAGGAAATTAGATATCAATAAAAGGGAAAAGTGTGAAAATATAATACAATAAATAGGATGCAGCAGCCACTCTGAATCAGAGTGTTAAAATAGCGTAGGAAGGTCAAACATTGTTCAGGAGGCTGGAACAATGGCACAGCAGAATATGCTCCATCACAACAGTCTACTAAGCTGAGATGGCTCAAGGAATGAGTGAGATCTACAAGGACAAACGGAGGAGAGGTTTGTGTATTTTTAACCTGCTGTTACTGGAGAACTGTTCAGTTAACATCAAATCAACTTTGGAGGGCTGCGTTATTTTCCTCCCCGCGGCTAAGTCATTCAGATAATAAGGTTTCTCTCAATAACAGAGTCGACTGAGATAAAGTCAATTTACACTTTGAACACAAACATTAAAGGCCAAATTAATTAATGGGGATTATCACATCTTGGAGAGGTTAATGAAGGAGAGAGAGAGAGAAGGGGGGGGGGGGGAGACCGTGACTGTTGTCTTTCTTGTTTGCCCACAAAAACATAGATACGTCAAAGTATGGACGAAAGTTCACATCTTCATGTTATGGAAGCTAGCAATGGAAAGTGACACGATTTTTTCCATTTTCTGTAACCATTTATCTTCCCCAAGGCTGTGAGGGGTCTGGAGCCTGTCCCAGCTGACATACCTATATTTCATGTGATGGACTGTGGGAGGAAAATGCATTCTCCACACGCAAAAGCCCCGGAGGTGGCAGAGTCAGCGAAAAAGTGCACCAACCGTGAATCTTCAATTAAAACAAAACTATATTTTCAACAGGGCAACCAAACATGGGGCAACCTCACCACAGCTTTGGTTATGATGTCTGTTATTACTAAAAGAAAAACACACGTCAAAGTTATAATACTTTTGGTATCGGGCTCTAAAATTCAGCTCACATCTCTACGGTACGAAATAACTGAGTATCTCATCTGAGGCACAGTCAAACACTTCGGAGGCAGGATAATCGTGTGCAGCAGGTAGCAACAAAATGTCCTTCGGTGATTGAGCAGAACTGTTAGAAGTTTACAAACAAACATAAAACTAACTCATTCGAAAGATTTTTGGGTGTGTGTATTAGAGGAAAGTCATTCCACCCCCCGTCACGATCACCAAATGTTAATTAATCCTATTTTTTTTTTACCTAAAAAGCTAATGCTGCACTGTAATTATGCAGCCAAATTAATATCTTCATCATAAGTTAATTACATCCACCACTTTAGAATGTTTGTCCGGAACATTAAAGGTACGTGGAAGGCAACGGAAAAGGAAAATGATCTCATCTCATGGCTTGATGTGGTTCGGCAGCGACCCAACAGTTATAACTACCTGTAGAGGCTTTGTGTCTTTGACTTATCTCAAAACAACTGTAAAACCCTGCGTCTTACACCGACTGTGTTGCACTATCGGCCATCCAGCTGGGATTGTCGTCAAATGTCTCCATTTATCAATATCTAGTAGAAAACGCAGGCTTTTAGCCCTTTGATGAATAATGAATCAAGGCTGACATATTAGCGTTGCGGCGGGAACGTGGAGGGGCGTTTGGCGAGCGCAGCAGCTGCAGCCGCTGCAGTCTAATCTCCTCTCAGCACACGGGAATATTCTGAACGCGTCACGATTTGAATCTAGTTATGATAGTAAGGTCCCGTCTTTCTATGTTATGAAAGACATAAGTCATTCATCATTCTGGATAGAAGAACGTTTCCAAAATCTGCTCACTGTAAACCTTGTTTATAGAACATGACTGAGTTTCGATACCTTCTGCTGATCTTTTATTTTGTAGTAAATGTTTTGTTGGTTATATTTCCTGGTTTATTTTGAAGGTTTATATCCTTCCTTTGTTTTTTTCCCTGTGTTTTCTACTGCTTTGCCCCAGTTTTCGCACTTACACACCCGTAACCCTAAATTGTGCGTTCGCGCTAAGGGGTGCAAGACCGTCGTGTGTCCCAATTTTTCTAGATTTGTTTCCCAGAGATGCTCAGCTGCGCCACCATTGACCCACAATGCACCCTTCCCGCGAGGAAGAAACTTATATTTAAGTGTAAATTTAAATGATTTTGATCAGGAATTGACGTTCTTGAGGCCGCGGCTCGCCGTGTTCTTTTTCCAGCTTAACTAACATTAGCTTAACCGTAACTAAATGATGTTTAGATGTTTAATATCAATATACATGACAGTTTTCACAAAAGTTCTCTTTTAGGGAGCGACCAGATGACCTTTGATTTTATTAATTTCAGGCAGCGCCATATTTCGTCTCCAAGGCGATCCAAACGGAAGTGACTTAGGTACATGACGTATACAGACCTGTCCCAATTCTACGCTTAAATGCTTCAGTCCCTGGAGCACTTATGCCCCTAAGTGCACATTTCCTCAACGTCACACAGTTGTGCACCTCGACGAAGACCTTAGGGCGTTGTAGGAGAATTGGGACAAGGCATTAGTTTGTCTGTGTTCCAATTCTGCCTTTCCCTGTCTGTGTGTGATTGTGTGTGTATGTGTGAGTGTGTGTGAATCCTGTTTCCTGGAGTGTCCTCCCCGATCGTTGAACACATGATCACATGTCCCTAGATCTCACCTGTTCCCAATTGTCCTCGTTACTTTTTGGATTTATGTCTGTGTCTTCCTCGCTGTTTTGCCGGATTGTCTGGGTCACCTGCCGTCTGAGCTCCTACGCTGCCTCCGCCTGAATCCCTGTTTTGACTCCGTCCTGCTATCTTGTGCTCCCTGTATCCAGTCTTTTAAGTAGTTTTGTTTCCCCATAGATTATTTGTTACTTTGTAATTGTGGAATATTATTTGCTATTTTCTTGTTTACCTTAGGTTTTGGCTTGAAATCATTTTTTGCCTCTGGTTGAGAGGTGGAATGAATTCATCTTTAAAAAAAAAAAAGTTGCTTTGGGTTAGAGGAGAGCCATTTCCTGTCTCTGTGCTATGTTTTTATGTTTTTGGTAGTGGGAGGGTACGGATTCAGACTCAAGACTAGAACCCGTCTGGCACAACCAGAGTTTTTGTTCTCTGTCGGTCACTAAGCAGCACCAGTGCAGAACATCACAAGTCATCTTATACCTTAAAAGTGATGCAACTTCTAAAATCTGCATCTGGACAAATAGAAGGAAATATTTTTGTTTTTTTTAAATCAACATTAAATTAGGCAGTGGTGGTAAAAAAAAAAATGAATGAATTAATTCACGTTGAAATGCAGTTACTTGTATAAAAATACAAGTAAAGAAGAAAAATACTGTACTTGCAGTGAAGTGTAAATGTGCAGGCGCTGATATGTACCGTCAAAAATTAACAGATAAAAATGTGTCCAAGGCCCCAAAGCCCCCGCTCAAAAAGTATTTAAGTCTTTTTCTTTCCCCTGCAGGGATTAATCAAGTTTGTATGTATTTATTTGTGCTGCTGTGGATAGAACATAACTTCTGTTCGAGGTGGGAGTAACGACTGTACCACTGTTTGAAATCACTGTTTTAAGTACAGTTTTCAGGCATTTGTAGTTTATATGGGTATTTATATTTCTGACAACATTTCACTTTTACTTCCTGCACTTTAACACAATTATCGACTCTGTGTAGCTTCCAAACAGGCTCATTATTGTAGTTGATCATTTGTATTTAGCATTATTGTGTGCTTTTCCAACATCATGTCCTCCTAAATGGAGGGGACAGTCCCAGATAATATAGAAAAGTCCCTCCAGGAAGTTGCAGAATTGACATGGATACTGCTATTTTTGGTGAAACTTGGAGAAAATTCAATGAATAAATTTCCATATTTGCAGAAGACTTGCCGTAATATTGACAAATTTGCAAGGTGATAGAGAAAACTCAGGTATTGGACGAAGTTAGAGTCCATTAATAGCTTAGATCTTGACATCGCAATTTCCTGGAGTGACTGATGGAACAGATGATCCCTTGGTGTAGCCTTCAGTTTACATCAGGCATGAAAGACCAGACAAGATGACAGATGCAAAACGTGAAAGGAGAAATGTGACCGAGAAGAAAAGCTTTGTTTCCCTCTATTTATTTCATGCTGAAAACATTATGGCGGTCATAGAAGTAGAAATAAAATAACTCGGATATGGGCTAAAATAAAAGTCAAACTTTGTAGAACATGTAAAAGTAGCACAGACGGCTGAAAATTCTGCTTGCTACTCAGTGAAACTTTATCAGTTCAGAGTTGTTCGTCAGGGGTTTTATAAAATAGGCCATATGGCTCCCTGTTGCAGTCATGTCTCACTGTGGCCCTATGATGCATTTGCTTTTTTTTGTTGATCTGATAATTACTACCTGCCTGGAGCCAATTAATCTCATCCGACTCTTTGGGTGTAGTGAACACAGATGGTTCATCATTGTGTCAGTTTGCTCTGCTACAGGCCACAAGGCACTACGATATGTGAGTGTGCTTACAATACCATTACACGTGGGCAATATGAAGCGGCATCGCGATGTAAGCATGTGTCAGAGGAAGGGGTGGCCGGGTCAACTGATGTGTCAGTGCTTGACCAGTTCAAGGTCAGAGGGCGACTCCTGGAAGCCGAGGGAAATGTTCATTCGGAGGACTCAGCACAACTGTTGAGGAGGAAGAATCGAATAGATGGAGTTTGTCGTGAGGGAGGCCCTTAAAATAGCTGAGCATGACGGAGAGGTAGAGGGTGAGGAAAGAGGGAGAAAGTGAGCGGGATATTTTTTGAGAGACAGGCAAAACAAACAGAGGGAGGCATCTATCAGTTTCACAGATTCCAAAGAGAGTTTGAGTGGACGCCACGTGAATATAAATGCAAATAGGAGAACTGGTGAAAGGGAGCAAAAAGATGACTGCTATAAATAGATGTAGGGAGAGATCAAGAGACAGAGAACCTGAGGAATAGACATTATTATTATCCAGGTGTTGTTAAATTTAAATAAAGTTTAATTTCAAAGAAAGACAACTGATAAATCATCAGGAATAACAGAGAAATCTGGCGGATGGGAAACTGCTGCCTTAAGCTGTGATCAGATGGGATACTGCTGGGAGGATTGCTGGTATCAGACAGAGTAATGGCTGAAAGAATGCAGCGAGCTCGACATTCATATGCAAATATCTCATCAGCATAAGCAAAGCAATCTAATGTAGTACAGGTGGTGATAGTTCTGAAAATCAAAATGAGAAAGGAGGTAAAGCTGAAGAAAGTTGAAGCTCCTTGACACAAATAATGTTCATAAAGACGGCTATAAAAACAAATCAGCCGCATCACAACCACCGACAGGGGAAGTAAGAATAACACTGTTTATCTCTTTAACATGGCGCCAGTTGGTGGGCGGGATATATTAGGCAGGAACTGAACATTTTGTCCCTGAAGTTCATGCGCGGGGTAAAATGGGCAAGCCTGAAGATCTAAAAGACAAACTGTAATGGCTAGACGACTGGGTCAGGGTATGTCAGAAGCCTCAGTTCCTGTTGGGTGTCTGCATTGGTTAGTGCCTAGCAAAGCAGTGTAACAAAGGACAACTGACAAACCATGGACGCACACATCGTGCACCGACGATCCTGGGGAGTGAATGATAACCCATGTTGTCGGAACCCATAGAACAGCTGCTGCAGCACAAATTGCTGAAAAAAGTTTTAGCTGGTTCCGATTGAAAGGTCTCAGAACACACAATGCATCACAAAGCTGTGTTGGCAGCAAAAGGGTGACCTAGAAAAAAATGTATGAAAGCAGACCCCCTTTAGACAAGCTGCACAGTTCAACACTATCCACAATGTCCCATAATTGTGTGGAATAATCTTTATTATTTAGTGATTTATCTACTCCTACAGTACAGGATTCATACAGGTCCAATAATTCTCATCATACCACTTCATTTTCTTCCTTTTTATTCTCCTATGCTTTTGCTGGTAAGTTCTTATTTGTAACGTATGTGGGCATGTTAGAATGTATACATTTGTGGTGTGAGGGAAGTGTTCTAACATGTCAGTTTTAGGGTGTGCACCTGTTGAATTCTGTTGTATACTACACAATGATGGTAAAGGCATCTTGAAATTATTAGACAGGTAGTGTTAATGTTTTTGCTGATCTATGTTTATGTACTGAGGTATTTGATTCAACCCATGACAATCCTGCTCAACTGTCTGGTTGAGCACTTGCTGAGTCTGTATGTCTTACTGAAATGTGTGCCACATGACTGAACCTGTTTATAGTATGATCCAGTGGCAGCATGTAAATGCTAAAGAGTAAGGGGCCAAGGACGGTTCCCTGGGGGACACCACAGGCAAAAAAAAAATTTTTGCAAAGAACTTATTTTTTCAAAACTTCATTTCGTTCTAGAAGAAAAGATTTGGCCTTAATTAATACTCAATAAATAAGACACATAAGTGTTGAGAGGTTTTGTGCTCACCCATCTCGGGGTGGTGCCGTCCCTCAACAGGAACGCTGACTGTCCGCCGCAGCAGCTTGTTCCTGTGAGACTCCGAGCGCCTCTCACGCATCAGCAAAGGGTGTACCTGCACAAACAGAAAACACAAGGTCGGCATACCAACACAAAATCCTGAATTCTGCCCTCTGATGTTCTGAATAGAATGTGAAGTGCAAATGAAAACTTTTTATTTGTATCCGTACTGCATCTGAGGAATTGTTTTTCATTGTGGACAACTGGTTTCGGAAACAACAGCTGCAGCTAAATTAATCTTGGAGTAACTTGCTTTTTTTGGGGGAGAGGATGTTTTAAATTGTGAAATAGGGGTATAATATACACCAGCAAGGTTCCCAAAACATAGCAACAATTAGAAGCAACTGAGCAGCTTAAGAAAAATTACTTTTGAGGTTGATTTGGGGTCAGCTGGAACTCGACAGTTAGTTTAAAAGTTAAGTATAAGAAGATGAGCCACTTGAGCTGAAACCATCTCGTTTTCGAGGGGTCCTCAAAAACACAAATGTAAAACATAATAAAAGAAAACCAAAACATTAAAAACAAAAAGAACAAACCAGAACGTTCATACGTCACAAACTAGAGTTCGCCCCGCCGAGCTTCACCCCACCCACTGGCTCCCACTAAGATGTCCAAAAGCAAATATATGTACATATAGAAACACATCTACCCAAACAGATACGACTTACATAAAATACAACAGGATGTTTTAATATCCACACAGTTTCATAAGCAGGAGCAGGTTGTTCGAATATGATTAAGAAGAGATGATTTAAATGAAGAGAATGAAGTTAAAGATCCTGTTCCAGTCGGATGGTGCTTTAAATCTGACGTCCTCCGATTTCCCCGGAGATTCTGGGGGTATGCAAGAATAAAGATTCTGAGTGCCTATGATGAGCTGAACGGAGTAC